>NC_069415.1:54444953-54532453 GCF_026875155.1 Cherax quadricarinatus
TAAATTTATTTTTTAAAACCTAAAAATGAAATCTTTGCACGCTATCGCCTTGAAAACTCGCCGCCAGCAGATTGATGAATCCTTAGAGGAATACCTTTAAGCACTGAAAATTTTAGGAAAGGACTGTCACTTTCCAAGCGTGACAGCTGCTCAATATTGTGAAAAAGCCCATCAGAATGCTTTTATCAGTGGCCTGCAATCACCAATAATAAGGCAGCGTTTATTGGAGAATAAAACTCTCGACTTAGCCGCTGCCTTTGACCAGGCAAGAGCTCTAGATTCAGCCCAGAAGAATTCTGAAGTATACAGTTCCACTCAGCCATCTCGAGTGGTAAGTGCTGCAATTCCTGACCAAGACTCTTGCAATGAAGTTACTGTGGAACCTGCCTCAGTGACAGCAACAGCTGGTACGGTGTGTTTCTTTTGTGGTTTTTCAAGACATCCACTTCCAAAGTGTCCTGCTCGTGAAGTAATGTGCCGTAAATGCCACAAGAAAGGTCACTTTGCTAAAGTATGTCGTGCTAATGCATCAACAAGAGCTAGTGCCTCCAAAGTGCACTTTTTCAACTAAAAGGCTTAGCATCCTTGGTTATGTAGTGGAAGGAGGTTCAATATTCCCAGACCCTGAACGACTACGACCTCTACGGGAACTTCCAATGCCTCAAGACAAAAAGTCACTCCGAAGAACTCTTGGTCTCTTTGCTTATTACTCACAATGGATCTACAACTATTCAAGTAAAGTCCGCCCATTGAGTGCTACCACATTTCCTGTGACAAAGGAAGCAGAAGTCGCTTTCCATACTCTCAAACAGGACATTGAAAACTCAGTAGTTCAAGCCATTGATGAGTCCCTACCATTCGAAGTGGAAACGGATGCATCTGACATTGCCTTTGCTGCAGTCTTATCTCAGGCAGGACGACCAGTAGCCTTCTTTTCGAGGTACTTTTCAAAGGGTCAGAGAAATGTTACGCTGCTGTAGAAAAGGAAGCCCAGGCCATCATAGAAGCAGTTCGCCACTGGAGGCATTATTTAACTGGGAGACAATTTCACCATTAGGACTGACCAACGGTCCGTGATGTATATGTTCGACAAGAAGCACAAAAGTAGGATAAAGAATGACAAGATATTTACGCTGGGGGATGGAACTATCGTGTTATGACTTTGATATTCTGTACCGACCGGGTCAAGAGAACATCTCACCTGATGCATTCTCTAGGGCCCACTGTGGGGCAGCATGTCTGATTTGCAATCACTCTCAGCGCTCCCCAAGGGGTTTGTGTTTACCCAGGAGTTACACGCCTGTACCCTTTTGTCAAATCAAGAACATGCCCTACTCAGTGGAAGATGTGCGACAAGTGATCAGAGCATGCAGAGTATGTGCAAAGTGCAAGCCAAACTTTCATCAGCCAGAGAAGACTCATCTCATAAAATCCACCCAGCCTTTCGAGAGACTGAATATAGATTTTCAAAGGACCTCTACCAAGCACAAATCAGAATAGGTATTTCCTTAACATAGTAGATGAAATTCAAGGTTTTCCCCTTTTGTATTCCCCTGTGCAAATATGATGCTTCAACTGTTATTAGTTTGTCTTTCACAGTTGTTCTCTATTTTTTGGTATGCCAGCTTATATCATTCAGACAGGGGATCCTCGTTCTGAGAAAAGGGAACTTCAGGATTTTTGTCTAGCAAAGGTATTGCCTGCAGCAGAACAACAAGCTACAACCCTCAAGGCAATGGTCAAGTGGAGCGGTTCAATAGTACTATATGGAAGGCAGTTACAATGACATTGAAATCACGCAATCTACCTGTACAACACTGGCAAACTGTCCTAACCTGATGCTCTTCACTCTATTAGATCATTGCTGTGCACAGCTACTAATGAAAACCCCTCATGAAAGACCCCTCAACTATTCACGTCGTTCCTCTAGGGGAGCCTCCGTGCCCACCCGGTTATGTCATCCGGGACCCGTTCTCCTGAAGAGCCACCGTATGATGAACAAGACGGATCCTTTATGGAAGAGGTAGAGCTCCTGCAAGCTAATCCACATTACGCCCACATTCGCTACCAAAATGGTGAAGAGACTACAGTATCTAAAAAACATTTAGCCCCATTTTGAAATCCCCATTAGTGTGGAATCTCAAGATAACCAATAGATGTGAAAGATGCTTCGTTTTCTCCTGGAAACCCCCTTGAGACTACCCCTACGAAAATAGAGGATTCTGCTCCAGCAGTTAGTCAAACTCCGCTGGAAAATATTGAACCTGGTGAAGAGGCTCAAGGCTACGAAGGGCGGGACGTATACGTCGCCCACCTAAAAGTTTGGGAGATTACTGTCTCTGATATTTTAGAAGAGGGAGATTGTAGTGATACTGCTCCTGTGGGGAGCAGCAGCAGGATAATACTGCACCACCCTTTTGGGGCCCTTAACCCAACAACAACAGTTTGGTGTGTCTCATGGGCGCCAACACATGGTGTGTGATTCTCTTCTCTTCTACTATCCTTATATTAGTGATGCAGATTACATGGTGACTTTAAATATGTGGCCTGTAGTTATAACTTTTCTCTTGACATATGCAAGACATCACCATCCCTGTAGAAGCCGTTATTAGATGTACTAGTCATTATATTTTGTTGTTGCAGAAGTACTATGAAGATTCTATGTTCAATAAAGCCTAGAGATAAGGCCTGTGTTTCTATCACAACAATCGTGTAAAGTTTGCCAACTGTCATCCTCCCGAGGTACCAGGCGAGTACCTATGGTCAAAACGCCTATCTTTACGGTACCGTTTGAAAGAGTAGCTATTGACATCGTTGGTCCTTTATCTCCACTTTCATCTGGGGAATAGTTATAATTAACATTAGTTATTATGCTCGAGTTTCCCTGAAAGCCGTTCCCTTAAAGACCATAACTACTACAGAGGTGGTTGAAGCCCTTTTGTCCATCTTCTCCAGAGTGGGCATCCATAGAGAAATTTTGTCTGACCGTGGGACACAATTCACATCTGACTTAAGCAACATCTCTACCAACTTCTGGAGGGAAGCCTATTCACCGCACCCTAATCCCAGCTGTAATGGGGGGATGAGCCCACATTCGATTCTCAAGTCCATTTAAGGAAAATTTGCTCCCTTAACCCTAAGGAGTGGCATCGTTTACTACCCTGTGCTTTGTTTGCCATGAGGGAAGTTCCAGTGACTCTTTGGGGTTTTAAACCCTTTTGAATTCTCTATGGTAGACAGGCCAGGGGTCCTTTGGGTACACCCTTTCATAAACTTAGGGACTAATGAGGAGGTAAATGTTTGAGGTTCAGTTTTTCTTACCTTTCCCCTTTGCCCTTTAGACCCAAAAAATTGAGAGACCTCTGCCCTAATTTGGGGAAAACCCCCAAAGTTTTTAAAATGGACCAGTACAAAACCTATTTTAAACCCAAAAAAGTAAGAAGAATTTTTTAAAGTGGGGGAAATAAGGGTTTTGGATTTTTGCCTATCAAGCCCAAATAATTTATTAGTAGCAGGGAAAAAGGCCCCATATAAAGTTTTAAAAATTTGGGGGAAATTGACTACCTCATAGAAAAAGGGGGAAACCTAAGCTTTATAATATAAAATCCTTAAAAAAATATTACCGAAAAAATTTCGGTTAACTGCCTTAATAATTTTGGGAATTAATTTTTCCCCACAGAACTTGATAAGACAACTAAAGAATGAAAGGGGTTTTAAATTTGACACCTCTAACTTAGACTATGAGAAGAACTACATGATTTGGGTAAAAAACCATACCCCCGGGCAAAACCCAACATTAATATTAATGAATTTTTTGGTTTTGCCCCATAAGAGCCCATGAATTTCTTAAATTTTGTGAGAAATTTTTTTCCAAAACGTCTTTACTGATTTTCCCCAGGTGTTACCTCCCCCGGTAGTCCAAAAAGATTGATTTATAGAGGGACAATCCGATAAAAGGGGAAAATTTAAATACCCAGTTCCGTTCCCCTTTAAAGGATGCTTTTGACAAAGGGTAACAAATTTTTAAAAACTAAAGATCATTAAAACCTTCAGTATCAGGGGAAAATTTCATAAAGATTCCCTATGCTTCAGGGGTCTTAATGCTTAACTCGGGGGGATGCAAAAACCACCCTTTTTAATTTGATACGATCTACACAAATTTTTGACGCTTCCTTTTTTTTTTTAGAGATTGATATTGCGGGGGAAATATCATAAAGTAATTTTAAAAATCCTTCTTCTAAGCAGTACACCCCCTTTTCCGACCCCCCTCAAGGGCGATGCAAAATAGAACTATGCCCCTTTGGTTTGGTTTAAAGCCCTTTCTTCCCACGTGGGGGTGATGAGAAAGGCTTGGGTAATATGCCCAAAAGTTTCAGTTTATTTTGATAACATTTACATAATGACATCTACGTGGGGCGAACATATCCAAACATTAACATCAGTTTTGCGTAGGTTACGCTCACATGGCCTCACTGCCAAGCCGAAGAAATGCTTCCTTGGGTATAACAAGATTAGATATCTTGGACTGATACTTTCTAATAACTCTCTGCAGCCTCTCCCCAGTAAGATCAAAGCTTTATTAGAATTTAAATTCCCCAAAACCAAGAAGCTCATGCGTAGCTTTCTTGGTTCTGTAAATTTTTAAGCACGGTTTATCCCGAACCTTACTGATCTTACAGGCATCTTATTCGACTTCCTTAAAAAGTCTGTGAAGGAACCTCTTGAACTTTCCGACGTTGCTCAGGAAAAGTTTAATGAGATTAAAAGTATCTTTTCGAAAGACCCTATACTTAAGATTCCAGATATTAATAAAACATTTTGTTTAAGAACTGATGCCTCCAATACCGGATTAGGTGCAGTGCTACTACAATACCATGATGGTACTCCCTTCCCTGTATGCTTCCTAAGCTGGAAACTCCTTCCCGCGGAAACGAGATACTCCACCATAGAAAAGGAATGTTTGGCCCTTGTGTGGGGTATCTCCAAGCTTAAATTTTATTTACTGGGAAAAGAATTCATTTTAGAAGCGGACCACAAACCTTTGATATACCTAGAAACTTTTAAGGGAACCAACAGTCGCCTCTTGAGGTGGACATTGGCACTCCAGGCTTTTAAGTTCCATATTGTGTATGTCAATGGTTCATCCAATTATTTCTCTGACTGGTTAAGTCGTGACAGTCAGTAGAAGATTTGTTGCCTTACGCAGCTTCCACATGTTAGAACTTTTTCCTAGCCTATTCTTCTTATAGTCCTTGACTATAAGTCTTGGTATGGGGGAGTGTGAGGGAAAAGTTCAATAGATAGGAGTAGCAAGGGAGTGTATTGTAACAATACTTTCATTGCTGGCTGCTTGTTAAGGTAGGGTAAGTCCAGCTCCTGCTATTCCCCCCCCCCTTTTTTCCCTCCCTAAAAGTGATAGTTTGATTGCCGGCTGCTTGTTAAGGTAGGGTCAGTCTAGTTCCCGCTATCCCTTCCCCTCCCTCTTCCCCCCCCTCCCGAAAGGTGACGTGTGGGGCTCCAGTCAAACAGTAAATCACTCGACTCACAGCTCCCAACACTACTGTAAGTACACGCCTGATCATATTTTAGTGGACTTATTGGTTGAAAGCTTCACTTTTGACCAATAATTAACTTAGTCCTTTCAGTCTTTATCTGTTAAATGTTTTAATAATCACCACATATTTTAGGTATTGTACTTATCATGGAGAGTGATTTCTTAAGCAGTGGGTAATCTGTCTCTCTTTACATCTTGGAATAACAGAGAGGGTCACCTGCCAACCAACGAGAAGAATAGAAGGAGATGAACTAACGTCCTGAGACGTCCCATGTTTAATCTACTTACCTGTTATGTAAGCCAACACAGGACCTATCCCCTCATCATAGCAGTGGTAACGAACCTGTTTTCCTGTCATCTGAAGTAATTTTCACGGCTACACTCTGTGAAGAACGAGCCGGTGGTGGTCACCAAAACCTGCTACCCCCCCCCCATCAGCAACGGCTATGATTTCAACAACACGCAGTGTCACCAATACCTGACACCCCATTACCACGTTATACCTATATTAGCGTTGAGTTCAAATGTAATTTTTTTCATTTCATTTTTCATTTTTCTTTCAATTAGGATATCCATTCATGTTTTATTGTTTTACATTTTCCGTTTCTAAATAATAATGTGTTTATCATTGTCTGTTATTATTTCTTTTTCTATTCATTAATTTTCCTGAGGAGGAGCCAGCCTTGGTAATACTGACTGAAGTTGTTAAATGGCTGAGTAAGCCTTCACACGGCTTTGGCTCTACCGACATCATGAGGATGGGAGGGCACCAGCCGTGGGGTAATTAGGTCTAAAAGAAGGGCCCCAATCATGTGTAGCATTCTGCCTAGAAGAGGAATGTGCATTGAATGAATGTCTAGGACAACTAGTGTAACTTGTTGCATAGACAGGTACTAAAATGACCTTGAAATCTCATCACTGATAATTGGAACAATTTTTACGACAAACATGATAATGTTTTCAAGTTATGGGGTGCAACTCTCTGGGCCAGAGGTGGTACCGTTAGCCAACTCTGTCTAGGAGCTCATTACTGAGTTGTGTAGGACTTTAAACTGTGAGAAGATAGAGGTATGGGTTTGTGTGGGAAACAAATATGTTACTGTACAAGGGGCGAAAGCAGTAAATATTACCATATACCTCAGGGATATATTTAAAAAAGTATTGTTGATCATAAGGTTATCAATAAATGCAATGGAACTGGTCAATAAACGAAGAGAAATAATAGAGGGCACCAAGTGATTAACTCCCTTAAAATTTACTATACTAACAGTAGGAGCGTAAGAAATAAGATGGACGAACTAAGAATAATTGCATATGTAATAAGCATAAATATTATTGCTATAATAGGGACTGGTTCTACCTGAATGAAAGATAAATGTCTCCTGAGTGCCACAAACCAGGCTATAAATTATTCCACACCGACTGGATCAGTAGGGAGGAAGGTGCAGTGGCGATGTATGCCAGAGATAATTTATGCTGTTGCATTAGACAAGATATAAAGTAGATGCAATGTAAACTGAAGCTGTTTGGATACAGTTTTTTGAGGAACGTGAAAAGCTATTATTGGGTGTGATTTACAGACCCCAAACCTTGGTAGGGAACACCATAAACTTCTTGTTATGAAATTCAAAAAACATCTACATTCGAATTTTTTGTGATAATGGGACATTTTAACTTGAGCCAAACTGATTTGAGCAATTTGAAGAGAAATCTTGAATCTAGAAACTTTCTTAATGTGATCCAGAATTGTTTTGTAAAATAGTTTCTGAAAGAACCAACGTGAGGAAATAACTTATACAAGAATGGTATACAATACAGACAAGATAAAAATTTAGACACATGTGCAACACTTGGGTATTTTTATAAAGGTACCCAGATGTTGCACATGTGTCTAAATTTTCGGGAAATAGCTTGCTTGACCTAGTTCTTACTAATAAGGAATCACTAATTAATAATCTTGAGATTAATGACGAGCTTGGGAAAAGCGATCACAAATCACTCAGTTTCAATGTATCATGGAATTACCTTAATAACTACAACCAAGTCAAGGTCACTGATTTTCGCTTTGTAGATTTCATGAGTCTGGAAGATTATCACAGTTGTGTTAACTGGTGTGATCTTACTAGTCCATATCCTGTCGGTCAGGTACGTGGGGGATGTTGCCAATATGACATTTTTTAAAGCATTGTTCAAGCTGCCCAGGCAACTTATGATTCAAAAACGTAAATTAGATCAAGCAAAAAGACCCTAAATGGATAAACAGTAGATTAAAACATCTCAGTGGTCAAAAGAGAGGCATTTACAGGAGCATAAAAAAGGAGAGGGGGGGGGGAGTTAAGGAATCAATATATAAAGTTAAAGAATGAAATATAAAATTAGAATAAGAAGAAAACAAATTAACCCAAAAGTTTCTTTCAGGTATACAGGTTAGTTTACGTCAGTAAAGTTATTAACTTTATTAATAACTGTAAGTTATTAATAAAAGTTGCTCAGGTCAGTTTACCGTCAGTATCAAGATAATACACACAATCTTCAATACTTATTTCCTTTCAGATTTTGCTTGAGGAAATAACAGCAAACTTTAGAAAATAAAAAATAATATAGGTCAGGTCAAAAATAAGTTATTCAGGATCAAATTTCTACAAACTGTTATAGTGCCAGATAAGTTGAAAATGGCAAATGTAATACCTCTCTACAAAATTTCTAGGTCGTTAACTTTGACTTATAGACCAAGAAGCTTAACTTCCATTGTGGGAAAACTGACGGAATCACTAATTGCCAAGGACATTTGAAGCCATCTTGCAAGACTCTAACGTTAAAAAATACTTACATCCCTCTGACTCATCTGAGTTCTTAACTTCTAATTGTTGTTCCTGTTGTCCATCTCTCAAACAGCTATGGAGAATGTTGTTGTCATTTAGGTACTTAACTACTTGACAGTACACCGCCCTCTCTAGAATTTTGGATATTATACTGAGTATACTAACAGGCCTATAGTTGCTTACATCAGACCTAATATTTTTCTTGAAGAGAGGAATAACTCTGGTCTCCGTGAACCCCTCCGGTACGGTATTAGTGGTGATGGACAAATTTATTATGTGAGCAATAGGGAATGACGATTCAGAAGCACCATCTTTTATGAACTTAGACGGGATGTTATCCGGGCCAGTGCTCTTGAATAAAGTCATGAGATACACTTACTAGTTGACAAATTTTTGGGATTACCCCTTTATTGGAATAGTATGTTTGAAACTTATCTGAGTCTGTGTTGAAGGTATTTGATGCAGCTGGTAGTTTACTTACTAGTGTTGATGCGACAGATGTGTAGTATGAATTAAAACAATTTGCCACCTTAGATGTTTCGTGGCATACCTCGTTATCGATAGTGAGTACTATGTTAGACCTATCTACTGGTTTATGGCTATACCCCAACTGTTTTAGTTGTTGCCAGATCTTTCTGGGGTAATGCTTATACTCTTCAATTTTTGAGCAATGGTGCCATGCCTTTGCTCCTTTTATAAGTCTCTGCACTCTGTTCCTCACCCTTTGGAATTCATTTAGTGCTGCAATATCCTGTCTGTTTGATTAAATCTTTTTTAGCAACTGGTCTCTGAATTTCGTATTATCTAATATCTCAGTAGTTATCCAGGGTTCAGTTCTTCGTTTAATCCTAACCTCTTTAACTGGTGCAATATTATCAAGGATGGTAATGAACATTGTTTTGAATTTTTCCCAGGCATCGTTTACGTCCGTGCAACTTGTTATCTCTGTCCAGTCACAATTATGTAGCCTATTTACCAGTGTTTCTTTACTGTAGTTTCTAGTTGACCTCATCTTTATTGTCCTGTGCAGGCCTATCCTATCCCTAGCGATTTTCCTGGTGCAGCAAATGATGACATGATCACTAAGGCCTGTGGTAATGACGCCTGACTGACTAATGTTCTCAGAGCGGTTACAAAGTATATGGTCAATTAGGGTGGCTGAGAATTGTGTGATCCGGGTTGGTGTATTAATTAGTTGAGAGTAACTATTTAAACCTAAAATTTGCTTATACCTTTTGCATAGCCCGTAATTTTGCTGCTGAAAATAAATATTGAAGTCACCCAGCATTACTGTCTCGCAATTGTTTTCAAATCCGGACAAGACTCTGGAAAAGTTTTCTAAGAACTGATCCTGGGTGGGAGGGCGTTAACTAGTTCCTACTAAGATGGGTGTGGAAAATACTGCATATATTTTCCAGAAATTCAGTATTTATATGTAAATAGATGGCCATACTGTATTTAATAATATTTATGTCATAGAAAACGGAAAGCCTGCGTCTGCGCAGACGGGACTCGCCATCTTGGTTTTGAATTGGATACAACGTTAATGTAATGGGGAGAATTTTTCGTGCTCTAGAGGTAAAAATTGGATTGACACCTCTCAAATAGGAGGCGAAATTGTTGGATGTGCATTCCTGCATAACTTGAGATATCAGACGACTGGACAAGACAGCTCCATGAACCTCAGATAAGCTCTCTAGATTTGTGTATAATTCTGGCCAGTGTTTTCATAAATTTAGCTAGTGAGGTTTTTCTGAGTATGATACAACTTAATATCCAGTCAAATTGGTGAGTGATATTAAGATATATTTTCCTTCTGTTATGTATATGTGAATTTATATATAATAATTTTTTAATATACAGTCCACAAATTTATATATTTACCAGTATTCCTGGTGTATGTATATTTCATTTAATTAATAGGTCCAGAGCAACTTGTGGTTATGACAGTGGTAGGTATCGAAGGGGGACATTTTTGCGACCTAGGTATCCCAAATTCCTACTTGTCTACCTGATAAATAATAATCTGTTCATTTACTGTTATGTACATAATGATACATTCAGCTAAATGCAATTTTCCACAATTAATTTGCCTGTTGGTCCTTCTTGAATCGGAGGTAATTAGTGAAGTCATTAATTAGTTAATTACTTAATAATTATATGTGAAATGACAGAAGGAGGCGGATGTTAAGTTCACAAATTTAATTTTGATAAGCTAAGCTCAAGTCTGGCTAAGTTTATATTAATTTGTATAATACTAATTTGATAAGACAATTCTGGCCAAGATTTATATCAGTGTATGTGTAATTGATAAGACAAGTGTGGATAAAGATTATATTGTGTATAATATTAATTTTGCTATGCCAAATTCTGGCAAGGATTTATATTTGTATAATATTAATTTGATAAGCCAATTTTGGCCAAGATTTATATCAGTGTATGTGTAATTGATAAGCCATGTGTACCTAATTATTAATGTGTATATTAATTTTGCTATGCCAAATTCTGGCAAGGATTCATTAATTTGTATAATATTAATTTTGATGAGCCAAGTTTGTATTAATGTACATTTAAAATTTATATTATACATGTAATTGCTAAGCTCAGGTAGCTAGGATTTATTCAAAGGTAAGTTGTACTATTTACCTTTATAAAGTACATAATTTAGTACATAATCAGTGTTATTAAGTTGAATTTAATACATTGCATCATGGCTGAAATTGAGGAAATTAATGTAAAAGACAAACATATGGAATATAGAGCAAAAAAAGGTTCACTGCAAGCTAGAAAGGGTCATGTAACAAAAGCATACAATAAATGTTGGGAATTAATGAATCAAGAAACTGTGAATAATGATGATTTAAAATTGTATTTAGATGCTTTAGGTAATAGATATGATTCATACAAATTATATTACAACAAATATGAAGGAAATTTGTTAGTAAACTGTGTAGATGAGACTGAAGTAGATATCACGATTAATCAGTATTATGAATTAGAGGAAAATATTCTTTCTTGTAAAAGTCAGGCCTTGAATTAATTAAAATGTGTAAACCAGGCAGTTAGTCAGTCTGCTCCAACAAATATGTCTTTGCCAAAACTCCCAGAATTGTGTTTGCCTATGTTTAATCCTGGAGAAAATTGGGAGGAATTTTGGTCAATTTTTAAAGCAGCTGTGCATGGCAGGAGTGACCTAGCCTGTGTAACAAATTATTTTACTCAAAGGACAGATAAGAGGAGATCTTACATACTCATAAAGCCTTTCCCAATGTAAAATGACTCTTACAAGGAAGCAGTTGATTTGTTGAAAGTCATTAAATGGTAATACAGAACAAAGTAGGTTGGATCTAGTAAATTCTTGTTTAATTTAAATCTCCAGATCACACTTACAAAGGTTTACAGCAGTTTAGAGTTAAACTGGAGAGCACTCACAAAACTTTAAGTAATAAATATAATCTGAAGGAATCAGACTGGTTATTGAGTGCCATGGTACAGAATAAATTAAGCTGTAAAACACTTGAATGGATCACGAATAAATATCACAAGGGTTATTTTGGTCTGGAGGAAATAAGACTAGGTCTACAAGAATTAATTGTTCAGTTGCAGACCAGCCAACCAACTCATTTTAAAGATGCAACACATAATAACTCTGAGGTATCTGTCAAGTTTAAACAAAGGGAAAAATATCCCAATGTTAATAATAAAATTTCATTTCCTAAAAAGAGTTGCATAGGTGCATATCAAGTAGCAGGAATCAGAAACAATGATTCTCCACAAGGTAAGAAGAATAAGTACCCTCCTAAGAGTAGCCCAGTTAATAAGAAACCAGTCAAAGAAAGGAGATATTGTCTCTTCTGCAAGGGTACTCATGTTTCTAAGAATTGCAATGCATACAATTCATGAAATGATAAAGTTGAAAGATTGGAGGAACTTGACAGATGTATCAGGTGTTTGGGTAATCACAATGTAAAGGATTGTTATGCCAAATTTAACTTCTGTTATCAATGTCACAAAGGAAGACACCATATAGTAATGTGTAAAGGTCTATATGATAATGTTGAAAATATTGATGATGTTGACAATCTTGACACAACAGTAGGTAATGTAAAAATTGCTGTTAATGTTAATAATGATGGTTTTACTGAAGTAGCCTTACCTGTGTTACAGGTAAAAATTGATGATAGGCATAAATCAAAAAATGTAACTGCATTATTAGACCAGGGATCCCAACGTACTTTCATTAAACGTAAATGTCTTGATGGTATGAAAGTACAGAGGGGAGATCCCACAACTTTAAAATTATCTGGTTTTCTCTCGGTTAAAAGGGCTCAATTGTATGACACTGTTTATGTAACTGTCAGGTTGGGCAATGAGAAAAAACGTGTTACTGCAGTAATTGTAGATAGACTTCCAGAGAAAATGTCTAAAATTAGGACTTAGTAAGCTACAAAAAGGGGACTTCACATAATGTAAATTTAGCACCTTCTGGTGTAAGTGATGATTCTGTAGGCCCAATAAATATTTTGATAGGTCGTGATTATTATGCCTCCTTTGTAAAGGGTATGAAAAAGATATGTGGTGTCACCCTTTTTTTGAAGACTGCAGGAGGCCATGTAATGTATGGTAGGATTCCTCGTAAAAATAATTCATGACTAGAGGAAACTACAAATACCATAACTGTGTGTCTTACTCATGAAGTTGTACCCCAGTATAATTCTTCCATAGAGGATGTGTTGAGCCAGTGCATAAATTGTGGGAATTAGACAGCATTGGAATAAATGTAAATGAAGAAAGTCCAGACGATTCTTTTACTCAGGAGCAAGTACCTGAAAGATGTAAAATTTGAATATGGACAATACTGGGTACGACTTCCTGGAGACTGAACCATCCAGAATTGCCCACTAATTACAGAATGGCATATGGGCAGTTTTAAAAGGGTCAGCTCCGCGAACTAGTAAGACACCAGAATTGTTAACCCGCCTGTAATGATATAATTGCTGAGCAGTTAATTAATAAATTTATAGAAGAGGTACTTCCTGAGCAAGCCAAAATTTATGGTCACTATTTGCCACACACGGAGTGAAGAAGGATTCCTAAGACCACTCCTCTGACAATTGTGTTTAATTTTTAGTGCAGGAGTAACAAAAATGTACCTAGTTTAAATTTAAAAGACTGTTTTTATGACAGGTCCGTCGTTGACGGAAAAATTAGGAGATATCTTATTAAATTTCAGAGCGAAGAATTATGCCTTTACAGCTGACATAAGTAAAGCTTTCCTAAGAGTGGTTTACAAGAGGCTGGACCGGGATTGTACCCGCTTCTTATGGCCTGAGAATCCTATTGACCCACTTATCCCTTGAAAACCTTTCGCTTTAGGAGCGTATTATTTGGTGCTCATCCAGTCCGTTCCTACTTTTAAGCGACGATGAAAAGCGCACCTTAAACGTTTTGGGAAGTCCATTGAGTAAAGTAATGAGCAAACAATTTTATGTGGACAATTTCCTGGGTGTGACGTCAACTGAAGAGGAACTGTTAATGACTTATGGAGAGGCTAATAAAATAATGCAAAGTGCCAAATATGCCTCTGAGAGAATGGAATAGTAATTTTTTCCAAATAAAGGAAAAAAATAAGTAAAGATTACGCTGGAGATGAAGTGCCAAAATGTAGTAATGTATTGGGTTTAAATTGGGATACTGAGAGAGATTTGTTAATGTTAAAACCTAATAATTACAGTATGCCCAATAAATTAACTAAAAAGAGTTTTGCTTGCTAAAGTTTTCCCAAAAGTTTTGATGCACAAAGGTTTAAATGTCACCCTTTACTTTAAGAGGGAAATTATTAATACAGGAAGCATGGAAACTTAAATGTGCTTGGGATGAAATACTACCCAAGGAATTCATTAACAGGTGGGATGAATTAATTGGTGATTATGAAAAAAATCCAATGTTGGAGTTCCCACGCCAGGTGGCCCAAACCAAATGGGAAAAATGTAAATCCACATTTTTTGAGATGCTTCAAAATTTTGGGATATGGAGCAGTTGCTTATCTTCAATGTAATAGTGTTATTTCTCTTGTTATGTCTAAGGCTAAAGTGTCTCCAATTAAATCACGTACCTTACCTCAGTTGGAATTAACAGCCATTTATGCAGGTGTCAAATTAGCTAATTATATAAGAAATAAGTTGCAGGAGATAAATATTAGCGACACTGTAATTTGGTCTGATAATGATGTATCCTTACAATGGATTAGTAATGGAAACAGTAAAATTGTGTACGTACAAAACAGAGTCGCTGAAATTAATCAGATGCAAGAGAAGTATAATAGTTTGGGTCAGCATACGTTAGCATTTAATCATATACCTGGTGAGGAGAATCCAGCTGATTTCTTGTCTCGAGGTTTACCTTATGCTAAATTTGTAAATGCTGTATCATGGTTTAAAGGACCGAGTTGGTTGGTAAATAAAGCTAATTGGCCTGTACAAAAGGCGTATATTGCTCCTGTTGAAATTACTGTGACCACCGCTCCAATAGTTTGTCCTCCCTTAGCCACTGATATAAATAGGTACTCTTCTTTACCCAAACTAATCAATGTAACTAAGTTGGTGTTTAAATTTCTAAACAAGATGAATATTTCATTTAAGTTTTCACATCCTCTTGAAAATTGGAAAAAAGAGGGTACAGGAGGAAATCTATGGAAATGAGATTTTAAAATTTATGATGGAAAGAAAAATTGTGGAAAGGTTCTATAATAGAGAAATTGGGGCTGTATTTAGAGAACAATGTAATTAGGTGCAGAGGTAGGTTACAAAATGCTGAATTGGGTGATTATGCTAAACACCCTATCTTACTGCCCAAAACTTATCATCTAACAAATTTAATTGTTCTAAATGCCCATAAAAATGTAATGCATGGTGGGGTACAAGATACCTTAAATTGTATTAGGGAAACTTTCTGGATTCCACAAGGATGGCAAAGTGTAAAAAGGGTGATTAAATCTTGTGTAATATGTCGCCGTGTGGATGGCAGATGCTATATGTATCCAGGTCCTCCACCATTGTCAAATGAGCAATTTGAGTCGATTAGCAACGAACTCCGGCCGGCCGCAGTGTGGAAAATACTGTATATATTTTCCAGAAATTCAGTATTTTTATGTAAATAGATGGCCATACTGTATTTAATAATATTTATGTCATAGAAAACGGAAAACCTGCGTCTGCACAGCCGGGACTCGCCATCTTGGTTTTGAATTGAATACAACGTTA
Organism: Cherax quadricarinatus; assembly: GCF_026875155.1. NCBI lineage: Eukaryota > Metazoa > Arthropoda > Malacostraca > Decapoda > Parastacidae > Cherax > Cherax quadricarinatus. The sequence goes on from NC_069415.1 coordinate 54,460,592, forward strand.
ATATAATGGGAAGAATTTTTCGTGCTCTAGAGGTTAAAATTGGATTGACACCTCTCAAATAGGAGGCGAAATTGTTGGATGTGCATTCCTGCATAACTTGAGATATCAGACGACTGGACAAGACAGCTCCATGAACCTCAGATAAGCTCTCTAGATTTGTGTATAATTCTGGCCAGTGTTTTCATAAATTTAGCTAGTGAGGTTTTTCTGAGTATGATACAACTTAATATCCAGTCAAATTGGTGAGTGATATTAAGATATATTTTCCTTCTGTTATGTATATGTGAATTTACATATAATCATATTTAATATACAGTCCACAAATTTATATATTTACCAGTATTCCCGGTGTATGTATATTTCATTTAATTTTAAAAGGTCCAGAGCAACTTGTGGTTATGACAGTGGTAGGTATCGAAGGGGGACATTTTTTGCGACCTAGGTATCCCAAATTCCTACTTGTCTAACTGATAAATAATAATTATCTGTTCATTTACTGTTATGTACATAATGATACATTCAGCTAAATGCAATTTTCCACAATGGGTTTGGTCTTGGGAAGCAACACTTCAAGCCATAGAATCTCCAGTTTATTGTTATTTAAATCAGGTCTTGGGTTGTAAGCTAAGTCATTTCTTATGTAGGCACATACTCCACCACCCTTTCTGTTCTTATCTAAGCGTTTTATATTGTAACCTTCTATATTGACTTCGTCGTCAGTCACAGTATCATCCAACCAAGATTCAGAGATGGATATAACTCCCGTCCAAGGTCTGTTAGCTGGAATCCTAATCTCTGCCAATTTTGGAAAAGTGATCTTGCGTTGACATGAATAAAGTGAAGGCCTGTTTTCATATTTCCAATTTGTGCACACATACAGAGGTACAAAAAAATACAGATAAGAGCAGTATGCCAAAGCCACTTATACTATGCATAGCATTACGGGCTGGCTTAAAATTAACTTAAGATTAACTAAGCAATGATTATTATTATTATTATAATCAAAAAGAAGCTCTAAGCCACAAGGACTATACAGCGCTGCTACTAAGCAATGATGAAATCAGTGATAAAACATTAATGTAAACAGATAACTATAAAGCACAAGTGAGTATTACAAAGACAGGTCATATGGTTGCATTCAGTTAGGTAGTGATTCTGTTAGGTAGTGTATTTAAAAAATAATAAAGTTAGATTGGGTTTTGGGTTTTAACATTTATGTGATATAATTGGTGAGAAACATTTAAGATATACAATTTATAATGTTCAGTTATTCAGTTTTTATTTGGTTTTGGGTGAGTAAGTATTTTGAGAAGAGTTTGAATTTATAAACGGGTTTGGGTGTTTTTTTTTATATTTACAGGTAATGAATTCCAGATTTTGGGGGCCCTTTTATGTGCATTGGTTTTTGCATAGTGTGAGATGGACACGAGGAACATAAAAGAGTGATCTGTGCCTTGTGTTATGGTCATGTGTTCTGTTGAGGTTGGAAAGGAGATGTTTGAGGGGAGGGTTAATATCAGAGTTAAGTGTTCAAATGTAGTAATAGGTGCAGTAATAAGTATGGATGTTTTGTTGGTGAGTAGTTTAGTGTATTTAATATTGGTGGAGTGTGCTGCCTGTAGTGAACATTTGTTATATTCTAACTGCAGCCTTTTGTTGGGTAATTAGTGGTTGAGATGGTTTAAATTTTTGTTGAGCCCCAAAGCACAAATTCCATAGGTGAGATAGGGGGAAATAAGAGAGTGATATAGGGCCAGGAGGGCTGACTGTGGGAAAATAGTACCGGATCTTCGATAGTATGCCTACAGTCTTGGAAATTTTCTTAGAAATTTGATGTATATGTGTATGAAATTTGAGTCTATTATCAAGGTGGATTCCTAAGAATTTTCCCTCTGTTAGTTTTGTGATAGGTGATCCATTTATCATTATGTTAAGAGGGACATCCCGTAGCTCTGTTACCAAACTGAATGAAGTAGGTTTTTTGTCAATGTTTAGTGTAGTTTGTTAGTCCTCATCCAGGTAGATATTTTCTGTAATTCGGTATTTTTCAGTTTTGGGTAGCGTGACTGGGCTCGGGTGAGAGAAGACGTATGTAGTGTCATCTGCAAAATAGTGTGGGTTTGAGTAATTGCGGGAAACATTTGGAAGGTCATTTATGTTTTAGGAGAAAGAGAAGAGGGCCAAGGACACTTCCCTGTGGGACACCAACTGTAATTGGTTGTGCCGAAGAGCTTGCCCCATTTGCGTACACATATTGGCTTCTGTTGCTGAGGTAAGACTTGAGGTAGTTGAGGGAGTGCCCTCTTATACCATAGTGTGACAATTTTACGTGGAGCAAGTCATGGTCAAACTGTATCAAAAGCTTTACGTAAGTCAATGAAGACCCCCAGTGGGACTTCTTTTTTCTCTATTGCAGTGTATATATGTTCTAGCATGTGTATAATAGCATCATTAGTATTTTTATTAGGCCTGAATCCAAATTGGCAGGGGTTGAGTATGTTTTGGGAGATAAGGTAAGGAGTAGATTCGTTTATAAATTTAAATTTTTTCCCGAAGATTTTTGAGAGAGGGTGTAGTTGGATATTGGCCTATAGTTATTCAACTCTGTTTGGTCTCCTCCTTTGTGGATCGGGTGACCCTTGCTATTTTGAGTACTGTAGGAAAGGTGGAGGATTCAATGGATTTGTTAAAGAGTGTTGCAATGATTGTGATGCACTTGTGACACTTTTTTTTTATATAAGGGGTGGTAAGGTATTTAAATTTAAATCTCCTGCCTTGTTTTTTAGTGCATTGTAATAAGGGAGACTTCGTATGGGTTAGTCGGAGCTAGGAACAGTGTGTTCGGGTAGTTGCCGGTGAGGTAGTCATTTGGTGGGGTATCTGAGCTTTGGGGTTTTTTTGGCAAGGTTTTGTCCTATAGTGGAGAAGAAATCATTGAGTCTGTTTGCTGTTTCTGTTGGTGGGGGAGTTGGGGTTCATCTGTTTTTGCTAATTTTATTTCGCTATTTCGTGATATCTTTTTGTTCCTAGAATTTTTGATAGGGTTTTTCCAGGTCTTTTTTTATATCACCTCGTAAGTTGGATAATCTGTTCTCATAATACAATTTTTTTGCCCTTCTTATCAGGCTGGTTAGGAATTGACGAGTAACGTTTTGTTTGGGCTACTGGTTATGTGACCCATTCTGTACTGTTTTTCATATTGGTGTTTTGTATTTATGGATTTTAGAATGCTGGGTGTTAGCCAGGGACTGTTCAGTCTCTTTGCTGTCATCTGTTTAGTTTTTTTTAGGGCAGTGCTTGTTATAGAGGTATTGGGTTTTTTTTAGAAAATTATTAATACATTCGTCAATATCTGTATAGGTTTCTAGCTCAGTGTGCCAATCAATGTTTGCTATTGCTGTTGTGAAGTTATTAATGGCTGCCTCATTGTGAAGTCTGAAGGTGACTTTAGTAGTGTCTTGGGGTAGTTTACCAAGAGTTGTTATGAGGAAAGTAGGGTAGTGGTCTGTGGTATTATCTGTAATTATGCCTGATTTTAAAGGGGATATGGTGTTGGTCCAGATGTGGTCAAGTAGGGAAACACTAGTCTCTGTAAACTCTTGTAGGTTTTGTTACTGTTGGTAGTAACTTACAGTTATCATTGTGTTTGTGAATTCAGTAACGTGTGGGTCCTGGTCTTGCAGGAGATTTATATTGAAGTCACCTGAGAGTAGTAGTAGTGATCTTTGTTCATGCGTGCATCAGTTATCATACTTCCTAGATTTTGACTAAATTGGCTAATGTTTGACTGTGGAACTCTGTAGATGTTTATCAATGTGAGAGGTTTTTGTAGGTACTTTGATTTGAATTTAGCTATTATATATTCCCCATGTTCATCCCTTGTGCAAGTATTAGTGATACATTCTAGTTGGTCTGAGTAGTATATGGCTGTGCCACCCCCTTGTTGATCTGGCCTACAGTTGTGTATGGCTGTGTAACCAGGAATGGCATAGACATCTGTACTATCAGGCTTTAGCCAGGTTTCAGTTAGTGTAATGATGGACATATTGGCATGTAAGGAATTTAGTAATGCTATGAGGTCATCGTAATGCTTGCTTAAAGATCTGATATTGTAGTTAAATATAGTTAGTTGTTGTTGGCACTGAGAAGTGCCTTTGATTGTTCTGCAGTGTAGTAATTACAGTTACTGTTTGATTCATTTAAGTCATTAAATAAGAGGTTGGTATCAGGATCAATGCTTGTAATCATAAGATTTGTAGTGAATCTATATTAAAAATTAAGTAAAAAAACAAAGAAAAATAGTTTTAAAGCAAAAAAATTTGCACCTGGATTTTTTTAACCCAAAGGGTAAAATAATGGCTAAGGGACTAATACAAATAAAGTGATGATCAAATAGGGGACCCTTGGGGAAATTTATAAGTGGGTATTTCAAATAAAGGTAATTTTTTAAAGTTAAATTTTGGGATAAAATTATAAAAAAAAGGGGGCCCTAATATGGGTTTTGTGGGGGCCCAATAAAGGGAAACCCAAAAAAAATTGAGCTTTGGAAATAATGGCAAAATTGGGTAACTTTTTTCTACTTTAGCACCTAAAATGCCCCTTGGGATTTTTTTAAACAATTGTGAAAAACAAAAACTAGGATAGTTTTTAAAGTTTAAAAAAAAAAGGAAAAAACCCATAAAGGGGAAACTAAAATTAAGAAATTTTGGAAAAGCAAAGTTAAAGGGGCCCAGATGGTAGGAATTATAATAAAAAACTTATAATAAAAAAAATACAATTTGAAATTGGGACTTGCAAATTTCCTAGAGTCTGGGATAGGTTGTTGCAAGATCAAGATTATACCTAGTTTTTAAAATTTACAAAATAAAAAATTTACAATTAAGTACCAAAAAAAAATTTAAAAGTAAAAAAAAAAACAATGGGGTTTTTAAAGTCTTTTATTTTAAAAATTATAAACTTTAATATATGGCAGTGGGTCAAATGTATTAAAAATTTGGTAAATCGTGTCATCGTTTTCTAAAGGGTATCTGTGCCAAAGTGCATTTGTTACCCACAAAATGAATTCTGGTGCCGTTACTATAATTGTACATACATCCATCATGCACCCACCCCTTACACATTTTACATAAGGTGCCTTTTCTGTTCTTCTTTCGTACTTTAGTGCAGTGAGGAGGAGCGAGAAGCAAAGGGGGAGAATGGGAGAGGGGGAGGGAGAAAGAGGGAGAAGCAGGGGAGAAGGAGGGTGAGAGAGAGAGGGGGGATCAGGGGAAGGAGTGAAAGACTTGCGGGGGAGGGGCAGGGGGGAGTGTATGTGTGATTCTGTATATGTGGGAATTTGTGGGTGCACGTTTACATCCACACATTCCCACATATACAGTGTTTGTGTGTTGTGAGTGTGTGTGTGTGTGTGTGTGTGTGTGTGTGTGTGTGTGTGTGTGTGTGTGTGTGTGTGTGTGTGTGTGTGTGGTGTGTGTGTGTGTGAGAGAGAGAGAAAGAGCGCGTGGTGTACTCACCTAGTTGTACTCACCTAGTTAAAGTTGCAGGGGTCGAGTCCTAGCTCCTGGCCCCGCCTCTTCACTGGTCGCTACTAGGTCACTCTCCCTGAACAGTGAGCTTTATCATACCTCTGCTTAAAGCTATGTTTGGATCCTGCCTCCGTTACATCGCTTCTCAAACTATTCCACTTCCTAACCATACCAAGGGCGGGGATAGAACCCGCGATCAGAGAGTCTCAAAACTCCAGACCGTCGCGTTAGCCACTGGACCAGTGGAGTTTTGAGACTATGATCGCGGGTTCTATCCCCGCCCGTGGTATGGTTTGTTTGCAATCGTGTCATTACGATTTCGTGAGTCATATTCCACTTCCTGACTACTATGTGGCTGAAGAAATACTAACATCCCTGTGATTCATCTGTGTCTTCAGCTTCCAACTGTGTCCCCTTGTCGCTGTGTCCCAACTCTGGAACATCCTTTCTTTGTCCACCTTGTCAATTCCTCTCAGTATTTTAAGAACATAAGAACATTAGAAAGAAGGAACACTGAAACAGGCCTACAGACGCATGCGGAGCAGGTCCATCTCCCCCCCCCCCACCGGATTAGACCAATGACCCCCCCCCCGGATTAGCCTAATGACCCACCCAGTCTGGTCACCTCCACTCAAAGATGGAGCACGGCACCAGATCCAGCAGCACAAGCTAGTCAGGTCCAACTCACACCCACCCACACCCACGCATGTATTTATCTAACCTATTTTTAAAACTACACAACGTTTTAGCCTGAATAACTGTACTCGGGAGTTTGTTCTACTCATCCACAACTCTATTACCAAACCAGTGCTTTCCTATATCCTTCCTGAATCTGAATTTTTCCAACTTGAAACCATTGCTGCGAGTCCTGTTTTGGCTGGAAATTTTCAGCATGCTATTTACATCCTCTTTATTTATTCCTGTTTTCCATTTATACACCTCGATCATATCCCCCCTAATTCTACGCCTTTCGAGAGAGTGCAGATTCAGGGACCTCAGTCTATCCTCATAGGGAAGATTTCTGATACATGGGATAATCTTTGTCATCCTCCTCTGTACGTTTTCCAGAGCATTTATATCCATTCTGTAATACGGTGACCAGAACTAAGCAGCATAGTCTAAATGAGGCCTAACCAAGGATATATAGAGTTGAAGAACAACCTGAAGACTTCTTTTATTTATACTTCTAGATATGAAACCAAGAATTCTGTTAGCTTTATTGCGAACACTAATGCACTGTTGCCTTAGTTTTAGATTACTGCTAACCAGAACTCCTAAATCCTTTTCGCAATCAGTACTATTAAGATCTATATTATTTAGTTTATATGTGGCATGGTTATTTAACTGACCAACATTTAGAACTTTGCATTTGTCAATATTAAACTGCATCTGCCACTTCTCCGACCATTGCATCAGTCTATTCAAATCATCCTGGAGTGCTCTAGTGTCCCCATTAGAATGAATTGGACGGCCTATTTAGGTGTCATCAGCAAATTTGCTCTTGTCGCTATTTATTCCCTCATCTATGTCGTTTATGTAAATTGTGAACAACAACTGGCCCAACACTGACCCCTGAGGAACACCGCTTGTGACGTGCCCCCATTCTGATTTTTTCGCCATTTATGCAAACTCTCTACCCAGGAAAAAATTTCTCCTCCTATTCCGTGTGCCTTAAGTTTCCTCAATAGTCTCTGATTTGGAACTCTATCGAAAGCCTTACTGAAGTCCATCTACACAATATCATATTCATTTCCATGATCTACCTCCTCCAACACCTTAGTGAAAAAAGTTAGTAAATTCATAAGACAGGAACGCCCCTTTGTAAAGCCGTGTTAAAATTCATTAATCAATCTGTGCCTGTCAAGATGGCTACGAACTGCTTCGGCAATTTTTGATTCCATAAATTTTCCCACTATGGAGGTAAGGCTTATCGATCTATAGTTCGAAGCCAAGGACCTGTCACCTTCCTTGTAAATAGGTACTACATTTGCCATTTTCCACTTATCAGGCACTATGCCAGTTTGTAGTGATATGTTAAAAAGATTAGCCAAAGGTATGCTAAGTTTCTCTTTGCATTCCTCTAACACCCTTGCAAACAGTTCATCAGGGCCTGGCGATTTGTTAGGTTTTAGTTTCTCTGTTTGTCTGAGGACCATGTCACTAGTTACCGCAATCGTACATAGTTTATTATCATCCTGTTCTACATAATCTGTTATTTCAGGAATATCGCTAGTATTTTCCTGGGTGAAAACTGAGAGGAAGTAGGCATTGAGAATTTCACACATATATACTTATCACTGTCAGTGATCTGACCAGAGTTACTCTTAAGTGGGCCAATCTTATCCCTAATCTTACTTCTGGATACCTGAAAGAACCCTTTTGGGTTAGTCTTTGAATCCCTTGCGACCTTAGCCTCATAATCCCTTTTTGCTTTTCTTATTCCTTTCTTTATTTCTCTCTTTAATTGAATATATTGATTTCTTAACTATCCCTCTCTTCTTTTGATACGCCTATATATGCCTCTCTTTTGACCAATGAGATGTTTTAATGTATTGTTCATCCATTAGGGATCATTTTTGTTAGATCTAATTTCCCTACTCGGAACAAAAGTTGTCTGGGCAGCTAGAACTATGCTCTGAAAAACGTCATCTTGGCAACCAAGATCACTTACCTGACCCATAGTCAGGACATCCCAATTTAGCCCACCCAGGTAATTTTTCAGTCCCATGAAGTCGGCCAAGCGAAAATCTGGGACAGAGATTTGATTACAGTTATCTGGGTAATTCCATGATATATTGAAATTAAGTGATTTGTGATCACTTTCCCCAAGCTCATCATTAACCTCGAGATTATTAATTAGTGAATCTTTGTTGGCAAGAACCAGTCAAGCAGATTGTTTCCTCTAGTTGGTTCTGTCACAACCTGTTCTAAAAAGCAATCCTGAACCGTTATCAAGAAAGTCACTAGACTCAGAATCTCCTGTCATATTGTTGCAATCAGTTTGTCTAAAGTTAAAATCTCCCATTATCACAACATTTTCATATCTAGATGCCTTATGAATTTCGTCCCATAACAGCTTACTGCACTCCCTATCAAGGTTTGGGCCTATAATAAACACCCAAAATTAATTTTCACGTCCCTCGAGAAACTGTAGCCAAACAGATTCTGTGTTCGATGTTTCTAATCTTATATCATGTCTAAGACCGCAATTTAAATTTTCTCTGACATACATCGCCACTCCACCACCCTTCCTGCTGTCCTTATCAGTGTGGAATAGTTTATAACCCTGTATGTTGCATTCAGAAGGCATTTCTCTATCTTTCAGGTTGAACCAGGTCTCTGTTATACCAATAATATCTATATTACCTGCACTTGCAAGTAATCTTAGCTCATCTATCTTATTTGTTGGACTCCTACTATTTGTATAGTAAACCTTAAGGGAGCTAGTCACTCGTTGCCCTCTACTATCTTTGTTTGTTTGTTGATCAATTGATTTGCCATTACTAGCAACTTTATTTTGAATACTGTTTTTTAAACATGTCCCTGAGTTACCCCGGTAATAACTGCTGTTTTTAACCCTAATGCTGCAGCCTGATTGTTTCCCACAAACACTCATACCTCTATAATCTATCAGTTTAAATTCCTAGACAAGTCATCAATTACCCTCTCAACTGAACTGGCTAATGCAACCACTCCATCCCCAGAGAGATGAACCCCATCCCTTGTATACATATCACGTTTGCCAAAGAATAGGTCCCAGTTATCAATGAATGGGATTGCAAGTTCCTTGCAGTATTTGTCTAGCCAGCAATTTATACCAATTGCCCTAGACATCCATTCATTGCCCACTCCCTTTGTAGGCAAGATGCTACATATGACTGGGTCTTTACACAAACACTACACCTGTCCTGACCCTACTATACAGCTTTCTTCTCTCACCTCCACCCACCTCCTCAACCCACCTTCTCTCAAACCTTCCTCCCAAATCACCCGGCGCTTCTAGACTTTCCCACTATATTCTCCGCCACCTCCCAAACTCTGTCATTTCCGCTCTTACTGACATTTACAATGCTTGCCTTGCTTCTGGCTACTTCTTTCCCCTATTCAAAACAGCTATTGCCACACTTACCCCCAAACCCAACAAGAACCCAACTGGCCCGAGGAACTAGAGGCCCATTAGCCTATTAGAAACCCTCGGAAAGACCTTTGAACGACTCATGAACAAAAGACTGAAGACTCACTTAGAGACAAACCACCTCCTGACTGACCAATAATTTGGTTTCAGCCAACATCGTTCGACGCCAACAGCCTTTAATATCATTCTGAACTACATTCTAATTAATAAAGCGCAAGGATGTACAACGGCTCTGGTTGCTAAGGACGTGGCACGGTCTGGCACTCCGGGCTCAAGTATAAGCTATGTAACCTTTTCGACCTTCCTCCGAATGTCAAAAAAATACTGTGCAACTTCCTTGATGGCCGTACAATGCGAATTAAGTTCCGAAACTATCTCTGACTCCTTCACTCTTCATGCAGGAATCCCCCAAGGTTCTGTGCTCTCCCCTACTCTATACATCCTTTTCACAAACACCATTTCAGACCCTGCGCATCACAACACACTCACACTAGCATATGCTGACATCACACAACTCACCGCACATGAACACTTCAGATATCTATCACTCAGAACACAACGCGAGGTAGGTAGGATCAATGGTTGAGAGATTCTTTGGCGCATTAAAACCAATAAATATAAGATCACCTATTTCTTCCCAAGTGAACGCCCACCAGCACTACCTGTCGAACTGAGAACCACCACTACACGAACACCCAGCCCACGAACACGCAACACCACAGCCCATGGAGTTAATTTGGACTCCAGTCTTAGACTACACGCTCACATAAACGCCAAAAGAGCTATGGCTAGTTCTACCCTCGGGCGACTATACAAGCTCATAGGCTCGCACCCACACACTAAACTACACCTATACAAGGCCTTCATACGGCCACCACTCATCACATATACGATTATTGTTCTTTCTCTCTCTGCATAAACAGAAGTTTTGAAACTGCAGCGAAGCCAGAACCGTGCACTGTGGTGGGTGCTGGGGGTGACGTGGGATGACTGCTACAAACGAGTCTCTCCAAATCAGGACTGGCACACCGGTGCTGAATGTGTTCTGGAATGAACTCAGTGACAGGCAGTTAGACCGACTAGAAACCCACCAAGACACCCGGACATCCTTCCTTGACGAAATAATTAGATGGCCAGATAACACTCTAAACCTCTTTCAGTCCCTATACAATCCTGCTTCTCTTCCTCTCTAATCCTAAACCCTACTCCTAACCTCTAATCTCAGCTTCTGTCCTGCCCGCTGCAGCGGTACACCTTAAAAGACGCCCTTTTTACCAAGCCAGCTGTCATGCTTTTCCTCTCCAACACACATTTTGCATTTGAGAAACGGACAACAGCAAACCAGCTTTAACGTTACGCCGACAACTGTGTAAATGTCCCTTGCCACCCAAACCCAGACCAGTTCTACCATTGCCCCTACGCGTTCTTGCAGTCAGCACGGTCTAGCAACTATTCCCTCTACCTTGCCAACTAACGCTATGCAGCTGGGTTTCGCCCCGGCTCTTTTTCTCTTTTCTCTCATCCCTTCCTCTAACCCTCTTATCTTCCTCTATCCAAAATCTTTTTTACCCACATGGGTCTTACCTGGGAGTACTCTATGCTATGCTATGTGTCCATTAGAGGAGGAATTGCGAATTGAGGAATTTTAAGCACCAGTCATCATCCTCGGCTTCATTGAATTTTGTGGTGAGGGTGAGGGATTATGAGAGGCTTCACAAGTGGAAAAGCCTAGGGCCTCTCTTCATCTAAATTCTGCACTGATTATGGAACGACAAGTGTCCAGTGTATCTGTACTTGTGCATGAATGGTATACGATAACAACAAGATGAAGAATTAAACGCATGTGAAATATCATACAGTGACTAGTGGCACATAACGAAAAGATTTAACAGCAGATCCGCTGCAGTGACCTTTTATGAAGCGATATTGAGTGTCACAAAGAAGCAAATGGTAGACGAAAAATTGTCTCAAAATTCTTGCTGTGATTAACAGGAGTGACTCTATAACTGCTCTATTATTACGTAATGGAAGCTCCAGATGCAGCTAGTTTCATGTTTATTAGATACAAAAAACTTGAGAGCATAGGAATAAGCAAGAAATTAGTAAATATAACTCAATATTTGAGAAAGATTGGGAAATAAATAATTTTTGGTAATGGCCAGCAGAAGATGGCCGTCCATGACGTGACTTCTATTTCTGGATGACTCCTTATCCAGAACGACTACGGTGCTCTTCACACCAACTCCAAGGCTGAGGGACTGAATACATCATCTTTTGTACATAGTTCTACTGTCTTCAAATTATGTCCTGGAATCTGTATTGATAAAGCCACTGGATGGCGAAACGTTTACAGTAAAGATACTCAGATGTTGAACATGTGTCTAGCTCAGAGAACCGACATGTTGATAAATTAGACACATGTGCAACTCTTGGGTATCTTTATTGAGGAAACGTTTCCTCAATAAAGATACCCAAGAGTTGCACATGTGTCTAATTTATCAACATGTGTCTAAATCTTCATCAATGATTTAGAATGTCTGTCTAGACACACCAATTATGGTGAATTTATGAAATATTTCACTGTTTTGTTCCTCTTTCTTTACGCAAATGACTTGCAAGTTAAAATATATGTATCTATGAATAAATTCCTTTAAATTATGACATAAAATTGTGGTAAATTCCCAAATAAATTAAAACATCTTAGCAAATAAAGTGATATTGTGACAAAGAATTAAATATTAGTTTAATGCCACATAACAGAAATAACTGAAAATTAAGTTAAACTAAATCTATTATTTAAAATGTACTCATCAAAGCTAAATATTATTAAGTTAAGAAGAATCTATTTTGGTAAACTATGAAAATAAAAGAATTCATTAACAATCCAAAGAAACTCGTAAATACTTTTATTTAACTGAAAAAAAAATGCTTTTAAATATTATATAGAAGTTTTAAAGGATGACAAAAATGAGAAATACAATACAAATTACAGTTCACAGTAAATTAAAATATCAATTACAATTTATTTTAATTAGACTTCAACTTCGATGGTAAAAAGCAGACAGAAATATACTTTAACAGATACAATGAATAACAACTTCCTAGTGTAGCAATAGCAAGCACACGTATACTGAAGCAAATTCTTGGGTGTTGTAGGATGGGGTTGGACAGTTGAGTGGGTACGAATGGTTGGCTTTAAGTAAGATCTGCCTAATATGGGCCAGTGGGTCTCCTGCAGTGTTCCTTAGTTCTTATTTCAGAAAAGACAGAACTAAATAACACTAGAATTCATTTTACTAAAAAAGTGATAAAACAGTTTGAAAGGAATCAACGAATATTCCTCAGTTTAACTTAAAATTTACTGGAAATTAGCTATAATTCTTTAACAACAAATATTTGTAAGATATAAGAAATTAGAACCATTACTTAATTTAGTCCCTTTATACATTTCTCCTGAAATAATTTTCTATATACCAATACATTGTACCGCCCTTTATTCAGTAATTGCTATATTCTAAATTTTAATAACAATTAAAGGGCCACTTTCAGGTGTTATAATATTTTTCCCTCATGTTCGTATAGTCACATTTATTAAAATACTCCAGGTGCTATTGACTATCTCAGGCGCTACTGTTTTTGTTTTTTAATTCATTCTTTGAGTATTATATTCACTAGCTCCTTTATTTTAGCTGTAAATATCTACCGTAGTTCATAAGCTCACATCTCTTAAAATAATTAAGGTGCTACTGAGATCCCAAAGTGTATAACTGATTATCTATTCAATAATAATCCATAGTTCTTTTACATTTTTCAAAGTTTTAAAATAATTACATAGTATTATTCCTAAGTCTAGTTGTAGATTCAATTTAACTCTTATATTATTTTATTCAGAAAATCTAGTTTGTAAAATTACTCTCATCCTATGATTACAGGCACAGAACCTGATGTAAACTTTTACTAAATGAATTTCACGAATCAACCAGTAACTCTAATTACTATACAGCAGACCAAGCAAAGACATTAGTCAGTGCAAACAATAACATAACCATCTTTAACTACAATGTCAGATCCTTGAGCAAACATTATGATGACCTCACAGCATTACTCAGTTATCTTCATTCCAATATATCAATCATCACACTCACAGAAACCGGGCTTAAGCCTGATATTACAGATGTCTATGCCATTCCTGGCTACATGGCCATACACAACTGTAGAACAGACCAGCAAGGGGGAGGAACTACTATATACTACTCAAATCAACTCGAATATATCAATAAATCTTGCACAAGGGACGAACATGGAGAATATATCATAGCCAAATTTAAATCACAAGACCTGCAAAAACCCCTCACAGTTATAAACATCGACAGAGTACCACAGTCAAATATTTACCACTTTAATGAAAAACTAGGAAACATGATTACTGATGCACATATGAATAAAGACCACCTGCTACTAACAGGCGATTTCAACATAAACATACTACACGACCAGGACCCACAAGTAACCGAATTCACAAACACTATGAGCAACTGCCTGTTGCTACCAGCAATAACTAAACCGAGACAAGTATCTCCTTAATAGACCACATCTGGACAAACACCATATCCCCATTAAAATCAGGCATAATCACAGACAACACTACGACCACTACCCAACCTTTCTCATAACTAATCTGGGCAAACTGCCACAAGACATTACTAAAGTAACCTTCAGACTACATAACGAGACAGCTGTTAACAACTTTATAGCAGCTATGAATAACATCGACTGGCAAAATGAGCTCGAAACATATACAGACATGAATGAATGTATAAATAATTTTCTAAAAAAAAGCCCAATGCCTCTACAACAAACATTGCCCCCAAAAAACCAAACAGATCACAGCAAAGAGACTGAATAGTCCCTGGCTAACACCAAGCATCCTCAAATCCATTAACACAAAGCACAAATATGTAAAACAGTATAGAATGGGTCAAATAACTAGAGAACAGTCGAAAAGTTACTCGTCAGCACTTACCAGCCTGATAAGAAGGTCAAAAAAAATTGTACTATGAAAATAGATTACATAACATCAAAGGTGATATGAAAAAAAAACCTGGAAAACTGTATCTGAAATTCTTGGAACTAAAAAGTTATCCAAAAACAAAACAATCAAACTAACAAAATCAGACGAACCCCTACTCACACCTACTGAAACAGCAAACAGACTCCACCATAGGAAAAAAATCTAGCGAACAAAATACCAAGCTCAAACACCTGTCCATCAGACTACGTCATAGGTACCTATTCCTAGCTCCAACCAACCCACTAGAAGTCTCGCTCATCATCATCACCCTTAAAAACAAGGCAGGTGACATAAACAACTTGCCTGCTTTTATGTACAAAAAAGCTTCTCAAGTATTGTCACCAATTATTGCAACGCTCTTTAACAAATCCATTGAATCATCTACCTTCCCAACAATCCTCAAAATAGCGAGGGTCACTCCGATCCATAAAGGAGGTGACCAAGCTGACTTGAATACCTATAGACCAATATCTAACTTACCACTGCTCTCTAAATTCTTTGAAAAATTAATTCATAGACGGATCTATTCCTACTTCGTCTCACACAACATGTTAAACCCTTGTCAGTTCGGATTCAAGAATAATAAAAGCACAAATGCTCTCATACACATGCTAGAACTAATATATACCACACTAAAAAAGAAAGAAGTCCCGCTGGGCATTTTCATTGATTTACGTAAAGGTTTCGATACAGTCGACCAAGAACTGCTGTACTCCAAATTAACGCACTATGGTATCAGAGGCCCCTCCATCAACTACCTAAAGTCATACCTTAGAAACAGAACTCAATATGTGTATGCAAATGGTGCAAACTCTTCCACCCAACCAATCACAGTAGGAGTCCCACAAGGAAGCGTCCTTGGACCACTCCTCTTTCTCATCTACATCACTGATCTACCAAATGTATCACAGCTACTCAAACTCATATTATTTGCAGATGACACAACATACGTCTTTTCCCACCCAAACACAGTCATACTAGCAAACACTGTCAATGCTGAATTGGCGAAAATATCTGCCTGGATGATGACTAATAAACTTACCCTAAATACAGATAAAACATATTTTATTCAGTTTGGAAACAAAGCTGCAAATCATCCAATTAAATAACGTAAAGGACTCATTTCCAAGACCACAGAGGGAAAAATTCCTAGGTATCCACTTGACAGTACCTTAAGTTCCGGACAACCATAAAAAAATCCCAAGAAAACTCTAAGACTTTAGGCATACTATCAAAGAAAAGGGTACTCCCCACAATCAGCTTCCTGGCACTGTACCTTTTCACTCATATCCCCTTTCCCCCCTAGGGGGAATTTGTGCAGGGGAAACACAGCTTTCAATTCCCAAAAGCCCTTAAAAAACCCACAAAAGGCAGCAGTAAAAATGATAAAAAATTTCCCACCCCCCGCCAGCATACCCCACCGTTTTTCAAGTCTGAATCTCCACCATTAAGAAATCCATTCTTATTCATGTCCTATACATACACAAACAATACACCAAATTAAAAACCCCCCACCAAATTTCTCCAAAAACAGGCACATACCAAACACAAAAAAATCTCTTTTTGAAAACCCTCGTGTCCAATCACACTGTGTAAAAACTCTATGCACAAAAGGCCCCAAAATTTGAATTCATTCCCAGAAAATACAAAGTAACCCAGTCTGAAAATAAATTAAGCTTTCTCAAAAAACCATTAATACCTCAGACTAAATGCTAAATACCAGTACACCTTACATTTATTTTATTCCCACTCAGAATTTCAAAATTACTTTAAACCCTTTTATCCTTGTTGCCCAGGAAAAATTTTTTGAATCATTGATTTCCAAAACTTTTTTTAAATTGTGAATACATTTTTTTGTTTTCAAAATTTTTTTCACTTTTTTTTTAATAATCTACTGTATAATATAAAAATTTAATATTCTATGTACAGCTTAACAAAATTTTAAAGGTTTAAGTAGTCTGAAAGCCAAAATAATTTTAATCTTTTCCAAAAGCCCAAGTATAATAGAGGCTCTCTTTGCACTGCAACCCATTATTGTAAATACAAAATCTCAATGTACTATTTGCAAAGACATTAATAAATAAATAAATAACATATGAGCAATAACAAATGAGTAACTGAAAATGGTAAATTACATAGCACATCACTTGTACACAATGAACAATACTGTGTTGTACAATGTTTGGATTACGAACACTACTACAGGTTGTACAATACTTGGATATACTGAACACTACTACAATTGTACAATACTTGGATATACTGAACACTACTACATGTTGTACAATACTTGGATATACTGAACACTACTACAAGTTGTACAATACTTGGATATACTGAACACTACTACAAGTTGTACAATACTTGGTAAAGAACACTACACAGTTGTAAATACTTGGTATATAACACACTACATTTGTAAATACTTGGGGTAACTGAACACTACTAATGTTGTACAAAACTTGGATATACTAACACACACATGTTTATAATCTTGGATTACTGAACACTACACAATTGAAATACTTTGATATACTGAAATACTACATGTTTTACAAAACTGGAAAACTGAACACTACTCATTTGGGACAATCTTGGTATACTGACATACTAATGGTAAAAACTTTGGATATACGAACACACACATGTTGTATAAAAATTGGATATATGAAAACTACTAATGTTGTACAATAGTATTACGAACATATACAAATTGTACAAACTTGGATATATTGAACCTATACATTTGTACAAAATTTGATATACTGAAATACAATACTGGGAAAAAATTTTTACTTTTTATGTCCTTGTACAAGGGGAAAAAACACTAACAAGTTGTAATTAACAGAAGTGTAACATTGACCCAGGTGTTAGACAGTTCTCAATGTTGAAGACCTGACCACCTCAACACTACTACATCAATGTTGAAGACCTCACCACGTCAACACTACCACATCAGTGTTGATGACCTGACCACCTCAACACTACCACATCAATGTTAAAGACCTGACCACCTCAACACTACCACATCAATGTTGAAGACCTCACCACCTCAACACTACCACATCAATGTTAAAGACCTGACCACCTCAACACTACCACATCAATGTTAAAGACCTGACCACCTCAACACTACCACATCAATGTTAAAGACCTGACCACCTCAACACTACCACATCAATGTTGAAGACCTCACCACCTCAACACTACCATATCAATGTTGAAGACCTGACCACCTCAACACTACCACATCAAGGATGTTGGACTGATCACATCATCCTTACCTCTCTACTGCTTCCAACTTTTAGTCACCTCTGTATTCGATTGAAATTTAGTCACCTGTGTATTTGACTGAAGTGTCGCACATGTGTTTTATGCAGCCAGTTGTGGAGACTGAACATGTGTTTTATGCAGCCAGTTGTGGAGACTAAACATGTGTTTTATGCAGCCAGTTGTGGAGACTGAACATGTGTTTTATGCAGCCAGTTGTGGAGACTGAACATGTGTTTTATGCAGCCAGTTGTGGAGACTGAACATGTGTTTTATGCAGCCAGTTGTGGAGACTAAACATGTGTTTTATGCAGCCAGTTGTGGAGACTGAACATGTGTTTTATGCAGCCAGTTGTGGAGACTAAACATGTGTTTTACGCAGCCAGTTGTGGAGACTGAACATGTGTTTTATGCAGCCAGTTGTGGAGACTGAACATGTGTTTGATGCAGCCAGTTGTGGAGACTGAACATGTGTTTTATGCAGCCAGTTGTGGAGACTAAACATGTGTTTTACGCATATATTGCACAGACCATGTACATATATTGCACAGACCATGTACATATATTGCACAGACCATGTACATATATTGCACAGACCATGTGCATATGTTGCACAGACCATGTACATATGTTGCACAGACCATGTGCATATGTTGCACAGACCATGTACATATGTTGCACAGACCATGTACATATGTTGCACAGACCATGTACATATGTTGCACAGACCATGTACATATATTGCACAGACCATGTACATATATTGCACAGACCATGTGCATATGTTGCACAGACCATGTACATATGTTGCACAGACCATGTACATATGTTGCACAGACCATGTACAAATCGTCCCACTATCATAAATTTTAGAGATAATATACTCACTGTCACACTACCATGTGCTGGATTAAGATTGAAAATGCTGTCACTACCATATATTGTAGGAGACACAGACTCACTACCATATATTGTAGAAGACATAGACTCACTACCATATATTGTAGGAGACACAGACTCACTACCATATATTGTAGAAGACATAGACTCACTACCATATATTGTAGAAGACATAGACTCACTACCATATATTGTAGAAGACATAGACTCACTACCATATATTGTAGGAGACACAGACTCACTACCATATATTGTAGAAGACATAGACTCACTACCATATATTGTAGAAGACATAGACTCACTACCATATATGTAGAAGACATAGACTCACTACCATATATTGTAGGAGACATAGACTCACTACCATATATTGTAGGAGACATAGACTCACTACCATATATTGTAGAAGACATAGACTCACTACCATATATTGTAGAAGACATAGACTCACTACCATATATTGTAGAAGACATAGACTCACTACCATATATTGTAGGAGACATAGACTCACTACCATATATTGTAGGAGACACAGACTCACTACCATATATTGTAGAAGACATAGACTCACTACCATATATTGTAGAAGACATAGACTCACTACCATATATTGTAGAAGACATAGACTCCACTACCATATATTGTAGAAGACATAGACTCACTACCATATATTGTAGAAGACATAGACCACTACCATATATTGTGAAGACCATAGACTCACTACCATATATTGTAGAAGACATAGACTCACTACCATATATTGTAGAAGACACAGACTCACTACCATATATTGTAGAAGACATAGACTCACTACCATATATTGTAGAAGACATAGACTCACTACCATATATTGTAGAAGACATAGACTCACTACCATATATTGTAGGAGACATAGACTCACTACCATATATTGTAGGAGACATAGACTCACTACCATATATTGTAGAAGACATAGACTCACTACCATATATTGTAGGAGACACAGACTCACTACCATATATTGTAGAAGACATAGACTCACTACCATATATTGTAGAAGACACAGACTCACTACCATATATTGTAGAAGACATAGACTCACTACCATATATTGTAGAAGACATAGACTCACTACCATATATTGTATAAGACATAGACTCACTACCATATATTGTAGAAGACATAGACTCACTACCATATATTGTAGAAGACATAGACTCACTACCATATATTGTAGAAGACATAGACTCACTACCATATATTGTAGGAGACATAGACTCACTACCATATATTGTAGGAGACACAGACTCACTACCATATATTGTAGAAGACATAGACTCACTACCATATATTGTAGAAGACATAGACTCACTACCATATATTGTATAAGACATAGACTCACTACCATATATTGTAGAAGACATAGACTCACTACCATATATTGTAGAAGACATAGACTCACGTAGAATCAGGGGGGATATGATTGAGGTTTATAAGTGGAAGACAGGAATAAATAAAGGGGATGTAAATAGTGTGCTGAAAATATCTAGCCTAGACAGGACTCGCAGCAATGGTTTTAAGTTGGAAAAATTCAGATTCAGGAGGGATATAGGAAAGTACTGGTTTGGTAATAGAGTTGTGGATGAGTGGAACAAACTCCCAAGTACCGTTATAGAGGCCAGAACGTTGTGTAGCTTTAAAAATAGGTTGGATAAATACATGAGTAGATGTGGGTGGGTGTGAGTTAGACCTGATAGCTTGTGCTAACAGGTCGGTTGCCGTGTTCCTCCCTTAACTCAATGTGACCTGACCTGACTAGGTTGGGTGCATTGGCTTAAGCCGGTAGGGACTTGGACCTGCCTCGCATGGGCCAGTAGGCCTTCTGCAGTGTTCCTTCGTTCTTATGTTCTTATGTTCTTATATTGTATAAGACATAGACTCACTACCATATATTGTAGAAGACATAGACTCACTACCATATATTGTAGAAGACATAGACTCACTACCATATATTGTAGAAGACATAGACTCACTACCATATATTGTAGAAGGCATAGACTCACTACCATATATTGTAGAAGACATAGACTCACTACCATATATTGTAGAAGGCATAGACTCACTACCATATATTGTAGAAGACATAGACTCACTACCATATATTGTAGAAGACATAGACTCACTACCATATATTGTAGAAGACATAGACTCACTACCATATATTGTAGAAGACATAGACTCACTACCAATATTGTAGAAGACATAGACTCACTACCATATATTGTAGAAGACATAGACTCACTACCATATATTGTAGAAGACATAGACTCACTACCATATATTGTAGAAGACATAGACTCACTACCATATATTGTAGAAGACATAGACTCACTACCATATATTGTAGAAGACATAGACTCACTACCATATATTGTAGAAGACATAGACTCACTACCATATATTGTAGAAGACATAGACTCACTACCATATATTGTAGAAGACATAGACTCACTACCATATATTGTAGAAGACATAGACTCACTACCATATATTGTATAAGACATAGACTCACTACCATATATTGTAGAAGACATAGACCACTACCATATATTGTAGAAGACATAGACTCACTACCATATATTGTAGAAGACATAGACTCACTACCATATATTGTAGAAGACATAGACTCACTACCATTTATTGTAGAAGACATAGACTCACTACCATATATTGTAGAAGACACAGACTCACTACCATATATTGTTGAAGACATAGACTCACTACCATATATTGTAGAAGACATAGACTCACTACCATATATTGTAGAAGACATAGACTCACTACCATATATTGTAGAAGACATAGACTCACTACCATATATTGTAGAAGACATAGACTCACTACCATATATTGTAGGAGACATAGACTCACTACCATATATTGTAGAAGACATAGACTCACTACCATATATTGTAGAAGACATAGACTCACTACCATATATTGTTGAAGACATAGACTCACTACCATATATTGTAGAAGACATAGACTCACTACCATATATTGTAGAAGACATAGACTCACTACCATATATTGTAGAAGACATAGACTCACTACCATATATTGTAGAAGACATAGACTCACTACCATATATTGTAGGAGACATAGACTCACTACCATATATTGTAGAAGACATAGACTCACTACCATATCAAAAACTAACAGAGTAGCTCATATACTTTTTACAATATTAGACTTAGAAATCTTAGTAATTGCCTTGTTTGATGGGTAATTCACCTTAAATGTGTAGGATTGTTAACCAGCGCCGACTAATATGTGTACTGTGAGGCTGGTTGGACTTGGAGGCTAAGAGACTTGATATGAAGTAGCAATATTATTTTTTATAGGGGGGAACCTCCTGGGTGTTAAGGTGATAGGGGACCTGGGGTTGGTGGGGGACGTGGGGGTGATGGGGGACGTGAGGGAGGTGTGGGACCTGAGGGTGATGGGAGTCCTGCGGGTGATGGTGGTGAATTTTGGTTAGGTTGAGACACCTCAGAGACCCCAGTTGGTCCTGCTGCTGAGAGAGTTTGAGTAGGGAAGAGAAAAAAATAAATATTAGTACGTAATTAATACAATTTGCATTTATAATAAAAGTGAATATAAATCATATTAAGATATTCAAATATTAAAATATATGTTAAATATTATCATTTAGTTACATCTGCATAATAATCTTAAACCATTATTATAATCATGGGGAGTGCTAAATCCGTAGGGATTATACAGCGCCTGTGAGGGGAGGGATGGAAGGCATTCAAACTCATTTCAGAGAACTGGAGGACAGAGCAAATTCCCAAGATTAAGAGTCCCCCACGAGCGTCAAGGCTTATTACGTATAATGTTAAGACTTTGGAGAGTTGTGTTACGGCAGGAGTTTCAAAGTCCTCTGTCCACATAACAAGATATCCCTCATCCCATTTTTCGCTTTATTAAATGTTACTCTCATTACTGTAATATATATATATAGAGAGAGATTGCAGTCAGCAAAATTCGAACCTACTACAGGAAGACTGGCAAGGCGTCCCACTCAGCCACAAATGCCTCAGAACCTAGTCAGCCTGGTTTACAAGCCATGTTTCTTCCCAGCCCGGAGACATCAGTCACCTTCAAGCATGTTTCAAGCTTTTTCTGTCTCATAAACACGCTAGATAACAGGGATATCTTGCTACTCCTACTTACACTTTGGTCACACTTCACAGACATGCACATGCATATATATATACATACATCTAGGTTTTTCTCCTTTTTCTACATAGCTCTTGTTCTTCTTTATTTCTTCTATTGTCCATGGGGAAGTGGAAAAGAATCTTACCTCCGTAAGCCATGCGTGTCGTATGAGGCGACTAAAATGCCGGGAGCAATGGACTAGTAACCCCTTCTCCTGTAGACATTACTAAAAAGAGAAGAAGAAAAACTTTATAAAACTGGGATGCTTGAATGTGCGTGGATGTAGTGCGGATGACAAGAAACAGATGATTGCTGATGTTATGAATGAAAAGAAGTTGGATGTCCTGGCTCTAAGCGAAACAAAGCTGAAGGGGGTAGGGGAGTTTCGGTGGGGGGAAATAAATGGAATTAAATCTGGAGTATCTGAGAGAGTTAGAGCAAAGGAAGGGGTAGCAGTAATGTTGAAGGATCAGTTATGGAAGGAGAAAAGAGAATATGAATGTGTAAATTCAAGAGTTATGTGGATTAAAGTAAAGGTTGGATGCGAAAACTGGGTCATAATAAGCGTGTATGCACCTGGAGAAGAGAGGAATGTAGAGGAGAGAGAGAGAGATTTTGGGAGATGTTAAGTGAATGTATAGGAGCCTTTGAACCAAGTGAGAGAGTAATTGTGGTAGGGGACCTGAATGCTAAAGTAGGAGAAACTTTTAGAGAGGGTGTGGTAGGTAAGTTTGTGGTGCCAGGTGTAAAGGAAAATGTGAGCCCTTTGATTGAACTTTGTATAGAAAGGGGTTTAGTTATAGGTAATACATATTTTAAGAAAAAGAGGATAAATAAGTATACAAGATATGATGTAGGGCGAAATGACAGTAGTTTGTTGGATTATGTATTGGTAGATAAAAGACTATTGAGTAGTCTTCAGGATGTACATGTTTATAGAGGGGCAACAGATATATCAGATCACTTTCTAGTTGTAGCTACACTGAGAGTAAAAGGTAGATGGGATACAAGGAGAATAGAAGCATCAGGGAAGAGAGAGGTGAAGGTTTATAAACTAAAAGAGGAGGCAGTTAGGGTAAGATATAAACAGCTACTGGAGGATAGATGGGCTAATGAGAGCATAGGCAATGGGGTCGAAGAGGTATGGGGTAGGTTTAAAAATGTAGTGTTAGAGTGTTCAGCAGAAGTTTGTGGTTACAGGAAAGTGGGTGCGGAAGGGAAGAGGAGCGATTGGTGGAATGATGATGTAAAGAGAGTAGTAAGGGAGAAAAAGTTAGCATATGAGAAGTTTTTACAAAGCAGAAGTGATGCAAGGAGGGAAGAGTATATGGAGAAAAAGAGAGAGGTTAAGAGAGAGGTGAAGCAATGTAAAAAGAGAGCAAATGAGAGAGTGGGTGAGATGTTATCAACAAATTTTGTTGAAAATAAGAAAAAGTTTTGGAGTGAGATTAACAAGTTAAGGAAGCCTAGAGAACAAATGGATTTGTCAGTTAAAAATAGAAGAGGAGAGTTATTAAATGGAGAGTTAGAGGTATTGGGAAGATGGAGGGAATATTTTGAGGAATTGTTAAATGTTGATGAAGATTGGGAAGCGGTGATTTCGTGTATAGGGCAAAGAGGAATAACATCTTGAAGGAGTGAGGAAAAGCCAGTTGTGAGTGTGGGGGAAGTTCGTGAGGCAGTAGGTAAAATGAAAGGGGGTAAGGCAGCCGGGATTGATGGGATAAAGATAGAAATGGTAAAAGCAGGTGGGGATATAGTTTTAGAGTGGTTGGTGCAATTATTTAATAAATGTATGGAAGAGGGTAAGGTACCTAGGGATTGGCAGAGAGCATGCATAGTTCCTTTGTATAAAGGCAAAGGGGACAAAAGAGAGTGCAAAAATTATAGGGGGATAAGTCTGTTGAGTATACCTGGTAAAGTGTATGGTAGAGTTATTATTGAAAGAATTAAGAGTAAGACGGAGAATAGGATAGCAGATGAACAAGGAGGCTTTAGGAAAGGTAGGGGTGGGTGGACCAGGTGTTTACAGTGAAACATATAAGTGAACAGTATTTAGATAAAGCTAAAGAGGTCTTTGTGGCATTTATGGATTTGGAAAAGGCGTATGACAGGGTGGATAGGGGGGCAATGTGGCAGATGTTGCAAGTGTATGGTGTAGGAGGTAGGTTACTGAAAGCAGTGAAGAGTTTTTACGAGGATAGTGAGGCTCAAGTTAGAGTATGTAGGAAAGAGGGAAATTATTTCCCAGTAAAAGTAGGCCTTAGACAAGGATGTGTGATGTCACCGTGGTTGTTTAATATATTTATAGATGGGGTTGTAAGAGAAGTAAATGCGAGGGTCTTGGCAAGAGGCGTGGAGTTAAAAGATAAAGAATCACACATAAAGTGGGAGTTGTCACAGTTGCTCTTTGCTGATGACACTGTGCTCTTGGGAGATTCTGAAGAGAAGCTGCAGAGGTTGGTGGATGAATTTTGTAGGGTGTGCAAAAGAAGAAAATTGAATGTGAATTCAGGAAAGAGTAAGGTAATGAGGATAACAAAAAGATTAGGTGATGAAAGATTGGATATCAGATTGGAGGGAGAGAGTATGGAGGAGGTGAATGTATTCAGATATTTGGGAGTGGACGTGTCAGCGGATGGGTCTATGAAAGATGAGGTGAATCATAGAATTGATGAGGGGAAAAGGGTGAGTGGTGCACTTCGGAGTCTGTGGAGACAAAGAACTTTGTCCTTGGAGGCAAAGAGGGGAATGTATGAGAGTATAGTTTTACCAACGCTCTTATATGGGTGTGAAGCATGGGTGATGAATGTTGCAGCGAGGAGAAGGCTGGAGGCAGTGGAGATGGCATGTCTGAGGGCAATATGTGGTGTGAATATAATGCAGAGAATTCGTAGTTTGGAAGTTAGGAGGAGGTGCGGGATTACCAAAACTCTTGTCCAGAAGGCTGAGGAAGGGTTGTTGAGGTGGTTCGGACATGTAGAGAGAATGGAGCGAAACAGAGTGACTTCAAGAGTGTATCAGTCTGTCGTGGAAGGAAGGCAGGGTAAGGGTCGGCCTAGGAAAGGTTGGAGGGAGGGGGTAAAGGTGGTTTTGTGTGCGAGGGGCTTGGACTTCCAGCGGGCGTGCATGAGTGTGTTTGATAGGAGTGAATGGAGACAAATGGTTTTTAATACTTGACATGCTGTTGGAGTGTAAGCAAAGTAACATTTATGAAGGGGTTCAGGGAAACCGGCAGGCCAGACTTGAGTCCTGGAGATGGGAAGTACAGTGCCTGCACTCTGAAGGAGGGGTGTTAATGTTGCAGTTTAAAAACTGGAGTGTAAAGCACCGTTCTGGCAAGACAGTGATGGAGTGAATGATGGTGAAAGTTTTTCTTTTTCGGGCCACCCTGCCTTGGTGGGAATATGCCAGTGTGATAATAAAATAAAATATATATATATATATATATATATATATATATATATATATAATATATATATATATATATATATATATATATATGCAGAAGAATATATATATATATATATATATATATATATATATAATATATATTATATATATATATATATATATATATATATATATATATTATTGTGCCCACGAACGAGTGGTATTGATCAATAACAAAACTGCGACTAGCCAAGGAATCGAACCCATGCTGCTTTCGCCTGCCTCATGGTTGGCGACAACTCATGACGCCTTAATCCACTGGACCATATGATCCTTGAGAGTAGAGCATCAAGCGGAACTGGATGTTGTACTCGCTATCCAAGGACATATGATGGTGTGGATGACTCTAGGCTAATTTCATTCTAGTCCCTGTTTGGTGTACGAGTACAACGAGCAGTATTTTATATTATTGTGCCTAAGAACGAGTGGTATTGTGATCAATAACAACACTGCGACTAGCCAAGGACTCAAACCCATGCTGCTTTGGCTTGCCTCATCGTGGGCGAAAACTCATGACTCCTTAGTCCACTGTACCATACAATCCTTAAGGCGTCATGAGTTTTCGCCCATACTAGGCAGGTCCTTTACGATCCATCCCACTAACAAAATATTTGCCCAACCCAATTTTCAGTGCCACCCAAGGAATAAGCTCTGATAAATCTATCCACTCTCATATGCAAGTCCCACTCAAATCCAACCCCTCTCGCTCATGTATTTATCCAACCTAAATTTGATACTACCCAAGGTTTTAGCCTCAATAACCCAACTAGGTAGACTGTTCCACTCATCAACTACCCTATTTCCAAATCAATACTTTCCTATATCCTTTCTAAATCTAAACTTGTGTAATTTGAATCCATTACTGCGGGTTCTCTCTTGGAGAGATATCCACAAGACCTTGTTAATATCCCCTTTATTAATACCTTTCTTCCACTTATACACTTCGATCAGGTCTCCCCTCATTCTTCGTCTAACAAGTGAATGTAATTTAAGAGTCTTCAATCTTTATTCATAAGGAAGATTTCTAATGCTATGTATTAATTTAGTCATTCTACGCTGAATGTTTTCTAACAAATTTATGTCCATTCTGTAATATGGAGACCAGAACTGAGCTGCATAATCTAGGTGAGGCCTTACTAATGATGTATTAAGCTGTAATATAACCTCTGAACTTCTGTTGCTTACACTTCTCGATATAAATCCCTGTAATCTGTTTGCTTTATTACGTACGCTTAGGCACTGCTGTCTTGGTTTAAGGTCGCTGCTTATCAAAGCCCCCAAGTCCTTTTCGCAATCTGTATAGCTAAGTTATACATTATTTAACTTACAAGTGCTAGGGTTGTGGACACTCCCGAGCTTCAGAACCTTGCATTTATCTACAGTGAACTGCATCTGCCACTTTACGGCCACTTATTGAGTTTGTCTAAATCCTCCTGAAGTTCCCTGATATCTACGTATGAATCAATTATCCTACCTAACTTTGTGTCATCGGCGAATTTGCTCATATCACTAGTAATTCCCTCATCAAGATCATTGATACATATTATAAACAACAACGGGCCTAAGACTGATCCCTGTGGTACGCCACTTGCTACAGATCCCCACTCGGATTTAACCCAATTTATGGACACTCTCTGCTTCCTGTCTGTGAGCCATGACTCTATCCATGACAGCACTTTTCCCCCAGTGCCATGAGCTGCCACTTTCTTTAACAGTCTTTGGTGCGGTACTCTATCAAAAGCCTTACTAAAAGCTAAATAAACAATATCAAATTCTTTGTCGTGATCAACAGCCTCCAAACCTTTACTGAAGAAAGTTAATAAATTAATTAGACAAGAACGGCCTCTCGTGAATCCATGCTGAGTATCATTAATTAGATTATGCTTATCCAGATGGCCTCTCATAATCTCAGCTATAATTGACTCTAGTAATTTGCCTACAGTTGAGGTAAGCTATGTATGAATCCTGCCTCCACTGCATTACTTCCCAGACTATTCCACTTCCCGACAACTCTGTGACTGAAGAAATACTTCATCACATCCTTGTGATTCATCTTAGTCTTCAACTTCCTACTTGTTCCTGTGTCCCATCTTTGGAACATCCTGTCTCTGTTTACCTTGTCGATTCCTCTAGGTATCTTAAGTGTTGTTATCATATCCCCCCCATGCCTCCTGTCTTCCAGTGTCGTTAGGTCGATTTCCCTTAACCTCTCCTCGTAGGACATACCCCTTAGCTCCGGGACTAGTATTGTTGCAAATCTTTACACTCTCTCTAGTTTTCTTACATGCATGTCTAGGTGTGAGTTCCAACTGGTGCTGCATACTCCAATATGGGCCTAAAGTACACAGTGTACAGGGTCCTGAACGATTCCTTACTAAGATGTCAGAATGCTGTTCTTAGGATTGCTAGGCACCTGTATGCTGCAACAGTTACTTGGTTGATGTGCATCTCAGGAGATGTGCCCGGTATTATACTCACCCTAAGATCCTTTTCTTTAAGTGAGATTTTTAGTCTCTGGCCCCCCCAGACCGTACTCCGTCTGTGGTCTTCTTTGCCCTTCCCCAATCTTCATGACTTTGCACTTGGTTGGGTTGAACTCTAGGAGTCAGTTGCTGGACCAGGCCTGCAGCCTGTCCAGCTCCCTTTGTGGTTCTGCCTGGTCCTCGTCTGACTGAATTCTTCTCATCATCTTCACATCATCTGCAAACTGGGACACTTCGGAGGCTATTCTTTCCGTCATGTTCACAAATACCAGAAACAGCATAGGTCCTAGGACTGACCCTCGCGGAACCCCGCTCTTTACAGGCGCCCACTCTGACACCTCGCCACGTAGCATGACTCGGTGTTGTCTTCCTGACAGGTATTCCCTGATCCGTTGTAGTGCCTTCCCTGTTATCCCTGCCTGGTTCTCCAGCTTATGCACTAATCTCTTGTTTTGAACTGTGTTAAACGCCTTTTTACAGTACAAGAAAATATCAATCAACCCACCCCTCTCTCTCGTTTTACAGCTGTCACCCAGTCATAGAACTCCAGTAGGCTTTTGACAGAGGATTTCCCGTCCCTGAAACCATGCTGGCTGTTGTCTATAACCTCATTCCTTTCTAGGTGCTCCACCACTCTTATGATAATCTTGTCCATGACCTTGCATACTATACATGTCCATGACACTGGTCTGTAATTTAATGCTTCGTGTCTGTCTCCGTTTTTAAAAATTGGGACTACATTTGCTGTTTTCCATACCTCAGGCAGTCGCCCTCTTTCGATAGATGTGTTGAAGATTGTTGTCAGTGGTACACATAGTGCCTCTGCTCCCTCTTTACTTCTTCCTCGGTTGTATGTATTGTGTCCAATACTTGATGGTGTACCCCACCTCTCCGTCTTTCTGGAGACCCTTCTGTCTTCTTTGTGAAAACCTCTTTGAATCTCATATTGAGCTCCTCACATACTTCGCAGTTGTTTCTTGTGACCTCCCCTCCTTCCTTCCTCAGCCTGATTACCTGGTCCTTGACTGTTGTTTTCTTCCTGATGTGGGGGTACAACAGTTTCAGGTCAGATTTGGCTTTTGCTGCTATGGCATTTTCATATTGTCGTTGGACCTCCCTTCTTACCTATGCATATTCATTTCTGGCTATAAAACTGCTCTCCTTATTCTCCTGGGTCCTTTTCTTTCTATATTTCTTCCATTCTCTAGCACATTTGGTTTTTACCTCCCTACACTTTTGAGTGAACCATGGGCACATCCTGGATTTCTCGTTATTTCTGTTACCCTTGGGTACAAACTTCTCCAAATTTCATTGCATATTGCTGTCACATATTCCATCATCTCATTTACTGAATTCCGTGCAAGTCCTCTGTCCCACTGCACCCCGTGCAGGAAATTCTTCATGCCTGTGTAGTCCCATCTCATGTAGTTTGGCTTCATTCATCTTGCCCTTCCTGCTTCCCTCTCCATTTTGTAACTCTATGTATTCGAAACTCAGAGCCACATGGTCACTGACCCTGAGGGGTCTGATCTCGTGTCCCTTACGTGTTGGTACATGAGGTTTTCCAGTACCACCTCCATCATCTTAACCCTCCACGTTTCTGGGCCCCCATGTGGCTCCAGGTTTTCACATGAGCCCTTCTGGCTACTTCGGCCAGTAGTCTCCTGCTTCTCCTCTGTCTCCTCTCTCCAGCTCATCAAAATCCTATTGTTTTTTGATGAGCAGTGCCACTCCTTCACCCCCTCTATTCCCTTTGTCTTTCCTCATGATCTCATATCCCATTGGAAAGATGGCATCTGTTAAAAATTCCTGTGAGCATGGTTTTTGTGAGAGCTTTGATGTCTGGTGATGGCTCTTTGATTCTTTCGTGCCACTCCTCACATTTATTCGTTATTCCATCAGCGTTGGTGAGCCATACCTTCAGTTTCCTCTCCAACGCTGTGTTCTGGGGGGTCTGTGGCTGTGGGGGACATGGCAGTGTGCTGTGGGATTTTACAGCATAGTGTGGGGTGGGGGCTGTAAGTTTGGATTGTGGGTTTTGTTGGGATAGCATGTTTGACTGTGGGGCTCTGAGGGCGGCTCTGTGTGTGCTTGCACTTGTTGCTCTGCCCTTCTCTGGTTTTCTTCTGCTGACTCTGTCTTTGTCTCTCTTCCTAGCCCCTTTCGTTTTTGTGTCCTCTCCCTCAGCTGCCGTTGTTCTGTTCTTGTTCTGACATGGTCTAGGACCACCCTCTTGTGTGTTGATGATTCCTTCAGCTATGATTTCTCTTACAGGATCCTGTTCCACACTGTTTCTGTCTTGAAAATCAGTTTGGCTGGCTGATTGCTGCCCTTCAAGTTCCCTCCTATTCTTTGAAAATTTACCATCTCAGTCATGTCTTCGTCTATTTGTTTGATGATGTTTTCAATCCCCAATTTTCTTTCTGCTGTCTTTCACTGTGTGTCCTCCCCTCACTCTATTGAAGCCTACGAATCAACACTTTTTGCTCTCCTTGTCTCACTGTCTTTCCTTCTTCGTATCTGAGTCTCATTTGTACACAGCCATTGTCTCCCTCATTTTTTCCTGAAACTCTTGGTGGCATGGTCGAGCCTCTGCATGGAACCTGTCACTTTATTTACCTTCTCCCCTTCACTGCTATCCCTGCTCCCATCAGCTCTCCCCTTTATCCCTCGGCCTTGCTTGGTGGACTGATAGGGCTTTAGCGTAAGTCTTGTCTCCTTCCTTTTCATTGGGTTCCATGTTCAGTAGGGGTGTACCTTCTTGAGAGGCAATGTCTCCTCCGTGCAATAGCTCTGTAACTCACTTCAGCATATTTACCTCATATTCTAGGATCGTATCCTGGCTTCTGCGGCTTCAGCTTGCGACTCCCATTTATTTTCTGCCTTCATCCTCTTCTCCGTTTATACAGAAAGCTCACCTAGTTTCCTCTCCCACCCTTGTTCCATCCTTTTTCATTGCTCGTCCATCAATTCTTGCTTTCCAGGAACACCTTCCTCTGAGCCTTCGACTCCTCTCTGAGCTCCCATTTTTTAATGCGTCAGGTGTTGCAACGCTTGTATCTGCGGTTTGTGTGTGTGTGTGTGTTCACCTAATTGTGGTTGCAGGGGTCGAGACTCAGCTCCTGGCTCCGCCTCTTCACTGATCGCTACTAGGTCCTCTCTCTCTCTGCTTCTTGAGCTCTGTCATACCTCGTTTTAAAGCCATGTATGCTTCCTGCCTCCACTATGTCACTTGCTAGGCCATTCCAATTCCTGATGACTATGACTGAAGAAATACTTCCTAACATCCCTGTGACTCGTCTGAGCCTTCAGCTTCCAATTGTGACCCCTTGTTTCTGTGTCCTCTCTCAGGAACATCCTGTCTCTGTCCACCTTATCTATTCCATGCAGTATCTTGCATGTCGTTATCATGTCTCCCCTGACCCTTCTGTCCTCCAGTGTCGTCAGTCTAATTTCCCTCTACTTTTCATCGTAGGACATTCCCCTGAGCTCTGGAACTAGCCTTGTTGCAAACCTTTGTACTTTCTCTAACTTCTTGACGTGCTTGACCAGGTGTGTGGTTCCAAACTGGTGGTGGATACTCCATTATGGACCTGACGTATAGAGTGTACAGTGTCTTGAACGATTCCTTATTAAGGTATCCGAACGTTATTCTCAGGTTTGCCAGGCGCCCATATGCTGCAGCAGTTATCTGGTTGATGTGTGTCTCCGGAGACACTCTCGGTGTTATGGTCACCCCAAGATCTTTCTCCTTGAGCTAAGTTTGCAATCTTTGTCCATCTAGCCTATACTCTGCCTGTGGTCTTTGCCTTTTCCCAGTCTTCATGACTTTGCATTTGGCAGGGTTCAATTCGAGAAATCAGTTTCTGGACCACATGTCCAGTCTGTCCAGGTCTCTTTGTAGTCCTGCCTGATCCTCATCTGATTTAATTCTTCTCATCAACTTCACATCATCTGCGAACAGGAACACTTCAAGGTCTATCCCTTCCATCATGTCATTCACTTAAATCAAAAATAGCACTGGTCCTAGAACTGACTCCTGTGGAACCCCGCTCGTCACTGCAATGACTACTTTGTGTTCACCAAACTGAAGTGTACCTACTATGTAGTCCCTCTCTCCAGTCTCGTCCATGCATCCCATTTTCTCGAATTTCCATTGTTTTTTTATGAGCAGTGCAACCCCTCCTCCCCCTCTGCCCATTCTATCTTTCCTCACAATCTGATATCCTGGTGGGAAGATTGCATCTGTTATTGTCTCAGTGAGTTTCGTTTCTGTAACTGCTATGATGTCTGGGACTTCTCTTTGATTCTTTCATGCCACTTCTCATATTTATTTGTTAATCCATCTGCATTCGTTTACCAAACCTTCAATTTCTGTTCTAAAACTGTGGTCTTGGAGGAATATTGGGGTTGGGAGAGCAGGAGCCCTGGCAGCAGCCTATGGGGGGTTGCAGTTGGGGTGGGGGTAGAGTTCCCATAGGGGGTTGCTGTAGGGGTAGGGTTTGTGGTGTGGGGGGTGGGGACAGAGGGATCAGCGTGTGATTGTTGGTTTAGATTGTTCAGTTGGTTGTCGTGGTTGGAGTCCTTCTGTGGGTGTTCCTGGGGGGGGGGGTTTGCCCTTCCACCTATGCCTGGGCTATTCTACTTTTCTTTGTCATTTCCTCCCATTCCACCTTTCGTTTTTTCACTCTCTCTTGCAGCAGCATCCTTCCCTCTTGTGATCTGTCTCGATCGAGGTACACACTCTGGAACTCTGGTTTGTCTCTTAGCCATGCTTTCTCCTGCAGGATAATGGTTCGAGATGATTCTGCCTTGAAAATTACTTTGAGAGGCCATTTCCTTCTTCTTGCGAACCACCCAATTCTTCGAAAATTTGTCGCCTGGGTCATGTCGCCTTCGCCTATCACCTTCATAATACCTTCAATTGCTTTTTTCTCCTCCTGTTTCCTTTTGTCATAGGTTTTCCCTTCAGCTTCCTGGAGCCCATATATAAAAACTGATCTCTCCCTTTCTTCCTCCCACTGTGTCTCCCATTGCGTCCTTTGAGGTGTTTTAGATCCTTCCCTTGGAGCATTTCTTCCTTCAATCCCTTCCCTAGCTGAGGCCCCTCTGCTCATAGGTTTGTCTTTCCTGCTCATCTGTTCCTGGCCCCCACAAGTGTCTGATAGAGTCCGTGCATATGTCCTAGCTCCTTCAATGTCTTAGTGTGATCCTAGTGTGCTCCTCGTCTTTGTCTTGGCTCCATGTAGGTCTGACAGGACCTTTGCTTACAGTATAGCTTCCTTGCTCCCTCCAGTCCCTTGTCTGTGTCTGATGTAGATATTCCTGATGCTATGTCTGTATTGTTATTTTTTTCTCTAGTCTGTTTCAGATTTCTCAACTCCTCTTCTAAGCTTTCTATCTTGGCTTCTGCTACTATGGCATGTTGCTCCCACTTTCTGCTCTCTGCAGCTAACCTCTCCTCCATTTTCCTTCCAAGCTCTTCTAGCTTCCTTCCCCAGGCTTCCTCCCTTTTTTTGAGCTCTGCCTCCCGGTCCTCCTTCTCACATTCGTCTGTTAGACCCTTTGCTCTCGACCTAGTTCTTGATTGCCCCAGTGCACCACAGAATGAAGCTTATTTATTTTTGGAGTGGGTTTTTGTGTGAGGATGGGTGTTGTAGAGAGGGGAGGCAGGGCAGGGGGAAGAAGGATATGGGGTGGGAGGGGGGCAGCATCAAGGAGAGTTTTAGGGGTTGCAAAAGGGTATAGGGAGGGAGGAGAAAGGGAGTGTGGGAGAGGCTAGGGAGAGAAAGAAGGGGAGAAAGACTGGGGAGAGGGAAAATGGAAGAGGGAGAAAGAGGGAGAGAGAGAAAAAAAGAGAAAAAGAGAGAAAGTGATAGGATGGGGAATAGGAGAGGGGAGAGAGATAGAGTGGTGGATCGCTAGAAAGAGAAAGAGAGTGGGGGAGTGAGGGGGAGAAGGATGGTTAGAGGGGGGGGAAAGGGAGAGATGGTTAGAGGGAGTAGGAGGGGCAGAGTGATGGAGAGGTGGAGACTGGAAGATTATGTTGGAATGGGAGTGATGATGGGGATGGGGAGGGAGGGAGGGAGGGGGATGGAGTGACCCCTTGAACAGTGGGTCCTTAAGGCTGTGTGCTTGTGTGTGTGTGTGTGTGTGTGTGTGTGTGTGTGTGTGTGTGTGTGTGTGTGTGTGTGTGTGTGTGTGTGTGTGTGTGTGTGTGTGTGTGTGTGTGTGTGGTGTGTGTGTGTGTGTGTGTGTGTGTTTCGTGTGTGTATTCGTGTGTTGGGGTGGGGGTAGTTGCACGGAGGGGTAGATGGTTATTGGGAAGGGGAGAGATAGGGGGAGGGGAGAGATGGTTAGGGAGAGGGGGATAGATTGTTAGGGGGAGGGGAGAGATGGTTAGGGGGGGGTAGTTGGTATATGGTTGAAAAGTAACCGTTACACGCACTCTCAGTCATGTAGGTTCACAGGTTCCTGTGTATGTGTACTGTTATTGTGGCCTAAAACTCTCTACCCCACAGACTCAAATTTGTAGTCCCAGCTGTTTCCTAATAATGCTACCTTCTCCACTTATTGCACTTTCTGGATTTAAGCACCAATTACTGCTGGTTATTATCCTATACCTTGCTCACACTGAGAGAGGACCCTTGCATTACAGTTGGCAGGAGCTAGATACTTACCCAAACCCCAACCCCACGTTTAGGTGAATACATACGGCTGGCAGCATTGAACTCATCGACTCCTGACTCCTGGTTCCACTTCAATTTCTTCTCTATCTATGTTTTGATCCTATTTACAATGCTTCAGTCACAGCTCTAGATTTGCACTTCACTGACTGCATTGGGGTCACACCTTATCACTTATCATTTACGATGGCTGGCACTGATGCCTGGCCACATGAGACCAACACCATGCGGCGTTGGTCTCATGTTATTTTCTAACATGCTGTTATTATCTAATACACTTGTTATTTCTAATACACTGTTGCTATCCAATACACTTGCTATTATTTAATGCACTACACTATTAAGATGTGAACTTTACTGACTAGTTGGACATTTTCATTCTTTATTATGAACACCGCTGCTTCGAGAAAAACGTCAACATCCCAGTATAATTGCTAGTTATTTTTCCTTTCTTTCCCCTCACTTTATGCACTACCTCATCGGTCCTTGACTTGCACTTAGCTCTCTGGCTGGGGTCACATTTATTATTTTTGAATCTGCAGTAGTGTTGACTTGTGGCAACACTGCCTACGCCCGGCTCTAGGCCTTCTCTCCCCACTTCTGGCATTGATTTCACTTTCAAAATTATTCATGTAATTTGCAGTCCTCGCCTCCCTTTTCTGGTTTGGGTAGCTTATATTTCACTTCCCGACTTGTTCACTTAGCTCTAACACTTTAAATGATCCCTCCAGTATCTCTGGATAGGCCAGAAAGAACCCAAAACCCGTGAACACTGAGTATGCTGTTACTCCCGCCGACAACCAGCGTGCATGTGTCCGCGCACTGTGTGTGTGCATGTGTACTCACCTATTTGTGGTTGCAGGGGTCGAGTCTTAGCTCCTGGTCCCGCCTCTTCACTGGTTGCTACTGGGTCCTCTCTCTCAATTGCTCCATGAGCTTTATCAAACCTCGTCTTAAAACCATGTATGGTTCCTGCCTCCACTACGTCACTTTCTAGGCTATTCCACTGCCTTACAACTTATGACTGAAGAAATACTTCCTAACATCCCTTTGACTCATCTGAGTCTTCAACTTCCAATTGTGACCTCTTGTTTCTGTGTCCCCTCCCTGGAACATCTTGTCTTTGTCCACCTTGTCTATTCTGCACAGTATTTTATATGTCATTATCATGTCTCCCCTGACCCTCCTGTCCTCCAGTGTCGTCAGTCCGATTTCCCTTAACCTTTCTTCATAGGACATTTCCCTTAGCTCTGGAACTAACCTTGTCGCAAACCTTTGCACTTTCTCTAATTTCATGACGTGCTTGATTAAGTGCGGGTTCCAAATAGGTGCTACATACTCCAGTATGGGCCTGACGTACACAGTGTACAGTGTCTTGAACGATTCTTTACTAAGGTATCGGAACGCTGTTCTCAGGTTTGCCAGGCGCCCATATGCTGCAGCAGTTATCTGGTTGATGTGTGCTTCCGGAGACATGCTCGGTGTTATACGCACTCCAAGATCTTTCTCCTTGAGCGAGGTTTGCAGTCTTTGGCCACCTAGCCTATACTCCGTCTGCGGTCTTCTGTGCCCTTCCCCGGTCTTCATGACTTTGCATTAGGCGGGGTTAAATTCGAGAAGCCAGTTGCTGGACCAGGTGTCCAGTTTGTCCAGGTCTATTTGAAGTCCTGCCTGATCCTCATCTGATTTAATTCTCCTGATTAACTTCACATCATCTGCGAACAGGGACACTTCCGAGTCTAACCCTTCCATCATGTCATTCACATATACCAAAAATAGCACTGGTCCTTGGACCGACCCCTATGGGACCCCGCTCGTCACAGGTGCCCACTGTGATACCTCATCACGTACCATGACTCGTTGTTGCCTCCCTGTCAGGTATTCTCTGATCCATTGCAGTGCCCTTCCTGTTATATGCGCCTGATCCTCTAGCTTCTGCACTAATCTCTTGTGAGGCCTTCTTGCAGTCCAAGAAGATGCAATCAACCCACCCCTCTCTCTCGTGTCTTACATCTGTTACATTATCATAAAACTCCAGAAGGTTTGTGACACAGGATTTGCCTTCCATGAATCCGTGCTGGTTGGCGTTTATACTCTTGTTCCGCTCCAGGTGCTCCAGCACTCTCGTCCTAATAATCTTCTCCATAACTTTGCATACTATACAATTCAGTGACACAGGTCTATAGTTTAGTGCCTCTTTTCTGTCTCCTTTTTTAAAAATGGGAACTACATTTGCCATCTTCCATACCTCAAGTAGTTGCCAAGTTTCCAGGGATGTGTTGAAGATTTTGGTAAGTGGCACACACAGCATATCCGCTCCCTTTCTAAGGACCCACGGGAAGATGTCCGGTCCCATTGCCTCTGAGGTATCGATGTCCCTTAGAAGCTGCTTCACCTCCTCCTCATTTGTATGTGTGTCATCCAACACTTGTTGGTATATTCCTTGCTGGTGTTCCCCTCTGTTCTGTGTCCCCAGAGGCCTTCCTGTCTCCAATGTAAATACTTCCTTAAATCTCATATTGAGCTCCTCACATACTTCTTGATCGTTTCTTGTGAGTTCCCCACCTTCTTTCCTCAGCCTTATCACCTGGTCTTTGACTGTTGTCTTCCTCCTAATGTGGCTACACAGCAGTTTCGGGTCAGACTTGACTTTCGATGCTATGTCGTTCTCGTTCTGTCGCTGGGCCTCCCTCCTTATCTGTGCATAGTTGTTTCTGGCTCTTCTACTAATCTCCTTATTTCCCTGAGTCCTTTGCCTCCTGCACTTTTTCCATTCTCTGGTGCACTTAGTTTTTGCCTCCCTACACCTTTGGGTAAACCTAGGACTCGCTTTGGTCTTCCTATTATTTCTATTTCCCTTGGGAACAAACCTTTCCTCTGCCTCCTTGCACTTTGTTGCTACATGTTCTATCATCTCGTTTACTGACTTTCCTACCAGTTCTCTGTCCCACTGAACCTCCTGCAGGAAGCTCCTCATACCTGTGTAGTCCCCCCCTTTTATAGTTTGGCTTTTCCCATTCAATTCCTGTTACCTTCTCCACTTGTAGCTCTACTATATAATCAAAACTCAGAACCACGTGATTGTTAGCTCCAAGGGGCCTCTCGCAATTGTTGTCCTCAATGTCTGAACTGCTCAGGGTGAACACAAGATCCAGTCTTGCTGGCTCATCCTCCCCTCTCTCTCTGGTAGTGTCCCTGACATGTTGATGCATGAAGTTTTCAAGTACCACATCCATCATCTTGGCTATCCATGTTTCGGGACCCCAATGTGGCTCCAGGTTTTCCCAGTCGATTTCCCTGTGATTGAAATCGCCCATTACCAGAAACTTTGCTCTACTCGAGTGAGCTCTTCTTGCCACCTCAGCCAGTGTGTCCACCATCACTCTGTTGTTTTCTTCGTACTCCTCTCTTGGTCTTCTGCAGTTCTGTGGTGGGTTATACATCACTCCAATGACTACTTTATGTTCCCCAGATTGAATTGTACCTACTATGTAGTCCAAAACTCCAATCATGCCCATGCCTTCCATTTCCTCAAATCCCCATCGGATTTTTATGAGCAGTGCAACCCCTCCTCCCCCTCTACTCCTTCTATCTTTCCTCAGGATCTGATATCCCAGTGGGAAGGTTGCATCTGTTATTGACTCAGCGAGTTTCGTTTCTGTGACTACTATGACGTCTGGGGATTTCTCGCTGATTCTTTCGTGCCACTCCTCATATTGTTTGTGGGAAAACAGAGAGAAAGAGGAATAGAAAGGGAATGGAGAAAGGAAAGCAAGGGAGAGAGAGAGTGAGAGTGAGACAGTAAGAGAGAGAGGGGGAGAATGAGACAGTAAGAGTATGAGAGTGGGGGAGGGAGACAGTTAGAGGGAGAAAGTGAGAGAGTGGAAGTCTGGGACAGTAAGAAAAAGTAAGCGAGCAAGTGAGTGAGACAGTATGAGAGAGTGAAGCAGTATGAGTATGAGAGTGGGAGAGTGTAAGTGAGAGTGTGAGTGTGTGTCGATTTTCCTAAACATCTCTTCATAGGACATGCCCTTTAGCTCCGGGACAAGTCTCATTGCAAAGCTTCAGTTTCCTGATGTGCTTGGCCAGGTGAGGGTTCCAAATTGGAGCTGCATACTCCAATACTGGCCTGACATAAATGGTGTACAGAGTCCTGAATGATTCCTTACTGAGATGTCGGAATGCTATTATCAGGATTGCTAGGCACCCATATGCTGCAGCAGTTATTTAGTTGATGTGCACCTCAGGAGATGTGCTTGATATTATACTCATAACAAAATCCTTTCCCTTGAGTGAGGTTTGTAGTATTTGTCCCTTTAGACTGTATTCTGTCTGCGGTCTTATTTGCCCTTCCCCAATCTTCATGACTTTGCACTTTGTGGGGTTGAACTCCAGGAGCCAATTTTTGCACCAAGCCTGTAGCCTGTCCAGAGCCCTTTATAGTCTTGTCTGGTCTTCCTCCGAATGAATTCTGCTCTTTAACTTCATATCGTCTG
This sequence comes from Cherax quadricarinatus, assembly GCF_026875155.1. Lineage (NCBI taxonomy): Eukaryota > Metazoa > Arthropoda > Malacostraca > Decapoda > Parastacidae > Cherax > Cherax quadricarinatus. The sequence continues at coordinate 54,500,817 of NC_069415.1, forward strand.
CAAATAGGGACACTTCTGAGTCTATTCATTTCATCATGTCATTCACATATACCAGAAACAGCTCCAGCCCTAGGACTAACCCCTGTGGAACCCCGCCCTTCACAGGCACCCACTCTGACACCTAGTCACGTATCATGACTTGCTGATGTCTTCCCGTCAGGTATTCTCTGATCCACTGCAGCTCCTTCTCTGTTATAACTGCCAGGTCCTCCAGATTTTGCACTAATCTCTTGTGTGTAACTGTGTCAAATGCCTTCTTACAGTCCAAGAAAATGCAGTCTTGTCTTACTGCTGTCACCCTGTCATAGAACCCTGATAATCTTCTCCATGCGTGTGTGTGTGTACTCACCTAATTGTACTCACCTAATTGTGGTTGCAGGGGTCGATACTCAGCTCCTGGCCCCGCCTCTTCACTGATCGCTACTGGATCCTCTCTCTCTCTGCTTCCTGAGCTTTGTCATACCTCTTCTTAAAACTATGTATGGTTCCTGCCTCCACTACTTCACTTGCTAGGCTATTCCACTTGCTGACAACTCTATGACTGAAGAAATACTTCCTAACGTCCCTGTGACTCGTCTGAGTCTTCAGCTTCCAGTTGTGACCCCTTGTCCCTGTGTCCCCTCTCTGGAACATCCTATCTCTGTCCACCTTGTCTATTCCCCGCAGTATCTTGTATGTCGTTATCATGTCTCCCCTGACCCTTCTGTCCTCCAGTGTCGTCAGTCCGATTTCCCTTAACCTTTCCTCGTACGACATTCCCTTGAGCTCTGGGACTAGCCTTGTTGCAAACCTTTGTACTTTCTCTAACTTCTTGACGTGCTTGACCAGGTGTGGGTTCCAGACTGGTGCTGCATACTCCAGTATGGGCCTAACATACACAGTGTACAGTGTCTTGAACGATTCCTTATTAAGGTATCGGAACGCTATTCTCAGGTTTGCCAGGCCCCTGTATGCTGCAGTGGTTATTTGGTTGATGTGTGCCTCAGGTGATGTGCTCGGTGTTATGGTCACACCAAGGTCTTTCTCCCTGAGTGAGGTCTGTAGTCTTTGTCCACCTAGCCTATACTCTGTCTGCGGTCTTCTTTGCCCCTCCCCAATCTTCATGACTTTGCATTTGGCTGGATTGAATTCGAGAAGCCAGTTGCTGGACCACATGTCCAGCCTGTCCAGGTCTCTTTGCAGTCCTGCCTCATCCTCGTCCGATTTAATTCTTCTCATCAACTTCACGTCATCTGCAAACAGGGACACTTCAGAGTCTATTCCTTCCATCATGTCGTTCACATATATCAAAAATAGCACTGGTCCTAGAACTGACCCCTGTGGGACCCCGCTCGTAACAGGCGCCCACTGTGATACCTCTTCACGTACCATGACTCGTTGCTGCCTCCCTGTCAGGTATTCCCTTATCCATTGCAGTGCCCTCCCTTTTACGTGCGCCTGATCCTCCAGCTTCTGCACTAATCTCTTGTGGGGAACTGTGTCAAAGGCCTTCCTGCAGTCTAGGAAAACGCAATTACCCACCCTCTCTCTCGTGTCTTACTTCTGTTACCTTGTCATAAAACTCCAGGAGGTTTGTGATACAAGATTTGCCTTCCATGAACCCATGCTGGTTTTCATTTATAATCTTGTTCCTTTCCAGGTGTTCGACCACTCTCCTCCTGATAATCTTCTCCATGACTTTGCACACAATACATGTCAGAGACACAGGTCTGTAGTTTAGTGCCTCTTTTCTGTTTCCTTTCTTAAATATGGGGACTACATTAGCTGTCTTCCATTTCTCAGGTAGTTGCCCAGTTTCAAGGGATGTGTTGAAGATTGTGTGTGTGTGTGTGTGTGTGTGTGTGTGTGTGTGTGTGTGTGTGTGTGTGTGTGTGTGTGTGTGTGTGTGTGTGTGAGAGATAGCTCATCTTCTCTGCTTCTTTTCCGTCACCTTCAAGTACTGTTCTTGAATGAAGTTTTTCTTACTGAACAATAATAGTATGGAACTATTTTTTATAATTTTCCTATAATTAGTAATGTAAATACGAATTAAGAATTAATATAAATGCGAAGTGTTAATTTTAGTTGTGGAAATTTTTAATTTTTCTAATTCATCATGTGTTATTTTGAATAATATAATAACTGTGTATTAAAATGTGATGCTGATATGGGGGGAGGGGATGTAGAACAGCCAGTGAGTGATGTAGACAGGAGGGAGAACGCCATTATCAAACTGATTATGTGAATACCGGTCTGTTAATTGTGCAATGTAATCGGTCATCACCGAAGTTCAACTGGTGATTATCAAACTCTTTGTAATTTAGAAATCGCTGACACGCTCCCGTTGAAGAATTGGGATAGTGTGAAGCCCCTTACAGTTGGGCTACAAGGACGGAAAAAAAAGTGACACCGATTCTTCCCGGTAGCACACCTTAACTAAGTGATGCTTACCCATCATGAATAGTACTTTTGCGTTGGCCATCATAAACTCTAGATATTAGGGTAGCGTTAACCAATAATTAAATGGTAAGTGGTATTACGGATTGCTTTTCTAATAACACCATTGTATTATATGTATTGTACTAATAGTTATATTTTGTGTACCCAGCAAGTAAACCAAAATATACAGTCCACACAATTTCAACTTACCTGAGTAGCTGGTTTTAATATTATAATAATTAATTCAATGTCAGGTCTAGCTATTTGTGAGAGTGATATTGGAGTGGGCATCGAGGGAGTGACAGTTCTGCGACCTACTGTGACTTGCATCCCTATTAACTCGCACAAATTACTTGCATGTAATAATTCAGGTAATGCTCTGTAAACCTCATGCAGATAATTTCTCACATAATAATTCATAGTAGATGCAAACCACCAACATACCAGTGAGGAAGCGAGTGGGTACTTCCAAATGATTAGAGAGGGCGGGGGGGGGTGAATGTGGCGAGACAGTACTACCCGGGTGGTGGTCCTGATACTACCCGGGTGGTGGTCCTGATACTACCCGGGTGGTGGTCCTGAGAGGTAATATTAGCTCTATCAAGGAAATGGAAATCGGCCGAATCTTTAAATTAAATAAACTAAGTTGGTGTCGTCAGAAACTGATGAAGTTCACACCACGTGTAATATACGCCTCCCAGTGTGTTAATTTTCACTACTGGTATGTTAATTTAAACTGGCCAATATGAACTGCCTACCGAAAGGGAGGTTAGAATATAACACCCAAGTCTTAATTTGGTGAACAATATTGAAATGTCCTTTATACATTTTTTAATCATATAACTGACTTTTATATAAAATTACTCCAGTTATTTACTCAGGTCAAATAATAATTGATATTACCGAATATATACAGTCCGCACATAATTTGTCAGTGTTACTGGCATATTTTTTTTTTTTCATTTTTTTTTCAAATAATTTTAAGAACTATATGTTCCAATAATAACTTAAGATCCAGACTCGTGAGATATGGTGAGCTGAGAAAGTGGTCAGGAAGGAAGGACATTATTGTGACCTGGTGACCTTAAAGTTCCACTTGACTCTGAGGTACATCAATATCAGTAAACTGTTTGATGTACCCAAGTTTCTTCCCAATTATGGGGGTGAAATATTAATTCAGGAAACTACCTGTAAAATTTACCTACAAAATTTCTTACGCATTATACAACTTACCTTTATTTCTACAAGAACCTAATACACCTTATACAGACCTAGTTGATATATATGACATGATTAACACTTATTTTCTCTCTATATATGTGAGTGCATGGGTGAGATCTGTCTTCATTACATCCACACTGATGTTAGTAATCTTCTAACATCTCAATTCACTGCGCTGGCTCTTTGGGTTTGTAGAGTATTCTTATCATTCATGTTCTAGAATGTTTTTGTATTTTCTAGAATGCGTGGGTGTGCATATTATGTGCATGTGTGTGTCAGAGACCTATACTGTCTTCCCGTGCCTGCGTACTGACGTTACAACACTAATCCTCTATTCCTCTGTTCATTATTGAATGTTAATAACTTTGTTTCTGATTCACAAGCTCTCTACAAGTGAGTGGATCCCTAACTTTCAATTATGGCAAAAATGCCTGTAGCTATTTACGTGATCATTTTCCACAGAATAGGTGAGTACTGGCACTCCTGGCAGTAAAGTGGGTCGTAGTGGGGTTCCAGTGTTCCTTGCTGCTGCTGTCGTACTGGCACACCTGGCAGTAAAGTGGGTCATAACGGGCTTCTAGTGTTCCTTGCTGCTGCTCTTGTACTGGCACTCCTGGCAGTAAAGTGGGTCATACTGGGCTTCTAGTGTTCCTTGCTGCTGTTCTTGTACTGGCACTCCTGGCAGTAAAGTGGGTCATACTGGGCTTTTAGTGTTCCTTGCTGCTGTTCTTGTACTGGCACTTCTGGCAGTAAAGTGGGTCGTAGTTGGCTTCTAGTGTTCCTTGTTGCTGCTGTCGTACTGGCACCCCTGGCAGTAAAGTGGGTCGTAACGGTCTTCTAGTGTTCCTTGCTGCTGCTGTCGCACTGGCACTTCTGGCAGTAAAGTGGGTCGTAGCGGGCTTCTAGTGTTCCTTGCTGTTGCTGTCGTACCGGCACTTGTGGCAGTAAAGTCGGTCGTAGCGGGCTTCTAGTGTCCTTGCTGCTGCTGTCGTACTGGCATTCCTGGCAGTAAAGTGGGTCGTAACGGGCTTCTAGTGTTCCTTGCTGCTGCTGTCGTACTGGCACTCCTGGCAGTAAAGTGGGTCGTAACGGGCTTCTAGTGTTCCTTGCTGCTGCTGTCGTACTGGCACTCCTGGCAGTAAAGTGGGTCGTAACGGGCTTCTAGTGTTCCTTGCTGCTGCTCTTGTACTGGCACTCCTGGCAGTAAAGTGGGTCGTAACGGGCTTCTAGTGTTCCTTGCTGCTGCTGTCGTACTGGCACTCCTGGCAGTAAAGTGGGTCGTAACGGGCTTCTAGTGTTCCTTGCTGCTGCTCTTGTACTGCGTCAGATAATTAAAACTTTTTTGGCGCCTAATTTGATTATCTAACTACACTCATATGTATTCCACTAGTCCCTTTAAAGTTTTCACTTTTCTGTTCTGATATTTACATTTTTTCCGTATTTTGTGATACCAAACCTAGCAATAGGCGGCAGCACATGCTTGAGAATGATCACAATGCTGGTGTTCTGCCTCTTGGATTTTTGTCATCCTTTGTTTCTTGTCTCACTTGCTAAATGCTTTCTAATCCCCGGCTGATCAGGTACTGACTTTAGGTGCTTGTCCAGCGCTTTCTTGAAGACAGCCAGGGGTCTATTGGTAATCGCCTTATGTGTGCTGGGAGACAGTTGAACAGTGCTGGGCACCAGACGCTTAATGTGATGGCTCTTAGTGTACTTGTGGTACCCCTGCTTTTCACTGGGGGATGTTGTATCTCCTGCCTAGTTTTTTGCTTTCAAAGGGAGTGATTTTCGTGTGAAGATTTGAGACTAGTCCTGCCAGCATTTTCCAAGTATATATTAGTATGTATCGTTCTCGCCAGCGTTCCAGGAAATACAAATCAAGGGACTTCAACTGTTCTCAGAAGTTAAGGGGCTTTATAGCATTTATGCGTGCCGTGAAAGTTCTCTGTACATTCTCACTTTGGGGTCGGCACTTATGATCACTAACCTGCATAGTAGACCTCTCTGCCCTCACTCTTCTACAAGACACTGGCGCTCTCAAATTTAATATGAAATTGTGGTCTTCCCATCTCCGTTCCGACTTTGGGTTGTTTATTGACACTCTCATGATCATTGACCTCTGTTAGAGACTACATAAGCACTAAAAATACTATGAATCAGGGAGCCTTGCTGTGGCTGTTACACTCATGACAGCGTGTGTACTCACCTAATTGTGGTTGCAGGGATCGATTCATAGCTCCTAGCCCAGCCTCTTTGCTGGTCGCTACTATGTCCACTCCTTGCCAAAAAGCGCTTTATCGTACTTCTTCTTAAAGCTATGTGTAGATTCTGCCTCCACTACATGACTCTTTGAATTGTTCCACTTCTTGACAACTTCAACTGAAGAAATACTTCCTAACATCCCTGTGACTCATCTGAGCTTTCAGCTTCCATTTGTGACCCATTATTGTGTCTCATCTGTGAAATATCTGTCCCTATCGACCTTTGACAGTTTCTCTCAGTATTTTGTACGTTGTTATGTCTTCCCTATCCATCCTGTCCTCCAGTGTCGTCAGGTTGAGTTACCTTAACCTTTCCTCATAGGACATACCCAGATGCTCCGGGACTAATCTTGTTTCAAACCTTCGCAGTTTCTCTAATTTCTTGACTTATTTGACCAGGTATGGGTTCCATACTGGTGCTACATACTTCAATATGAGACTGACGTACAAGGTGTACTGTGTCGTGAATGACTCCATCTGCGGTCTTCTTTACCCTTCCCAAGCTTCATAACTTTGCTCTTGCTGGGGTTACACTCCAGGAGCCATTGGTGGACCAGGCTTCCAGCCTCTCCATATCCTCTTGTAGGCTTACCTGATCCTCGTCCTTCTTTCTTATTAGCTTCCCATCACCAGCGAATAAGGACACTTCTGAATCTTTCCCTTCCGTCATGTCATTCACAAATGTAAGAAACAGCACTGGACCTAGGATTGATCCTTTTGGAACCCCATTCGACACATGCACCACTCTGATAACTCGTCACATACCAGCACAATTGTTTTCTTTCTCTAAGGTATTTCCTGATCCATTTGAACCAGTACTTTCCATGCCATTCCTGCCTGCTCCTCTAGCTTTTCAACCAGTGGTATTGTACTGTGTAGAAAAGCTTCTTACAGAAGATGCAGTCTACCCACCCTTCGCTCTCTCTCTCACCTTACTTATGTCACATTGTGTTACAACCCAAGTAGGCTTGTGACGCAGGATTTCCCTTTGCTGAAAACGTGCTGGTTTACATATATGAGCCCATTCCTTTCTAGGTGTTCCACCACTCTTCTGATAATCTTGTCCGTAACTTAACATACCTTATATATGTCAGCAACACTGGCTAGTAGTTTAGTGAAGCCTTTCTGCCTCCTTTCTTAAAAATCGCAAGTACGTTTGCTGTCTTCAACACCTCAGGCAGCTGCCCTGTTTCGACAGATTTGTTGAAGATTTTTGTTAGTGGCTCCAACAGTGCATCTTCTTCCTCTCTCAGGACCCAAAGATATCTTGTCCCTCTGCCTTCGAGATATTTAGTTTTCAAACACTTTCTTCACCTCCTACTCAGTTGTGTGCATTATGTTCATCGTTTGCTGGTGCAGTCTACCACCTCAGTTTGCCGGAAGATTCTCTGTCTCCACTGTGAATTCGTCCCTAAATCGTGAGCTGAGCTACTCACGTACTTCCTGGTTGTTCCTTGTGAGCTTCCCTCCTTCGTTGCTTAGACTAATTTACTGGTCCTTGGTTGCTGTTTTCCTCCTGTTGTGGCTGAATAACAACTTTTAGTCAGATTTGGCTTTTGATGCTGTGTCATTCTTGTACTAATGCTGGGTCTCTCTCTTCATTCATGCATATTCATTTCTATCTCTTTGGCTCAGTTCCCTGCTTTCTCGAGTCCTTTGCCTTCTATACATTTTCCATGCTCTATTACACTTGGCGTTGGCTTCTGCACACCTCCGGTAATCCATGGTTTCACACTAGTTCTGCCAATGTTTCTGTTGCCCCATGGCATGAACTGCTTCACAATTTCCTTGCGCTCTGTGGTCACATGTTCCATAATTTCGTTTGCTGTTTTCCCCTCTAGCTCTCTTACCCACTGCACTTCATTCGGAAATTGCCTCATACCTGTGTAGTCCCCTTTTTTATGTTTGGTTTATCCCGTTCTTCTCGTACTGCTTCACTCTCCATTGTTAATTCTACTACTAATTCAAAACTGTGGACCACGTGATCACCAGCGCCTATGGGCCTTTCGTGTGTGAAATTCCCTATTTCTGAATTGTTCATCATCTCTCTTTCTCTTTAGTTGTGTCCCTAACATGTTGGTACATGAAGTTTTCTAGTATCACCTCAAACATCTTGGAGCACCACGTCTATTGTTCCCCTTTTTACTCCAGATTTTCACAATCTCCTTATGGTTGTAATAAAGTTGGTAGAATTACCGACAATATGTAAAGTAAAAGAACACAAGTGCAACTAATGTGACATTTTATCGTGGCAACGTTTCACTCTCCAAGAGCTTTGTCAAGCCGTTACAAACAGTACATGGAACAGAAGGTATATATAGGCTCAGAGTGAGGTGCAATACTAGTGGTAGTAGTAGTAATACAATATGTTAGACCAATTAACTTGCACATGAGTAAAGGATATAAAAGCTATTACTTGGGAAACATAAAAATTGGTAAGACAAATATTTCTATTGGAGGCGGGATAGAGAAGGCCTGTTTCAATGTTCATTCTCTGTAATGTGCTTGTGTAGTATTAACAGGAGAGACTATGTGATGGCAGGGTTTACTGTTTTCAGGAGGATTTTTGCTAAGACTTCAGAGATGGTGAAGCTGCCTTTGTTTTGTTTAATTGTATTAGAAACAGCTATTAGTGAAGATTCAAGGCACTTGCGTCTGCAGAAATTAGTTTCTTTGATCACTAGTTGGGCGTCCCTGAACTTCATTAGATGATTGGTGGAATTTCGGTGTTGTAAACAGGCGTTGTTCAAGTTATAGTTCCTACATGCATAAATGTGTTCATTGAGGCGGGTGTCGAGGTTTCTTCCTGTTTCACCTACATAAATCTTGTCACAGCCTCCACAGGGTATAGTGTAAACCCCTGCGTTGACTGGTTCGTGGTGCTTGGATTTTATTCTGGTTAGATCCTTTATTGAAGTGCTGGAAGCGATGGCGACTCTGGTGTTAGCTTGTGAAAGTACTATTGAAACGTTCAGTGCAACCTGGCTGTTGGGAAGAATTATAACTTTGTTGGGAGTGGTGTTGGTGCGTGGAGAATTAATGATATGAAGAGCTCTTTTCTTGCAGTCTTTGATGAAAAAGGAAGGAATATGTAAATCTGTGAAGGTTCGGTGAATGTATGTACATTCCTCGTCAAGAAACTCAGGACTACAAATTCGGTATGCTCTTAGGAAAAATCCGATGATGATGCCTCTTTTGGTCTTAGTATCTTGACTGGAATAGAAGTGTGTGAGATCATTTTTATTGGTAGGTTTCCGATAAACTTGAAATCTTCGGCTGTTTTCTACTTTGTGAATGAGGACGTCGAGGAAAGGTAGCTTGTCATTGGACTCTTCTTCTAGTGTAAACTTGATCGCCGGTTCAACTGCGTTGAGCCTTGCCTGAAGATTCCGTACATCAAAACGTTTGGGATTTATTACGAGGACGTCGTCCACGTAACGTAAACAAGTGAAGGGATTATGTTGGCGGAGTTCCTGCAGAACATCTTTCCTGCCTTCTGGGGACCATCAGCCCCGTTCATCGTAAACATTCAGGCGACCTTCTCAACTGCATCAGAAACCTCTCCATCCGTATCAAGAAACTAAGCAGTTTGGACGTGACTTCCCTCTTCACAAAAGTACCTACCACTAAAGCCATCGAGGTTCTACGACGTAAAGTCAATCAGGACCTTAATCTTCCTCTACCTCCCTGAGATTTTGTTGACTTGATTGAACTCTGTGTTAATTTCAACTGTTTTTCTTTCAATAACAGGCTCTACAAACAAACCTACGGCATGGGAATGGGGTCCCCCATTAGTGCCGTCTTAGCCAACTTGTACATGGAACACCTAGAGTCCGAACACTTCGCCAACATCATCCCTTCAAGCGTCACTTGGTTACGTTACGTGGACGACGTCCTCGTAATAACTTCCAAACGTTTTGATGTACGGAATCTACAGGCAAGGCTCAACGCAGTTGAACCGGCGATCCAGTTGACACTAGAAGAAGAGTCCAATGACAAGCTACCTTTCCTCGACGTCCTCATTCACAAAGTAGACAACAGCCTAAAATTTCAAGTTTATCGGAAACCTACCAATGATAAAGGATATAACCAGAACAAAATCCAAGCACCACGAACCAGTCAACGCAGGGGTTTACACTATACCCTGTGGAGGCTGTGACAAGATTTATGTAGGTGAAACAGCAAGAAACCTCGACACCCGCCTCAGTGAGCACATTTATGCATGTAGGAACGATAACTTGAACAACGCCTGTGTACAACACCGAAATTCCACCAATCATCTCATGAAGTTCAGGGACGCCCAACTAGTGTTCAAAGAAACTAATTTCTGCAGACGCAAGTGCCTTGAATCTTCACTAATAGCTGTTTCTAATACAATTAAACAAAACAAAGGCAGCTTCACCATCTCTGAAGTCTTAGCAAAAATCCTCCTGAAAACAGTAAACCCTGCCATCACATAGTCTCTCCTGTTAATACTACACAAGCACATTACAGAGAATGAATATTGAAACAGGCTTTCTCTATCCCGCCTCCAATAGAAATATTTGTCTTACCAATTTTTATGTTTCCCAAGAAATAGCTTCTATATCCATTACTCATGTGCAAGTTAATTGTTCTAACATATCGTATTACTACTACTACCACTAGTATTGCACCTCACTCTGAGCCTATATATACCCTCTGTGTCCATGTACTGTTTGTAACTGCTTGACAAAGCTCCTGGAGAGCGAAACGTTGCCACGATAAAATGTCACATTAGTTGCACTTGTGTCCTTTTACTCCTTATGGTTGAAATCCTCAATGATGAGTAACTTTGCCTTGCTCATATGGGCCCTTCTGCCCACCTCACCTGGTGTGTCCACCATCGCTCTGTTGCTCTCACCTCATTCTTATCTTGGCCTCCTGCTGTTCGGTGGCAGGTTGTACATCACTGCTATCATTATTTCTGAACCCCCAGTTTGATGTGGTCCTACTATGTAGTCGTCCACTACGCCTCTAACTAGCCCTCCCATCTCCTCAAAACTCCATTGGTTTTTGATGAGCAGTGCAAATCCCCCTCCCCCTCTGTTCCCCTGTGTATGTGTGTGTGTGTGTGTGTGTGTGTGTGTGTGTGTGTGTGTGTGTGTGTGTGTGTGAGTGAGGAGTTGGCATTTGTTATATTCACTGATCTAATGGTACTCACTGCTAGAAACCGTTGCTACCGTAGAAGCCGATGCATCAATAGTTGTCTCAGTTCCTGAGGATGTTGGGATAAAACTTTGAGCCAGATAAAAATTGAAGTTGGGTTGTGAGACACAGCTGGAGGATATGTTGACCATCTCACATACTCTCCAGGACCCCCCAAGAGCCTTGATTCCGAACCCAACACACTGCCATTCTGAAAGTATTAAATTTAGACAACATACAGAATATATCTCGTGAAACGAAGCAGCCTCTGTTTGAAACAAACTATATCCACCGATTCAGAAGCGTGTCAGTATCTGCACTCTCGCCACGATTTTCTCTTATACGTTTAAAGATAAAAACAAAACAAAAAAACAAAAACAAATTTTATTTCTTTGGAAGATTACATTGAGATTATGAAATTACAATAATGAGTTGCAGAGCAAAGAGTCATTATCATGCCTAGGTATTATGGGCAGACTTAATTTAATGGCTTAATGACTACTTAATACTAAAGAAATTGATCATAGTTTGTTTAAGTTGTACATCTGTTTTTATTTATAGTCGACAGCAATTCACTCAAATTACAACAGTTGCAATAATAAATATTGAAATTATATGATGGGAATATAACATTGTGAGTTGTTAAAAGTAGTTTGCAGTATGAGAATGTTACAATTGGGTGTAAGGCAGTATTGTTTTGGGTAGGTATTTATTCTACAATGTAGGATTAATAATCTATGAACTTTGGGAGTCTAAATTTGAAGTTTTAAGATTTAGGTAATTGGGAGATTTTTTGGTAAAGTTAAATATTGAGTATTGAGTATTTAGTTTAAGGTGAGTAAGTGGCTTAAATTGGTGTTCAGACCTGGTTACTTTAGTATTTACTGATAATGAATTCCAAATTTTGGGGCTCTTTATGTGCATAGAGGTTTTTACACAGTGAGATATGGACACGGGGTACATCAAAACAGTGGTATTGATCAATAACAACACCGCACTAGCCAAGGAGCCGAACTCATGCTGCTTTGGCCGTCTCAATGATCAATACCAATCGTTTCGTGGGTACAATAATACTGCTTGTTGAGCTAGTACACAAACAGGGAGTAGAATGAAATTAGCTCAGGGACGTAAACACCACAGTATGTCCTTGGCTGGATGCACCATTGTTAAGGATTGTGTGGTCTAGTGGTCTAAGGGGTCATGTGTTTTCGCTCACCATGAGACGGGCCAAAGCAGCATGGGTTCGGCTAGTGCAGTGTTGTTATTCGCCAGCCTCAACGAAAATTCATGACGCATTAATCCACTGGACCATACAATCCTTAAGAGTAGCGCATCCATCGGAACTGGATGTTGTATTCACTACCCAAGGACATACGATGGTGTCGATGACTCTAGGCTAATTTTATTCTAGTCCCTGTTTGGTGTACGAGTACAACGAGCAGCATTTTATATTATTGTGCCTACGAACGAGTGGTATTGTGATCAATAACAACACTGCGACTAGCCAAGGACTCGAACCCATGCTGCTTTGGCCTGCCTCATGGTGGGCGAAAACTCATGACGCCTTAATCCATGACGCCTTAAGTCACAAGAAGATGAAATGCATTCTTCTGTTGCCATGTAGGTGCCGCACTTTTAGGAATGGTAAAAAATGCACGTCCCACCTGTTATACATATATATATATATATATATATATATATATATATATATATATATATATATATTTTATATATATATATATATATATATATGTACAAACACTGTTCTCTGGCTGACGGAGACTCGAACCTACGAACCTTTGAACAAGGTATGCAGTGCTATACCATTCACACACCACACTGAACAATCCCTTAGCATGCAGCTTGCGCTACACGTTGATCCAAGGCAGCCAGCTTTCAGGGAGAAGGCTTACAGCTTTTCATCTCATCCCCTGCATGCATCAGCCTTACTAGAGATTTTAACAATGCAAGGAATTCGCAAGAGCAGGCGAAATATACACAAACACTGATCTCTGGCTGAAGAAGACTCGAACCTACGAACCTTGGAACAAGATGTAAAGCTGTAAGCCTTCTCCCTGAAAGCTGGCTGCCTTGGATCAAAGTCTAGCGCAAGCTGGACGCCAAGGTATTGGTCCAGTGTGGTGAGAATGGTATAGCACTGCGTACCTTGTTCCAAGGGATTTGGTAGAGCTGAAAGCGGGTGGTTAATGATAAACGCCTTCGAAGGCTTCTTACTTTATTTGTAAATGCCGTGGTGGGTACACAGGCTTGTGAGCTGTGCCCATGGCCCAGGGGGCCATCCCACGAGAGGGAGAAAGCTAGTACGCCTTGTGTCTTCCTGCTAGGCCGCTGTGTGAGTGAGAGCGTGTGGACCAGCTTCCCACAGGCTTGGACAGGCCCAAAGAGCAGCACTTTAGTGCCGCGAAATATGAACTGAGCTGGCAGACAGCATGGGCTGTCTGTACAGACAGTACAGGCTGTCTACGTATGCTCGGCCACCTGCCATATGGTCGTCCCGACCATGTCTGGCGGTAAAAAAAAACTCAATCTCTCTCTCTCTCTCTCTCTCTCTCTCTCTCTCTCTCTTTTAGGAACAGGGCACAGAATACAAAATAAAATCTTATATATACATATGGACATGGAAAAAAAAAATTCCTACAGGGAAGGAAAAAAAAATATGTGGGGTGTGCTAAACATCGTGGTCAAAGGCAGTGAGCGTCGAAGGGCATCACTGCACGCCTTCCTGCGTCTGGACACATACTGCAACACAGGAGACATCGCTGCAGCTGAGCTGTGACGTAACAGGGTATGGTCTCCTCTAGAACGGTGAAGCAGTAATCGTAGGAGTTGCTGCAGGTTTTCACTCAACCTGGGGCATGACATGCTGGTGCCCTCGAGTGAGGCATCGTCAAAACTCGGCAACTGGGCAGGACTCCTGGCAAGCGACTCAGGAGGACACTTCTCGACTGGTACTATCGCTGGGCTGTCACTGCCGGCGAGCGTGGAGTGAGTCATGGCAGAGACGACTGGGTGAAACATTTGGAGTCGTAACATCATACACCAGACTGCAGTGAGCGAGCTAGCAGTCGAAGTGACATCTCTTCGTGCAGGCTGCTCACTGAAGCTTGTGACACGAGGCTGACACAGCTCCTGCCGACAGGGCTAACTGCGGCTTGACGAGTGTTATTCTCTCGGCAGTTGGAGTTATAGCAGAGGTTGGTCTAAGCATCCCCAGACTTGTTTCTCTACATATAACTGCATTCTGAAGGTCTGGAGGTGAAGTGAAACAAATATCGATGGGAATCGTAGCAGGTACGATTCTGCAGAACATCTATGCGCGAAGAGCATAAGAGTTTTCTGTACAAGGGGCTCATACTCTCAGGGATGACTAATATCAGCTGTCAAATGTGCTGGTCACACCGGGTGACTTAGCACAGTGGTGCTACTCAGGTCTGGCTCAGACCTCACTGGACACACGGAAGCTACACACACCCACAGTACATGCAGTATAACATGGCTTAAACTAGCAAATGATGCTTTTCTGTGCACAAAACTGACACTAAGCCCTACTCTAACATGTGAGAACACTGACCGAGAGGAATTAATTAACACACAACATATCTTCTCTCAATCTCGACAATACTGAAATAATTACTAGAAACACTCGATGTGACATGTGTGATGTCAGGCGGGACGTCGCGAGGTGACGTCAGCAGCACTGTGACATCAGCAGACATCTCGAGGTGATGTCAGGCAGACATCGTGACGTCATGAAGTCGGGCAGCATCGTCGGTGACGTCAATGTGATGTGGGCAGCAGACCACAGCATGTGGCCTGGGACATCTGGCTTGGTAACCCACGTGGCTTGTAGATCCACGTGACCTCGCCCACACCCCACGTGGCATCGTGATCCACGTGGTGTCGTGATCTATGTGGCATGCTGATCCACGTGGCTTGCTGATCTACATGGCTTGCTGATCTACGTGGCTTGCTGATCCACGTGGCCTGCAGATCCACGTGGCTTCGAGTGGCCTCAGGCACTCGGATAAACAGCTCTGGCGACCATTTCACACGGAAAACAGCAGAAAACACAGCAGAGGGAGTGAGTAGTGGTGAGTGTATGGTAGTGTGGTGGCGAGGAGCGTGGGTGAGTGTACGGCGAGGGAGCATCTGGCCACTTCCTCCTCCTCCCACCCACAAACACAAGGAGACACACTGGATGCAGAAATCACCACAAAACTCACCTCTGGCTTGCTGAAACAGCTGTGCTGAGCTGAACAACAACAGCAACATACAAGTAACGCTGAACACGTGACTTGAGGAAACAGCATGGGACGCTGTAGCGTGGGGTCACTGGGACGCCACTTACAATTCTCGAAGAAATTCGGCAAATTTCGGCTGAATCCTGCTTGTACCTGTGTCTGGATGCTGAAACGTGCAGACACGACATCAGGATAACTCGTTGAGAGACGGATGCTTCTTGCATGGGGTGATGAAGTGAAGATGACTTCATCCCTTCCTCTCTCCGAGCAAACAACTGCTGCGACCACCGCTTCCCACCATTAATAACGAAATTATTTGGTACGATGAAAGCGGGTGCGTGAATGATACCTCTTCCCGAGGCTTCTTACTTTATTTGTAAAGTAGTGGTGATACACAGGTTTGTGTGTTGTGCCCATGGCCCGGGTAGGCCATGCCACGAGAGGGAGAAAGCTAGTAGGCCTTGTGTCTTCCTGCTAGGTCGCTGAGTGAGAGCATGTGGGACCAGCTTCCCACAGACTTGAACAGGCCCAGAGGGCAGCACTTTAGTGGCGTGAAATATGAATTGAGCTGGCAGACAGCATGGGCTGCCTGTGCAGACAGTACAGGCTGTCTACACGTAGGTTCGAGTCTCCTTCAACCAGAGATCAGAGTTTGTGTATATTTCGCCTGCTCTTGCGAATTCCTTATATATATATATATATATATATATATATATATATATATATATATATATATATTATATATATATATATATATATATATATATATATATATATATATAATTAAACATGTGGGATGTACATTTTTGACCATCCCAAAAATTCGGCACCCACATGGCAACAAAAGAGTGCAACTCGTCTTCTTGTGACTTATTTCGCCCGGAAATCTGTCATTTGTCAGTCCATGAAAGACAATGCTACAACATGGAAATAAATGGTATAAAATAACGATACAATGGAAATATAAACACTTAAGCAGTATAATGTGATCCTTTATTGACAACGTTTCGCCCACGTACTGGACTTCATCAAGTCACAAACAGATGTACCTGGGTGAGAGGTACATTAGTATTTATAGGATAAGAATGCTGGGATCAGGTGGAAAATGCTGCATGTGACAATCTTCCGAGTAGGGTGATAGAGTCTAGAACCTTGGGTAGCTTTAAAAAGAGATTGGATAAGTATATGGGTAGACCTTCTACTATGTGGGATAGCTATGAAGAAGTTTCTTGGCAAGGGGTTCAGTGATGTTTTGGAAGCCGTTGTTCTGGTTGAAGTTTTTGGATATACAGATAAGTGATGATTCCAGAATTTTTCAGTATTGAGTGTTGTCTTCTCTGGCGATAAGTCTTGCGTTTCTGTAGTTGATTAAATGGTTGTGTGAATTTCGGTGTCGAACACAGGCATTCCTTGGATCGTCAGATCTGCCTGCATACTGGTGTTCTGAAATGCGTGTTTGGAGGTCTCTTGATGTTTCGCAGACATATAATTTGCTGCAGTCATTACAAGGGATTGTGTATACCCTTGCAGAGGATTGAAGTTTCAATCCTTTGCAGGGGTATACAGACAGACCAGGTGAAGTCAAGTACAGTTGAGGAAGAGCAAACCGAGAGATCGATGCAAGAGAAAGAATGAGTACGAGGATCAAAAGAGGTGGGAACACCCGCATTTAAAACATGGAGGGGGAGAGAAGTGAGAAAATTCTCTAACTGAATGCCACGGAAGTGACAGTGAGACCCCCCGGAGGAAATGGTGGACATTAAAATCGCCAAGTAACAGAAGTGATGGCGGTATAGAAGAAACCAGAAATGCAACATCTGTGATAGATAATGCCCGAGAAGGAGAGAAATGCAAAGAACAGATTGTATACCACTTATTCAAATGGATATGGGCTGCAGTGTAATGCAGCAAATTATGAACAAAGAGCTGAGGGTTTGCAATACCAGTGCGTATAAGAAGTGTGCTTTCATTAAAGGATCCATCGGGAAAAGGATCCGATAAGTATAACAAATTATAGCCAGAGATGGGATAGATAACAGTGGACCATAATTTGGGTTCTTGTAAACAAACACAATCAAGGAAATACTTTGAGAGCAATACCTGGAGCTCACCCCGGTTACCTCTGAGACCGCGGAGAAAGATACAAAAAATCTGAAGGTAGAGGTATCTACGGACTAGTAGGGTTAGAAAAGTCTACAGTGGAGGCAGCAGAAAGCTTTTAAGCAGCGGAGGACTAGGACGCTGCGAAGATAGGAGTTGTGGAGATGGAGAAGAGTGAAGAGGAGGAACAGGAGGTGGATCAGTGTCCTTCAATGGTCTCCTCAATACAGTCTGAGATAGCTTCAAGTGTTTCAGAGGACAAAGACGTTGTATGTGCTACAATACTGGAGATGGAAGGAGGGTGCATAAAGATCGGGGTGACGATGGACTGTACCAAAGTAGGGGGGAACGAAAGGGTAGAAGTAACTGGGGAAGAAGCTTGGGAGGGGACATGAGAGGAAGCGACCTGGAAGGGGGCAGAAGACGAAGAAACTTGGGAGGGGACAGGGAAAGAAGGTACTGTACGAGAAGGAGGACGAACCTCTACACTCGTAACAGATCCAGCTAGACAAGATTCTAATGCTCTGTTTATTCATGTGAGAGATTTTAGCCATCAAATTGATTTCCAAAAGTTATATAAATCAGGTTCATAACCGAGAGAAATATAACAGAATCAAGTGTCATAAAAAATAGTTTTAAAATAATATGAATATTTTATTTGGATTATACAAATTGGATTTATTTACATTTTAATAAAATTTTGGAATAAATTATGACACATTAGACAAGTAAAAATCTTAAAACTTGGGTAGAACGTATGGTGTGTTTGACTGGTCCTTGACTACCTACCTACATTATAGCAAAATCGTCAGGTGTTGTGAGTTGACCACGAGATGTAAACTTGTCCTTATCTGCCTTTCTGTTGGTCTTTTATTTTTGTAGTGCCGAATAAGTAAAATTAGTCAATTTGCATGAACTTGTTTAAAATTAAGTTCTTTCTTTAAATTTCTCTTATACGTTCAAAGATACATGATTTTCATTTATGTTAATATAAAAATTAATAATTTTGTACCAAAAGGACCTTAGAAAATTTACCTAACCTTATTATAACAAGCGCAATTTAATTGAGTCTAATCCAAATAAATATATTAGTTAAGTTTATATTAACTTAATAATAAACAAAAACAATGAATTATATTTTTTTTTCGTTAGGATCAGAATGATTTTTGCGAAATTACTGCATACACAAATTTTCGCTTACCGTCTTCCGCAAGAAGAACGTTGCTAATTAAGTCAAAATCGCGTTTTACGTATTCGGTACGACATATTTAAGTTTTATAACTGTATCAAGATTTTTAAATACATCTTTGATATTAAAATTCGTAAGTAGAGAAGGCATATGAACCAAGTTTTCATGGTAAAGGAATATATGTTGGTTCTCCCTTACCAGGAAAACTTGGTTGATAAGCCTTCTCTTCTTAAGAATTTTAATGTCAAAGTTGTATTTAAAATTCGTGATACAGTAAAAAGAACTTTTGATTAAAAATTCCCCCAGAAATACTGATGGTTGTGGCTAGAAGAGTTTTGAAAAATATAAGATAAAGATTAATTACGATTAAACTGGTAAAAGTCTTAAACTATGATTAAATCAACATAAATATCGCATTAGAACTGGAGAAGATTCTAATGCTCTGTTTATGTATGTGAAAGATTTTAACCATCCAATTTATTTTTAAAAAGCAGAGAAGGTTGTATCTAGCAGATCTAGATCTAGAGGAATATAACAGAATTAAGTATCAGCAATTTTTTTTTTTTTTTTGAAAATAATATGAATATTGCTTTTGGGTTATACAGATTGGATTCATTTATAATTAATAAGATTTGGGAAGAATTTAGGTTACATTAGAGAAGTTAAATTCTTAATGTTTGGGTAGCATATAATGTGTGTTTCACGGATCCTTGACTACCTACCAATATTATCATAAAAAGTCAAGTGTTGTAAGGTAACTGTGAGGTGTAGTCTCGTTTCTTATATATCTTCCTGTTGCTCATGATTCAAGAAATCGTAATGACACGATTGCAAACAAACCATGGTGAGGGCGGGGATTTGAACCCGAGGTGAGTCGTAAAACTTCAGGCCGAGTTTTACGACTCACACACCGCGGGTTCAATCCCTGCCCGTACCGTGGTTTGTCTTCCTTTTTATTTTTTTATTTTTACTGTCAGCATAGTTGCTGATCCCCTGTATATATTGTGTAGCATAGCTGAAAATCATAGTTAGTACCATCCATATGTATTATATAGACGACCCTTTGCTAGACTTAGCGGCTAACATGTGACGTCACACAGTGCCGCTTGTGGGCGGGAGTCACCTTGTCCCTTTCTCAGTTCCAGTTTAGGCATAGGTGAGACAGGTAGGCTGGGCTATACTCCCCTCACGACTCTCAATATAAGTGATATCTACCAAGTGTGTTTATCTTCAACCATCAAATCTCCAAAGAACCTTCCCAACAAATGGTGATGATGTGAGGAATCACGAAAGTACTTGGAATTTTACTCTTTTTTTCATAGTGATTGCTCTGCATATTGTGATATCACCTGTTTACTGTTTACTGCGATAAGCGGGGAATCGAACCCGGCACATTTAGCCCGGCTCCTGGGAACCAAGCTAACCTCCCAAGCCGGGCTAAATGTTCGATTCCTGTCCGGTGGCAGTATTGTATTTGCTAGATGCGAGATAGAAGGTCACCTGAATGTTTGAAGTGGACCTCGCTGAATGGACTTCTTAAGTCACAAGCTTGGCATCCCTTTTTGGACATATGGAGTCCACAATACAAATTACCTGGATGCTGTAGAGGATAAACAAAATACAGATGTAGTAAACACAGTCTTTGCAAAATCTTTCGACAAGTGTGACCATGGTGTAATAGCACACAAAATGCGTGATAAAGGAATAACGGAAAAAGTTAGTAGATTGATCTACAATTTCCTGACAAATAGAACACAAAGAGTAATAGTAAACAGAGTAAAGTTCCAGGCAGCCATGGTAAAAAGCTATGTTCCACAAGGCACAGTACTCGCTCCCGTTCTATTCCTTACCCTCATTTCTGTCATAGACAGAGATGTAAGTCATACCTCCGTGTGTTCCATTGCGGATGACACCCGGATTACCATGGCAGTGACCTCCATCAAAGACACCGCGAGACTCCAAGCGGACATCAACCAAATCTTCTAATGGACAACTCAAAACAATATGAAATTCAACGAGGAGAAATTTCAACTACTCAGATATGGGAAACTTGAGGAAATTAAAAATGTATCAGGGTATACGACAAATTCTAACCATACAATAGAGCGGAAAAGTAATGTGAAGGACCTGGAAGTGATAATGTCAGAACACCTCGCCTTCAAAGACCACAACAATGCATCTACCTCATCTGCTAGGAAAATGATGGGATGGATAATAAGAACCTTCAAAACTAGGGACGCCAAGCCCATGATGATTCTCTTCAAATCGCTTGTGCTGTCTAGGCTGGAATACTGCTGTACACAAACGGCCCGTTCAAGGCTGGCGAAAACACAGACCTGGACATCACAGACCTGACAAGGAACTTTCACGGCACATATAAGCACGATAAGGCACCTAAATTACTGGAAACGGTTGAAGGACCTTGATCTGTATTCCCTGGAATGCAGGCGAGAGAGATGCATGATAATATACACTTGGAAGGTCCTGGAGGGATTGGTATCAAACCTGCACACGAAAGCAAAAGACTTGGCAGGAGATGCAGCATTTCCCCGATGAAAAGCAGGGGTGTCACGAGTATATTAAGAGACAACACAATAAGTGTCCGGGGACCAAGACTGCTCAACTGCCTCCCAGCCTACATAAGGGGAATTACCAATAGACCCCTGACTGTCTAAAGAAGGCACTGGACAGGCACCTAAAGTCAGTTCCTGACCAACCGGGCTGTGGTTCATACGTCAGCTTACGTGCGGCCAGTAATAACAGCCTGGTTGATCAGATCCTTATCCACCGTGAGGCTTGGTCTCAGACCGAGCCGCGGGGGTGTTGACCGCAGAAACCCTCTCCAGGTAAACTCTAGGTAAACCTTGTCAAATACCTCTCAGAGCTACTAGGCGCTGTCAGCGTGGCCCACCCCAAATACTCAGGTGACCTCCCTCGCATTTCGATCCTGAATGTTAAAATGAAAGCATGGCTTCCTGCACTGGCACAGTCCTCTTTACCAACGTTCCTACTGATACTGCAATAAATATTCTGAGACAGAAGATCACCGATAACCACGACCTCCCGTTACATCTGCATTTCATCAGTTTAGTGGATCTCTGTGTTAAGTTTAACCTCTTCATATATGAGGACATCTGTTACAAACAAAACTTTGGGATGGCAATGGGTAGCCTGCTCAGTGCTGTACCCACCAACCTCTTGATGGAGAACCTAGAGACCGAAAAATTCAGTTCCCTTATTCTCAATACCATGTGCCCGTGCAGTGCGCTTGAAACGTGCTGCGTGGGGCCATTATGGATATAATCGGACCGCAGATCATCTGCATTTTAAAAGTCGCTTACCCGACATACGCGACGCTAAACGCAAGAAAACGTTTCTACCATTACCTCGACTTTCCCTATGTGTGCGGTTTGGAAGAAGGTACGGAAGTTGTGTGGCAAGTACCCTCTGGACCCAGCTCCCGTTTTGCGGGTTGCTGGTGTTAGTGTTGTGGAACCTCTTGAAGTTGCCATGGAAATCGGGAAGTATCTTGTCCGTGTCTCCCAATGGCTTCACGTCTGTCCCTCTTTTCTCGCTTCTACGTCTGCCAGGGAGCAATCGCCCATGTATTTCTCTACTAACGGGATGGAGCTAGAATCCACGCTTTCCGCTTGCCGGTAATCGGCAGCTGAGCCTGATATTCATCTGCGTATGCTACAACATCTGCATTCTACAGCCCTTACAGTCCTTTTGCGTCTTTTCAATCTTATTTGGACGCAAGGGGTTCTCCCTCTACAATGGAAATCTGCCATGGTACTACCACTTCGCAAGCCATTCACTTTGGGGCTTGATACCTCTCACTATCTTCCCATTGCTCTGATCAGTATAGTCTGCAAAGTGATGGAACGATTGGTGAACAGATGTCTGATTTGGTATTTGGAAACTTGCGATAATCTTTCTTCTCACCAATGTGGCTTTCACAAGGGCCACTCTGCTTTGGATCGTTTGCTCCACTTGCGAATTGTCTTTGCTAATAAACACTCCGTCCTGGCAGTGTTTTTATGATCTCGAGAAGGCATATGACACCAATTGGAGGTATAATATCTTAGCCTAGGCTCACTCCTTAGGCCTCCGTGTAGGCGCTTCGCTTTCCTCAGAATTGGTTCAGGATAAGGGAGTCCCACAGGGTTGTGTCCTTAGCACTATCCCTTTTCTCTTGGCAATAAATGACCTACCGTCCGTTCATCTATCACAAGTTTGGTCATCGCATTTTGCGGATGACTTCACTATAGCTTACCCAGACGCTAACTGTCGCCTCTCTACAGGATGCGATTGACCGTGTTTACCATTGGTCGCCTTCTCTTGCATTTAAATTTTCTTGTGCGAGAACCCATTTTATTACTTTCACTAGACGTCCTCTTGGCCAGACATTTCATTGTATTTACAAGGCTCACGTATACCGGAATGTGATACGGTCAAGTTTCTTGGCCTATTCAATCGCCAGTTGACAGGGAAATTTCACATTTCCTCTTTGAATGCAGTCTGTCATGGTCGGCTGAACCTCCTTAAAATTCTTGCGCATTGCTCATGGGGGGCAGATCGCCGGACTCTCCTTTGTTTGCATTTTGCGCTAGTCTTGTAGAAGCTGGATTATCGCAACCAAGTCTATTCTGCATCATCTCCTGCAACTTTTTCAAAGCTAGATCCCCTTCATCGTCAAGGTTTGCGTTTATACCTTGGTGCCTTTCGTTCATCCCGTATTGAAAGCCTCTGTGAAGAGGCTCATGATTTTCGTGTTCTTTCTACGGATAGATTGGTCTCAGACGTTAGTAAAAGACCATTATTTGATCGGTGCCCCTGCTTCCTCAGTCTGTTTTTTCTTCATCACTCACTCCGGTCTTTACTCCAGTTGCCTCTCATGTATGTTCATGTAGCGTCTGCCTTTTCCCTTCCCCCTTGGGATGTTCCGACGGTTCGTGTCTGTTCTCCCCTACTGCCGTGTGCTAAAGCTCTCATACCTACGGCTGCTTCTCACTCTCTTTTTCTTGATCACTACCGGTCGCATACTCGTGCCGTTGTTGCTTTTACAGATGGCTCTAAATCTTCTGACAGTGTTGGGTTCGCGGCAGTGTTCCCTGACGATGTTGCCCGGAGTCATTTGTTAGACTCAGCTAGTATTTTTACCGCCGACTTGTGTACCATCCCCATAACTCTTCTCCTTATTACATGTATGTCTCTTTCGGCGTTAGTGATCATTTCGGATTCCCACTGCACTTTACAAGCCATTTATTCTATCAATTGCAGTTGCTTTAACCCCTTCCATTTTACCAAATGCCTCATGTGCCTTCATAACACTCAGAAGTGACTTTTCCTCACTCCTACAAAATGTTTTACTTCCATGCCCAGTGCACAGAATAAAAGCCTCAATATCTTCAGCAATATTTAACAGTTCTTCAAAATATTCCCTCCATCTTTCCGATACCTCTAACTCTCCATCTAATAACTGTCCTCTTCTATTTTTAACTGTCAAATCAATTCGTTTCCTAGGCTTTCTCAGCATATTAATCTCCAGTAAAATTTGTTGATAGCATCTCACCCACTCTCTCATTTGCTCTCCTTTTACATTCGTTCACCACACTCTTAACCTCAAATCTTATCTGTCCATATACTCTTCCCTTCTTGTACCATTTCAACTTTGTAAAAACCTTTCATATACTAACACTTTCTCTCTTTACATCATCATTCCACCAATCGCTCTTCTTCCCTTCTGCACCCACTTTCCTGTAACCACAAACTTCTGCTGAACACTCTAACACTAAATTTTTAAATTTACTCTATACCTTTCAAACCTCATTACCTATATTCTTACTAGCCCATCTTTATTCCATTAGTTTCTTTTTATATTTTGCCCTAACTGCCTCCGCTTTTAGCTTAAAAACCTTCATCTCTCTTTCATCTGCTGATGCCATTCTTCGTGCATCCCATTTTCCTTTTACTCTTTCTGTAGCTACAACTAAAGTATGATTTGATATATCTGTGGCCCCTCTATAAGCATGCACATTCTGAACTCTACTCACCAGCCTTTTATCTAATATGCATAGTCCAACAAACTACTGTCATTATGCCTACATCATATCTTCTATACTTATTTATCACTTTTTTAATATGTATTACCTATTACCAAACACCTTTCTTCCCAAAGTTCAGTCAAAGGTCCTCCATTTTCATTTACACTTGGCACCCCACTTACCCTTACCTACCACACCGTCTATAACCGTTTTTCCGGCTTTAGCATTCGGATCCCCTATTTTAATTACCCTCTCACTTAGTTCAAAACTTCCTAAACACTTGACTCAAGAAATCCTAATAGCACGATTGCAAACAAGCCATACCACGGGAGGGGATAGAAACCGCGATCAGAGAGTCTGGAGTTTTTTTTCCTAAACACTTATTTAACTTTTCTCAAAATCTCTCTTCTCTACACTCTCTCTTCTCCAAGTGCAAAAACACTTATTATAACTCACTTTAGGCATCTGATCCTTATTTTAATCCACTTAATTCTAGAATTATACATTTATATTGCCTCTTCTCCTTCCATAACAGATCCTTTAATATTATTGCTACCCATTCTTTAGCTCTTACTCTCAGATGCTGCTGACTTAATCAGTTTTTTTCTCATCCTTGAAACTCCCCTATTCGCTTCATCTTTGTTTCGGTTCAAGCTAGGACATCCAACTTCTTTTCATTCACAACATTGGCAATCATCTCTTTCTTATCAACAACATTCAAACATCCCAATCTCATAAAGTTTTTCTTATTTTTAGTAACTTATACAGGAAAAAGGGTAACTAGCAAATTGTTCATGGCATGTTAACCGCTTCTTAGTAGGAAAGATTTTTGCCACATCCTCGTGGAGATGGAAGGGACTAGATTAGAACAAAAACTATTTAAATAATAGAAAACAATTCAGATTTTTGTGTATATATACTCGTGTGCCAAAGTGGTAGAAGTAGCAAGACGCACCTGTTTTCGTGTGTGTTTATTAGACAGAAAGTAAGGAACACCAGCAATCTTACCATTGTGTAAAACAACGACAGGTTTCCGTTTAAGACGCATTTGGAAGGGCGGTAGTACCTCCCTGAATGGTTCCTGCCTACCAACTTACCACCACAGGATGGTAGTACCTCCCTGGGTGGTTGCTGTCTATCAACCTAATACCACAGGATGGTAGTACGTCTCTGAGTGGTTGCTGTCTACCATCCTACTATCACAGGATGGTAGTACCTCCCTGGGTGGTTGCTGTCTACCATCCTACTACCACAGGATGGTAGTACCTCCCAGAGTGGTTGCTGTCTACCATCCTTCTACCACAAGATGGTAGTACCTCCCTGGATGGTTGTCTACCAACCTACTACCACAAGATGGTAGTACCTCCCTGAGTGGTTGCTCTCTACCATCCTTCTACCACAAGATGGTAGTACCTCCCTGGATGGTTGTTGTCTACAACCTACTACCACAAGATGGTAGTACCTCCCTGAGTGGTTGCTCTCTACCATCCTTCTACCACAAGATGGTAGTACCTCCCTGGATGGTTGTCTACCAACCTACTACCACAAGATGGTAGTACCTCCCTGAGTGGTTGCTCTCTACCATCCTTCTACCACAAGATGGTAGTACCTCCCTGGATGGTTGTTGTCCACCAACCTACCACCACAGGATGGTAGTACCTCCCTAGGTGATTGCTGTCTACCATCCTTGTACCACAGGATGGTAGTACCTCCCTGGATGGCTGTTGTCCACCAGCCTACTACCACAGGATGGTAGTACCTCCCTGGATGGTTGTTGTCTACCAACCTACTACCACAGGATGGTAGTACCTCTTGCTCTCTACCATCCTTGTACCACAGGATGGTAGTACCTCCCTAAGTGGTTGCTGTCTACCATCCTTGTACCACAGGATGGTAGTACCTCTCTGGATGGTTGTTGTCTATCATCCTTGTACCACAGGATGGTAGTACTTCTCTGGATGGTTGTTGTCTACCAACCAATAATAAAATTGGTAAGTTTACAGTATACTGTTCAGGAAACGTAGTGTAAAATTTAATTCTTTTTTTTAGAATAAATTATTTGGGTGATTCCACTTAGATAAGACGTTTTTGGAGGTAGAATAGATCTAACAGTCTGGGTACGATTTCTAACAGCCGGGAATCCATACTGTGTCTACCATACTTTAGCAGCTGCGTATCGTTTGTTTATTTTAATTTTCCATCTTTGATTCAGTTTAAATTTTATTCATGTTTCTACTTCAGTTATTATCTCAATATATAAATAATTACGTATTTTTTCCATCTTTACCTATAGTTACTACTTATTTATATGAGTTATCTGGAACTTCTACAAAGTGTCATATTAGTAATACTATCTTATCTTATCTTATACATCTACTCACTTTCTTTCACTTAGAGTGATAATGGTCCTATATACTTCGAAATGTGTTCTAAAAATTTATTTTCATTCAGATATTTTAATTCTTCTTGCTTCAAGGATCAGGTTTCAAAAAGCACGAGGGACTATACTAAATTTTGTAGCATCAGATATAAATTAGAAATAGAATTTAATCAGAAAATAGATAAGGCTTCATTCATTTTAGGAAAAAATATATATTTTAATCAAGCAGGAATAAGGAAAGTATCACCTGGAGTGCAGATCAGAGCACAGGAGACAACGGAGAACACTGTGGTACTCTTGAAAACTGTACCACAGCTTTGATTTTCCGCGTAGAGTTGGTAAACTGTTGACGAAGTGTTGGTAAACTCTTGCGAGATTCCTACCTCCAATAACAACATCAGCAGCCACAGTAACTTCAGCATCATCTTTCTGGTGACTCCTCCAGACCTATGCATCCTACAGGAGGCAAGAAATATCATCTAAGCTTAACAGAAAACATGCATGCTTTATCTTTCAAAGAAAAAGTATTAGTATAAAAGTTTCTTTCAATATGCTCCTTCACTGCAACACAAACATATTAGTTTTGTAAGAAATTATATGGGTGAATTTCACAAGCACACAGTCTGGAATGTTAAGACCCACATATCTGGAGAGAACTCTGACACATCTAAAACAGTTATTAACGTACTGATACAGATGTATCTTGGAGGGATGTGGCACTTAAGTAACAATGTGGCACTTAAGTAACAATGTGGCACTTAAGTAACAATGTGGCACTGTCCCTCCTTCACTCCCCTCCGTCTCAGATGCCCAATTTAACTTCGCGAACTTAGATTAGGAACATATTGTTCCTGAATGTTTATTATGAAAATTTAAGCCAGTTAAACTTGGTTTATTTAGGTGACTATACATGAAAGATGATTGAATGAAGCTATGTGACTTGTTTCATGTAATTTATTGAGTCTATGAAGTTTTCCTATATAATTGTGAAATTATTAATAATTTTACAAATAATTAAAAATATGAATTACGAAGTCCCAATACAAAAAAACAGGTAATATATCTTACCAAATTATCGTCTTGGTGTCATATCCTAATGCCTCCCTACAGGATAGTAATTAATATTGACCAATAACTAGCTATCTTACCTGCTATGTGAGTTGTAATACACATTAGGAGACGTACATTGATTATACATATGACATTCAATGTAAAATCTCCAGTAACACCTGTTTTTCATTCAAATCACCCTTATTTTATTTTGATAGTTTCACTATATACCTGGACCCTTCCTGATACACGTTATATTCACTTATTTCATGGTCATCAATATTTGCCGATACTCTTTCTCTCGCCCTCGATGACCTGTGATTCAATCCTCCAACACTCAATGTTTATGTTCTATCATATTTTCCGAGGCCCCAAAGGTTTATCTTATACACACACGCATCTATTTAAATTTTGAGATAAGTCCAAGTGTGTAATAAATTTTCCTTGTAAGAATATTAATTTCCTCTAAATTACACTGATTACATTTTACTTAATTAACTAAATACAATAAATAAGGAAGTTGTTGAGAATTTAGGTTCTCATGTGACTTAATGCCTTTCAAAAGTCGCGGTAAAGATACACTCCTACACTACTTTATATAAACTCTGTTATTCCTTTAAGTTATTACACAAATTACTCGAAAAATAATAAAAAAATTCCACAAATTTGGTGCATTTTACATTTATGCACATAATGATCAAAAATTATTTGTTAATATGAGAGAATATGTAAAACTTAACAGTAAACTTGTTTAAAAATCAATGATCTCTGAGTATTCTTGCATCGGTTACGTGGTTACTTTGCTTCTTCTATTTCCCGTATTTTCCTAGTCCAGATAATAACTGTAATAAAATAATCAAACTATGATCTAAGCTTTGGTCTCGACCGGATAAAAGATGATATCACAAGAAGTGACGTCATTTGTTCTCTGGAGGTTGGCAATCAATGTGTTTCATGCCTAATTTTATAATTCTGTTTCCTTTCTGGTCCTGAATCATAATTATAAAGACTTGTACATTGCTTTTGATGCAATGTTAGTCTCGTATTGCCTCCGGGCCTCTCTCCTTAACCCTGTATATTAGTTTCTGGTTCTTCTGCTCAACTCCTTTTTTCTTGAATCCTTTGCCTTCTGTACTCTCTCTCTCCTCTAGCACACTTGCCTTTGTCCTCTTTACGTCTCCAGTTAAACCATGAGCTCATTCAGGTCTTACCATTTTTTCTGTTACCCTTTGGTATGAACTTCTCGTCTGCCTCCCTGCACTTAGTGGTCACTCGTCCCATCATTTCATTTACTGTCTTTCCCTCTAGTTCTGTTTCCTACTGTATTTCATGCAAGAAACTCCTTATTCCTATGTAGTCGCCTTTTTTGAAGTTTAGTTATCCCGTCATTCTCGTGTTGCTGCATTCACCACTGTTAACTCTACATTGTATTCAAAATTCAGGGCGTCGTGTTCGCTAGTGCCAAGGGGTCTTTCGTTTGTGATATCCCCTATGTCTGAACTGTTCAAGGTGAATATGAGATCCAGCCTTCCTGCAACATCCTCTCCTCTCTCTGTCTCTCTCTCTCTCTCTCTCTCTCTCTCTCTCTCTCTCTCTCTCTCTCTCTCTCTCTCTCTCTCTCTCTCTCTCTCTCTCTCTCTCTCTCTCTCTCTCTCTCTCCCTCTCTCTTTTCTCTCTCTCTCTCTCTCTCTCTCTCTCTCTCTCTCTCTCTCTCTCTCTCTCTCTCTCTCTCTCTCTCTCTCTCTCTCTCTCTCTCTCACTCTCTCTCTCTCTTTCTCTCTCAGTACGCTGAGGTCAGTGGTTACCTGCGGTCATACCTGCCTAAGCTCTTGGGAGTTAGCGTGGGCTGTTTCCAAGCATCATGGCTTGTGGCAGCCGCTTTAAGTGGCAAGTGGGTCACAGTTCAGGAAGAAGGAAGATAAAGAGGGTTAATAAAGAATATGTGAAGGTAGGAAATAGATTCTCTGTTCTCCAAGACGAGTGTACTTAAGTGGTTAGTGAGGTTAAAGGTACCTATGACTCCCCTGTTAATCAAGGTATGAATATGCTGATTGTGAGAGACTCTCAGGTAAGATATATGGACCGTGCTTTTTGTAACAGAGACAGAAAGGTCAGACAGAGAGTGTGCCTCCCAGGAGCTGGTGTTGGTGACATAGTCAGCAGGTTGGATAATATTATGTCAGGTAATGGGAACAAGCCCATTATCTGTCTTAGTGCTGGGGGTAATGACATTGGGAAGGGCAGGAGACAGGAGCTGCTGGATAAGTACAGGTCAGTCATAGAAGTAGTTAGGTCTAAGGGAGGGATCCCAGTCATATGTAGCATCTTGCCTAGAAAGGGAGTGGGCAATGAATGGATGTCTAGGGCAATTGGTATAAATTGCTGGCTAGACAGGTACTGCAAGGAACTTGCAATCCCATTCATTGTTAACTGGGACCTATTCTTTGGCAAACGTGATATGTATGCAAGGGATGGGGTTCATCTCTCTGGGGATGGAGTGGTTGCATTAGCCAATTCGATTGAGAGGGTAATTGATGACTTGTCTAAGAATTTCAAATGACAGATAATAGATTTATGGGTGTTTATGGGAAACAATCAGGATGCAGTATAAGGGTTAAAAACAGGAGTTATTACCGGGATACCTCAGGGATATGTTTAAAATACAATATTCAAAATAAAGTTGCTAGTAATGGCAAATCAATTGATCAACAAACAAAGAGAGATAGCAGAGGGCAACAAGTGACTAGCTCCCTTAAGGTTTATTATACAAATAGTAGGGGTCTGAGAAATAAGATGGATGAGCTAAGATTACCTTCAAGTGTAGGTAATATACATATTATTTGGTATAACAGAGATCTGGTTCAACCTGAAAGATAGAAATATGCCTTGTGAATGCAACATACAGGGTTATAAACTATTCCACAGTGATAGGGTCAACAGGAAGGGTGAAGTGGCGATGTATGTCAGAGAAACTTTAAATTGTTGTCTTAAACATGATAAGAGATTAGAAACATCGAACACAGAACTTGTTTGGCTACAGTTTCTCCTGGGTCGTGACAAATTAATTTTGGGTGTGATTTATTGGCCCACAAACCTTGATAGGGAGTGCAGTAAGCTGTTATGGGACGAAATTCATAAGGCATCTAGATATGAAAATGTTGTGATAATGGGAGATTTTAACTTTAGACAAATTGATTGAAACAATATAACAGGAAATCTTGAGTCTAGTGACTTTCTTGATACAGGTGTTGTTCACAATTTACATAAACGACATAGATGAGGGAATAAATAGCGACATAAGCAAATTTGCTGATGACACCAAAATAGGCCTTCCAATTCATTCTGATGAGGACACTAGAGCACTCCATGATGATTTGAATAGACTGATTCATTGGTCGGAGAAGTGGCAGATGCAGTTTAATATAGACAAATGCAAAGTTCTAAATGTTGGAAGGGAAAATAACCATGCGACACATAAACTAAATAATGTAGATCTTAATACTACTGACTGCAAAAAAATTTTTGGAGTTCTGGTTAGCAGTA
>NC_069415.1:54534953-54562453 GCF_026875155.1 Cherax quadricarinatus
GACGGGTGGAGATGACTGTAAAATAAACCCTGAATGTAAGTAAGTTTATTCAGATATACACAAATACAGTCAGTTACATAGATTATCATACATAGCAGCATATGTGTAAAGTACCTGGGATAACCCAAAAATGTCAGAGTGACTTATTTCCATTGTGGTCCTTTTACCTTATTATTATAAAGGTGATAATATTTTATTATTATTCTATAAAGAAGAGAACATCTTATTATCGTACTATTAAGACTATCTACTACGCGAGGGTCACTAAGACTACTACATCTACTTTACGAGGGTCACTAAGACTACTACATCTACTTTACGAGGGTCACTAAGACTACTACATCTACTTTACGAGGGTCACTAAGACTACTACATCTACATTACGAGGGTCACTAAGACTACTACATCTACATTACGAGGGTCACTAAGACTACTACATCTACATTACGAGGGTCACTAAGACTACTACATCTACATTACGAGGGTCACTAAGACTACTACATCTACATTACGAGGGTCACTAAGACTACTACATCTACATTACGAGGGTCACTAAGACTACTACATCTACATTACGAGGGTCACTAAGACTACTACATCTACATTACGAGGGTCACTAAGACTACTACATCTACATTACGAGGGTCACTAAGACTACTACATCTACATTACGAGGGTCACTAAGACTACTACATCTACATTACGAGGGTCACTAAGACTACTACATCTACATTACGAGGGTCACTAAGACTACTACATCTACATTACGAGGGTCACTAAGACTACTACATCTACATTACGAGGGTCACTAAGACTACTACATCTACATTACGAGGGTCACTAAGACTACTACATCTACATTACGAGGGTCACTAAGACTACTACATCTACATTACGAGGGTCACTAAGACTACTACATCTACATTACGAGGGTCACTAAGACTACTACATCTACATTACGAGGGTCACTAAGACTACTACATCTACATTACGAGGGTCACTAAGACTACTACATCTACATTACGAGGGTCACTAAGACTACTACATCTACATTACGAGGGTCACTAAGACTACTACATCTACATTACGAGGGTCACTAAGACTACTACATCTACATTACGAGGGTCACTAAGACTACTACATCTACTTTACGAGGGTCACTAAGACTACTACATCTACTTTACGAGGGTCACTAAGACTACTACATCTACTTTACGAGGGTCACTAAGACTACTACATCTACATTACGAGGGCCATTAAGACTACTACATCTACATTACGAGGGCCATTAAGACTACTACATCTACATTACGAGGGTCACTAAGACTACTACATCTACTTTACGAGGGTCACTAAGACTACTACATCTACATTACGAGGGTCACTAAGACTACTACATCTACATTACGAGGGTCACTAAGACTACTACATCTACTTTACGAGGGTCACTAAGACTACTACATCTACTTTACGAGGGTCACTAAGACTACTACATCTACTTTACGAGGGTCACTAAGACTACTACATCTACATTACGAGGGTCACTAAGACTACTACATCTACTTTACGAGGGTCACTAAGACTACTACATCTACATTACGAGGGTCACTAAGACTACTACATCTACATTACGAGGGTCACTAAGACTACTACATCTACATTACGAGGGTCACTAAGACTACTACATCTACTTTACGAGGGTCACTAAGACTACTACATCTACATTACGAGGGTCACTAAGACTACTACATCTACATTACGAGGGTCACTAAGACTACTACATCTACATTACGAGGGTCACTAAGACTACTACATCTACATTACGAGGGTCATTACTAGGAATAAGGTAAAATTACACTTCTGTTAGCTAAAAATATAAAAAATCATTCCCTTCCCTTTGTGTAGCTACATTCATCAGGCACGTAGTGGCACTCTTCTTAAACTGGTTCATGCTATGACTGGCTTTGACATGTGCAGGCAGTCTGTTCCATTCCTTTATTGTTGTACAATAAAAGGTGTTTGAAGTCTGGCCACTGACTGTGGGTACTACAAAGTTGTGCTCTCTCCCCCTAGTACTATGATTGCTGCGGTTCCCAACCTTGACAAAATTGACAGCAAGATATTCTGGACACTGTTCGTGAGCAATTTTATAAACATGATTTAGCTTCAGTTGTTTTACTCTGTCTTCAACATTCAGCATATCCAACTGCTGTAATTCATCCTGGTCTACATGTTCTCTTGGTCCCAGGTCCAGGATGAATCTTACCATTTTGTTCTGGGTGATTTGCAGTCTATCTTTCAGCTTTTTTTTTTCGTTAAGGCAGAGTACCATGAAGAGCAAGCGTAGTCCATATGACATTGTATAAGGGCTAGACATAGTGTCCTGCGAGCCTCAGTAGGTAGACACTGTGCTTATCTATAGAGGAATTTCAGTCTGGCTTTCTTTACAACACTGTTCCGTATCAATTCTCCTGACATGCATGAGTCAAAGGGAATTCCCAGATATTTTACTGAGGAAACTGAAGTGATATGTTTCCCATTTCACCCGACATTTTAAAATTATTTACCCTTCTCAGTTTATGTTTAGTGCCAAAGAGAATGGCTTCAGTTTTCCCGAGGTGTAATGATAGTTTGTTGTCTACTAACCATTTGCTGCAGGACTCCAGTTCCAGTGTTAATACATTAGTTATATCTTGCGGGTCTTTATCTGACACTAACAGAACACTTGACACTGATAGGCATGAGGAGCACCGCTTGTCACGTGCCCCGATTCTGATTTCTCCCCATTTATACAAACTCTTTGCTGCCTATTTGTCAACCACGCCTCTACCCAGGAAAAAATTCTCCTCCTATTCCGTGTGCCTTAAGTTTCCTCAAAAGTCTCTGATGTGGAACTCTATAGAAAGCCTTACTGAAGTCCATATACACAATATCATAATCATTACCTCGATCTACCTCCTCATACACCTTAGCGAAAAAAAGTTAGTAAATTTGTAAGACACGAACGCCCCTTAGTAAAACAGTGTTGAGATTCATATATCAATTTATGCCTATCAAGATGGCTACGAAATGCCTGGGCTATTATTGATTCCATAAATTTTCCCACTATGGATGTAAGGCTTATTGGTCTATAGTTCGAAGCCAAGGACCTGTCACCTGCCTTGTAAATAGATATTACATTTGCCATTTTCCACTTATCAGGCACTATGCCAGTTTGTAGTGATATGGTGAAAAGATTTGCGAAAGGTTTGAAAAGTTCCTCTTTACATTCCTCTAAAACCCATGGAAACAGTTCAACAGGGCCTGAAGATTTGTTAGGTTTTAATTTCTCTATTTGTCTGAGGACCATGTCACTAGTTACTGCAATCGTGCTTAGTTTATTATCGTCCTGTTCTACATAATTTATTATTTCTGGAATTTCGCTAGTGTCTTGCTGAGTAAAAACTGAGAGGAAGTTAGAATTGAAAATTTCACACATATCCTTATCACTGTCAGTGATCTGACCAGAGTTACTCTTAAGTGGGCATATCTTGTCCCTAATCTTACTTCTGTATACCTGAAAAAACCCTTTTGGAGTAGTCATCGAATCCCTTGCGACCTTAGCCTCATAATCCGTTTTTGCTTTTCTTATTCCTTTTTTTATTTCTCTCTTTAATTGAATATACTGATTTCTTAATTGTCAATCCCCTCTTCTGATACGCCTATATATGCCTTTCTTTTGACCAGTGAGATGTTTTAATCTGTTGTTCATCCATTTGGGATAGTTTTTGATAGATCTAATTTCCCTACTCAGAACAAAAGTTGTCTGGCAGCTAGAACTATGCTCTGAAAAACGACATGTTGGCAACCAAGATCACCTACCTGACCCATAGTCATATCATCCCAATTTAGCTCACCCAGGTAATTTTTCAGTATCATGAAATCAGCCAATCGAAAGTCTGAGACAGAGACTTAATTGCTGTTTACTGGGTAATTCCATAATATATTGCAACTAAGTGATTTGTGATCACTTTTCCCAAGCTCCTCATTAACCTCAAGATTATTAATTAGTGAATCTTTGTTGTCAAGAACTAAGTCAAACAGATTGTTTCCTCTAGTTGGTTCCGTCACAACCTGTTCTAAAAAGCAATCCTGAACCGCATCAAGAAAGTCACTAGACTCAAGATTTCCTGTCATATTGTTCCAATCAATTTGTCTAAAGTTAAAATCTCCCATTATCACAACATTTTCATACCTAGATTTCGTAGGGGTTCTTAAATGGAGATATCGTAGGTTGAAGGTAGACACACTTGTAGGATGGTAACTATATTGTCAGACTGAGATGGTGAGGGATGGAGCCCAGCTGCCTTGCCTGTCTGCTGAATGGTCTGCCGCCGAGTGAGGGGGAGGCAGAGGTACGAGCCTACACATGTGCATCCCGTGACGTCACACAAAGCCACAGGCCTACAAGGGATCTCGTATCTAAAGCACATGGATGATACTAATATGCTATGCTATATAATACAGGGAATACAGGGATCAGCAACTATGCTGTCATAGACGCCTTATGAATTTTGTCCCATAACAGCTTATTGCCCTCCATATCAAGGTTTGGGGGCCTATATGTCAAACCCAAAATTAATTTTCATACCCTCGAGAAACTGTAGCCAAGCAGATTCTATGTCCGATGTGTCTATTCTTATATTATGTCTAAGACAACAATTTAAATTATCTCTGACATACATCGCCACTCCACCACCTGTTGACCCTGTCAGTGTGGAACAGGTTATAATCCTGTATGTTGCATTCAGAAGGCATTTCTCTATCTTTCAAGTTGAACCAGGTCTTTGTTATAGCAGTAATATCTATATAACCTACACTTGCAAGTAATCTTAGCTCATCCATCTTATTTCTTAGACTCCTACTGTTTGTATAGTAAACCTTAAGGGAGCTAGTCACTCGTTGCCCTCTGCTATCTCTCTTTGTTTGTTGATCAATTGATTTGCCATTACTAGCAACTTTATTTTGAATATTGTCTTTTAAAAATATCCCTGAGGTATCCTGGTTATATCTGCAGTTTTCAACCCTAGTAATGCAGCCTGATTGTCTCCCACAGGCACCCATACCTCTATAATCTATCAGTTTAAAGTCCTAGACAAGTCATCGATTACCCACCCTCCCTAATCGAATTGGCTAATGCAACCACTCCATCCCCAGAGAGATAAACCCCATCCCTTGCATACATATCATGTTTGCCATAGAATTTGTCCCAGTTATCAATGGATGGGATTGCAAGTTCCTTGCAGCACCTGTCTAGCCAGCAATTTATACCAATTGCCCTAGACATCCATTCATTGCCCATTCCCCTTCTAGGCAAGATGCTACATATGATAGGGATCCCTCCCTTAGACCTGACTACTTCTATGGCTGACCTGTACTTATCCAGTAGCTCCTGTCTCCTGCCCTTCCCAATGTCATTTCCACCAGCACTAACACAGATAATGGGCTTGTTCCCATTACCTGACGTACTATTATCCAACCTGCTGATTATGTCACCAACACCAGCTCCTGGGAGGCACTCTGTCTGGCCTTTCTATCTCTGTTACAAAAAACACGGTCCATATATCTTACCTGAGAGTCTCTCACAATCAGAATATTCTTACCTTGATTAACAGGGGAGTCAGAGGTACCTTTAACCTCACTAACCACTTAAGTACACTCGTCTTGGAGAACAGAGAATCTATTTCCTACCTTCACATATTCTTTATTAACCCTCTTTATCTTCCTTCTTCCTGAACTGTGACCCACTTACCACTTAAAGCGGCTGCCACTCTCACTGGTGGCAAGCATTTCCTCCTTTCCAGCACTGTCTATCTCACACTCACTCCCAAATACATCTAGGCGAAGCTTCAGCCTCCTATTTTTCTCCTGAAGAAGTAGAGCCTCCTTCAACTCTTGAAGCTGAGATTCTAAAACACTACAACAAGCCATGGTGCTTGGTAACACCCAACGCCACACGTGACCACTGACCTCAGCGCACTCTCATTAAAAGTTTCATCTGGAAAGGGATCAGAATAATGCAACAGCACATAACCCGAAACGGGTCGGATAACTGCTGAACGAACCTTAGGCTATTGTAACCCGACACACTGGGGAAAACTGGGAGAACACCCTGATTACCCTTCAGGCCACAAATATTCCATTGTAAATAAATTGTTATTCACAAAGACAGGTATGCTAACATTGAGAATCGACAAAATCTATAGGCTAGTAGGGTCAGTGAGGTCAATGTGTGGAGGCAACGGAAAGCATGTAAGCAATGAGGAATCAGAATGCTGTGAAGGAAAAGATTGCTGCGAGGGCTGTAAGAAATAAGGAGGGGAATAAGGATGTGGATAGGTGTCCATTGAGGGTTTCGTTTCCGCAATGTAGTTGGAGATACAATCAAGTGTTTCAGCGGGCAAGGAAGATGCCGATACCATGACTTTAGAGACAGGTGAGGTAGAGCAAGTAGAGATCGTGTGAGGGAAAAGCTCAATAGATAGGAGTAGCGAGGGAGTATATAGTAACAATAGTTTCATTGCCGGCTACTTGTTAAGGTAGGGTAAGTCCAGCTCCCACTATTCCCCCCCTTTTTCCCCCTCCCCGAAAGTGATAGTTTGATTGCCGGCTGCTGTTAAGGTAGGGTCAGTCTAGCTCCCGCTATCCCTTCCCCTCACTCTTCCCCCCCCCCACGAAAGGGGACGTGTGGGGCTCCGGCCAAACAGTAATCACTCGACTCACTGCTCCCAGCACTACTGTAAGTACATGCCTGCTCATATTCTAGTGGACTTATTGGTTGAAAGCTTCACTTTTGACCAATAATAATCTTAGTCCTTTCAGTCTTGCTCTATGTTAAATGTCTTAATAATCACCACGCCTTTTAGGTATTGTACTTATAATGGAGAGTGATTTCTTAAGCAGTGGGTAACCTGTCTCTTTCCAGCTTGGAATGACAGAATGGGTCACCTGCCAACCAACGAGTAGAATTGAAGGAGACGGACTAACATCCTGTGACGTCCCATGTTTTATCTACTTGCCTGTGCACATGTATGAAGAATCAGGACGTAACCCCTCATCATTGCAATGGTAAAGAACCTGCTTTCCTGTCATCTGGATAGATTATTTGCGGCTATAGACTCTGTGAAGAACGAGCCGGTGGGTTGTCACCAACACCTGCGACCCCCCCCCCCATATCAGCAACGGCTACGATTTCAACAACACGCAGTGTCACCAACACCAGACACCCAAGTTTTATATATATTAGCATTGAATTCAGATATCATTTATATTTTTCATTTTTCATTTTTTTAATGTAGGTTCAATATTTCATATTTAAGTGTTTTATATTTTATATTTTCTAAATAATAAAGTGTTTATGTTTGTCAGTTTTTCTTTTTCTATGCATTAATTTTCCTGAGGAGGAGCCAGCCTTAGTAATACTGACTGAAGTTGTTACAGGGCTGAGTAAGCCTTCACAATCGAGGAGACTATAGAGGGGGGATTATGAGCTTGGAGAGATGTACCGGCGGGGAGAATAAAGTCCTGCGATGGAACAGGAAGGGAAGCAGGCTGGAGGGGAAATGGGGAAAAAGTTTGTGGAAGAGGCAGAAGAAGAGGGGCCACAAGAGGGAGGTGAACCTCCACCTTCGTGTGGGCTTAAGAGATAGGTTTAACTTTGCAGGCAATAGGCGCAAAGAAGGTGCAGGTGTGCGAGGTCTCGTAGACTGAGAAATTAGCCGGCGAGAAGATGAAGAGGTAGAGGTAAGAAGAGGTAAGGAGGTGGGGGCTTCAGAGGGTAAAACCGCAAAATAATTAGATACGTGGGTGACCCCGGAAAACATGGCACCAAAGGAGCTGATAGGCGGGGGGACCGTCGAGGTTGGAGGTCTCCTAGGTACTCGAGAATAAGGAACATGAGGAAGATTGAAGACTGAGACACTCATGCAGCATATGGGAATCTTTATTGAAGAAACGTTTCGCCACACAGTGGCTTCATCAGTCCAAACAAAGGAGAATGGTGAAGAACAGGAGTTCGAGGTAATCAATCCCTCAGCCTTGAGGCGATGTAATCAGTCCATCAAGACTGATGGACTGATTACATCGACTCAAGGCTGGGTCTATGGTTCAGTATCTCAAGAAACCCGACAATGACCATAGTTCATCAAATGATTTTAGTCATGATCCTGGAAGTAAAAGGTATAAAATACCGACACAATGGAAAAATAAGCATATAAACAGTAAAATATTGTCCTTTATTGACAACGTTTCGCCCACACAGTGGGCTTTATCAAGTTACAAACTGATCTGTTTGTAACTTGATAAAGCCCACTGTGTGGGCGAAACGTTGTCAAAAAAGGATCACATTATACTGCTTATGTGTTTATTTTTCCAGGCATGATTCTACTGATAACACTGGTGTTGATTCTGACTCCGACAATGGTAATATAAGCGAGAGGAATGAAGGAAATGAGAGTCTGAGAGAGTTAGCATCGATGTGTGACGCTTCTTCTTGGAAAATTCCAGTTCCAGACCATTCCAGGATTGAAATCATCAGAAAAGGCAGTTATGTTTATCAGAACAAGGATGACCCTTTTCGTGTTACAAAGAGGAAAAATGCGAAAAGGGGATGAACGTCAGCTTTCCA
Source organism: Cherax quadricarinatus (assembly GCF_026875155.1). Classification (NCBI taxonomy): domain Eukaryota; kingdom Metazoa; phylum Arthropoda; class Malacostraca; order Decapoda; family Parastacidae; genus Cherax; species Cherax quadricarinatus. The sequence goes on from NC_069415.1 coordinate 54,543,619, forward strand.
AAGAATGATTCTACATAAAGATGCCGAATGGTGAGAAAGTTTTGCGATCATGAATGGTGTACTCACCAGTCAGTGGGAAATTATACTGTTACTGCTGTAGATTGTTTACCAATGGTGTTGCAAGTATAACATCAAAGTTTGTGACTAGGTTTTAAATACAGTGGAAGCTGAATCCAAAAGTAAACAATCATGAAACTTCTGATAAACACCTACACTGACTCGTGAATTGGAAAACCATGGCAGCCGGTCTAAGGGTGAACATAACCACAGATGCAGAAATAATTGTTTCATTGTAAATCCAGAAGAAAAGGTGGAGGGAAATATGGTACAGGTTGCTCGACATTACACTGTTTCTGGCTAAACAGAAGCTAGCATTTCGCGGACACAGGGAGGACGAATTCTCATCAAATAGAGGAAACTTTCTTGAGATATTTGAATTAATGGCTAAGTATGATCCTGTACTAATAGAGCTGCATAGCACCTAATGAGACTGAATACAGCTCAACTGAACACAAGTCATCAGTTTCGTATCACTCACTATCAACTCAAAATGAGTTTTTAAGTGTTCTGGCAAATCGAGTCAAAGAGAAACTTGTTACTGATATCAAGAGAGCTGTATACTACAGCGTTATGTTTGACAGTACACCAGATGTGTCACACACTGACCAAATGTCAGAAATTATCAGGTAAGTGAAAATGGAGGATGGAAGAGTTCAAGTGAACGAAGTTCTTGCTTTTTTCTCTTTGAAGTGCCAAAAAAGCTGCTGATATCAGTTCTGGTATCCTGAAAAAGCTGGAAAGTGATGGACTGGACTTCATTCTGTGCCGTGCTCAGGGATATGACAATGCTGCAACCATGGCTGGGGTCCATGGAGGTGTACAAATCATTCTCAAGGGAAAGAACAAGTAGGCAATTTTCAGTGGTTGTGTGGACCATTTATTGAACTTGTGTAGTCAACATTCTTTTGCAGAGAATTCATCATGTGTGAATATTTTTGTCAGCCTAGAGGCAGCGTACACATTCTTTGCCTCCTCCACCCATCGATGGGATGTATTAGTGGACCATACTGCAGTCTCTTTCAAAAGATTATCAACAAGATGGAGTTATCATTACAGTATAGTGAAACCAGTAGCGGAATCGTTCGAGAAATTTGTGGCAGCGGCTGAAGCTCTTTGCGATCCACAGGAAACTTTGGATACAAGAGGAGCAGCACAAGGTCTTCTCCCTGTTGTGTGCGATTTCACATTTTTGTGTTATCTGTATTCTGGTGTGATATACATCGGGGGGTTCAGCTTGCACAGCAGTATTTGCAGACTAAGGATTTAACTCTTGACAAAGTGATGGTGAAGCTAGAGGCACTGCGATTATTTTTGTATGAAGGGCGAGATCGTATTGTGGAGAATTTAATACAACAGCACTTTTGAAATATGAGAAATATGGATTTCCAACAGAGAGAACAATCAGGTTAAAGAAAAGGATGGCAGGGGAGCAGGCAAGAGATTCCGGACTCGCTCTACAGGAAGAAAACAAGATGGCGATGTTGGAGTGCATTGATCGTTTTCATAATGAACTCGAGATACGATCAAAAGCAATGAAGGACGTGGCAGCCATGTTTGTGGTCATTCAGACGAAGAATCTTCTACAAGCTACTGAAGAGGAATTGGAGGTGATGGCTTCAAGACTCAGTCTTCTATAATGACATATGCAAGAATGAGCTCATGTTTAAAACACCAAGACTAAGACAGCACTTGAAAGCTGCTGATGTTGATCTTAAAAAAGTTAAGCACTGGGCTACAGTGGATGTACTAACATTCATAGATGAATGGGATTTCATTGAATCTCTTCCAACTCTGACACTCTGCCTGAGGTTGTTCCTTGCTATATGTGTTGCTGTGGCTTCTTATGAAAGGAGTTTCTCCAAGTTGAAGCTGATTAAAAACTATTTACGGTCCACAATGAGTCAATCCAGAATCTCTAACATAGAAAATGGGTCAGTTGACAGCATTGATTTTGATGATGTGATAGATGATTTTGCAGGACTGAAGGCAAGGAAATGTAAGATCTGATTCACTGAGATGTTACCTGTACTTAAGGTCAAATAGGAACTAGTGTTTCTCTGATATTACAAGTTTTTTTTTAAGATGAATAGATGTAGGATCTGTTGGTTGTACTCAAAGTGGTATATGAGTTTATGTTTCCTCAATATTACTACGATTATTTATTTTATCATTAATAAAGTTGAGAAGTATTCTCCTGTTACGTTTATGACCCTTAAATGTTCTCATTGCTAAACATTAGCCACTGGTCATGCATTAGTGACGTAACTGGAGTTTAGTCCCCCCATCCCCCCCCCCTTGGATTTTATGGGGGGTGACACCAAAGATGCCGCCCCCAGGTGACACCAACCCTAGCAACGCCACTTAGATTAATGTAGTGTTCTTGTTTACCCATTTGCTGTTACTCTCATAGTGACACAATAATGTCCTCCTAACCACGAATTGTGAGTTACTTTCAGGACCTGTGGTATGAATTTCTTTGGTATTAATATCCTATCTGATTTTATTATTCTTACCAGTAGCCAGAAAAAAATAGTATGTGATTGTTCATGATATATTAAGCAGGGTGACTAGAGTTGGATTCAACAATGGAAGCTTCAGGAGCATAAGCCAGAGACAAGTCCCTTTGTTGCTCTTTTTGGAAGGTCAGTATCTCAGACATGGAAACAAGAGCGTCTAGGAATCCTGCGACCTCGAAATAGGAAGGCTTGATCAAGGGATTTTCACTAGATTTACATGTCCTTGGCCAGTTTTTCCTCGTAAAATTAACTGTCTATTCCTGGATCGCAGTCCTCGAAGGTAAGGCTAGCATTCTCTTCAGACTTTCGACATTGTCCGAGTTATGGTTAATATCGTCATCGGAGAAGAGGCCTCTGTTGTTACAATAGACTTGGGACAGCATCTAGAAGGTAGAACATTGCTACCAAGCACATTAATGTATCTTCCATGGGGAACCTCCCAGACACACCTTTTTAAATACCCAGTTTAACACTGGACTTTAATGAAATTCTTTTAGGAGAACATAAAAAAAATAAACTGCCTCCTAAAAGCTTTTAACAACAGTAAGGAGTTTAAAATTGTCTCCTCAGAAAGTGAAAGTATCCTCACTTATATTAAGGAGCAATAAGCCTTGGAATCCCTGAAGGTGGATACTTCACTGGGACATTCCGGCTCCTTAAAGAGATTTGACTATTACTATGAAAAGGTGCCAACAGGCATCTGTAACCCGATGATTTGCTTTATTAATAAGCACAGTTATTTTCCAGAGAGGTCATGGTATGGACTTACCACTATCAACACTTTTACTTTGTTTTGGGCAAGTGGCCTTTATATGGCTTGGCTTATGTCAGTAGTATGGGTTCAGGAGTCTAGTCTCTTGCTTCTTGCTGGTTTTGAGCAGACGTTGTTTTTTCAACTCCAGCTTCCATTTTCGGTCTCTGTCCATACCGAGCTGGACAAGGACCGGTTAGTCTCAAATGTATCTGCAAGCCTGACCACCTTTATAGTAGTTGCCACTGAGTGGTCTTCTTAGAAAAAACTTCTTCACTTAAACCAGTCGTGAATTTCTGCGCTTTGCCATATAATGCTGTATGAAGCAGTGTTGCCCAATGCTCGAGTGACCATCGCAAAGTTTAAGCCTGATCGAGAATCTGATCAGGCTCAGAATCCGAAAACAGAGGTACTAGCGACACAGATTTCTGGACATTGTCTCCTCACCTTCTCTTCCTCCTTAGCAAACGCACGTTGCTCCCGGGGTGCTCAAGATAACGATGCTGACTCCCCCCCCCCCCACAAGACAAACCCGATTAGCTACCTCTTGCCATACTTGAATTGTTGTCCTGTTGCTCCTGAGTTTGTCTTCCCCAATAATGATTAAACAATCGAAGAGGGGAGTGGCACTTTGCCCTTTCAGTGTGCAATAGCACACAACGACTAGCAGATTTTTAACGTAGCGACGTAGGCAGGCTCGTACAGACAACGTAGAGTTGTACAATGCACCCCGTATTATGCACACAGGTATACCTGTGTGCATAATACCTACTTGTAGCATGATAACCAAAGTAGGAATGAGAACTGAGCAAATGTCATCAGTGAATATATACTTATATATTTCCTTGATCAAAGTAGCATACAAGTATATGCATAAAGTATATACACTATGTACAGAATAGCAAATTTGCAAGCAAGGGACAGTAAAAGCTGCTAGCGACCAAACTCGAGGTAAGTCTGCCAAATCTGATCCACAGGTCCCAGACATCACTTCAGATTTTTGGCGGACTTTTTTATGATTGGCTGGGTTGAATCAGACTGCTAGCATGACAAGGAAAGCCCATCCTCCTATACTCTTAATAGCTGGTTCGCTGGCCTGGAGGATATGCCTATATGGGTGTGTGACATATGCCGAATAAAATGTAATGTACTCTTAGAATGCCACAATAAGGTTCATTTATCTAGGGCTGGGATGAGCGCTTTCTCTAGCTCAGTGGAGGGAACAGTTAGGGCTTCAAACTAAGAATAGTTTGACATATGGATTATTGTTTGAATTTGAAATATGGTTCAACAGAAGTGGACAATATGAATTATAAGGGTAGCGATATTGTGAGTTTTGGGGATACCAGTTACAGGCAATATGAGGTAAGGTTATTGATGAATATTGGAAATTCAGTAGCACTAGGTGATAAGGACAGCATCAGAGATAATGGAGGAGCGGGAATGAACAGGAAAAGGAAAGAGAACAGGTTTCTCAATACATATTATGGAGATAGTTGTAGTGCTTGAAGCAAGATGGATGAGTTGTTATTAGTTGCAAGTGCGAGACATACTGATGTATTTTCCATAATTCAGACGTGATTTATTATGAAGACCCGAGACGTGGCTGCTGAATGCCATATTCAGGATTTTAAATTGTTCCACATTGACAAAAATAACAGGAAGGAAGGAGGGAGGCAATATATGTTAAACAGATAATAAGACTGAAGGATTTGTAGATGAATGGTTCAGAGAACCGACATGTTGATAAATTAGACAGATGTGCAACTCTTGGGTATCTTTATTGAGGAGATACCCAAGGGAAGAGTTTTTCTCCATATACTCTTCCCTCCTTGCAAGTGATGCAAGGAGGGAAGAGTATATGGAGAAAAAGAGAGAAGTTAAGAGAGTGGTGAAGCAATGTAAAAAGAGAGCAAATGAGAGAGTGGGTGAGATGTTATCAACAAATTTTGTTGAAAATAAGAAAAAGTTTTGGAGTGAGATTAACAAGTTAAGAAAGCCTAGAGAACAAATGGATTTGTCAGTTAAAAATAGGAGAGGAGAGTTATTAAATGGAGAGTTAGAGGTATTGGGAAGATGGAAGGAATATTTTGAGGAATTGTTAAATGTTGATGAAGATAGGGAAGCTGTGATTTCGTGTATAGGGCAAGGAGGAATAACATCTTGTAGGAGTGAGGAAGAGCCAGTTGTGAGTGTGGGGGAAGTTCGTGAGGCAGTAGTAAAATGAAAGGGGTAAGGCAGCCGGGATTGATGGGATAAAGATAGAAATGTTAAAAGCAGGTGGGGATATAGTTTTGGAGTGGTTGGTGCAATTATTTAATAAATGTATGGAAGAGGGTAAGGTACCTAGGGATTGGCAGAGAGCATGCATAGTTCCTTTGTATAAAGGCAAAGGGGATAAAAGAGAGTGCAAAAATTATAGGGGGATAAGTCTGTTGAGTGTACCTGGTAAAGTGTATGGTAGAGTTATAATTGAAAGAATTAAGAGTAAGACGGAGAATAGGATAGCAGATGAACAAGGAGGCTTTAGGAAAGGTAGGGGGTGTGTGGACCAGGTGTTTACAGTGAAACATATAAGTGAACAGTATTTAGATAAGGCTAAAGAGGTCTTTGTGGCATTTATGGATTTGGAAAAGGCGTATGACAGGGTGGATAGGGGGGCAATGTGGCAGATGTTGCAAGTGTATGGTGTAGGAGGTAGGTTACTGAAAGCAGTGAAGAGTTTTTACGAGGATAGTGAGGCTCAAGTTAGAGTATGTAGGAAAGAGGGAAATTTTTTCCCAGTAAAAGTAGGCCTTAGACAAGGATGTGTGATGTCACCGTGGTTGTTTAATATATTTATAGATGGGGTTGTAAGAGAAGTAAATGCGAGGGTCTTGGCAAGAGGCGTGGAGTTAAAAGATAAAGAATCACACACAAAGTGGGAGTTGTCACAGCTGCTCTTTGCTGATGACACTGTGCTCTTGGGAGATTCTGAAGAGAAGTTGCAGAGATTGGTGGATGAATTTGGTAGGGTGTGCAAAAGAAGAAAATTAAAGGTGAATACAGGAAAGAGTAAGGTTATGAGGATAACAAAAAGATTAGGTGATGAAAGATTGAATATCAGATTGGAGGGAGAGAGTATGGAGGAGGTGAACGTATTCAGATATTTGGGAGTGGACGTGTCAGCGGACGGGTCTATGAAAGATGAGGTGAATCATAGAATTGATGAGGGAAAAAGAGTGAGTGGTGCACTTAGGAGTCTGTGGAGACAAAGAACTTTGTCCTTGGAGGCAAAGAGGGGAATGTATGAGAGTATAGTTTTACCAACGCTTTTATATGGGTGTGAAGCGTGGGTGATGAATGTTGCAGCGAGGAGAAGGCTGGAGGCCAGTGGAGATGTCATGTCTGAGGGCAATGTGTGGTGTGAATATAATGCAGAGAATTCGTAGTTTGGAAGTTAGGAGGAGGTGCGGGATTACCAAAACTGTTGTCCAGAGGGCTGAGGAAGGGTTGTTGAGGTGGTTCGGACATGTAGAGAGAATGGAGCGAAAACAGAATGACTTCAAGAGTGTATCAGTCTGTAGTGGAAGGAAGGCGGGGTAGGGGTCGGCCTAGGAAGGGTTGGAGGGAGGGGGTAAAGGAGGTTTTGTGTGCGAGGGGCTTGGACTTCCAGCAGGCATGCGTGAGCGTGTTTGATAGGAGTGAATGGAGACAAATGGTTTTTAATACTTGACGTGCTGTTGGAGTGTGAGCAAAGTAACATTTATGAAGGGATTCAGGGAAACCGGCAGGCCGGACTTGAGTCCTGGAGATGGGAAGTACAGTGCCTGCACTCTGAAGGAGGGGTGTTAATGTCGCAGTTTAAAAACTGTAGTGTAAAGCACCCTTCTGGCAAGACAGTGATGGAGTGAATGATGGTGAAAGTTTTTCTTTTTCGGGCCACCCTGCCTTGGTGGGAATCGGCCGGTGTGATAATAAAAAAAAAAAAAATAATAAACCCAAGAGTTGCACATGTGTCTAATTTATCAAGACTGAAGGAGCACATTCTATCTGAGTAGGAATTTCCGGAGAGGCATGGAAAATTTATTTTAGACGAAACATACTGCCCCCAAGAACCCGGACAGGGACCAAGGGAAACTTTGGGTAAAAATTTGTTATGACTTCAATGCGCGATAATATAGTAATTCTAGTGGACTTTAACTTTAGTCAGAGTGATTGGAATTTCTTGACTGGGAATCTAAAGTCAAACGACTTCGTAGAGGTAATTCAAGATTGTGACAGAAACAACTAGAGGAAATAACTTGTTTAATTTAGTTTTAACAAAGAAGGAAACCCTTGTTAATAATACGGAGATAACAGAGGAACTTGGGACGAGTGACCAGAAATCGATTACATTTAACATGTAAGTGCGTAAGTAAATTTAATCCAAATTAGATCCCAAATTTTCTTTTGTCAGATAACATTGATCCTAAACACGATACACGTTGAAAAAAAAAACTTATTCACTAAAGAGAAATAAGATCGAAGAGAAATGATCCTAAATGGATGAAAAGATAGGCCTAACAAGAGAGGTGAAGTTTATCTTATAATAATATATCACATTAAGTGGAGATTATGAAAGTGATAAATAAAGCTAGATAGGATAATGAAACTGAACTTGATAAGGATTCGAAATGAAAACGAGTTTTTTCCCAAATATATGGAGTAAAGGTTAGAGAAATTCTAAGTCTTCTTAATACTAACCCAAGACAGCTTACCAACACTGGGAAGGAAATTTGCTCGAATTTCACTAAAAAATACAAACGATATCCAAGGAATTAATTAATTATTATAGTGGTCCTTAAGAAAATAAATTATGTAATGTCAGTCACTAGGAATACGGTAATCAAACAAGTTGACCGATTAAAGCAAAATAAGTTCCCAGGACCAGATGAACTTTTTTCATTGATTCTTAAAGAATGCAAAATGGAACTTAGTGTACTATTAAATACCATTTTCAATATATCTCTTCAAACAGGTGTAGTGTCTAATGAAATTCCTATTTTAAAATCAGGGGATAAGTCATTACCGTCAAATTACCGCCCAACATACCTGACCACAACTGCAGGCAAATTTCGAAAGTCAATTATATCTGATATTATAAAAATCTATAATGTAATACTCAACATGGATTCACGAGTAGCCGTTTTTGTCTTGACTTTTCTCAGTAAAACATTTGAAGCAGTTGATCATGATAAAGAATACGATATTGTTAATTTGGATTTTAGTAAAGCTTTGGAGTTGAGTATCCCACAAAAGAATGGTAAAGAAAGGAGCACGTCATGGTGTTGGGGAATCTGGGTATGGGTCAAGGCGTGGCTGACCAGTCTGCATAAATGGGTGAAATCCGAATGAGGATCAGTCACAAGTGGTATTCCACAAGGATCAGTTTTAGGCCAGTTGTTCATAATGTGCATTAACAACCTTGACGAGAAAATAACAATGATATGATCGAATTCGCTAACGTCGGAAAAAATAGGCAGGATATTATATTCCAGGGTGTTTGTTGCCATTGAGCTTCAGGAGGGTATAGACAAGCTTATATCGAGGTCAGAAAAATGGCGGATGCATTTCAGTGTAGGTAAATGCAAAATCCTGAAGCTCATGAATGCAAATAACTGTCAATTATTTGGCAAGACAGCAATACCTGAGCATGTGTAATAAGGCTAACATATTACTGGGATTTATATCAAGAAGTATAAGTAACAGCAGTTCAGAGGTTATATTATAACTCCATACATCAGCTGTGCGGCGTCACTTGGATTATACAGCTCATTGCTAATTGCCATATTATAGAAGGATTATAGATTTACTGGAGAACTTACAGAGAAGAAAGGCTAAATTAATCCACTGAATAAGAAATCTTTTATAATTGGGTTGAGAGCCCAATTATAAAAGATTGTAGAATGTTTAATTTTAAGAAAGACATGATTAAAATGTATAAGTGAAAAATGGGCATAAATAAAATTGACGTAAATAATGTTTTTAGGGCATCCCTTCAAGAAAGAACTCGAAATAAAATATTCAGATTAGACATGCTTAGGTTTAGAAAGAGTGTAGGAGAGTGCTGGTTTGGACAAAGAGAACATAATGACTGGAACAATGTGACTAGTTAGGCCACTGAAGCATAGCCCTTAATTAGCTTGTAATATAGGCTAGATAAACACGTAAGTGAGAGGCATTGGATTTGAGTTTGTCCTTAAGTAGCATTTAGAATGGGTTTGGACAGTATTTTTGTTAGAGGTCTTTGTTTGAGAAATACCTGCTTAGTATGGGACAGTAGGCCTACTGAAGTCTTCCTCCATTATTACGTTCTTATAACCACAGTGTGAGATAGGCATACCTGTAGTCGCAGGAGCAGAAATGGTATAAAATTGGTAGTTAGTAGCAATAAGAACAGCTAAATAAACTCACATACTTATGCTGCAGTTTAACTGGTAGTTAAGGTAAGCTTCGTCTGCCAGGTGCCAGACCGGGTGTTAGGAAAGATGAACTGGTGAGATGTTGCTTCCTGGTTGACTGTCCAGAGAGTGGGAGCGAGTCAAGCTGAAAACAGGTATTACAAGCTCAGACAGCAGGTCGCCACCAGAAGGCAAGCTCCTCGCTAAGGGGGTGGAGCTACCTGCACACAACACTGCCACTGCAACCGCACCCCAGACGATGAGACTTACGTGACAAGGAGGAACAATTAGGTATCTTTATTGATGAAACGTTTCTCCTACACAATAGACTTCATCCTTTGAAGGCGAAACGTTTCATCAATAAAGATACCCACATGTTGCACATGTGTCTTATTCAACCTGTGAGTATTTTATACCATTTTCAACAATACTGTCAGACACTGCAGCACAAAGGTATCTTGGTACAGAGGACATCTTTCATTCTTCTATGAGTATCTACTAGTAATGATTGAGAAGAGTTGGATTCTCAGATGGACCTACCTTCTTACTTCCACTACTGGATCCCGTCCCCTACAACGTCTTCCAGATCATCCACCTCACCTTCAACAGTATTTAAGACTCAGTTCTCATACTTCAGCTTCATATTATTACAAACCATTGAGCTGAACTTTTCTCTAAGCTGAGGGACTGACCACCTCAAATACTTTTTCTCCAAGGTTGATGGCCTGATTACATCATCTTCATTTCATTAAAAAAAAACCGCGGTCAAAGAGTCTCAAAACTCCAGACCGTCGCGACTCTCTGACCGCGGGTTCAAACCCCTCCTGTGTTGTGGTTTGTTTCCAATCGTGTCATTACGATTTCGTGAGTCATTAATTTCATTACTCCTTTTATATTTGACTGAAGAAGCCTACTGTGTAGGAGGAATCTTTTAACAAGTAAGATATTAAGCTGTCGCACATGTATCTTAATCTTCAACTTGAGGGAGTTATATACCATTTTAAACAATGACAGGGAGACCATCAGGACGGGCGTCATACAGGGCGTCCCATTAGGCGCCCGCCAGGGATTCTATCAGGGTGTCCGTCAGGGCGTTCGTCATGGTAGCCGTCAAGGCGTCCATAATGGTAGTCGTTAGGGCCTCCATCATGGTAGCCATCAGGGTATCCATCATGGAAGTCATCAGGGCATCTGTCAAGGGAGTCATCAGGGCGTCATGGTAGTCATCAGGATGTTAGTCATGGTAGTCATCAGAGCGTCCGGCATGGTAGTCATCAGGCTGTCCGTCATGGTAGTCATCAAAGCTTCTGCCATGGTAGTCGCCAGGGCGTCCATCATGGTGATAGTCAGGGCGTCCATCATGGTAGTCGTGAAATGAAAAAAATTAAGCGAGAGAGGTGAATGACAGTTGAAATTTTATTTTTCCTTCCGGTAAGGGAATCGTGTAATAATATTGACATAATTACCGACAAAATGTTAGGTATAAAGAACACAAATGCAGCTTATGTGACATTTTATTGTGGCAACGTTTCGCTCTCCAAGAACCTTGTCAATCTTTACGAGAATGTTTATTTGTCAGTCGTCATTGTTGCAGGCGTGGTTCAATGATAAGGCTTCGGAGGCTTCTTACTTTATTTGTAATATCTGGGTACACAGGCAGTGTGTTTGTGCCCATGGCCCCAAGGGGGATGCCATGCCAGCGAGGGAGAGAGGAGTAGGCCTTTTTGACTCTCGTATGCCTGGACGCCAAGTGAGAAAGAGGCAGGGTGATGCCGTTTCAAGTGGCATGCCCACTGTGAGGCCTACAGGTGGCAGCACGAACATGGCGCGAATTATGAACTTAGCTGGCAGACAGCATAGGCTGTCTATGCAGACAGTACAGGCTGTCTACATTTGCTCGGACATGCACCACCACGGTCGTCCTCGACCATGACAGGCAGTAAGAAAAAACTCGGTCTCTCTCTCGAAGGAACAGGACACAGAACACAAAATAAAAGCATATATATATATATATATATATATATATATATATATATTATATATATATATATATATATATATTATATATATATATATATATATATTATATATATATATATATATATATATATATATATATATATATATATATATATATATATATATATATATATATATATATATATATATATATATTTCAACAAGTTGGTCGTCTCCCACCGAGGCAGGGTGACCCAAAAAAGAAAGAAAATGTCCAAAAAGAAAATACTTTCATCATCATTCAGCACTTTCACCACACTCACACATTATCACTGCTTTTGCAGAGGTGCTCAGAATACAACAGTTTAGCAAGCATATACGTATAAAGATACACAACATATCCCTCCAAACTGCAATATCCCAAACCCCTCCTTTAAAGTGCAGGCATTGTACTTCCATTTCCAGGACTCAAGTCCGACTATAAGGAAAATAACCGGTTTCCCTGAATCCCTTCACTAAATATTTACCCTGCTCACACTCCAACAGATCGTCAGGTCCCAAGTATCATTCGTCTCCATTCACTCCTATCTAACACGCTCATAATTATATATATATTATATATATATATATATATATATATATATTATATATATATATATATATATATACATGTGTGGACATGGGAAAAAAAACTTCCTACAGGGAGGGAAGAAAAAAACAGGTGGGGTGTGCTAAATATCGTGGTCATAGGTAGTGAGCATCAATGAGCATCACTGCACGCCTTTCTGCATCTGGACAGATACTGCAACACAGGATACGGTCTACTCTGGAATGGTGAAGCAGTCATCGTAGTAGTCACTGCAGGGTCCACTCAACCTGGGGCACAACCTGCTGGTGCCCTCTAGTGAGGCACCATCAGTACTCGGCAACTGAGCAGGACTTCTTCTGGCAAGCGACTCAGGAGGACATTTCTCGACTGGTACTGTTGCTGGGGCTGTCACTGCCAGCGAGCGTGGAGTGAGTCGTGGCAGAGACAACTCGGCAAAACATCTGGAAGTCGTAACATCATACACCATACTGGAGTGAGTGAGCTAGCAGTCAAAGTGACATCAACTTTGTGCAGGCTGCTCACTGAAGCTTATGACACGAGGCTGACACAGCGCCTGCCGACAGGGTCTAACTGCGGCTTGACGAGTGTCATTCTCTCGGCAGTTTGAGTTATAGCAGAGGTTAGTCTAAACGTCCCCAGACTGGTCTACATATAACTGCTCTGAAGGTCAGGAGGTGAAGTGAAACAAATCTAGATGGGAATCATAGTGAGTACGATTCTGCACGGCATCACGAGTGGCGAGCACAAAAAGCTTTCTGCACAAAGGGCTCAGATGCTTGGGGCTGACTAGTGTCAGCTGTCAAACATGCAGGTCACACCAAGTGACAAGTAACACGAGGTGCTACAAAGTGGTCCGGGTGCAGACCTGTGGTCCACACACAGCTGGGCTCAAGACCACACAGGACACAGAAAACTTCACATACCCACACTGCACATGCGGTACAACATGGCTTACTAGCAAATGATGTTTTTCTGTGCAAGAATCGACCCTAAGCCATACACGAACATGGGAGAACACTGACTTAGAGGAATTAACACGTGACATATAACTTCTCTCAATCTTCTCGACAGCACAACATGTTGCTCACTGTGAAAACGCTCGATGTGACATCATGTAGTGATGTCAGGGGTGAACGTCATGAGGTGATGTCATGGGTTGACATCGTGAGGTGACGTCAGGATGACATCGTGACGTCGTGAAGTCTGGCAGCATCGTGGATGACGCAGTGAGCTGACGTCAGTGGAGTGATGCTGCAGCTGACCACAGCAAGTGGCTTGGGACGTCTGGCTAGGTAACCCAAGTAGTTTGTAGATCCATGTGACATCGTCCACACCCCACGTTGCTTCGTCCACACGTGGCTTAGTGATCCACGTGATTTTGAGTGACCTCAGGCACTCGGATACACAGCTCTGGCAAAACATTCACACGGAAAACAGCGGAAAACACAGCAGAGGGAGTGAGAGCAATGACGAGTGGTGTATGGTGTGGCGTACAGTAGGGCGAGCATTGGTTAGGCAAGAATCGGTACTTCCTCCTCTCCCACCCACAAACACGGGGAGAAACACTCACACTGAACACAGAAATCACCACAAACTCACCTCTGACTTGCTGAAATAGCCGTGCTGAGATGAAAAACAACAGGAAAAACATACATGTGACGATGAACACGTGACTTAGGAAAACAGTGTGGGGCGCTGTGGCGTGGACTCCCAGGGACGCCACTTAATTTCTCGAAGAAATTCGACAAATTACGGCTTGAATCCTGCGTGTACCTGTGTCTGGATGCTGAAACGTGCAGACACGACATCAGGATAAGTCGTTGAGAGACGGATGCTTTTTGTGTGAGGTGATGAAGTGAAGACAACTTCATTCCACTTCCTTCATCTCTCCAGGGCAACACAACTGCTGCAAGGCTCCGCTGTCACCAATGTTTAAGGATATGGTGACTGTCACGTTGTTGCAGGCTGGGTTCAATGAAAAAGATTCGGAGGCTTCTTACTTTATTTGCGATATCTGGGTACACAGGCAGTGTGTTTGAGCCCATGGCCCCAAGGGGGCCCATGCCAGTGATGGAGAGAGGAGTAGGCCTTGTTGGCTCTAGGATGCCTGGACGCCAAGTGAGAGAAAGGCAGGGTGATGCCGTTTCAAGTGGCATGCCCATTGAGAGGCCTACAGGTGGCAGCACGAGCATGGCGTGAAATATAAACTCAGCTTTCAGACAGCATAGGCTGTCTATGCAGAGAGTACAGGCTGTCTACATCAAGATGGTCCAACAATACAAGGAATCAGAGGCTATATATATGTGTGTGTATATATATATTATATATATTTATGATCTTTGATACATTTTGCCACTGTATTCAGGTTTATGTTTTTCTGTATATATATTCTGTTTATTAATAAATATTCACGTAGAATATCAAATATAGGGGGTGGTAGGAGAAGAAAATATTCAAACAGCTCGGGGGAGAACCTTGAGTTTTCCATGAGGTACGTTTATTGTCTTCTCTGAGGATGAGGGTCCCCATTCCAGCTATAGAGGTGGTACCTCCCTACATTTATATATATATATATATATATATATATATATATATATATATATATATATATATATAATATATATATATATATATATATATATATATATATATATAATATATATATATATATATATATATATATATATATATATATATATATATACAAAACAACCACTGTGAAAGAGTAGTGAAATTCCAAGCGCTTTCGTGACTACTCACATTGTCAAGGAACTATGAAAGTAATACATCAAAGGAAGGCAATTAAAGGGCTTAGACCACACCTCACAGTCAACTCCCACAACAAAGAAACACGTGACGCGCGACAATACCGGACTCATAAGAAAAGAGGAACACTGCAGTAGGTCCGCTGGTCCAACTAGACAGGTCCTCACGACATCCCACTAAAAATTATTCTACCCAAGAATAATTAAGCTCCTTGATTGACTTAAATGATTTTAACATGGTTAGTTTTGATGTTACTTCCTTGTTTACGAAAGTTCCTGTTGATGATTTATTAAGTTTCTTATCTGAAGAACTTGTTAATTATGATTTACCATTACCAGTTCCTACCATCATTAAACTTATTAAACTTTGCATTCTTGATGCAAAATTTGTATTTAATGATAAGTTTTACACTCAGAAATTTGGTATGGCAATGGGAAATCCTCTTTCACCTGTTCTTAGTAACCTATACATGGAATTTTTTGAAACAAGATTGCTTAACACAATCCTCCCTAATAGAGCAAAATGGTTCACATATGTTGATGATATTTTATGTCTTATGCCCAAGAATGTAGATATACACCATTTCCTTGGCAAATTAAATAGTTTAGCCCATTCTATAAACTTTACTGTTGAGTTTGAGGAAAATAACTCATTGCCTTTTCTAGATGTTTTAATTATTAAGAGTAATAATGAATTCAAATTTAAAATTTACAGAAAACCTACAAATAACTGTTCCTATGTACACTATTATTCTTCACATCAAGATAAAGTTAAACTGTCTGTTTTCTCATCAATGTTTTTGAGAGCTTTACGTATTTGTAGTCCAGAGTTCATAGATGAAGAAATATGAAAAAAATTTTTGAAATAGCCATTGATCTGAAATACCCGAGAAATGTAATTGATAAATCATTTAAAATTGCTAGAAATACTTTTTACAACCCAAAAAGGGACAACCAACCTTATTCAACTAAAAATATGGTAGATAAGACACATAGGCAACTTTATTCAGAAACGTTTCGCCTACACAGTAGGCTTCTTCAGTCGAGTACAGAAAGTAGGCAGGAGCAGTAGAGATGTGAAGACGATGTAATCAGTCCATCACCCTTGAAGTCGTATATTTGAGGTTGTCAGTCCCTCAGCCTGGAGAAGTTCTGTTCCAGAGTCTGGAACTAACTGAAGATCAACAGTGTTGAGACTTAAATACTGTCGGAAGGAGAGGTGCAGAGTAGTAGTAGTGAGAATGTAGCCACTGGGAGGTCATGTCCCTCTCAGATCAAACAATTCTCACTTGAAAAAATGTCTGTTCCTGCCTACTTTCTGTACTCGACTGAAGAAGCCTACTATATAGGAGAAACGTTTCGGAATAAAGTTGCCTAAATGTTGAAGATTGAGACACTTATGCAGCATATGGGAATCTTTATTCAGGAAACGTTTCGCGACACAGTGGCTTCATCAGTCCAATACAAAGAGGAAGGCGTAAGGAGAGGAGGAGTATGAGGTAATCAGTCCCTCCTCCTCTCCTTACGCCTTCCTCTTTGTATTGGACTGATGAAGCCACTGTGTGGCGAAACGTTTCCTGAATAAAGATTCCCATATGCTGCATAAGTGTCTCAATCTTCAACATTTAGGCAACTTTATTCCGAAACGTTTCGCCTATATAGTAGGCTTCTTCAGTCGAGTACAGAAAGTAGGCAGGAACAGACATTTTTTCAAGTGAGAATTGTTTGATCTGAGAGGGACATGACCTCCCAGTGGCTACATTCTCACTACTACTACTACTACTCTGCACCTCTCCTTCCTCTCCTTAAAAGATTTATCAATTACGTTTCTTGGGTATTGTAGTCCAGAGTTCATAGATGAGGAAATATCCAAAATTTATGAAATAGGTAATGATTTTAAAGTTGTATTCAAAAATCTTGATACAGTAAAAAAACTTTTGATAGAGAATTCCCCCCAAAATGCTGATGGATGTGTCTATAAGATTCCTTGTAAAATTTGCGATAAAGTTTATTACGGTCAAACTGGTAAAAATCTCGAACTAAGATTAAAACAACATAAATATAGCATTAGAACTGGACAAGAATCCAATGCTATATTTATTCATGTGAGAGATTTTAACCATCCAATTGATTTTCAAAAAGTTGAGAAAGTTGTATCAAGCAAGTCCATGATCGACAAGAATATAATTGAATCTTGTTTCATAAAAAGCAGTTTTGACAATAATATGAATATTTCCTTTGGTTTATATAAATTAGATCCATTTATAATTAATAGAATTTGGGAAGAATTTAATAATACATTGGACAAATAATTTTTAAAATTCTTATTTCTTTGGTAGAATAGTTTGTTGGTGGGTTGTGTGAAGGGCCTGTCTAATTGGGCCAGCGGGCCTGCTGCAGCGTTCCCTTTCTTATGAGTCGCGTGTCAGGTGTTCCTTTGGAAACATAAACACATATGCAGTTTAATGTGATCCTTTATAGACAACGTTTCGCCCACACCGGGCTTTTTCAAGTCACAAACAGATCTACCTGGGGTGGAAGGTACGGGAGTATTTATAGTCAGGTTAGTATGTTGAGGTCAGGTGGAGAATGCTGCATCTGATGATCTACTGGGTGGGGTTATAGAGTCTTGGGTAGCTTGGCAGGGGTATTGGACAAGTTGTGAGTAGACCTTCCGCAGTGTTCTATGTTCTTATGTGGGATAGCGATGAAGAAGTTTCTTGGCAAGTGGTTCAGCTATGTTATTGAAGCCATTATTCTGGTTGAAATTGTTGGTTATAGAGATAAGCTATGATTCCAGGATTCGTCTTCCGTGGCGATAAGTCTTGAGTTTCTGTAGTTAATTAAATGGTTGTGTGAATTGCGATGTTGTACACAGGCATTCCTTGTATCTTTAGTCCTGCTTGTATATTGGTGTTCTCAAATACGTGTTTGGAGGTCTCTTGATGTTTCGCCCACGTATAATTTGTTGCAGTCATTACAAGGGATTATGTATACCCCTGCAGAGGATGGAAGCTTGTCCTGTCTACTACTGGTGATGTCCTTGATGGTCGTGGTTGTGGAGGTAGATACTTGGAATGATGTATTGGAAAAGATGTTGGAAACATGTTTGGCAATGGAGTTGGTGGGGATGACTATGTATCTCTTCTCGGCAGTGTCTTCTCTGGGTGTGTTGAAGATGTTTAATGCTTGTCGTCTGCAGTCTCTGATAAAGTGACGAGGATAGTGGAGTTTAGAAAATACTTGTTCAATTATAGTGCATTCTTCCTCAAGGAATTCATTGATGCAGATTCTGAGTGTGCGCAGGAAGATGCCTATAACTACATCACGTTTAGTTTTGGTGTCGTGGTGAGAGTAGAAGTGGAGAAGATCGTTTTGGTTGGTTGGTTTTCGATTAGACTTTAAAACGAAGTTCATGGTCAGTTTTGCAGAGAAGAACATCAAGGAAAGGAAGAGTGTTGTCGACTTCTTCTTCAAGTGTGAAGTGGATTGAGGGCTTGACCTGGTTGAGCTTGTTTTGGAGAGCTTGAACGTTGAAGCGCCTGGGAGTTATGAGGAGAATGTCGTCAACATAACGGAGCCAGGTGACAGTCGAAGGAATAATGGTGGAGAAACGCTCGGCTTCCAGATGTTCCATGTATAAGTTTGCCAGGACGGCACTGAGTGGCGAACCCATGGGTAGACCAAAAGTCTGTTGAAAGAGGTAATTTTCGAAAGAGAAACACGTAAAGCCGACACATAGTTCAACGAGG
>NC_069415.1:54564953-54672042 GCF_026875155.1 Cherax quadricarinatus
TGATGAGTCAGTTAGACTAGCACAGTGCTAATGATGTTTCATCAAGTTGAGTCAGACTAGCACAGTGCTAATGATGTTTCATCATGATGAGTCAGTTAGACTAGCACAGTGCTAATGATGTTTCATCATGATGAGTCAGTTAGACTAGCACAGTGCTAATGATGTTTCATCATGATGAGTCAGTAGCCTAGCACAGCACTAGTGATGTTTCATCATGATGAGTCAGTTAGGCTACCACAGTGCTAACGATATATCATCTTGCATTGTTATCAATATGTATCCACTGTATCCTTGTATTGTTTGTAACAACTTAACAAAGTTCTGGAGAGTGAAACTTTGCCACAGTAAAGTGTCCTTAATTGCACATATGTCCTTTTACCTAACGAGGGAATTGTGGGATGCGTGATTTGTGAGTTATGTCACCTTGCAGCTGAGATTTGTGAGTTATGTCACCTTGCAGCTGAGATTTGTGAGTTATGTCACCTTGCAGCTGAGATTTGTGAGTTTTGTCACCTTGCGCTGAGATTTGTGAGTTATTTTCACCTTGCAGCTGAGATTTTTTGAGTTTATGTCACCTTTCAGCTGAGATTTGTGAGTTATGTCACCTTGCAGCTGAGATTTGTGAGTTATGTCACCTTGCAGCTGAGATTTGTGAGTTATGTCACCTTGCAGCTGAGATTTGTGAGTTATGTCACCTTGCAGCTGAGATTTGTGAGTTATGTCACCTTGCAGCTGAGATTTGTGGTTATGTCACCCCTTTCAGCTGAGATTTGTGAGTTATGTCACCTTGCAGCTGAGATTTTTGAGTTATGTCACCTTGCAGCTGAGATTTGTGAGTTATGTCACCTTGCAGCTGAGATTGTGAGTTATGTCCCTTGCAGCTGAGATTTGTGAGTTATGTCACCTTGCAGCTGAGATTTGTGAGTTATGTCACCTTGCAGCTGAGATTTGTGAGTTATGTCACCTTGCAGCTGAGATTTGTGAGTTATGTCACCCTTTCAGCTGAGATTTGTGAGTTATGTCACCTTGCAGCTGAGATTTGTGAGTTATGTCACCTTGCAGCTGGGGTTTTGTGAGTTATGTACCTTGCAGCTGAGATTTGTGAGTTATGTCACCTTGCAGCTGAAATTTGTGAGTTTTTGTCACCTTGCAGCTGAGATTTGTGAGTTATGTCACCTTGCAGCTGAGATTTGTGAGTTATGTCACCTTGCAGCTGAGAAGGGTTGTGGTTATGTCACCTTGCAGCTGAGATTTGTGAGTTATGTCCCCCTTACAGCTGGAGTTTTTGAGTTTTTCTCAACTTGCAGCTGAGATTTGGAGTTATGTCACCTTTCAAACTGAGATTTGTGAGTTATCTCACCTTGCAGCTGAGATTTGTGAGTTATGTCACCTTGCAGTGAGATTTGTGAGTTATGTCACCTTGCAGCTGAGATTTGTGAGTTATGTCACCTTGCAGCTGAGATTTGTGAGTTATCTCACCTTGCAGCTGAGATTTGTGAGTTATGTCACCTTGCAGCTGAGATTTGTGAGTTATGTCACCTTTTCAGCTGAGATTTGTGAGTTATGTCACTTGCAGCTGGATTTGTGAGTTATGTCACCTTGCAGCTGAGATTTGTGAGTTATGTCACCTTGCAGCTGAGATTTGTGAGTTATGTCACCTTCCAGCTGAGATTTGTGAGTTATGTCACCTTGCAGCTGAGATTTGTGAGTTTATGTCACCTTGCAGCTGAGATTTTTGAGTTTATGTCACCCTTTCAGCTGAGATTTGTGAGTTATGTCACCTTGCGCTGAATTTGTGAGTTATGTCACCTTGCAGCTGAGATTTGTGAGTTATGTCACCTTGCAGATGGTTTGTGAGTTATGTCACCTTGCAGCTGAGAGTTGTGAGTTATGTCACCTTGCAGCTGAGATTTGTGAGTTTATGTTTACCTTGCAGCTGAGATTTGTGAGTTATGTCACCTTGCAGCTGAGATTTGTGAGTTATGTCACCTTGCAGCTGAGATTTTTGAGTTATGTCACCTTGCAGCTGAGATTTGTGAGTTATGTCACCTTGCAGCTGAGATTTGTGAGTTATGTCACCTTGCAGCTGAGATTTGTGAGTTTATGTCACCTTGCAGCTGGATTTGTGAGTTATGGGCACCTTGCAGCTGAGATTTTTGAGTTATGTCACCTTGCAGCTGGGGATTTGTGAGTTATGTCACCTTGCAGCTGAGATTTGTGGTTATGTCACCTTGCAGCTGAGATTTGTGTGTTATGTCACCTTGCAGCTGGATTTGTGAGTTATGTCACCTTGCAGCTGAGATTTTTGAGTTATGTCACCTTGCAGCTGAGATTTGTGAGTTATGTCACCCTTTCAGCTGAGATTTGTGAGTTATGTCACCTTGCAGCTGAGATTTGTGAGTTATGTCACCTTGCAGCTGAGATTTGTGAGTTATGTCACCTTGCAGCTGAGATTTGTGAGTTATGTCACCTTGAAACTGAGATTTGTGAGTTATGTCACCTTGCAGCTGAGATTTGTGAGTTATGTCACCTGCCCGCTGAGATTTGTGAGTTATGTCACCCTTGCAGCTGGATTTGTGAGTTATGTCACCTTGCAGCTGAGATTTGTGAGTTATGTCACCTTGCAGCTGAGATTTGTGAGTTATGTCACCTTGCAGCTGAGATTTTGAGTTATGTCACCTTGCAGCTGAGATTTGTGAGTTATGTCACCTTGCAGCTGAGATTTGTGAGTTATGTCACCTTGCAGCTGAGATTTGTGAGTTATGTCACCTTGCAGCTGAGATTTGTGAGTTATGTCACCTTGCAGCTGAGATTTTTGAGTTATGTCACCTTGCAGCTGAGATTTGTAAGTTATGTCACCTTGCAGCTGAGATTTGTGAGTTATGTCACCTTGCAGCTGAGATTTGTGAGTTATGTCACCTTGCAGCTGAGATTTGTGAGTTATGTCACCTTGCAGCTGAGATTTGTGAGTTATGTCACCTTGCAGCTGAGATTTTTGAGTTATGTCACCTTGCAGCTGAGATTTGTGAGTTATGCAACTGTTGCAAAGCAACATAACTCGGCAATCACTGCTGCAAGGTAACATGACTTATAAATCAGATTTAAATAGCCGATACACTATACACTATACAATATATGATCAGGTACTTCATATTCTACTCAATAATTTTGTTAATTTGAGGCCTAATTTTAAAAAAAACGTGTTCGTTCGTAAAAAAAAAAATTATGTAAACAGTGACAGGATGAGGATGATTTAAAAATTTTGTGCTCATGTTTTTTTTTTACCTCTTATTCTTAACTATATATATCCTCCATATCCCTATATTGTTTTGATGAAATTAAGACACTTGTGCAACATCTGGGTATCTTTATTGTAGACGTTTCGCCATCTAGTGGCTTTATCTATACAAATTCTAGGACATAACTGGAACTCAGTAGGACTGATTACCTCATCTTCTGTATATAGAAGATGAGGTAATCAGTCCCTGATTACCTCATCTTTTGTATATAGTTCTACTGTCTTCCTATTATGTCCTAGAATCTGTATTGATAAAGCCACTGGATGGCGAAACGTCTACAATAAAGATATCTAGATGTTGCACAAGTGTCTTAACTTTCATCTGAGGTTTAATTTTAAGAAAAATGTGGATTTTTATCACCTAACTGGAGGCGTTTGTTTGTGTTTAAACATAAATTTCAGATTTAAATTGTAAGAGGCCAGATCAATGGTCAGTTTATCTTCCAGCGTTATATGTGTAGTACTTTAGTGGTCGGTTTTAACTTTCTTTTTGAAGAGTTTTTGACTTGAAATCATGAACTGCCCAACTTGCCATTTGAGCAGTGACCCTTCTGGGTCACTGTGACCCTTCTGGGTCACTGCGACCCTTTGGGTCACTGTGACCCTTCTGGGTCACTGTGACCCTTCTGGGTCACTGGGGACCCTTCTGGGTCACTGTGACCCTTCTGGGGGCCTGCGACCCTTCTGGGTCACTGTGACCCTTCTGGGTCACTGTGACCCTTCTGGGTCACTGTGACCCTTCTGGGTCACTGCGACCCTTCTGGGTCACTGCGACCCTTCTGGGTCACTGTGACCCTTCTGGGTCACTGTGACCCTTCTGGGTCACTGTGACCCTTCTGGGTCACTGTGACCCCTTTTGGGTCACTGCGACCCTTCTGGGTCACTGTGACCCCTTCTGGGTCACTTGACCCTTTGGTCACTGTGACCCTTCTGGGTCACTGTGACCCCTTTTGGGTCACTGTGACCCTTCTGGGTCACTGTGACCCTTTTGGGTCACTGTGACCCTTCTGGGTCACTGTGACCCTTCTGGGTCACTGCTCATTACAGCTCAAACTCACGTGCAGTCACAACCATCACAACTCTATCACCAACTCTATAGCTATTACAACCCCATAAACTCACAAGCACTTACAACCATTGCAACTCTTTCACCTACATTATAGCCATTACAACCCTACAACCATTACAACTCTACAAAAATTACAACTTAAACTCACAAGCACTCACAGCCATTAACGTCTCTACAACTCTACAAACTAATATAAACTCACAACCACTACAACTCTTTCACCATCATTCTACCATGAAAATCTTCAACCATTTCAATTCTTCATCACCTTATAACTCCCATTTAAAACTCTCAACCATACAGCTTACAACTCATATGCATCACAACTATTCAACTATACAACCAGGGATCTCTACAAGCAATCCCAAACATTAAACTAACAAATACCCACCGTTACAACCTACAAACCCTTTTCAAAACTTTTAAACCCAAACAACTCTCAAACTCACGAGCACTCACACCAACTCGAAACCATTACAACTCTATCACCAAATCCGATTCAAAAACTCAAAAAAACCCCCAACCATTACAATCAACCACAGTCGTTAAACCTACCACATTACAAATGCAAACATCAAAGCCCTCCAAACCATAACCTCACAACCTTATACAAATATTTATCCACAACTAACCACAAAACCGTGTTTGAGCAAATTCCAACACCGTCCGTGGCCTCAACACGTCACTCGACTCCTTCAAGAATTACTCGCTCCCCCCTACTAATATAATACACGTACGTTTTAAATTTAAAGGGCCCGCTCGATGTCGGAGAGTTTGTTCAAGACGTTTTTAACCTTTACACTCTGTGGTGATATCCACAAGGACTTCCCTTTCCTCACAAATTCGAAAGCTCCACTTTACCTGCTTCCCGTAATGACATGACCCCATGATGTATTTTCGAAAAAGGCCAGTTAGTGATTACCTTCTAAAATAGAGCGCCAAAACGCATGATGATCCCCTTCAAATCGTTTGTGCTTTCTAGGTGGAATTGCTGTACACTAACGCCCCCTTAGGCAAGGGGTTACAAAGAACTTTCACGGCACATACAAGCACGAAGAGGCACTTAAATTACTGGAAACGGTTGAAGGTCCTTGATCTGTATTCCCTGGAACGCAGGCGAGAGAGATACATGATAATATACACTTGGAAGGTCCTGCAGGGATTGGTACCAAACCTGCACAGGAAAATCACTCTCTATGAAAGCAAAAGACTCGGCATGAGATTCAACATTTCCCCGATGAAAAGCAGGGGTGCCACGAGTACATTGAGAGACAACACAATAAGTGTCCGGGGCCCAAGACTGTTCAAGTGCTTCCCAGCATACATAAGGGGGATTACCAAGAGACCCCTGGCTGTCTTCAAAAAGGCACTGGACAGGCATCTAAAGTCAGTCCCTGACCAACCGGGCTGTGGTTCCTACGTCGGTTTGCTTGCGGTCAGCAGTAACAGCATGGTTGACCAGACCCAGATCCACCATGAGGCCTGGTCTCAGACCTAGCCACGGGGACGTTGAACCCCAAAACCCTCTACAGGTAAACTCCAGGTAAACCATAGTCCTCTTACTCACAAGCGCACACAAGCACTCACAAACAGACACAAGCAATCATAACTTTACACAGAAACATGTACAAATCTTAGGCAAAGATCAATAATAATAACAGATGCGTCATGTGCCAGTTGTTCCCCTCCCACACAAACTTCAGGTAGCCAGTTGGCTCATCAATCATGACACACATTTCTTACCTAGGATAAATATCTCATACCTGGGCATAACAACGAATATACCTAGCAATTTTTCACACTCTCACAAACTCACAAACACACACATAAGAACATAAAAAGAACATAAGAAAGAAAGAACACTGCACCAGGCCTACTGGCCTTTGCGAGGCAGCTCCATTTAAGACCATAAGAACATATTGTTAGGTAAGACACATATGCAACAGTTAGTTATCTTTATTTTGAAACGTTTCGCCTACACAGTAGGCTTCTTCAGTCGAGTACAGAAAAGTTGATAGAAGCAGAAGAGACTTGAAGACGATGTAATCAGTCCATCACCCTTAAAGATTTGAGGTGGTCAGTCCCTCAGTCTGGAGAAAAGCATTGCCACAATAAATGTCACATTAGTTGCACTTGTGTCCTTTTACTTTGCTTACACTTCTTGATATAAATCCCAGTAATCTATTTGCCTTATTACGTACGCTTAGGCATTGCTGTCTTGGTTTAAGGTTGCTGCTTACCATAACCCCCAAGTCCTTTTCGCAATCTGTATGGCTAAGTTCTACATTATTTAACTTATAAGTGTTAGGGTTATGGACACTCCCGAGTTTCAGAACCTTGCATTTATCTACATTGAACTGCATCTGCCACTTTTCTGACCAAGAGTAGAGTTTGTCTAAATCCTCCTGAAGTTCCCTAACATCTACGTTTGAATCAATTATCCTACCTATCTTCGTGTCATCGGCGAATTTGCTCATATCACTAGTAATTCCTTCATCAAGATCATTGATATATATTATAAACAACAACGGGCCCAAGACTGATCTCTGTGGAACGCCACTTGTTACTGATCCCCACTCGGATTTAACCCCATTTATGGACACTCTCTGCTTCCTGTCTGTGAGCCATGATTCGATCCACGAGAGCACTCTTCCCCCAATGCCATGAGCTGCTACTTTCTTCAACAGTATTTGGTGCGAAACTCTTTTCAAATGCCTTTACCTAAAATCTAAGTAAATAATATCAAATTCTTTAACGTGGTCAACAGCCTCAAAAGCTTTACTGAAGAAAGTTAATAATTAGTTAGACAAGACCGGCCTCTTGGTGAATCCATGCTGAGTATCATTAATCAAGCTATGCTTATCGAGATGGCTTCTTATAATTTGAGCTATAATTGACTCTAGTAATTTGCCTACAATTGAGGTAAAGGCTTATTGGGCGGTAATTTGACGGTAACGGACTTGTCCCCTGTTTTAAAAATAGGAATTACATTACCCATTTTCCCCACATATCAGACACTACACCTGTTTGAAGAGATAAATTAAAAATATTAGTTAATGGTTCACGACTTCCATTTTGCTTTCCCTTTTAGAACCCTTGAAAAAACCTTCATCGGGAAACCCGGTGACTTATTTTGCTTCAGTTGGTCTATCTGCTTCACTACCATTTCATAGTGACTGGGGATGTTACATAATTTATCTTTTTCGGCACCTAAAAATAATTACCGGAATATTATTAGTGTCTTCCTGTTTTTAAAAACCGAGAGAAAATAATTTTTTAAAAATCGAGCACATTTCATTCTCTTTGTCAGTAAGTTTGCCCATAGTTATTTTTAAGGGGACCTATCTCATCTCTGACTTTTGTTCTATATACCTGGAAAAACTTTTTGGGTTAGTTTTAGAATCCCTAGCAACTTTATTTCATAGCCCCTTTTAGCTTTTCTTATCCCCTTTTTAAAGGGGTCCCTCTTAATGTCAATATATGATTCATAAGATGACCCTCGCCTTTTTGAACCCTATTTTATTCCTTTCTTATGCCCTTTGATATTTAGTATTATTCATCCTTTTTGGGTATTTCTATTTGATCTAATTTTTTTTAAAGGGAAAAAAAGTTCTTTGAGCGCTTTTTTGTTTTCAGAAAAACGTCATATTATGTCTTCTTTACCCCAGTCAACAGATGATAAGTGTTCTCTAAGCCCATCGTTATTGCTAAGCAAAAATTTGGGGACTTTACTGAGTTATCCCTATATCATATTCATTATTTCTAAAATGTAATTGATTTGTGGTCCCCCTAGCCCCCATTTCCCTCTGAAACTTCTAAATTATTAAAAAAGGGTTTCATTGTTTGCCAAACAAAGTCAAGCGGTTTTCCCCCTTTGTAGGTTCTGTCACAAACTGCTCAAAAACAACCCTGAATATTTAAAGAAGTCGTATGATTCTAAATTCCCAGTCAAAAAATTTCCAAATCAATATGACAAAAATTAAAGTTCCTAGAATTACTACATTATCGTGCCTTGTGGCCTAAAAATTTCCTCCCATAGTGTCCCCCCGGTCCCTCTCTAAATTTGGGGGGGACGGTATATCACACCTAAAGTTTTTTTTTCATGCCCCTCTGAAAATTCTATCCAAACAGACTCTTATGTGTTATTTCGGGGATTTAATCCCCATTTTTATGCAACGTTAAGCGATCTCGGACTACAATGCCACCCCCCCCCTTTCCCCGATACTTCATCTACTTGGAAAAATTTAAAAACCCCCAATGTGACATTTGCGGATGTCCCGACTTTTTAAATTAAAACGTCTCGTTGGCAAATAATCTTGTTCCTGCATAGCAATGTTCAACTGTCCATTTTTTCCCTAGCACTGCGACTTTTTGTGTAATAAATACTTAAAAGAACCTCCTTCTCTTTCCCCTTCCCTGCTCCTTTCTGTTATTCCACAAAACCTATTATGCCTTGCAATTGTCCACGGGTTTGAAATATCCACCTATTTTGCCTATTACTGTTCCCCTAGTACTCATATTATCCCCTGAGATTCACATTTTTCCCGCAAAAACCCATCCCACTCCCTTTCCCTAGTTTAAAGACCTAACAGCTCCCTCCACTGCGTTGGCCAGTGCCCCACCCAACCCAGATAAATGAACCCCCTTTTTGGCATAATGTCATTTCTGCCCTAAAGAGGTCCCCGTTGTAATAAGTTACCGCATTTTCCTTCAGTATTTGTCCAGCCAGCAATTGACACCAATTGCTCTGGACAACCCTTCATTTTCCCAAATCCTCTCCCCTTTGGCAAAATGCCCAATGACAGGTTTCCCCCCTTCCTCCTAATTATCTCTATTGCGACCCATACCCGCTAATCAGGTCCTCACTCCCACGTCTGCCAACACGTTGCCCCCAGCACGAGACAGATAAGGATTTCTCCCTTTCCTCTCATGATGTTCCCGACGGCTAACAAATCCTTCATCCCCGCCCAGGAAAAAACACTCTTGCCTCCTACTCCTGTCCTTAAGCAGAATGCCCTATCCCGTTCCTAATTGGCTATCCCCAACAACAAAATGTTTTTTCCTTCCTTGGCGTCGTCCTCGTGATGCTCCCGGGAGTGACTCACATTCGCCAAAGGGAGATTACACCCCTTTTAGAAATTTGTAAGACGTTTCGATGGGCTTCTTGGGGTTTCTAGGGTGTCTCACTAACGTCTGCCAATGCTTCTTTGGTGTGTTGTGGCTTTCCCGTAGAACACCACATTCGTCGGGTAGCACCGAAAATGGGTTGGAATTTTCCCACGGTAGTCTTTGGTTTTCTTTGTTTCTGCCTCTCCAACCGTTTTCTTGATCTTCAGCTTGGTTCCATGTTCCCCGGCCCCTGCCAAGCCCCCCTTTAACCTGGGGACTCCAAAAAAGAGGAATATACGACCCCTCTTGTTCCCCTCCGTTAATCGCCGTATCTCCATTTAGCAACTCTGGCTCTTCTCTCAGCTGCTGGAAAAAAAAAGTTCCCCTCAAAGAGGGCACCCGGGTTCGTTCACAGAGAGCACACAACGGGTCTTCACGAGCTAAGTAACGTCCCATAAAAGTACACGTCACCACCCCTAAGTAAGTCACCAAAAGGGTTTTCCAATCTTCAACTTGTCTTTTTTTCAACCTTCAAAAAGGAATATAACTTAAGGTCTTCAATCTTTCTTCAAAAGGAAGATTTCTAAGCTTGTATTAAATGGAAATATAAACACATTTGCAGTATATGTTGAACTGATAAGTCCCAGGCCCAAAAAGTTTTCTAATAAATTGTATGGTTTGCTTAGTGTCTTTCTAAACCAAACTTGCGGTATTTTTACAAGGGTTTTTATACCTTATGTATCCTTTATTGACTACGTTTCCCCCACCAGGGGCTTTTTCAACACAAACAGATCTCCCTGGGGGGGAAGGGACGCGATATTTATAGTCGGTTCAGAATGCTGAGGTCGGGTGGAGAATGCGCATTGATGATTTACCGAGGGGGGTTATGAGCAAAAATTTTGGGAGTTGTAAATGAGATTGGGAAAAATTTGTGGGCCCTTTCAGTGTTTTATGTGGTAGGATGAAGAATTTCTTGGCAAGTGGTTCGCTTGTTATAGAAGCCACTATTCTGGTTGAAGTTGTCGGATTAAAAATAAGTGATGTTTCCCGGTTTTCGGTTTTGAGTGTTGTCTTCTGTGGGATGGTTTAGTTTCTGTAATTTTCAAGTGGTTGTTTTAAATTACGGGTTGTACAAGCTTTTCCATGTGTCGTAGCCCTGTTGCGTGTTCTGAAATCGTTTTTTGGAGGTCCCTTGTTTTTCCCCACGATAATTGTTGCGTCTTTTCAAGGGATTATGTATCCCCCTGAGGGGGGAAAAGTTTTTGCCCTGTTATCCTGGTAATGTCCTTGAGGGTCGGGGTTGTGGGGGTAGATACTTAAAATGAGGTTTTGGGAAAAAAGATGTTGGAAAACTTTTTTTGGGAAATGGATTTGGGGGGAGGATATGTATCCTTCTCGGGGTGTCTTTTTGGGTGTGTTGAAGATTTTAATGCCGTCGTCTGCAGTCTTGGTGAAGTGCGAGGATAGTGGAGTTTTAAAAAATCTTGTTAAATTTATCGTGCATTCTTCTTAAAGGGAAACTCATTGCTGCGGGATTCTGAGTGCACGCGGGAAAGAAGCTTAATTACACCACTTTTGGGTTTTGGTGTCGTGGTGGGAGTAAAAGGGGAAGGTCTTTTTGGTTGGTGGGTTTACGATAGATTTAAAACAAAGTTGTGGTCAGCTTTGCAGAGCAGAACATCAAGGAAAGGAAAGTGTTGCGACTTTTTTTAAAAAGTGAACTGGTTGAAGGCTCGACCTGGTTGAGTTGTCTTGGAGAGTTGAAGTTGAAGCTTTTTTTAGGATTTATGAGGAGAATGTCGTCAACAAAACGGACCCAGGGACAGTCGAAGGAAAATGGTGGAAAAACGTTCTGCTTCTAGAGTTCCCTGTATAGGTTCGCCAGGCCCTACTGAGGGCAAACCAGGGGTAGTCCAAAATTGTAAAAGAGGTGATTTTCGAAAGAGAAACACGTAAAGCAACAATATTAAAAGGTCGATAAAATCGCTGGCGGAATGGGAAGATCAAGTGAACGTAAATTTTCCTGCGCAAGAGACGATGGCTTGTGTAGTAGGACTTTGGTAAATGGGGAAAGTCACGTCAAGGTGGAATTTTCTTGTTCCCTGATGTTGATTTTGCGAATGCGTTTGAGAAGATCACCCGAGTGTTTGAGATGTGTGGATGTAGTCCCCAAAGGTTTAGAGAGGTGTTTTGCGAAAATTTCCCTGGAGTGGGGGGGAGCACCCCTACCCGAGGATATGGGCTCATGGGATCCCAGGCTTGTGAGTTTTTGGCGGCCCGTACTTCTGGCAGGTCTGGGGTTGGGGGGCATTGTGAAAAGTTTTCTTCCCTTTTTCGAGCCCTAGAAGCGGGGTCCTTTAAAGAAAAGTTTTAGAAAGGTTGTCCCCTTGGGTTTGTTGTGGAGGGTTTTTAGGATCTGGGGCATTAAGTAGATTTAGCATTTTGTTCCCGTAATCGTAGTGTTCATGATAGCAACAACACTCCTGTGTTCAACAGTATTACACAACCCTTGTAAAAGACAGAAACTCAAGATCATCGCCATAGAAGGGAAACAAATCAATACCGAAGAATCCTGGAATATCACTTATTTCTATATCCGACAACTTTAAAACCCGAAAAGTGGTTCTATAACGTGAACCCTTGCAAAAAAACTTTTCATCGCTCTCCCCCCATAAGAACCCTGTAGAAGGTTGTCACAAATTTTCCAATCTCATTTACAAGCTACCCCGTTTTAGACTCTATAACCCCCTCGGTACATCATCAGATGCGATTCTCCACCGACCTCAGCTTTGAACCCGATATAAAAACTCGCGTCCCCTTCCACCCCGGTAGACTTTGGACTTGAAAAAAACCCCCTGTGTGGGCGAAACGTAGTCAATAAAGGTCAATTTTTACTGCATATGTGTTTATATTTTTCCCTTTTGTCGGGATTTTTACCATTTTTTTTCACCGCTATGTATTAATTTAGTCATCCCCGTGAAAGTTTTTAACGAATTTATGTCCATTCTGTAATACGGAGACAGAATTGAGCGCATAATCTAGGTGAGGCCTTATATGATTATAAAGTTGCGTAGACCTCGGACTTTGTTTCTTAACTTTTTATATAAAACCCGTAATCTATTTGCCCTTTTACGTACCTTAGGGTTGCTGTCTTGGTTTAAGTTTCTGCTACCATAACCCCAAGTCCCTTTTTGCAATCTGTATGGTAAGTTTTACTCATTTAACTTTTAAATGCTAGGGTTAGGACATCCCCAGCTTCAGAAAACCTTGCATTTTTTACAGTGAATAGCATCTGCCCCTTTTTGACCAAGAATAGAGTTTTTTAAATCCTCCGAGTTCCCTAACATCTAGTTTGAATCAATTATCCTACCTTCTTTTGTCACGGCGAATTTGCTTATCATAGTAAATTCCCCTTTTAAAAATATTGATATTATTATGAACAAACAACGGGCCCAAAAATATCCTGTGGAACGCCCCTTTTTTAAAATCCCCCCCGGTTTAACCCCATTTATGGCATCTTGCTTCCTGTCTGGAGCCATGACTCGATCCCGAGAGCACTTTTCCCCCCAAAGCCATGAGCTTCACTTTCTTTAACATCTTTGGTGCGGAAAATCTATAAAAACCTTACTAAATTAAGTAAAAATATAACATTTTTTATCGTGGCAACAGCCCCAAAAAACTTTATGAAAAAAAGTTAAAAATTAGTTGACAAACCCGGCCTCTTGTGAATCCTGTGAGTTCATTAATCAAGCTATGCTTATAGATGGTTTTAAATCTAGATTAAAAAAAATTTCTCTGTAAAATTTTTCCCACGATTGAGGTCAGGGTTATTGGGCGGTAATTTTCGGGAATGATTGTCCCCTGCTTTAAAAAAAAGGATTTACATTAGCATTTCCCCAATATCAGACATAACCTGTTTTAAGAGATAAATTTAAAAAAAAATTTGTTAATGGTTACAGAGTTCCACTTTGCATTTTCCCTTTAAAAAACCCCTTTAAAAAATCATCAGACCCGGGGTGGACTCGGGTAAGCCAATGCTGACCTAGTGAGGTCAGGGCACGTCATTAAGGAGGAGCAGGCATCCGACCTAGTAGCACAAGTGTCGGTCCAGCTCACAGCCATCTGTATTTATCTAAACTATTTTTAAAAATACACAAAGTCTTCGTCTATGATGGTATGGGGGGTTTTTCCATCATTCAATCTCATTACCAAACCAGTGGTTTCCCATATCCTTTCCCGAATCTGAATTTTTTCCCGTTTAAACCATTTATGTGAGTCCCGTCTACGTTAGATATTTTTAGCAAGCTAATTTATCCCCCTTTTTTAATTCCTGTTTTCTATTTATACACCTCAATCATATCCCCCCTAATTCTACGCCTTTCTAGAGAGGCAGATTAAGGGCCCCGTTTCCTCATATGGAAAGGAAGATTTTGTACTGGGATCAATTTTGTCATCCTTTTGTAGTTTTCCAGTGATTTTTTTCCATTGTAAAAGGTGACCCGAATAAGCGCATAGTCTAAAAGAGGCCTAACCAAAGATATATAGAGTTGAAGAACAACCTGAGGACTCCTATTATTTATACTTCTTGCTATGAAACCAAGGATTCTGTCAGCTTTATTGCGAACACTAATATACTGTTGCCTTGGTTTTAGATTACTGCTAACCACAACTCCTAAAGCCCTTTCGCAATCCGTAATATTAAGATCTACATTATTTAGTTTATATGTGGCATGGTTATTTTCCTGTCCAACATTTAGAACTTTGCATTTGTCAATATTAAGCTGCATCTGCCTCTTCTCCGACCATTGCTTCAGTCTATTCAAATCATCCTGGAGTGCTCTAATGTCCTCATTAGAATAAATTGGACGGCCTATTTTGGTGTTATCAGCCTGGTGGCCTGGTGGTTAACGCTCTCGCTTCACACGGTGAGGGCCTGGGTTCGATTCCCAGCCAGAGTAGAAACATTGGACGAGTTTCTTTCCACCTGTTGTCTATGTTCCCCATCAGTAAAATGGGTACCTGGGTGTTAGTCGACTGGTGTGGGTCGCATCCTGGGACACTGACCTAAGGAGGCCTGGTCACAGACCGGGCCGCGGGGGCGTTGACCCCCGGAACTCTCTCCAGATAACTCCAGATCCTCATTATGTCGTTTTGTAGATTGTGAGCACAAGGGCTAACATGACCCCTGTGGAATGCCGCTTGTGACGTGCTCCCATTCTGATTTCTCCCCATTTATGCAAACTCTCTGTTGCCTATTCGTCAACCATACCTCAACCCAGGAAAAAATTCTCATATTCCGTGTGCCTTAAGTTTCCTCAATAGCCTCTGATATGGAACTCTATCGTAAGCCTTGCTGAAATCCATATACGCAATATCATATTCAATATCATGATCTACCTCCTCAAATACCTTAGTGAAGAAAGTTAGTAAATTCGTAAGATAGGAACGCCCCTTTGTAAAACCGTGCTGAGATTTATTAACCAATTTATGCCTTTCGAGAAAGCTACGAATTGCTTCAGCAGTTATTGATTCCATAAATTTTCCTACTATGGAAGTAAGGCTTATTGGTCTATAGTTCGAAGCCAAGGACCTGTCACCTGCCATGTAAATAGGTATTACATTTGTTATTTTCCACTTATCTGGCG
The DNA here is from genome assembly GCF_026875155.1 of Cherax quadricarinatus. NCBI lineage: Eukaryota > Metazoa > Arthropoda > Malacostraca > Decapoda > Parastacidae > Cherax > Cherax quadricarinatus. Next base: position 54,580,075 of record NC_069415.1, read on the forward strand.
CTATGCCAGTTTATAGTGATATGTTGAAAACATTAGCCAAAGGTATGCTAAGTTCCTCTTTACATTCCTTTAACACCCTTGCAAACAGTTAATCAGGGCCTGGGGATTTGTTAGCTTTTAATTTCTCAATTACTCTGAGGACCATGGCACTAGTTACTGCAATCTTGCATAGTTTATTATCATCTTGTTCTACATATTCTATTATTTCTGGAATTTCGCAAGTATCTTCCTGAGTAAAAACTGAGAGGAAGTAAGAATTTAAAATTTCACACATATCCTTATCACTGTCAGTGATCTGACCAGAGTTTCTCTTAAGTGGGCCAATCTTGTCCCTACTCTTACTTCTGTATACCTGAAAGAACCCTTTTGGGTTAGTCTTTGAATCCCTTGCGACCTTAGCCTCATAATCCCTTTTTACTTTTCTTATTCCATTTTTATTTCTCACTTTAATTGAATATATTGATTTCTTAACTGCCCATCCCCTCTTTTGATATGCCTATATATGCCTCTCTTTTGACCAATGAGATGTTTTAATCTATTGTTCATCAATTTGGGATCATTTTTGTTAGATGCAATTTCCCTACTCAGAACAAAAGTTGTCTGGGCATCTAGAACTATGCTCTGAAAAAATCTTATTGGCAAGCAACAACAGCTACCTGACCCATAGTCAGGACATCCCAATTTAGCCCACCCAGGTAATTTTTCAGTCCCATGAAATCGGCCAAGCGAAAATCTGGGACAGAGATATGATTATTTGATTACAGTTATCCGGGTAGCTCCATGATATATTGAAACTATGTGATTTGTGATCACTTTCCCCAAGCTCATCATTTACCTCAAGATTATTAACTAGCGATTCTTTGTTGGCAAGAACCAAGTCAAGTAGATTGTTTCCTCTAGTTGGTTCTCCCACAAACTGTTTTAAAAAGCAATCCTGAACCGTATCAAGAAAGTCCCTAGACTCAAGATTTCCTGTCACATTGTTCCAATCAATTTGTCTAAAGTTAAATTCTCCAATTAACACAACATTTTCATATCTAGATGCCTTATGAATTTCGTCCCATAGCAGCTTACTGCACTCTGTGTCACAAGACACAGCACTCATAAGCGGACACTTTAGACTTCTATACTCACAACAATCGTTTTCCACCACACTTTAAATTTCAAAACGTACAAATTACTTGCTCAGACCTTTCCTAACTATGACGTCATACACCCACCCGTGACGTCACGCAGCGGCTGCCCAAACTTGTGACGACATGTCTTGCCCAAAACTTCACTCATTCTCTTTAGTAAATAAATTTATTCGGATACACACACACACACACACACACACACACAAACCTAGAAAGGAATGAGCTTATCAACGACAGTCAGGGACTGGAAATCCTGTGTCACAAACCTACTGAAGTTCTATGATGGGGTGACAGCAGTAAGACAAGAGAGAGAGGGGTGGATAGATTGTATATTCTTGGACTGTAAGAAGGCGTTTGACCAAAAAAAAAATGAAAATTGACGACAGGTGAGCAGACCTGCCGCGGGTGGTGACGTCACCAGAGGTGTTTTAAATGACCATAATTCCTTGTAGGAATGTCGTGGAACAATGATTCTGGTACCATTGTGTTGCCAGAGAGTTAAGCTATTTTTCTATAAGATTAACTCAATTTGTGAATTTTTCGTTCGCGCTGAGCCCGCTCTATTTACCCCTTCAGTGCTCGCTGGCTGGCTGGCTGGCTGGCTGGCTGGCTGGCTGGCTGGCTGGCTGGCTGGCTGGCTGGCTGGCTGGCTGGCTGGCTGGCTGTCTGGCTGCTGGCTGGCACATAGATGAGCTGAGGATCTTGGCTGGCTAGGCGTCAGGTGTCAGGAGGCTCAGATTGTGTGGCATTGTTGAGGTAACTTCTTGGGGAAGTGTAACTTGAGATTAGCTAAAATTCTTCAGTAAGTGTGCCATTTTTTTAGTTTTTTGAAGTCCATCTTGGACAAGTGGTATAGTTGGAGTGTGTGAGTGCACGAGTCTTGAGAGTGCGTCTTCAAATTTGGGATACCCAGATGGTTTGCATGTGTACTTTACTGTACCGTCTTCAAAAAAGAGAATATAGTTCTTTTGCGTACATTTTGGTGTTGAGGTTGGAGGTGGTGTAGAAGGTAAGGCTTCAGTTATGGATATGGTTGTCCATGGATCGAGTGTCTTCAGTTTCTTCATCTTCGTCATCGGGGGATTTTTCAGAATGTTCAGATTCCTTTATTTCTTCAATGAGGCTGGGAATTTAGAGTATTTGTGGCTTGCTTGGTTGTTTGTGTGTATTGAGAGATGGCGGTATTCAGTGGGGATGTTTCTGGAGTAGATTCTCGGGCAGAGTCGGAGTTGGGCCTGAGGTTGATGTGAAGTTAATGATGTTTAGGATTATATTAAGAAGTCTTGTGATGGTGGTGAGTCAGGAAAGTTGAAAGTCAGCATATTGTTCTAACGAAACGGTTCATTAATTGCTGTGTTGAATGAGCCAGGATTTGATGCATTGGCGAGGTATACATGCATCATGCCGTGCAGCACCTTAGAGGGAGCAGCGCCAGGAAGCGCAGAGAGGGAGTTGCTGGATAGAGATGACTGTTGTGTAGCCTGGAGAATTCTGGTGATATCTGACTGAAGTTTTGAAATGGAGGCATATGTCGGCGATTAATCGCTGTTCTTGGTTTCTTCATTGATTTTCTTAGACAGGACTTTTTTTCAAAGAGGGTATTTGGCTGCAAGCACCCTCCCAGTTATGGCAGAGTTATGGCCGTCCTTTCCACAGTAGGTACAGTACTTTTTTCCTTTCAGGGGGCAGTTAGGCGTTGAGTAGTCGTACGAATAGTAGGTCCAGCATGGGGAGACGTGGGCGAAACGTTCAGGCTCGATGTCACTTTGTATGGACTGATGAAGCCACTGTGTGGCGAAACGTTTCCACATTAAAGATACCCAAGTGTTGCACATGTGTCTAATTTACCAACTTGTCGGTTCTCTGAACCATTCATCTACATTGGATGTGGTAGTAAGAGATGGCTAGGCCACCAGACAATTTTCTAGAAGTCATGTCAGTGTTGAAGGTTAGCTTGATCATTGAGTGTTCGCATCGCTATTGGGCCGTGCGGACGTGCTGCGCAGTAGCTCCTGATTGAGTTGGCTTTTGCGCAGTGTTGACGTGTACTTGGCTCTGTGAAGACCTGTTTGCGCGCTCTCTAGAATTGAAGCAAGATGCCCTCCATCGAGCAACTTTACCAACAGCTTAAGGAAGAATTGAGGTTGGCGAATATGGAAATTCGGCGACTGACCGAGGAAAACAAGAAGATTCGTAGCAGTCTCCTGTTTTGAGTCCTCAGGTCAAGAAGGGAAACTGGTCAGTGGTGGGACAGCAGGGAAAGAAGTTGACGTCAGAAGATGAATGGAAAGGTAGAAACGTTTGAAGGAAGAAAGAGGACTGCCGTGGAAACTGTTGTGGAAACATCCAATACATTCTCAGTGCTCCCCGCGAATGTGAGTCGACTACTGGGAACGAGCGACGAAGACATTAAGGAAGGTAAGAATATTGTTGTTGTTGGGGATACCCAAGTTAGGTATATGGATAGGGCGTTTGCTTGAAGGACAGGAGTAGGAGACAGAGAGTTTTGCTTTCCTGGGGCTGGGATGGAGGATATTGTTAGCCGTCTGGATGACATCATGAAAGGTAATGGGAGAAAATCCTTTTATCTGTCTCAGTGCTGGAGGCAACGATTTTGGGCCCAGAGTAGGAGTGAGGACCTGATTAGCAGGTATAGGTCAGCAATAGAAATAATTAGAAGTAAGGGTGGGAACCCTCTCATATGTGGTATTTCCCAAGGAGGGGAGTTGGAAATGAATGGTTGTCCAGGGCAATTGGTGTAAATTGCTGGCTGGACAAATACTTTTAAGGAAAATGCAGTAACATTCATTGACAACTGGGCCCTCTTCTATGGCAGAAGTGACATGTTTGCTAGGATGGGGTTCACTTATCTAGGTTTTGGGGGTGGGAGCACTGGCAACTGCAGTGGAGGGAGCAGTTAGGACTTTAAACTAGGAATAGTTAGTGGTATGGGTTTTGGCAGGAAGCAGTGAAGTCCCAGTGTAGTAATTTACGAGTTCTAGGGGAACTAGTAATAATAAGAACGAGATAGATATTGAAAAGCCAGGGACCTTGGGTGATAAGGCAGTAATAGGTTTATTTAGAAAAATAGAAATGAGCAGGAAGGGTAAAGAGAAAGGAGAGTCTTTCAATGTTTATTATGCTAATTGCGTAGTGCTAGGAATAAGATGGACGAGTTGAGATTAGTTGCTAGTGTAGGTAACATTGATGTATTTGCCTTAATGAGACGTGGTTTAATTCAAAAAGTCGGGACATGCCTGCGGAATGTCATTTTTCAGGGTTTTAAATTGTTCCAAGAAGATAGAAGTAAATTTGGGGGGGGGGGTGGTGGGGTGGCAATTTTATGTCCGAGATCGCTTGAAACTGTTGCATAAAAGGGTTATTAAGTCTGAAGTAACACATACAGAGTCTGTTTGGATAGAATTTTCAGAGGGGCATGAAAAAACTGATTTTTTGGAGTGATATACCGTCCCCCAAACTTAGATAGGGACCAAGGGAAACTACTATGGGAGGAAATTGTTAAGGCCACAAGGCACGATAATGTAGTAATTCTAGGAGACTTTAACTTTAGTCATGTTGATTGGAATTTCTTGACTGGGATTTAGAATCATACGACTTCTTAGAAGTATTTCAGGATTGTTTTTTGAAGCAGTTTGTGACAAGAACCTACAAGGGGAAATAACTGCTTGACTTGTTATGGCAAACAATGAATCCCCTTTTTAATAATTTAGAAATTTCAGAGGAAAATGGGTGCTAGCGACCACAAATCAATTACATTTAGCATTGAATGGAAGTTTCGTTAGTAAACGATAACTCAGTAACAGTCCCAGATTTTCGCTTAGCGATTACGATGGGCTTAGAGAACACTTATCATCTGTTGACTGGGGTAACGAAGAGAGCTATCAATATGACAGTTTTCTGAACACTATACATGCTGCTCAAAGAGCGTTTATCCATATAAAGAAATTAGATCAAATAGAAATGACCAAAATGGATGGGGTAATAGGCTCAAATATCTATAGGGCAAAAAGAAAGGAATTTATAGGGTATCAAAAGAGGTGAGGGTCATCTTATGAATCAGTATATTGACATTAAGAGGGACATTAAAAAGGGGATTTAAAAAAAGCTAAAAGGGATATGAAAATTTAAAATTGCTAGGGATTCTAAAAATAACCCAAAAAGTTTTCCAGGTTTTATAGAACAAAGTTAGAGATAAGATAGGTCCCCCTTAAAAAACTATGGGCACCTTACTGACAAAGAGAATGAAATGTGCTTGATTTTAAATAATTATTTTCTCTCAGTTTTTACACAGGAAGACACTAACAATATTTCGTAATTAATTTTTACAGTGGGCTAGAAGAAGTAAATTATGTAACATCACAGTCACTAGTGAGATGGTTGTGAGGCAGATAGACAGACTGAAGCAAAATAAGTCGCCAGGTCCTGATTTAGGTTTTTTCAAGGGTTCTTTTAAAGGGAAAGCAAAATGGAACTCTGTGAACCATTAACTAATATTTTAATTTATCTCTTCAAACAGGGTTGTAGTGTCTGATATGTGGAAGATGGCTAATGTAACTCCTATTTTTAAAACCCGGGGGCAAGTCGTTACCGTCAATTACCGCCCAATAAGCCTGACCTCAATTTTTAGGCAAATTACTAGAGTCAATTATAGCTGAGATTATAAGAAAACCATCTCGATAAGCATAGCTTGATTAATGATACTCAGCATGGATTTTACAAGAGGCCGGTCTTGGGCTAACTAATTTATTAACTTTCTTCAGTAAAACTTTTGAGGCTGTTGACCACAATAAAGAATTTGTTTTTATTTTCTTAGATTTAGTAAGGCTTTGATAGAGTTCCGCACCATAGACTGTTAAGAAAGTGGCAGCTCATGCATTGGGGGAAAAGTGCTCTCGTGGATCGGTCATGGCTCACTGCAGGAAGCAGAGAGGGGTCCATAAATGGGGTTAAATTTCCGAGTGGGGATCTGTAACAAGTGGCGTTCCACAGGATCAGTCTTGGGCCCCTTGTTGTTTATAATATATTTTCAATGATCTTGATGAGGGAATTACTAGTGATATGAGCAAATTCGCCGATGACACAAAGATAGGTAGGATAAATTGATTCAAACGTAGATGTTAGGGAACTTCAGGGGATTTTAAACAAACTCTATTCTTGGTCAGAAAAGTGGCAGATGCAGTTCAATGTAGATAAATGCAAGGTTCTGAGGCTTGGGAGTGCCCCTTAAAACTAGTACTTATAAATTAAATGATGTAGAACTTAGCCATACAGATTGCGAAAAGGACTTGGGGGTTATGGTGAGCAGCAACCTTAAACCAAGACAGCAATGCCTAAGCGTACGTAATAAGGCAAAAAGATTATGGGATTTATATCAAGAAGTGTAAGCAACAGAAGTCCAGAGGTCATACTGCAGCTTTATACATCATTAGTAAGGCCTCACCTAGATTATGCAGCTCAGTTCGGTTCCGTATTACAAAATGGACATAAATTCGTTAGAAAACATTCAGCGTAGGATGACTAAATTAATACATAGCATCAGAAATCTTCCTTATGAAGAAAGATTGAAGACTCTTAAGTTACATTCACTTGTTAGACGAAGAATGAGGGGAGACCTGATCGAAGTGTTAAGTGGAAGATAGGTATAAATTAAGGGGATATTAATAAGGTCTGAGGATGTCTCTCCAAGAGAGAACGCGCAGTAATGGATTTAAATTAGGTAAGTTTAGATTTAGAAAGGACATAGGAAAGTATTGGTTTGGAAATAGGGTAGTTGATGAGTGGAACAGTCTACCTAGTTGGGTTATTGAGGCTGGGACTTTTGGGTAGTTTCAAATCTAGGTTGGATAAGTACATGAGTGGGAGGGGTTGGATTTGAGTGGGACTTTCACATCAGAGCTTATTTCTTGGGTGGCATTGAAAATTGGGTTGGGCAAATGTTTTGTTAGTGGGATGAATTGTAAAGGACCTGCCTAGTATGGGCCAGCAGGCCTCCTGCAGTGTCCCTCCTTTTCTTATGTTCTTATGTTCTTAGAAGCGTTTGGAATTTTAGTGACGTTATCAATCGGTACCCAAGTGTTTTGTTCCTCGATAGAGGTTTTAAGGTCAGCAGCCGATAGGAAAGTAATGAGTTTGTCCAATTGTTTGACGAAAACGGAACATTTCGCCAGCAAGAAAGGTGAAGGAGAGATGGTGAACTGTCGGTCACTAAGAGTCTTCATAGAGATGTCGTCCATCAGTTTAGAAGCTTCATGATCGTCAGTACAGACGATAATGGAGGAGTCTTTCAACGAGTGGATAGCTGTAAATTTAACCTGCAGGCAGGTCTTTACAACGGCAGCAAGGGCAAGCTTAGTAGTCATTTATTACTCCGCTGATAGGCATGATCTTGACACGATTTGCAAGCATCGTGAAAGAGTAGAGGAGCTGGTATCAAGGTTATAGGTTTCCCTCCCCGTCGATGATCGAAGGGACACTTCTTGATGTTGATCGACTGTGTCTTGCCAGTAACAAGGTCAGCAGTGCAATGTGATGCTTCTTCCGATGACGAATGAGTCAAAGATGGGAAGTGTTTATACCCACCACTATTCCTGCTAGCCGTTTGATCCCTATTCAGTTGCCTAATGTTAAAACTTCTTTAAAAGTTTTTAACCCTTTCGGGGTCCTGACTCCTAATCTGAGAATTGCTCTCAGGGTCCAAGAATTTTCGACAAAAAAAATCTTACAAAATGAAAGAAATAGTTTTTGTACAGGTAATGAAATGAAAAAAAATCGTTCTGTAACGTCGGAGACAGAGAAGTGTGAAGTTGACTATCAATGACCGGCTGGTGGCAACATCAGTGAGTGCTGTCCACTCGCATTATTTAATTCTGTATGTTCGTTACATTTTTCTTTCTTTCTAACATCTTTTCCAGTAACTTCTGTGGCCTGTGAGACCAATATAATGCATAATGTATGTATGTATGTACACTCATTGTATTCAACACAATAACAGCATTAATACTGTCATTGTATTGTATGCAAAATTTGTTTTCAAAAATAAAGAGGAAAAATGTTGCATAATACTAATGCTTTATTGCATTAATACATATTTACAGTCACTGGACAAGTTCCCACAACTACTGCAATGTGAGGAAGTCTCTGAAACATGGTGTCATTCACAGTGCTGTTTTACACTTCCCACATAAAACGAGTGTCTGCGTCTTTGTGGCCGTTGTTTTGTATGTACACAGACATAATATCTCTTCTGAGCCCATTTCTTCTTAGTTGAAGGAAGCGATCACTGTCACGCCTCAAACGAGTGGGCAATTGGTGATCAGTTCGTGGACGGTTTTATATTGCAGGTGTTGAGACCTGGTGAGAAGTGACCTGGTGAGAAGAGAAAAGTGACTGGAGAGAAGTGACTTGGTGAGAAGTGAGAAGTGACCTGGCGAGAAGTGAGAAGTGACCTGGTGAGAAGTGAGAAGCAACCTGGTGAGAAATGAGAAGTGACCTGGTGAGAAGTGAAAAATCTTGCTAGTGAGGCTTTAACAGAGCTGGTATACATGGTTAAGAGAGGCGACCGTTATTGTGAAATATCAACATGCTGTCGAATATATGCTATTAAATAAAGTGAATGAGGGCAAGGTATGAGAAATAGCTGAACAATGATATGATAAAATGTTGGAATGTTTATTGGAACGAGATAGCGGATGGGCTAGTCGCTTATACTTAAGTGTTATTGTACCAAAACCCAAAAATGTATTTATGAAAATGGATCCAAAAATGCTCGACCCTGGTTTAAGCGAGTAAATTTTGTATTTGTTTATACTACAATACTACTACTTGTTAACTCTTTGTGAATGTGGTGGAGCTCTAGTCTGATCACATCTCAAGAGCTGAGGTGAGCACCACAAATATGGGGAAGCTTCCTGATTATGGTACAAGTGAAATGGTGAAATATTTCACTGGGTTTTAGTTTTACAGTTCCGCGAAACAACTCTTGAGGAAAGATGGAGAAACAAGAATAAGAGAGATTTCGTTCGGATTTTTAACCCCGGAGGGTTAGCCACCCAGGATAACCCAAGAAAGTCAGTGCGTCATCGAGGACTGTCTAACTTATTTCCATTGGGGTCCTTAATCTTGTCCCCCAGGATGCGACCCACACCAGTCGACTAACACCCAGATACCTATTTGCTGCTAGGTGAACAGGACAACAGGTGTAAGGAAACGTGTCGAAATGTTTCCACCCGCCGGGAATCGAACCCGGGCCCTCCGTGTGTGAAGCGGGAGCTATAGCCACCAGGCCACCGTGCCACCAGGAACATCAAGAACATCAACTGGGACCAGGTAAACTATGCCCCAAATGAAATATGTTGGGAAGATATCTTAAATAACATGGACCTTAACCAGTGCCTTGAAAAAATCAACTTCCTGGTAGCTGAAGTATGTTCAGAGTATATTTCCCTAAGAAAAAAGAAGAGAAGTAGTAAACTGGAGAAAGACGGCGAAGAATCACTGAACTCCTAAAGAATGCTAGATTATCTGAAATACGGGAAGAAGCACTAACCAGGGAAGTGGAAAATATTGGGCTTAAGTTAAAGGACTCATACAGGATCCAGGAGAGACAAGAGGAGCTACAAGCGATTAGTGAAATTGAAAGTAAATCGAAATATTTCTTTTCATATGCCAAAAACAAGGCAAAACCCACATCTAGTAAAGGGCCCACTCCAGACAAGACGGATCTTACACAGATGACAACAAAGAAATGAGTGAGATACAGAAATCTCAATACGACTCTGTGTTTAGCGAACCACTAATCAGTCTAAAGATAGACAATCCAAATAATTTTTTTCATGAATGAACCTCAAAACGCTGTCAATGTATGCCAAATTTCTGACATAACCCTAATTCTACTAGACTGAGAAAGCCATTGACAATATGGCCATGTACTCAGCCCCTGGCCCAGACTGGTCGAACTTTGTGCTTATTTTTTTTATTTAAAATCATGTGCATTATATACATAAGTTACACATACAATGCTACGTATTTAATCACGTTTTAATAATGCATTTAACCCAACCATTATACATATCTCTTTTAGCATTTAAAATATGTACACAAAAAGATAATGAGTGACAATGTTCCCTTGATTTTCATCAATTTTCACATTACATACTTTGGTTCTCACATCCTACACACACCTTCACATATGAACTGTTTGTCCACCTCTCACCTGGTTTACACATCATATTAATATTTTCACAGAACACTACACTGCGCGTCCATGTAGACAATATAGAAAATTCTTCATTAACAAATCCTTTTCAACAACTCAATTTAAGCATGTTACTAATTACACACTTTTTTACACACCATTAAAAGATGTCCACATCAGTCCTTCTTAAACCGAGCCCTAAGGCCTATACTCATATTAGACACACATGTTCCCTAGTATATCTTAGACATTTTGGATATATTTCCATCACCATCTAACCCAAGCTCCCTTAAACATTCCTGTTCCGCCTCTTGGCTCGTTACAAATTCACATGTACAAATAATACAATTTTATCATGTCATTCCCTCATCTTTGTTGCATATACTACAACAGCCTGCAATTCTCCATAAAATTTCCCCAATCCTCCACATATGTACACAACAATGTTGTGCGTTTGTGACTTCGAAACATATAAATTTCACCCACAGAATCGTATACCTTCACGTACACATAACCAAGGCATGTAAAACCTATGCACACAAGCTACGTGGAACAGAATTCTTCCTCCGTAAGTCATGCGTGCATGCGTGTTGTAATAGGCGACTAAGATGCCGGGAGCAAGGGGCTAGTAATTCTTTCTCTTGTATATATTACTAAATGTAAAAGGAGAAACTTTCGTTTTTCCTTTTGGGCCACCCTGCCTCGGTGGGATACGGCCGGTGTGTTGAAAGAAAGATTTTTATATATTATATATATATATATATATATATATATATATATATATATATATATATATATATATATATATATATATATATATATATGCAATAAGATCACAGTAAACAGGTGATTTCAAAATATGCAAAACAACCACTCTGAAATAATAGAGAAATTCCAAGCGCTTTCGTGACTACTCACATTATCAAGGAACTATGAAAGTGAAGCATCCAAGGAAGCTATATAAGGGGTCGGCCAGCACCTCACTATCAGATCCCACAACGGTTAAACACGTGACGCGCGGCGAGCCAACTTGGATAGGTCCTTTGCAAAACTCACCCCCAAGCTATTTATTTGTCCAGTGTATTATTAAATTCTACCCAAATTCTATTAATTATAAATGGATCTAATTTATATAAACCAAAGGAAATATTCATATTATTTACAATTCTTAGAACACTGACGTGCTGTTTCATACACAAATTATTGACAATTTTATAGCATCTTAATAGGTGTGGTAAGCCCCCTCTCGCACCTAAGTGACGACGCACTAATCCACTTTTACATTAAGGCCAATTTCCAATTAACATGAGATTCCAGCATTCCACATTACTATTTCTTGCGAGCACTCTTCCCATCCCCCTCCCCGTTAGAGGCCAGTCCACCCAACCCTTATTAGAGATTAAAGTGTTGAAGAAGGAGGTTCTACTTCTTCAGGAGGAAAATAGGAGGTTGAACCTTAATCTAGATGGGTTTGAGAGTGAGTGTGGGATAGTGGTAGCTGGTGAGCAGGAGAAAGTTACCAGTAGTGATCTGGAGAGTGGCAGCCGCTTTAAGTAACAAGTGGTTCACAAATCAGGAAGAAGGATGATAAAGAAGGTTAATAGAGAAGATGTAAAGGTAGGAAATCGATTCTCTGTTCTCCAGGACGAGTGTACTTCAGTGGTTAGTGAGATTAAATGTACCACTGACTCCCCTCCTTATCAAGGTAAGAATATTCTGATTGTGGGAGATTCTCAGGTACGATACATGGACCGTGCATTTTGCAACAGAGATAGAAAGGTAAGACAGAGGGTGTGTCGCCCAGGAGACGGTGTTGGTGACATAGTCAGCAGGTTGGATAATATTATGTCAGGCAATGGGAACAAGCCCATTATCTGTCTTAGTGCTGGTGGAAATGACATCGGGAATGGCAGGAGACAGGAGCTGCTGGATAAGTACAGGTCAGCCATAGACGAAGTCACGTCTAAGGGAGGGATCCCAATCATATGTAACATCTTGCCTAGAAGGGGAGTGGGCAATGAATGGATGTCTAGGGCAATTGGTATAAATTGCTGGCTAGACAGGTACTGCAAGGAACTTGCAATCCCTTCATTGATAACTGGGACACATTCTATGGCAAGCATGATATGTATGCAAGGGTTGTTCATCTCTCTGGGGCTGGAGTTGTTGCATTAGCCAACTCGACTGAGGGGGTCATTAATGACTTGTCTAGGACTTTAAACTGATAGATTATAGAGGTATGGGTGTCTGTGAGAGACAATCAGGCTGCATTACTAGGGTTGAAAACAGTAAATATAACCAGGATACCTCAGGGATATGTTTAAAAGGCAATATTCAAAATAAAGTTGCTAGTAATGGCAAATCAATTGATCAACAAGCAAAGACAGATAGTAACAAAAAAAGGCACAATACAGTGACTGGAACGATACACAAATATCCCGCACATAGAAGAGAGGAGGTATGCCCTCTGAATGCAACATACAGGGTTATAAACTATTCCACACTGATAGGGTCAGCAGGAAGGGTGGTGGAGTGGCGATGTATGTCAGAGATAATTTAAATTGTTGTCTTAGACATGATATAAGATTAGAAACATTGAACACAGAATCTGTTTGGTTACAGTTTCTCGAGGGTCGTGAAAAGTTAATTTTGGGTGTAATTTATAGGCCCCCAAACCTTGACAGAGAGTGCAGTAAGCTGCTATGGGACGAAATTCATAAGGCATCTAGATATGAAAATGTTGTGTTAATGGGGGATTTTAACTTTAGACAAATTGATTGAAACAATGTGACAGGAAATCTTGAGTAGAGTGACTTTCTTGATACGGTTCAGGATTGCTTTTTAAAACAGTTTGTGACAGAACCAACTAGAGGAAATAATCTGCTTGACTTGGTTCTTCCCAACAATGAGTCGCTAGTTAAAAATCTGGAGATTAATGATGAGCTTGGGGAAAGTGATGACAAATCACTTACTTTCAATATATCATGGAGTTACCCAGATCACTGCAGTCAAATCTCTGTCCCAGATTTTCGCTTGGCCGCTTTCATGGGTCTGAAAAATTACCTGGGTGGGCTAAATTGGGATGACCTGACAATGGGTCAGGCTGGTGGTGTTGGTTGCCAATATGACTTTTTTCAGAGCATAGTTCTAGCTGCCCAGACAACTTTTGTTCCAATTAGGGAAATTAGACCTAACAAAAATGATCCCAAATGGATGAACAATAGATTAAAACATCTCATTGGTCAAAAGAGAGGCATATATAGGCGTATCAAAAGAGAGGATGGACAGTTAAGAAATCAATATATTCAATTAAAGAGAGAAATAAAAAAAGGAATAAGAAAAGCAAAAAGAGATTATGAGGCTAAGGTCGCAAGGGATTCAAAAACTAACCCAAACGGGTTCTTCCAGGTATACAAAAGTAAGATTAAGGACAAGATAAGCCCACTTAAGAGTAACTCAGGTCAGATCACTGACAATGATAAGGATATGTGTGAAATTTTAAATTCTTTCTTTCTCTCAGTTTTTACTCAGGGAGATACTTGCGAAATTCTAGAAATAATATATTATGTAGAACAACACGACAATAAACTATGCAAGATTGCAGTAACTAGTGACATGGTCCTCAGAGTAAAAGAGAAATTAAAACCTAACAAATCCCCAGGCCTTGATGAACTGTTTGCAAGGGTGTTAAAGGAATGTAAAGAGGAACTTAGCACACCTTCGGCTAATCTTTTCAACATAACACTACAAACTGCCTGATAAGTGGAAAGTGGCAAATGTAATACCTATTTACAAGGCAGGTGAGAGTTCCTTGGCTTCGAACTATAGACCAATAAGCCTTACCTCCATAGTGGGAAAATTTATGGAATCAATAATTGCTGAAGCAATTCGTAGCCATCTCGAAGGGCATAGGTTGATTAATGAGTCTCAGCACAATTTTACAAAAGGGGCGTTCCTCTCTTACGAATTTACTAAATTTCTTCACTAAGGTGTTTGTGGAGGTAGATCATGGTATTGAATATGATATTGTGTATATGGACTTCAGTAAGGCTTTCGACAGAGTTCCACATCAGAGGCTATTGGGGAAACTTAAGGCCCACGAAATAGGAGGAGAAAACTTTTTCCGGGCTGAGGCATGGTTGACGAATAGGGAGCAGAAAGTTTGCATAAATGGGGAGAAATCAGAATGGGGGCACGTCACAAGCGGTGTTCCACGGGGGTCAGTGTTGGCCCCTTGTTGTTCACAATCTACATAAGCGACATAGATGAGGGAATAAATAGGGACATAAGCAAATTTGCTAATAACACCAAAATAGGCTGTCCAATTCATTTTAATGAATACATTACAACACTCCAGGATGATTTGAATAGACTGATGCAGTGGTCGGAGAAGTGACAGATGCAGTTTAATATAGACAAATGCAAAGTTCTAAATGTTGGACAGGAAAATAACCATGCCACATATAAACTAAATAATGTAGATCTAAATATTACCGATTGCAAAAAGGATTTAAGAGTTCTGGTTATCAGTAATCTAAAACCAAGGCAACAGTATATTAGTGTTTGCAATAAAGCTATCAGAATCCTTGGCTCCATAGCAAGAAGTATAAATAATAGGAGTCCTCAGGTTGTTCTTCAACTCTAAATATCTTTGGTTAGGCCTCATTTAGATTATGCTGCACAGTTTCGGTCACCGTATTACAGAATGGATATACATAAATGCACTGGAAAACGTACAAAGGAGGATGAAAAGGTTGATCTCATGTATCAGTAATCTCCTCTATGAGGATAGACTGAGGGCCCTGAACCTGCACTCTCTAGAAAGGAGTAGAATTAGGGGGGATATGACTGAGGTGTATAAATGGAAAACAGGAATTAATAAAGCGGATGTATATATATGCGTGCTAAAAATATCTAACAGACAGGGCTCGCAGCAATGGCTTTAAATTGGAACAATTCAGATTCAGGAAGGCGATAGGAAAGCACTGGTTTGATACTAGAGTTGTGGATGAGTGGAACAAACTCCCAAGTATCGTCATAGACAATAAGACTTTGTGTAATTTTAAAAATCGGTTGGATAAAAACATGAGTGGGTGTGGGTGGGTGTGAGCTGGACCTGACTAACTTGTGCTACTAGGTCTGTGCACTGCTCCTCCCTTAAGTGACGTGTCTGACCTCACTAGGTCAAGGCATTGGCTTAATCCAGTGGGAGAATTGGAGCTGCCTCGTATAGGCCAGTAGGCCTGTTGCAGTGCTCCTTCTTTCATATGTTCTTATGTACACTAAATCTCGTAGCCCTCTCACAGCCATTTCCCTATACATTACAGGAGAATCTAATGCCCACCTGTTCCCATACACTACCTCATTACTACACCTCGTTCTGTAGAAGTGTCCCGCTAACACCTGTATTCTTTCCGCCCCCCTCCACCTCCCTCATCACCCACGATACAGAAACATAATCCGCCACTAAATACGAGACAGCTCTCCTCACGCAATCCCCCATTCCCTCTATATCTAATCTCAATGCCCTTAGCACCACTAGCCTACTCCCACCAACCATACCTAAGACTTCGAAATCAGATATGTACTTCACCTACATTCGCACAGAAATATACCCCATAGTAAGCTGTTTCCTCCCCGTCCCCCAGCAATACACAACTTTGGGACTGCAAAATTCGCATCCTGTACAATCTGACTTTAGTAGGCAATATCCCATGTAGAAACTGATACAATGTTTCCCTCACCCTTGACTGCAACCTTAACTTACGTATGCCCCCATATACTTTTCCAGTCATACATTGGAAACACAATTTCCCCTTCCACCACTTCATTACTCCTTCCCAACCTCCCCAACACACACGCCGCCGTCACATTACCTGGAACTCTTACCTGTAAAAAAGTACCTCAACATACCCATGCACTCCTATAAATCCCTACCCCCGACCACCGCCGCACATCAGCCATCACGGCCCCCACCCTAAAGCCTCATTCCCCACCCAATCTAAGATAACAATGCTTCACATACATACTCTTCAACCTGCTCTCCAAATCAATTAACCCCGAACCTCCCATCATTATGGAGTTCATCACAACAGTCTGTCGCAAACATTGACAACCATATCCCCAGACAAACCTTAGGACTTTCCTACGCAATCTCCTTACATCTTGAACATTAAAATGGTATAAAATACCGACAGGTTGTTAGGTAAGGTTGATAGAAGCAGAAGATACTTGAAGACGATGTAATCGTCTTCAAGTATCTTCTGCTTCTATCAACTTTTCTGTACTCGACTGAA
The DNA here is from genome assembly GCF_026875155.1 of Cherax quadricarinatus. Lineage (NCBI taxonomy): Eukaryota > Metazoa > Arthropoda > Malacostraca > Decapoda > Parastacidae > Cherax > Cherax quadricarinatus. The sequence goes on from NC_069415.1 coordinate 54,596,721, forward strand.
GAAGCCTACTGTGTAGGCGAAACGTTTCGAAATAAAGATACCTAACTGTTGCATATGTGTCTTTCCTTACATCTTCCGGCAGCAAAGGATACACCACCGCCACATGCCACAATTTAGTATATATTAGTGTGTTAGCCACAATAACCCTCTGATGTAACGTCAAACCACTCGGTCTTATTCCTCTCAACCTATGTAACGCCCCTTGCACTGCCCTTTCAGAATTAGCCTCTCTAGCCCCCTTTGCATCCACCCTATATACCACTCCACAAATTTTCACCTGCTCTACCATCTGCCAGCCATACCTAGCCCCCATTCCACTCCCCCCACCCACGTACCCACCTCCAGCAATTTCGACTTTACACCATTAACACATAAAGCTGTCGCTCCACAAAATACAACTATGATTCTGCCAACACTCCTTAATCCCTCCTCTCTCCCCACTAATACTGTCGTATCATCAACAGTATTAGGGTCTTGCTGACATGCAAACAGGATCTGAGACATAGTGCATCCCTGCCTCAGTCCCCAATCCAAATTAACTATCGTCCCCACCCTACCATTTATTTGCACTCCAGTACTCGCACCTCTGTATAATGTTTCCGCCCACTTCACAATCTCATCCCCAGAACCCATTCTCCTCATAATCATCATAGGCCGCCTTCCACTCCAATGCAAGTACATTCCTCTACACATCCTATGTTCCTCTATGTAGCCCTTTATCCTCCAATGTCCACTATACATTGTTCAGCCTGGCACTCCCTTTTGCCCCACATCAGTAACCTTCCCTATAACTCTACACAACCTATTACCTAAAATTTTAGCAAATAATTTATAATCCCCGCACATTAATGACAATATTGTATAATCCAGTATGCTACTCTGTACCTCCCCCTTCGGTACCAGGACGACAACCTATGTTATGTGTCATACTCATACATCCCGTATCCTTCATCTCATTCAGCAATTGCACCAAGAATTCCTTCATAACCACCAAGTTTTTCAAATAAAAATCATTAGGTATTCCAGGTGTTTTTCCTACACCCATTCCCTTTAATACCATCCATACTTCCTCTTCATCTATGGACCCCTCTATTACTTTCCTATCTTCCGACCCCAGGGTCCTCTGTATCCCCTCCTCTAAAATCTTCTGATCGTCTATCTTACTTTCTCCCTGCTTTATATAAATCTCAAACCACTTATCAGCCAAACCACTCATACCTTCCGTTGTAACTAGCTTTTGTCCCATCTTATACCTTCCCACATCCTTATGTACATCCAACTTCATCATGAGCATTATCCTTTGCCATAGCCTTAAGGTATATCTTCAGGAAAAAGATTTTGATGATTTTAATCATGCTCTACAATTGAGTGAAAGGTTTTTAACCAACTAAAAAGTTGGAAGTATTTATCACCCAGGCAATGTTTATAATAAGTTTTCTCCACCAAATAGGGGGAGTAAGAAATTTCACATGTTTAAGCCAAATTTTTTCAAGCCTCATAATCCAAAGAGTTTTCAGCCTAATAACCACCAGAATCATGGCTCACAGGGATTAAAGTCTACTTCTCAGTTATCTGCTCAAGGAAGTGGTAAGTCAGATTTAGTTTCAGGAAATCAGGAAACAGGTAGGAACATCCCAGTTCCCCAAGGACAATGGATCCAGTCTTCCTCAGGTGAGCATGGTACCTTTAAAGTTTATCATTGTACTTACTGTAATAAGAAGGATCATTTACAACAGTATTGCAGAGAGATGCTTAAGGACCAGGCTGCTGCACAAAACTCTTAAGTACTCCAGTTACACATGTAGTAGCTTCTATTGCAGTTTTAACCCAGAGTACACCAGGAAGTTCAGCTGTTTTAGACCCTCGGATGGAGGTCTTTTCAAGTAAGTCCACAGTGGCCTTGCACCACAATGAAGGTAGGGTAGAAGGTGTGGATGTAGCACATTCTCTCTTTTGCGCAAAGATGTTTTACCTGTGTCAGAGGATACTTACACTGGAAAAAATATATTTTTAAAAGGGTTTTCAGTATCCACTGTTCGGACTCCTGTACATAGATTATGGGTGGAGTCTGTTTACCAGTTTGGATACCTGCCTGTAGGTATTACAGATGATTTACCTTTTCGAGGTGTTGACCTACTACTAGCCAACAATGTTATCAGTCTTCTCAAAAGTGAGGAATATTTGGTTTCGAGGGACCCTAATTAAAAGGTGTTCAGGTGAAAACTAACGCTAATGTGACTGGAAATTTTTCAGTGTGTACTATGTGTAGCCAGGTGGGCAAGGGAAGAACTTCTGTGCCTTCCGTTGATTGTTCTCCTGACTGGGGTAACGATTTGGGCCTGGGGGGCCTGTTCATTGAGTTTGATCTGCAGGAGACTCTGGGCAGTGATGAACCGGCCCAGGTCAATCCCGGTTTAGGGGGGGTCACGGTGCTGTAATGGGAGAGCATACCCTGACTCTGACGCAGATGGTTGAGGTCCAGGGATGTGGTGACTCCCTGAAGGCTATTCAGTTGCCGGTTGTTACAGAGGAAGTGGTTCCCAAATTTTACACGTGTTTATTTTCCAGATTATGTGACCAAACAGTCATGTCAGGACCATTTGAGGATAAGGTTCTGAATTTTTTACAGATTCCCAATGGAGAATATTTCAGTATTGAGAAGGGAGAGCTGGATAATAAATGTTTACCAAACACTTATCATTTTCCCAGATTACCAGAGTTCCTGCCCCTTCCTAATAATTTTGTTTGTGGTTTTGCGATTTCTGGTAAAAGTTTGTCAGCTAGACTTCCAACAAGCCTAGCTCCGATTTTGTAAATTATCATGTAGTTTTGAGAGACTTACTTAAGGTTAAGTTTCCCTATCACTCTGAGTACTGTTACTCTGGGTACTGTTTTACCCTGCACCAGGACTGGGATGAGGGTATTCCAATCCTTTTCATTACCGTGCGGGGAAGCACTCTGGAATCATAAAGTCATCAGCTAGGTGAGGATGGTGATGCTTCCCCCTCGGTGTTTTTTCTCAGTTTCAGAGACTGGCTAAGATGCGGTAGGCGGCACTAGTGACCCAGCCTACGAGTTCACCTAAGCTAAGGTGACGTGGGACCATGTGGAGGTGCTACATGCTCTGGAGGCTGGAGAGGTGGTGTTGGTACTGGAGCCGGCTCCTAGGAAAACTGATTAGTTGTGCATTTCAGCTTCTGGTGGATGAGGTCTCTGATGAAATAAAGCCCACACACCCAGTCAGGAAAACGCATTTGATTTTTCTCAGCAATCTGTACAAGACTTTGAAAAAGTTACTTTTGATGTTGAAGTGGACAAGCTTGGTGCGTTGGCTCAGCCACCATGGAACTTTGTAAATGAGTTTTTTTTGTGATTAAAAAAGGGGGCATGAATCCCCATGCAGTAACTGTACCTAAGCACATTCAGAATGTTTTGCTTTACAGACGCTTTTTTAGGGGAAGAATGTGTATGGTGGAGATGTGAAGTTTTTTTTTCGTTTTCCCTGTTCTCAGCGGATCATGGACATTCCCCAAAGTGTCTCACACATGAGCCATTCCCCAAAATTCACTGACCCCGCAAATATACTGAAAACCTAATTTTAAAGAGTTTCCTCTCTTGTTGATTTCTTTGAATCTAATACCACAGTTGGAGTAGGGGGCAGGGTTTTTGGGGTTTTTTTTGCCCCCGTGTGTCATTATAATCTGTGTATGCAATTGTACTCTATAAACTTTAATTTTGTGTAAGTTGACATGTAAAAGACATTGTTTACACACCTGTATACAAAGTGATAAATTTTTAGTGCCCTTAATGATTACTTAGAGATGCCGTCATTTTCTCTGAAAATGACGGCATTTTGCTGCGTTTTTAAAAGAACAGCGGACAGCACTGGACACTTATCCCGGTTTTCTTCTCTTACCCAGAGCATTTATGCCCAAAAAAAAAAAGGCTAATTTTGATGTTGAAATCAAATTTTTTTCAGTAGGTAAACACAGTCCATATTTCCTTCAAACCGAGGCCCCGGGAAAAAATTTTTGTTGCTCAGTATTTTCCGGTGACTATTCATAATGTAGACATTTATCTGCTCTCGTTTGGCAATGATTGCAGAGGTGGAGATGGCTTTGGCCCCTTGGGGCGAAGCCGGTGAGCTGGTGGGGGAGGTAAGTTTTCCCCAAGGGGAAAGTGCGTTTTTTTTTAGTGGTAGTAAAATCATACATGCCTAGGTTAGGTATGTTAACAAAAGGGTTGGGGGGGAAATGCCCCCGGTATTTTGGGTAGGCTTTTGGGCCCAAAAGGTGATGTAGGGTGAGGGTGGTAAAGCCTCCCCATGTTTGGGTCATAAATAGTGATCCCTTTTTTGGGTGTTGGTTTTCTCCAGGCCCACGGGTTTCATTTTTTGGAACCCAAAGTGTGTTGTTCCCAAAGCTCCTTGGAATGAGGCGAAAAGGGAAGGCCTGGAAGCCCGCCTTTTGGGGAGCCCAATAGGAAACTCCATTTTTTTTAAAGGGTCACAGCCCACTGATTTTATTTAATATGTGATTTACTCCCCCAGTTTTTAAAGCCCGGGGGAATTTTCCTGTTCTCCAATTTCTACCAGGGGGGTTCGCATACCGTTTTTTTTTATTGTATTTGCTTTTTTGAGACGCAGATTTGACTTTGTCTTTACTCTGTTCTCATATGTGCACTAATTTTTTGACTTTTTCAAAAGACCTAAAATTTTTTCAAAATGATGTTTTTTTTGGAAGCAGAGTTGTGTGCATGAACACTTATGTTGTTTAGAAAGAGATGTTTTTCCTTTTTATATAAGTACCTTGTAAATATTTCTTTTTTAAAACTTTTTTATAACATGTCAAGGTTTCCCAGTCCCCTTTTTAAATTTTTATGTCATGTAAGAAAATGCACACCGTGGGTGTTTCCCAAACCAGTGTTGTAAGGTGCATTTTACTGTTTGTTTCAGTGCGCGCGATCATGATTGTGACACTTTTGGGCGAAAAACCGAACTTTCGGAAAAAACGATTTTCAACGACGGGGATTAGCAGTACTATTGTAATTTCTTTTCGTTAGTAAAAGAAAATTGCTCATGACTTTTTTTTTTTTTTTTTTTTTTTGAAAATTTTTTTCCCCCCAGACCCGGGGCATTTCCCTTTTTTTTTTTTTTTTGTGCCGACTATTTGCACCCGACGGGTTTTCTTTAGCTAGTGAGACCTTTGGTCGGGGGGGGGGGATTTACACAATAGCGCTCCATATATAATGTAATTTTTGTGTATGTACTAAAAGGGGGGGCGTGATACCCCCTGAAAGCGAACGGTTTTTATTCCTGGAGCGGGCAGTGGTCGGGAAAAGGAGGGATGAGGGGTATAGGAGTGGTTGCCACAGAAGGAAGAAAGATATAGCTTTGTTAGATGTGGGTTGGGGTCGCTTTTTTTATTATACTTTTTTGTTTGTTTTGGGGCTCTCATTTATTTGAAAAGCCCCAGTGTGTGCGAGGGCCTGTGTTTGGAAATATTTTAATTTTTGTAACTGTAGAGTAAGACCCAGGAAGGGGGGGGAGGGGGGTCTTTAAACCTCCCGTTTATAAAGTGCTAGTGAGCCAATGGAAATGGGTGTGGTGGGTTTTTTTGTAGTAGATTGAGGTTGATATAAATTACTTATTTTTATAATATATTTTTTTAATTGAGGTTTTTTTTTCCTTTCCCTTATACAAATTAATTTTTTGCCTCATGCTTTAAATTTTTAGAGTAATGCGGCCAATGTAATTTTATAGCCCCTAGACAGCCCTGTGACAGCCTGTAGCAGCCAGCAACATTTATTTTAAGTTATACATCAAAGTGTAACACAGGACCTAAAAAAAAAAAGATAAAAAAAAATTTAAAAATGGCATCCGTCGCAGAACTGAAAAAAAAAACCAGCAACTGTTTTTTAGTGTCCCAGTCGGGACAATGCCACCCCCCTGGGCAACTTTTTTTACAAATGTTGTAGTTGTACTTGACAAGGCCCAGATAGTTACACTACACTGGGCCCCCATAGTCGCCGGGCCCAACTGGGGGCAATCGTCCAATTGGGTTAAAAGGGCCCGTACTGGGTGCAACCAAATCTTCCTTTCGTCACATAGCGGAAAAGAATATTCTGGCGGACCACTTTTTCTCGTAAATAATTAGGGGTGTTTTGGGGCTGTAAAGGTAAAAACCATTTTTTTTTTCCTTTGGTCATAATATAAAAATTGCTTTTAAACTGACCATAAGGTTTTTTTTAATGAGGGGGACACAAGTTCCGCCCACAAATGTCTTTAAAAAAGAAAAAAGGGGGGGGGGGGGGGGGGGGGGGGGGGGGGGGGTTTGGGGGGGGGGGGGGCAACTTTCTATTGTTTCTTCAAACCTCCACAATGATCTCTGTCCCTACAAAAGAGGTGGAGAAGGGAAGGCCATGGACAAAAGTCGTAAGCCCCCATCAAGCAAATGGGATTTGGTAGGCCCACAGAGTGTTCCTGAAAAATCCCTTTTCATCTAGTCCAGCTGAATCATGGAAATTTACCACTTAATGAAAAAATTTTGATTGTGCACAAATGAAATCCCCAGCCTGACCCAATCGGGTATTTGTGAAAAATAGTATTTTGTACAGAAAAACAGCCCTTTTCACAACGTGAATTTCCGCATTTTGTATGAGCCGGTGCTCAGTGCACGAGTAACCCTCCAAAGCTCCAGCCCCATTTTCGAACGACTTGAATAAATACCAGTCAGAATCAGAAAACAGATTAAAAGAAACACAGGTTTCGGACACTGAAAAGGGCTAAAACAAGTTCCCACAGGGAAAGGCATGCTTTCCCTGGTATGTTCAAGTCTGGGTTTTTTTAGCACTTCCCCAAACTTCAGCCTTTTCACTTGGGGGGGTTTAAATCCAGGAAATTTTTCGGAAGGCTCACCTGCTAGAACCCTTTTTAGTTCTTTTCCCGGTCCTCATCCGACTGAATTTTTCTCATCAACTTTCACATCATCTGCAAACAGGGACACTTTGGAGTCTATTCTTCCCTCGTGTCGTTCACAAATACAAAAACAGCACCGTCCTATACGATCCCCTTTACAACCCCTCGTTACAGGTGCCCCCCCACCCCGCCCGGGAAACCCCGATCCTATCCCCTGTATGCCTTCCCGTTTTTCCACCTTGTCCTCCACTTTTGCACAACCTTTTATGGAAAGTGTCAAACGCCTTCTTTTCACTCAAGAAAATGCAATCTATCCACCCCTCCTCTCTTGTCTTACTGCCATCACCCCCTCATAGAACCCCCGAGTTTTGATGCGGATTTCCGGGCCTAAAACCCGCTGGTTGTATTGAAAGCTCATTCCTTCTGGTGCCTACCCTCTTCTCCTGATAATCTTCTCCATACCTTGCATATATGCATACTTGCATACATGGTCTGAGTTTAAGCTTCATATCTGTTCCTTTTAAAAAATTGAATAATTTTCTGTTTTCCATACTTTTAGGTAGTCGCCTGGGTTTGATGATGTTTGAAGATAGTAGTTAATGTACACAAAATGCCTCTGCTCCCTTCTCAGGGGGCCCTAGGGGAAAGTTAAAAAGGCCCCATCGCCTTTGAGGGATCTAGCCGCTTAAGGCCCCTTCACTTTTCCCGTTTATGTTTTGCAACCAAAACCTGATGGGGTTACCCCCCCTCTGCCTTTTGGGGGCCCTTCTGTCTCCTCGTAAAAACTTCTTTGAATCTCATGTTGAGCTCCTCAAATACTTCAGGATCATTTTTTGTGACCGCCCCTCCTTCCTACCTCAGCCTGATTACCTGGTTCTTAACTGTTGTTTTCCTCCTGATGTGGCTGTACAACAGCTTTGGTTCAGATATGGCTTTTGCTGCTATGTCATTCTCGTATTGTCTTTGGATCTCCCTTCTTACCTGTTCAAATTCATTTCTGGCTCTACGACTGCATTCCTTATTCTCCCATGTCCTATGCCTTCTATATTTCTTCCACTCCCTAGTACATTTGGTTTTGACCTCCCTGTACCTTTGGGTGAACCACGGGCTCATCTTAAGAACATAAGAACATAAGAATGGAGGAACACTGCAGAAGGCCTACTGGCCCATGCGAGGCAGGTCCTTATCAAAACGACTCTACCTAAAGCTACCCAAGAATTAACTCCCCTACCCAATGACACCAATCAAACCCAGCCCCTCCCACTCATATATTTGTCCAGTGTCTTCTTAAAGCTACCCAAGGTCCTAGCCTCTATCACCCCACTGGGAAGACTGTTCCACGCATCTACAACTCTGTTAGAAAACCAGTACAGTGGTGACGTGTACTTAGCCAGTGGTGACGTGTACTTAGCTCTGTGAAGACCTGTTTGTGTGCTCTCTGTGAATCTGTACCAGGATGCCCTCTCTTGAGCAACTTTACCAGCAGCTGAGAGAAGAGCTCAGAGTTGCTAAGATGGAGATACGGCGATTAACGGAGGAGAACAAGAGGATTCGTAGTAATCCTTCTGTTGTGAGTCCCCAGGTTAAGAGGGGAGCTTGGTCAGTGGCCGGGCAACATGGAACCAAGCTGAAGATCAAGAAAACGGTTGGAGAGGCAGAAACAACGAGAAACCAGAAGACTACCGTGGAAACTTCCAACTAATTCTCGGTGCTACCTGACGAATGTGAGTGTTCTACTGGAAATGCCACAACGAGCACCAAAGAAGCATTGGCAGACGTGAGTAAGACATCCCTAGAAACCCCAACGAAGACCATCGAGACGTTTTGACGAATTCTACAAGTGGTGTAATTCTACCTGGCGAAGTGAGTCGACTACTCGGAGCATCACGACGGACGACGCCAAGGAAGGTAAAAACATTGTTGTTGTTGGGGATAGCCAGATTAGGTACTGGATAGGGCATTCTGCTTGAAGGATAGGAGTAGGAGGCAGAGAGTGTGTTTTCCTGGGCTGGGATGAAGGATATTGTTAGCCGTTGGATGACATCATGAGAGGTAATGGGAGCAATCCTATTATTCTGTCTCAGTGCTGGAGGCAACGATGTTGGCAGACGTAGGAGTGAGACCTGATTAGCAGGTATAGGTCAGCAATAGATATAATTAGGAGGAAGGGTGGGAAACCTGTCATATGTGGCATTTTGCCAAGGAGAGGAGTTGGAAAATGAATGGTTGTCCAGAGCAATTGGTGTCAATTGCTGGCTGGACAAATACTGTAAGGAAAATGCGGTAACATTCATTGACAACTGGGACCTCTTCTATGGCAGAAATGACATGTTTTGCCAGAGATGGGGTTCACTTATCTAGGTGTGGGGTGGGATGCACTGGCCAACGCGTGGAGGGAGCTGTTAGGTCTTTAAACTAGGAATAGTTAGTGGTATGGGTTTTGGCGGGAAAACTGTGAAGTCTCAGGGTAGTAATATGAGTACTAGGAGAACTAGTAATAGGCAAAATGAGGTGGATATTGGAAAGCCAGTGGCACTAATTGACAAGGACAGGAATAGGTTTTAGTGGAATAACAGAAAGGAGCACGAAGGGTAAAGAGAGAGGAGGGTCATTAAATATTTATTACACAAATAGTGCAGTGCTAGGAATAAGATGGACGAGTGAGACTAGTTGCTAGTGCAGGTAACATAGATGTATTTGCCATTATTGACACGTGGTTTAATTCAAAAAGTCGGGACATGCCTGCAGAATGTCACATTCAGGGTTTTAAAATTGTTCCAAGTAGATAGAAGTATCAGGAAGGGGGGTGGGTGTGGCATTGTATGTCCGAGATCGCTTGAACTGTTGCATTAAAAACGGGTATTAAGTCTGAAGTAACACATACAGGTCTGTTTGGATAGAATTTTCAGAGGGGCATAAAAAATTAATTTTAGGTGTGATATACCGTCCCCAAATTTAGATAGGGACCAGGGAGGACTACTATGGGAGGAAATTGTTAGGGCCACAAGGCACGATAATGTGTAATTCTAGGAGACTTTAACTTTAGTCAGATTGATTGGAATTCTTGACTGGGAATTTAGAATCATACGATTTCTTAGAAAGCTAGTTCATGATTGTTTTTTGAAGCAGTTTGTGACAGAAACCATACAAGGGGTAATAACTGCTTGACTTAGTTTGGCAAAACAATGAATCCCTTGTTAATAATTTAGAAGTTCAGAGGAATGGGTGCTAGCGACCACAAATCAATTACATTTAGAATTGAATGGAAGTATTGATAGTAGGGATAACTCAGTAACAGTCCCAGGTTTTCGCTTAGCAGATTACGATGGGCTTAGAGAACACTTATCATCTGTTGACTGGGGTAACGAAGAGAGCTATCAATATGACAGTTTTCTGAACACAATACATGCTGCTCAAAGAACGTTTATCCCTTATAAGGAAATTAGATCAAATAGAAATGACCCAAAATGGATGAATAATAGGCTGAAATATCTACTAGGGCATAAGAAAGGAATTTATAGACGTATCAAAAGAGGCGAGGGTCATCTTATGAATCAGTATATGACATTAAGAGGGACATTAAAAAGGGGATAAGAAAAGCTAAAAGGGACTATGAAATTAAAGTTGCTAGGGATTCTAAAACTAACCCAAAAGTTTTTTCCAGGTCTATAGAACAAAAGTCAGAGATAAGATAGGTCCCCTTAAAAATAACTATGGGCATCTTACTGACAAAGAGAATGAATGTGCTCGATTTTAAATATTATTTTCTCTCGGTTTTTACACAGGAAGACACTAATAATATTCCGGTAATTTAATTTTTATAGTGGATCAGAAGAAGATAAATTATGTAACATCACAGTCACTAGTGAAATTGTTGTGAAAGCAGATAGACCGACTGAAGCAAAATAAGTCACCGGGTCCTGATGAGGTTTTTTCAAGGGTTCTTAAGGAATGCAAAATGGAAGTCTGTGAACCATTAACTAATATTTTTTAATTTATCTCTTCAAACAGGTGTAGTGTCTGATATGTGGAAGATGGCTAATGTAATTCCTATTTTTAAAACAGGGGACAAGTCGTTACCGTCAAATTACCGCCCAATAAGCCTGACCTCAATTGTAGGCAAATTACTAGAGTCAATTATAGCTGAGATTATAAGAAGCCATCTCGATAAGCATAGCTTGATTAATGATATCAGCATGGATTCACAAGAGGCCGGTCTTGTCTAACTAATTTATTAACTTTCTTCAATAAAGCTTTTGAGGCTGTTGACCACGATAAAGAATTTGATATTGTTTACTTAGATTTTAGTAAGGCATTTGATAGAGTTCCGCACCAAAGACTGTTGAAGAAAGTAGCAGCTCATGGCATTGGGGGAAGGGTGCTCTCGTGGATCGAATCATGGCTCACAGACAGGAAGCAGAGAGTGTCCATAAAAGGGGTTAAATCCGAGTGGGGATCAGTAAAAAAGTGGGGTTCCACAGGGATCAGTCTTGGGCCCGTTGTTGTTTATAATATATATCAATGATCTTGATGAAGGAATTACTAGTGATATGAGCAAATTCGCCGATGACACGAAGATAGGTAGGATAATTGATTCAAACGTAGATGTTAGGGAACTTCAGGAGGATTTAGACAAACTCTACTCTTGGTCAGAAAAGTGGCAGATGCAGTTCAATGTAGATAAATGCAAGGTTCTGAAGCTCGGGAGTGTCCATAACCCTAGCACTTATAAGTTAAATAATGTAGAACTTAGCCATACAGATTGCGAAAGGGACTTGGGGGTTGTGGTGAGCAGCAACCTTAAACCAAGACAGCAATGCCTAAGCGTACGTAATAAGGCAAATAGATTACTGGGATTTATATCAAGAAGTGTAAGCAACAGAAGTCCAGAGGTCATACTGCAGCTTTATACATCATTAGTAAGGCCTCACCTAGATTATGCAGCTCAATTCTGGTCTCCATATTACAGAATGGACATAAATTCGTTAGAAAACATTCAGCGTAGGATGACTAAATTAATACATAGCATTAGAAATCTTCCTTATGAAGAAAGATTGAAGACTCTTAAGTTACATTCACTTGTTAGACGAAGAATGAGGGGAGACCTGATCGAAGTGTACAAGTGGAAGATAGGTATTAATAAAGGGGATATTAAAAGGTCTTGAGGATATCTCTCCAAGAGAGAACCCGCAGTAATGGATTTAAATTAGATAAGTTTAGATTTAGAAAGGACATAGGAAAGTATTGGTTTGGAAATAGGGTAGTTGATGAGTGGAACAGTCTACCTAGTTGGGTTATTGAGGCTGGGACTTTGGGTAGTTTCAAATTTAGGTTGGATAAGTACATGAGTGGGAGGGGTTGGATTTGAGAGGGACTTGCACATCGGAGCTTGTTTCTTGGGTGGCATTGAAAATTGGGTTGGTCAAATGTTGTTAGTGGGATGAATTGTAAAGGACCTGCCTAGTATGGGCCAACAGGCCTGCTGCAGTGTTCCTCCTTTCTTATGTTCTTATGTTCATATGTCCTTTCTAAATCTAAATTTATCCAACTTAAATCCATTATTTCTGGTTCTTACCTGGTTCGACACCCTCAATACCTTAATAATATCTCCTTTATTTATGCCCGTCATCCACTTATACACCTCAATGATATCTCCTCTCATTCTACGTCTCTCCAGAGAGTGAAGATTTAAGGCTTTAAGTCTATCTTCATAGGGGAGATTCCTTACACAGTAAATCAATTTAGTCATTCTTCTCTGTATGTTCTCCAATGAGTCTATATCCATTCTGTAGTAAGGAGACCAAAACTGAGCAGCATAATCTAAATGAGGCCTCACCAGTGATGTATAGAGCTGTAAAATAACTTTTGGGCTTCTGTTACTTATACTTCTTGAGATAAATCCAAGTTGAAGATTGAGACACTTATGCAGCATATGGGAATCCTTATTCAGGAAACGTTTCGCCACACAGTGGCTTCATCAGTCCAATACAAAGAGGAAGGCGTAAGGAGAGGAGGAGAATGAGGTAATCAGTCCCTCAACCTGGAGTCGATGTGTTCAGTCCATCAATCTTGTAGAAAGTACAGCATAGGGCCGTAGACGCGGCTTATATACTGTAGTGAGGTGACGTGAAGCAGATGGAGGCGGGGTCATAGTGGTATCATCCACTAGTCGAAGTAGGTCTTCGTCCAAAGGTTGAACAAGTGTTGAAGAATTCTTTGTAACAAGATCCCATGATGCTGCAGTGTCTGACAGTTGTGATGAATGGTTTGAAAAACCATTACATAAATCCAAGTAATCTATTTGCTTTGTTGTGCACACTTAGGCACTGCTGTCTTGGCTTTAGGTTTCTGCTTACCATGACTCCCAAGTTCTTTTCACACTCTGTATGATGAAGCTCTACTTCACCTAGTTTATAGCTTCGTGGGTTATTTTCATTACCAAGGACCAATACCTTACACTTATCCACATTGAACTTCATCTGCCATTTTTCAGACCAAGACATTAATTTGTCTAAATCCTCCTGCAGTACATTGCTATCCTCCTCAGAATGAATCATACGGCCTATCTTTGTATCATCAGCAAACTTGCTCATGTCACTCGTAATCCCTTCATCAAGGTCATTAATGTAAATTATGAACAAGAGAGGGCCTAAAACTGATCCTTGTAGAACGCCACTAGTTACTAAGCCCCATTCTGATTTGAACCCATTAATGGAAACTCTCTGCTTTCTATTGGTAAGCCATGCCTCTATCCATGCTAGAACTTTACCTCCTATACCACGAGCTGCCACTTTTCTTAAGAGTCTCTTGTGAGGTACTCTATCGAAGGCTTTACTAAAATCCAAATAAACAATATCATATTCTTTATCACTGTCTACTGCCTCAAATGTTCTATTGAAGAATGTCAGTAAGTTTGTCAGGCAGGAACGACCTCTCGTAAACCCATTGATTCTAGTAATTTGCCAACTATAGATGTCAGGCTTATTGGACGGTAATTTGAAGGAGTGGACTTATCCCCTGATTTGAATATAGGAACCACATTGGCCATCTTCCACAACTCTGGCACAACACCAGTAAGGATGGATGCATTGAACACACTCGTTAATGGCTGATTAAGTTCCATCTTGCATTCCTTAAGTACCCTGGAAAATAACTCGTCGGGCCCCGGGGACTTATTTTGCTTCAGTTTGTCTATCTGTTTGATAACCATGTCCCTCGTGACAGTAATATTAGTCAATTTGAATTCGTCAGGAACTGAATAATTGTTAATTTCTTGAATCTCTTTTATGTCTTCCTGTGTAAAAACTGACAAAAAATAGTCATTAAATATGGAACACATTTCCAGTTCGTTATCCGTCAGCTGTCCATTTCCAATTTTCAGAGGTCCTACTTTTTCCTTCACCTTCGTCCTATACACTTGAAAGAACCCGTTTGGATTGGTCTTTGATTCATTAGCAACTCTAATTTCGTAGTCACGTTTAGCCTTTCTAATTCCCTTTTTTACTTCTCTTTTAAGCTGAACATATTGGTCAGTAAGGTTAACCTCTCCCCTTCTGATGCGCCTATATATTCCCCTTTTCTCCCCTAATAAATACTTTAGCCTCCTGTTAACCCATTTGGGATCGTTATCAGATCTAATTTCTCTCTGGGGAATGTATATATTCTGGGCACGGTGTACATTATTAAGAAAAGAATCGTAAACGCAGATCCCTTCGTAATCATAAGTATGATAATCGTCAATAGAATCATTAGCTAGATAACCCCCAATCAAGATTTGACAGGTGTTCCCTAAGTCCATTATAATCGGCAGAACGAAAATCAGGGATTTTTATTGTATTATCATTATTCATGTATTCCCAGTTAATGCTAAAAGTGATGGATTTGTGATCACTTGGGCCAAGCTCTTCAGTGATTTCCAGATTATTTACGAGAGTTTCCTTATTTGACAAGACCAGGTCAAGCAAATTATCATCCCTGGTAGGCTCTGCTACACACTGCTTCAGAAAACAGTCTTGAACTGTTTCCATAAAGACACTGGACTCCAGATTACCGGTCAAAAAATTCCAGTCTATTTGACTAAAGTTAAAATCCCCTACAATCACTATATTATTGTGTCTAGAAGTCCTAACAATTTCGTCCCAAAGAAGTCTCCCTCTATCGTGATCCAAGCCTGGATCACGATAGAGGGATCCAAGACCTTTTCGTAATTCCTGTTACCCTTTGGTGCGAACTTATCCACAGCTTCCTTGCAGAGAAGGCTGAAGAGGAGGGTGGGAGAGGGGGAGAGGTGGGGGAAGCGAGGGGGGGGAGAGAGAAAGATAGAAAGAGGGGAGAGAGAAGGCTGAAGAGGAGAGGGTGGGAGAGAGGGAAAAGGGGGAGAGGTGGGGGAACGCGAGGGAGGGGGAGGGAGGAAAGATAGAGAAGAGGGAGGGGAGAGAAGGCTGAAGAGGAGGGTGGGAGAGAGAGGGGGAGAGAAGGCTGAAGAGGAGGGTGGGAGAGAGAGGGGGAGAGAAGGCTGAAGAGGAGGGTGGGAGAGAGAGGGGGAGAGGTGGGGGAACACAAGGGAGGGGGAGAGTGTGTGTGTTGTGTTGTGTTGTACTCACCTATTTGTGGTTGCAGGGTCGAATCACAGCTCCTGCCCGCATCTTCGCTGATTGCTACTAGGTCCTCTCTCTCCCTGCCCCATGAGCTCTATCATACCTCGCCTTAAAAGTATGTATGGTTCCTGCCTCCACTACATCACTTTCTAGGCTATTCCATGGCCTGACTACTCTATGACTGAAGAAATACTTCCTAACATCCTTTGATTCATCGAGTCTTCAACTTTCCCAATTGTGACCTCTGTGGTCTTGTCCATCTCTGGAACATCCCGTCTTTTGTCCACTCGTCTATTCCGCGCAGTATTTTATATGCGTTATCATGTCTCCCCTGACCCTCCTGTCCTCCATGTCGCCAGGCCGATTTCTCAACCATTCTTCATAGGACAATCCCCTTAGCTCTGGTACTAGTCTTGTTGCAAACGTTGCACTTTCTCTAATTTCTTGACGTGCGTGACTAGGGTGGATTCCAAACTGGTGCTGCATACTCCAGTATGGGCCTGACGTAGATGGTATACAGATCTTAAACGAATCCTTACTGAGGTATCGAACGCTATCCATAAGGTTTTGCAGGCGCCCGTATGCTGCAGCAGTATCTGATTGATGTGCGCCTCAGGAGATATGTTTTCGGTTGTTTTATACACACCCCCAGATCTTTTTCCTATGAGTGGAGGGTGCAGTCCTTTGGCCATCTAAACTATATTGTGTCTGCGGTCTTCTTGCCCCTTCCCTCATCTTTATGACTATGCATTTTTGCAGGGTTAAATTCAGAGCCAGTTGCTGGACCAGGCTTGTAGCCTGACCAGGCTCTTTTGGTAGTCCTGCCTGATCCTCGTCCGATTGATGCTTACTCATATAACTTCACATGGGCATCGCAAACAATACACTTCTGATCTATCCATCCCGTTATGGTCGTTCACATATACAAGAACAGCACAGGTTCTAGACTGACCCCCTGTGGAACCCCGCTTGTCACAGGCGCCCACTCTGACACCTCGTCGCGTACCATTGACTCGTTGTTGCACTCCCTGTCAGATATTCTCTATCCATAGCAGTGCCTTTCCTGTTTATGTGTGGGCCTGGTACCCTAGCTTTTGCAGTAACCTCTTGGAGAACTTGTCGAAGGCCTTCTTGCAGTCCCAAAAATATGCAGTGCGATCCACCCCCTCTCTCCTCTTGTCTTAACTTCTGTACCCTGTCATAAAGCTCTAGTAGGTTTGTGACACAGATTCCCTTCCCTGAAACTGATAGATCTGGTTGTCAATTATACACCTTGTTTCTTTCCAGGTGGCCCCACCAACTCTCCTCCTGATGAATCTTCTCCCATGGACTTTGCATACTATAACACTTAGTGATACAGGTCTGTAGTTTAGTGCCTCATGTCTGTCTCCCTTTTTAAAAATTTGGGACTACATTTGCCATTTTCTTTTCCCATAACCTCAGGGAGTGGCCCAGTTTTCCAATGATGTGTTGCAGTTCTTTTGTTAATGGCTTCACACAAAATTTCCTGCTCCCTCTTAAGGGACCCCCATGGAGAGATGTTGTCTGGTCCCACCGCCTTGAGTGTCAAGTTCGCATAGCAGCTTCTTCACCTCCTCCTTGTTTCATAATGTACCTCATCCAGCACTTGCTGGTGTGACCCCCCCCCCTGTTCTGATTTCTTGAGTCCTCTGGTTCCACTGTAAATACCTCTTTAAATCTTGTGTGAGCTCCTGACAAACCTCTCGGGGTCGGTTCTTGAGAATTCCTCATCACCCTTTCCTCAGTCTGATTACCTGACGTTGACTGAGTTTTTTCCTCCTGATGTGGTCTGGTAACTGTCTAGCATAGTTGCTGATCCCTGTATTCCCTGTATTATATAGCATAGCAAATTAGTTCATCCATGGTGCTTTAGATACAAGATCCCTTGAAGCCTGTGGGCTTTGTGTGATGTCACGGGATGGCAACATGTGGAGGCTCATACCTCTGCCCCGGCCCTCACTCGGCGGCAGACATTCAGGCGGACAGCAAGGCAGCTGGGCTCCATACTATCCTCATCTCAGTTCCGACAATATAGTTACCATCCTACTTAAATTGCTGAGTCATTAAACAATGGTTTTATAAATGACAATAATTTTTTAAAGGGGTGGACCGGTAAGCCAGCGGAAGCTCGGTCAGATGAGGCAAAAGCTCCAAAGGTGGCGGGCATCATCGACTAAGGAAGACCCACGTCAGGGAACATTTGTTCCTGTTTTCCTACGAACCTTACCTAACCTAACCTAACCATCCTACAATGTGTCTATGCTTCAACACTGCGATATCTCCATTTAAGAACCCTTTACGATAAATGTGGCAGCGAGGCCCTTGTAAATTCTGACGATGCAGCGATTTCTGGAGATATCTTTCCGACCAGCAAGACGGCCATTCGTGGTCATCAGTAGGGCCTACCGAATTCACCCCATCCAGCTACCTCAAGAGCCGCTACCTCAACCAGCTACAACTCTAACAGCTTCGACATTATTCCACTGGTCCAGTCTCTTTGTATTAGTGTTTATCCTGCTTATTTGCATCACTCCCGAGTGTTGACCCCGAGTTTGCAAAAATAAGCCACTTCCATCTTTGTTGGGGGAGTCAGAACAAACCGAGTCCAGTCCAGCCTAGCCTACTCCATCCAATTATTTTGGCCTGCCAAGCCAGCCTTCCACCCTGCCTGTGGCTCTATCGTGTGAGTTATCAAAGCTATTCTGTGTGAAGGGTTAAGATAAGCCAGCTAGCAACTAACCCCAGGTGTCTTACCCCAGTTCCTCAAGCAAGCCACGTGAGTAGTCTTCATCGCTTGTGATTCAAGCTCCAAGCATTTCTGGAGATGGCTCTTTTTCATCCTTGTGGTGTTGTAGTATTCGTGGTTTATTTTAAGCCAGCCAGCTTAGAAATTATCTTCTCCGGCACTGTGGGTGTTCTCAGTGAGGCTTACGACGTTCAAACCCATAAGCCCGCCACTCACGATCACGTGGGTCGCACCATTGCCGGTCTCAGATCCGTTAAACCCCACAAACCCAACTACAGTCAGCAGTACAAAACTCACGCTACCCATCAGTGGTTTTTGGTGCACTGCTAAGGGTGTAGCCCATATTTTAAGGACCACATAGGGGGTCAGAGAGCTAGATGTGTCGCGCCATCTTTAAAGCCTCCTGTGTGTTGTCATTCTTCGATTTAAGGCCATTCTACGATCATCTGTGCAGAGGACAGCAGCAAGACGATATCAACAATCCATCAATCTCATTCTTCAAGTTGTTACAAGCGAATAATATTTTTTTTAGAGACATTTGGCGAGTGTTGAGACATTTTCTTTTGTGTTCCAGTGATTTTTCTCTTAGTACATTCATGACTCTTTGATCAACTCAGTGTTTATCATGTACTGATTGGCATTAAATTCTTTTAATCTCCTTAATTCAGTGTTAATTTTCGTGCATTATCTTATATCAGTTGTGGGTTGTGTATCTTTTTATACACTTGAAGTAAGTACTTTATGTTTTTCCTTTGTTGTGTGTGCACATAATGAGCATATAGAAACTGTGTTACAACTTCAGAATCACCTTGTGTTCTCAGGTATTCCAGTGAAGTATTTCAGTAATTTTTGTCACCTCATATTCTGCTCACAACTCAGTGTTGTCCTGCTATTTTTTTCTTCCCAGACATTTGAGTATTTTTTTTTTTGGTTCCCTGTGTGTTGAACATTCTTGTGTTCATATTCTTTCCATTTAGCCAGTGTTTTAATTTGTCTTATTTCCACAGACAATAGTGCCATTTTAAAGTCCAAGCAAGAAATAAATTTTTTACAAAATTTTTTCACGACAATCAAAGTTTCTTGCAAGAAAATCCCAGTATGGTTGGGGTTATATTGATGTGGGGGGTTTGTGTTCTGCATCACTGTAAGTCTGATAAAACTTGTTTTGTTATGTGTTTTTGCACCTATTATTTTCATGTTTTATTGAACAAATTCCTCTTGTGCAATTTTTAACGTTCCCTTTTAAGAAAAAATTGTTCTTTGCTGATTAGTGTTGTTTAAGTCAGTTAAGAGTTTAAAGTGTTCATTCCTTGAATATTTCTTTTCTTGTGTGTTATAATTTTTATATTGCACATTGGACTAATTTTTGGCAATAATTCTTGTGCAAATATTGTGTTTGCTATTAAAGTTTTTTCCTTGCAGAAAATTTTATGCAATGTTGTGCAAAATTTTTTTTGATTAGCAATTATTTGATATATTGCGACAGTTTAATTACAGCGCAGTTTCTTATCTCTTTCTGTGCATAGTATTTTATATTCTGTCTGTGTCTGTTTTAATTTTTCCTGCACAAATTTATTGAGTCCATTTTATCCATTTTATCGTGTATTTCCTGTTGCTATTGAAATAAAGACCAACTACTGTGCCTTTATTCAATTTTAAAGTAAAAGTTTGAGCATATTAATTCCAGCATAAGTACAAGTTTCTCTTGATTTCACTGTTTTTCACTAAGTTGCATATTCTTCTTTGTGAGTTCTTTGCTTACTGTGTATAACTTGTCAATTTTTAAATTACTTATGGCCAGAATAGTTAAGCTTTTTCTTCCATTTGAGTTCACTGTTTGTGTGTTCCTCATTATCATTTCTTTTGTTCTCCCTAATTCTTGTTTTACATTTTTGCAAACATGTCTCAAGTTTTCTCTAGCGATGCCTCAGCACATGCTGCTAAGTACATCCATTAATTTGACTCCAGCCCAAAATTCGAGTAACTACTCCTTATCAAACGATAGACATACTCAGACTTCTAGCCTGCGAAATTTCAGTCCGTGATCCATATGATCAGGCCATTGTTCAATGGTGACCCAACAACCTTGAAGGTTGGTTTACTGCATTTAGAGCCAGAGCTAACGCTTCAGTTGATGGTCCCCCATCTGAGAGTCTTTAATAAGTATCGAAAGGGAGATCAGACCCGTTTCTCCAGCAGCACCTCAAATGTTTTTAAATTAATTCCCCCCCACCCGTATGAACGACTTCCAAGATCTAACCAGGTGGCCAGAATAATGAAACAGTTAATTCGAAATTAATCTTGGAACCGGTGCGAGAAACCGTCCGTTCGTTGTTCTCAACAAAGAATTAGTTGCACGGCTCCGAGACCAAAGAGTCCATTAGAGGAGTTTTGCTCTCCGTCGTAATAACCTAAAGTCCTCATTTGTTAAAGCAGGCCAAAATTCAAGATATCTAAAGATAGTGATAAACCAGCCCTTGATGGGTTTTGCCAAATTAGCTGCATTTGGAGTCATTAAACAACTAATACCACACCGACAATCTAAGTTATGTGTACAATTCAAGTTCGCTAGATGCTACATGACCGGCTTAAAGCTCTGATCCATGTACGAAATTTGTGTCCGAGGATCCTTCCCTTATCGTAGGGTCTATGCCACAAACAACCTTGTCCAAATCCTGTACCTCCTTTAGTTTGTGCTACTACCAAACCTCCCAAACCGCAATCACTTCGCGCTCATCATCCAAAGCAAGTGTTAAGAGCCATCATTCCCGTAACACCCATATACGTACAGTAAACCACCGTCAAAGATTTTTGCTACAAATTGGTGGTTTCCGTGGCCATGAGTCACGAGTCTAGTAATTGTTATACAGTCACCCTAAGAAGCGTCGTACTGATGATGAGTACCAGTCAGATCTTCCCTCTTGTACTCATCATAGAATCCATGGACATGACACATCTGAGTGCATGCCTCATCTACAATATGCAGTACTCTAGATCTTTCCGTGGCCGATTCCAACCGCAGAGCCAGGAGAGGAAACAGACGTCGTGGTTCACAATCTAATCAGAACCAGGCTCATTCTTCCAATTCGGGGGAATTAGAGCGCCCCAGTCAAACCGCCCAATGGTGACGTAGGTGATAATGATTACATCCATCCCCGTTCACAATTCCTTTGAAGCCTTGAAGCATCCTCGAGAATGACAATCCTGCTGATGATGTGGCTTCACAGTCCTCTGACGTAGAGGAATTTGGGGAAGAAGTAGAAAATGCCTTCTCCGAATAGACAACTCTACTCACCTTCCTGATTGCCATATAACTCCTAATGCAACGATTGGTCCATTAGTACAAGCTTCTGTCCATAATGCGCCCGTTCATGTGTCATGACTTCTGGTGCGCACGTTAATATCATTAAGGTCTAGCTTGTTTAAAGAGAAGCGGTTACGACGTTAATCCTCCTCCCGTTGAATCCAACTACTGAACCTCCCTTAGTGGAGTATAGCTGGTTCTCTTCTGCGAGTTCCGAGGGTCAGACTTCCACTCACCTTTACTATCCAAGGAGAGACTTTACTGCTGCTTTTCTTGTTGTTCGAAAAGATTATTTCCCTGGTGACCTTCTGGGAATTTGCTTCCCATGCGAGACTTACGCATATGTGTTGTGCTCGACCCGTACCGATGGCATGCCCAAATAGACGACTTAATCGTTCCATTCTGGGGTTTATTACCAGCTTGGATCAGAATATCTGTCATACTGCTGGCAGAATGATGTAGGATTAAAGATCCTTCAAGCCAGTGCATCTCCAGTAGGCGTACCCAAGCGGTCCAGGCACTGGTAACTCCTGTCACCCCATCTGTGTTCTACTACCTGCATCCTTCAAATACAAAAGGATAGTGTATTGCCTCAAGTGTCGCGAGGACGTCTCAGCAACCACTTTGAGCGCCCTGCCTATCCTGCAATGTCTGCTAGTCCAAGTAGTAGTTTTCTCCAAAGGGGACGAGCCTATGTCGTAAAACGATTACTTGGAACTAGTAATGCCACTCTTGTTGAATGTCACATGCCGTTTGCCAGAAAGACGTCTCTGTTGCGGCTAGTGCTCTCACTAGAGTGTCTGTTGTTATTCCTAATGTTCCAGATGGTGAATAACCGCCTAGTTTGACAGTGATTCCCTGCACGGTCCAAAGGTTTATTTGTTGAACCTGACCTTCCTTACTATTGTAAGAGAACAGTAAGATCCATTTACTCCTTGCTAACACTTTGGTCACAGTGTCCGTCCTCAGAGCAAATAAACCAAAACCTCGTTGACCTAGTTCACTATCCTTAACCCTGTTCAATACAGGGATGACGTGGGCACCTGACCAGTGGGGTCGGTGCTATTTTCTAACCGGGGTAGACCTCATCCACTTCACCGATCAATCTGTTTCACCATTGAGGAGAAAGACTTAGTCCCACTGACTTCCCAGACGAAGTCAAGCGTTTGTTGACTCTGTTGAACAAACATCGTAAGCCATGCTTTACCAGGTTGAAGAAGATGGGTATAACGAACTTATTGTCCATCGTATTCCAACTTGAATCCTGGTACTAGACCTATCTCTACATACCTGCGTACAGAATGCCTCATTCATCAAGTTTCTGTCGCAGAGGAACTGATCAATCAAATGCTCAATGATGAGTTATTGCACATACAGCAATTCACCCTGGAATGCACCCTTGATCCTAGTGCCTAAAAAGGATGGCCACTTTTTTTAGGCGCCCGGTGATTAACTTTAGGAAGTTAAACGCGAAAACCATTCCAGACGTTTCCCCCACTACCTGTACTAGTGACCTTACGCAATATCTGGAAGATAAAGTCTTCCGACCCTGGACTTGTTACAAGGGTTTCTGGCAAGATCCCTCTTCACGAGGACAGCCAAGAGTTTAACAGCATTCTCCACTCCCACCGGTCATTCATCACTTCCCTCCGTATGGCGTTTGGCTTAAACATCGTCTCCTATCACGTTTCTCTAGACTCATGACCAACAATTCTTTAAGGTCTATAGGTAAAGCAATTATGTGTACTTAGACGACGTAATCGTCATGTCCGAAGATGTGGACACACACCTGAAAAGACTTGATATAGTACTGGCAAGCCTTGAAGAAGCAAATTTAAAGATCAAACTGTCTAAATGTCAATTTTTCAGATCAGAAATTAAGTTTTCTTGTTCACGTAGTCACTCCTTAGAGGGGTTACGACTGACAAATAAAGTAACTGCAGTACTAATTTTTCCAACTCCCAAAACTGATGATGCCGCAAGAATCCTTTGTGGGCTTAGCAGGTTTTATAGATCTTTCATTGCTAATTTTTCCTTCCATAGCTGCTCCTCATCTGAGTTGCTTAAGAAAGATGCCCCTTTTGTTTTGGACCTTTCCGTCAAGAAACAGCATTCCAAACCTAAAAGAAAAGCTAACATCTGCTCCATTCTTTGAAATTCCCAGATTTTCTAAGCCCTTCTACTGACAACATGATGCTAGTTCAATTGCATAGGTGCCATACTAGCTCAGAAGACTGATAGCAAGTACAAAAAACGCAGTTGCATTTGCAACCGAGTCCTTACGAAGGCTGAACCGTAATATTACATAACGGAGCAAGAAGCTTTAAGCAATATAGGTCTTTTAAAGCACTTCCGAGACATCATTTACCAGTACCCCTGTTCAAGTCTTGACAGACCATGCGCCCACTGATACCTTTATTCCAGATAACAAACATCTACTGGAAGGTTAGCCAGATGGACCTTGACTATCCAAGAGTTTCAATCCCACTTTTGAACATTTACCTGGCAAGTCAAATGTAGCGCAGATGCTTTATCGCGACACGTTAGTGGTAGTTACTGCAGATCCTCCATTTAACTGTCGAGGATGTCAAAACTGCACAAAGAACAGATCCCATGGTGGTCTGTGTGATTCGATTTCCTGGCCTCCAGAAATCTTATTCCTTACTGTGAAGCCCACCAGCACCCATTAGGGGACTTTGTAATGGGAGCCAAGACTTACTGTATCGAACAGCCGAGTTGGGAACTTCCAAGCAGAGAGTTTTTACCGTTTAGTAAATTCCACAGTCACTAGTGAACGAGCTCTACACTAGTTTCATGAATGCACGAGGTGGTTGCACACCCTGGTATTGATCGTTCCTGTGAAACAAGCCAGAATGAAATACTGTTTGGCCACGCGTTATGGCAACTGACATTTCCGATAATGTTAAGAAATGTAGTGTCTGTAAAGCAGCATAAAGGAAATGTCATTGTCCTAACCAATTCAAGTGTACCCAAACCACTTGTGAACCGTGGGAAAAGAGTTGCCTTGATTTGTTTAACCGTAAGAAACAAATAAAGAAAATACTTGATGTCCGTGAGCCACTATCAACCCCAATAGTGAAACTTGGATGAAGTTATACCAGATGTCCAGTGTGCCATAAATTCTGCTTACAATGCTTCCATAGGTGATACTCCACATTATGCATTGTATGGCGTAGACAAACGTTTTACACCATGAGTTTGTTATATTCTACTCCGAAAACTAATTACAACTCCTGATGATATCGTAGCAACTCGTACCACTTAGCTCAAAGTGTTTTTTAGAAGAATCCGTGAAACACTTCATAAATCAACAGCAGAATTTTACAAGAGTCGCAAACACTCCGCGCAAAGCAACACCAAAATCAAAGTAGGTTCGAGAGTTTATGCTGATTAACTTTAAACAAAACGTCTGCAATGCCAAAGCTTGATCAAAAGTTTTGTCGGACCTTAAATCGAGTTGTAGAACATATCTCCTGGAAATAATATAAGGTTAGAGAAATTAGTACTGGCAAATACAAAAATCGCATTTTTTTAGAATCATATGAAAATTAGTATGCGAGTTGAGGATATTGCTACCCCAGACTAATGTGACAGAATCTGACAATCCTCCTGATCCGTACTCTCTACCTCAGATACTCATCAGATACTCAACCTGAAATGTCTTACTCCTTGCGTACTCGACAAGTAATGAGAACCCGCGAAGTTATCTTGGTAAGATACTCCTTCAGATCTCTCTCCAGTCAAGGCATGTGTTTAGCCATTGCCAAGAGGAATTCATCCTCCCAGAGATGATAACCATTCTGCATATAAACCTTACCTCGCCGAATTGGTTTTTAAAATGTACATAGTCTGGATAATAGATTCCGAGATGAATGAATTGTCAACTGTTGTTTTTGTTATTAGCTGATCAGTTTGTCAGAAATTTTCGTGTTCAACGTTCCCTCCGTATTCTGAGAAGTAACAGTCTAGATTTTGAGTGCACCGAATCTGCCTTTCTGTTAAACACTTTCTTTGTATATATTTATTCTTCCCTCAGAACCGTAGAGTGCATGAATACAGATCGATCGAGCAAGTTCATCCATATTGTACTAATGAATTTTTTCTTATAGTTTGGAATGAATACGTTAACACCCATTACGTAAAATCCCATTATGGATACCATCCATTAGTTCTAAGTTATATATGAATTTGTATTGTATAAATTCAGCCCAGATCCGCCTGCCTGTTCAGTCTAATAGTATAGTAGTGTAGTCGTGACGACATACGTAACATGACCGAGCTGTCAGCATATTGCTGATTCCCTGTATTCCCTGTTTAATAGCATAGCATATTAGTATCATCCATGTGCTTTAGATACGAGATCCCTTGTAGGCCTGTGGCTTTGTGTGACGTCACGGGATGCACATGTGGAGGCTCATACTCTGCCCCGGCTCACTCGGCGGCAGACCATTCACGGACAGTCAAGGCCAGCTGCTCCATCCCACATCTCAGTCCGACAATATAGTTACCATCCTACAAGTGTGTCTATCTTCAACCTGCGATATCTTAAACGAATCCTTACTGAGGTATCGGAATGCTATCCATAGGTTTGCCAGGCGCCCGTATGCTGCAGCAGTTATCTGATTGATGTGCGCCTCAGGAGATATGTTCGTGGTTATACTCACTCCCCCCAGATTTTTTTTCCTTGAGTGAGGTTTGCAGTCTTTCTTTGGCCATCTAAACTATATTGTGGTCTGCGGTCCTTCTTTGGCCCTGTCCTCAATCTTTTATGACTTTAGCATTTGGCAGGGTTTAAATTCCAAGAAGCCAGTTGCTTGACCAGGCTTGTACCTGCCAGGTCTCTTTGTAGTCCCTGCCTGATCCTCGTCCGATTTTGATTCTTCTCATTAACTTCACATCATCTGCAAACAAGGACAACTTCTGAGTCTATCCCTTCGTTAAGTCGCGTTCACATATAGCAAGAACATGCAACGGTTCTATGACTGACCCCTGTGGAAGCCCGCTTGTCACAAGCGCCCCCTCTGAACAACCCGTCCGCGTACCGATGACTCGGTTGGTTGCCCTCCCTGGTCAGATATCTCTGATTCCATTGCAGGCCTTTCCTGTTATGTGGCCTAGTCCTCTACTTTGTCAGTAAAACCTCTTGGTGAGGAACTGGGTCGAAGCCTTCTTGCAGTCCAAAAATATGCAGTCGAGTCCACCCCCTCGCTCTCTTGTCTACTTCTGTCACCGCTTGTTCATAAAGCTCTAGTAGGTTTTGGACACAGAGGATTGTCTCACTTTCCTGAAACCGTGTGCTGGAGTGTCACGTTATACTCTTGTTTTCTTGGAGCCCAGTGAGCGCGCCCGCGCACTATCGACCTCCTGTCTCTAGAATTTCGAGCCAATAGTGCGCGAGTCTATCATACTATGAGCTCTCGCGTGGTTAAGTGATACATGGGTTGCAGTGTAGTTTTTAGTTCGCGGTCAGAGTAGGCGTTGTCTGCCCTTTGTTAGGGGAGGAGGAGAATGGGACGGGAACATTATGTCGCGACGGAGAGTTAGCCATACATCATGTGTGAGTTTGACCTCTAGGAGAGTTCACTCTATGTATGAGTGTTGAAGTATGCGGAGAGAAGTTTAATCGGGCTCACACAATATTTAGCTGCTCCCGTCTTTAAGGTGGACCCATGAACTATATGTTGTCTGGTCCCAGCGAACGAGTGCCTTTGAGGTGTCAGTTGCGGCATAGTGCGCGCTGGAGCTTCAAGAGCACCTCCGAGCGGCTTGGTTATATGTTACCGTTCCATGCGCCATGCACGTTGCTGGTGTGGCGCCCCCTGCGTTCTTGATTTTCTTGGATCCTACTGGTTTCCACTGTAAATATCTCTTTAAATCCTGTGTTGAGCTCCTGACAAACTCTCGGGTCGTTTCTGTGAATTCCTCATCAACCCTTCCTCAGTCTGATTACCTGAATCCTTGACTGTTGTTTTCCCTCCTGATGTGGCTGTACAACAGCATCTTCGGGTCAGTCTTTTTACTTATTGATGCTATGTCATTTTTCTCCTATTGTCTCTGAGCCTCCCCTTCTTATCTGTGCATATTCTTTTTTCTGGCTCTTCGGCTGATTTTTCTTTATTTTCCTGAGTTCTCGGTCTTCTGTAACCTTTTCCATTCTCTAGTACAACCTAGTTTTTGCCTCCTACACCTTTTGGGTGAAACCAAGGACTCGTTTCTGTTCTTGTCCCATTATTTCTGTTTCCCTTAGGAACAAACCTCTCCTCTGCCTCCTGCATTTTGATGCTACATAGTCCACATTTTCTTGTACTGGTTTTTCCTGTCGTCCCCTCTTCCCCTCTCCCACTGAATGTCTTGAAGGAAGTTTCCTCCATGCCTGAGTAGTTCCCCTTTTGCAGTTTGGTTTTTTCCCCAGCCTATTCCCTGCTACTCTCTCACTTGGGAGCTCAACTATGTAGTCGAAGCACAGAACCACCATGATCACTAGCTCCCAGGGCCTTTCATACATGATACCCTCGAAAAAAATTTTTTTTTTAGGTCCCTCCTTGAACGATCTCAGGTGAATACAAGGTTCCAACTCCTTGCTGGTTCATCCTCTCCTCTCTCTCATGGTAGTGGTCTCTAACATGTTGATGCATGAGGTTTTCCATACCACATCCATCATCTTGCTCTCCATGTTTCGTCGGGAACCCCATGGGGCTCCAGGTTTTCCCAGTCAAATCTCCTTGTGATTGAAATCAATCACCCATAACTAGTAACTTTGCTCCCCCCATGTGTGCTCTCCTGGCCACCTCGGCTAGTGGTGTCGGATCATTTCTCTGTTTGCTCTCATCGTATTCTTCTCGATGGGGGCCTCCTGCAGTTCTGTGGGGGTGTACATTACTTGGGGGGGGCAATTTATCACCTATGTCCCTTAGACTGGATTGTTCCTACTAATAGTCCCTTTCGCCCGTCCATCCATGGGTCCTACCATTTTCTCAAAACCCCACTGGTTTTTTAATGAGGCAGTGCAACTCCTCCTCCCCCCTCTCCTCCCTCTGTCTTTCCCTGAGGATTATGATATCCGGATGGAAAGATTTGAATCTGTTATTATTCTGGTGAGTTTTGTTTCTGTGAGTGCTATTAATTCTGGGGATGTCTCTTTGATTCTTTCGTGCCACTCCTCATACTTGTTTGTTTATTCCATCACATTTGTATACCACACTTCAACTTCTTTTCCTAAGACTGGTGGTCTGGGAGGTATATTGGGGTTGGGGAAGTGGGAGACCTGGTAAGGAACTATGGGTTTTTGCTGTGGGGGGTGGAGTTTCAATTAGTGGGGTGGGGGCATTTTATTTGGATTGGCCATGGGTGGTTTTTGATTTAGAGTGTTTGGTTGCACTGGGGTTGACTCTGGTTGGGAGCTTCTATAGGAAGTTGTGAGGGAAGGCTGTAGTTTGGCTCTTCTTCCTGGGTCTGGGATCTCCTGTCTGTCCTTCTCCCATCCCCTCTCTTTTCCTCCTTTCGCCCCCTTGTATCATCTCTCTCAGTTTCTGCTTTCTCTTGTGTTTCTGTCGGGCGGTCGAGATACAAACCTTCCTTGTATGCCGTCAGTCCCTTAATCGTGCTTTCACTCCTGCATAGGATCATGGTTCCCGAGTCGCTTCTCTGCCGTTGAAGGTCACTCTCACTGGCCGGGTTCTTTTTTTTACAAACCCCCCTATTCCCGAAAATTATCCAGCTGGGTCATATCGTCTTCTCCTATAGCTTCATGATGCTTTCAATTGCTTTTTTTTTTTTCCCCTTGTTTTCTTGCTTCATATGTTTCCCCTTCACTTCCTGGAGCCCATACACAAAGACTGACGCCTCACCCTTTCATTCTCCCAACTGCAAATCCCCTGTGTATCCCCTCATTTAATTTAATTTCCCTCCACTGCAGCTTGCCTTTCATCAATTTCACTGGCTAATGTACTTGGCTCAGTGTGCCTGTCATTTTCCCTTCTCGGCTTTCCTGGGGCCTGTTGTTTCTGTTAGGGCTCCACATAAAGCTTAGCTCTTTCATTTGCTAGCAGTCTCTCTGATAGAGCTTCTCCATGCATTGTGCATCTTCTTTTCCCTTACAGTCCCCTTATTTGTGGCTGAGGTAGCAGTCCTCTGTTGCAATCCCAAAATGTACTTTAGTTCTTTAGGCTTTTTCCAGATTTTTCAATTTCTCTTCCTAAACTCTGTAATCCTAGCTTCTGCTGCTTTGACCTGCACCCCACTTCCTGCTTTCCATAATCTATCCTCTCTTCCATTCTCATGCGTAAGTTCTTTCTAGTTTCTTTCCCATTCAGATCCCTTTTATGAGCTCTGCTGCTGCACTCAATCTTCCCTTTGGCAGTTTCTCCTCCGCCCTTGGTTTTTTCCCTGTTGCTCTCTGGCAACCCATTTTGTTTATCCTGATGCCTCAGAGTGGGAAACCATGTAGTTCTGTATGTTAGGTATAAGTTGTGTAATGTTCAGAGTGTGGGGGGGGGGAAGTAGTGGAGGAACTCTGTGACTATGTGGGAGCAGAGTGGGGAGGGGTGGGGAGGGTTTAGGGTGAACGGGGCGGGGAGGGTGATCGGGAGCGGAGGGATCAGGGTAAGTAGTGAGATGTCGGTGGTGAGGGGGGAGTGGATGTGTCTGGATATGTGTGTGTGTGTGTGTGTGTGTGTACTCACCTATTTACTCACCTATTTGTGGTTGCAGGGGTCGAGTCACAGCTCCTGGCCCCACCTCTTCGCTGATTGCTACTAGGTCCTCTCTCTCCCTGCCCCATGAGCTCCATCATACCTTGCTTTAAAACTATGTATGGTTCTTGCCTCCACTACATCACTTTCTAGGCTATTCCATGGCCTGACTACTCTATGACTGAAGAAATACTTCCTAACATCCCTTTTGATTCATCTGAGTCTTTCAAACTTCCAATGTGACCTCTTGTGTGTGTGTGTGTGTGTGTGTGTGTTTTGTGTGTGTGTGTGTTGTGTTGTGTGTGTGTGTGTGTGTGTGTGGTGTGTGTGTGTGTGTGTGTGTTGTAATTTTGTTGTGTAATTTGTGTGGAATTATCTGTGGTTTACTATGTACTGAAAGGTAGGTTGGCTTGGTGCGTTGTAATGTAAGTCTCAGTGGTCACTTGCTGCCCACAACCTCTTGTGACCTGACACCCCCAACCCCTGGGACTTACCAGCCACTTACTTACAGTGGTGTGTGTGTTGTGTGTGGTGTTGTGTGTGGTGTGTGTGTGTGTTGTGTGTGTGTGGTGGTGTGTATGTTGTATGTGTGTTGTATTGTATGTGTTGTGTGTTGCGTGTGTGTGTATGTGTGTGTGTGTGGGTGTGTGTGAGTGTTGTGTGTGTGTGTGTGTGTGTGTGGTGTTTTGTGTATTGTTGGTGTGTTTGTGTATGTGGTGTGGTATATATATATTGTGTGTGTGTGTGTGTTGTGTGTTGTGTTTTGGTGTGTGTTTGTTGTGTGTGTGGTGTGGAGTGGTGTGTGGTGTATACTCACCTATTTGTACCTCACCTATTTGTGGTTGCAGGTCGAGTACCTAGCTCCTGGCCCCGCCTCTTCATCACAGGTTGCTACTCTAGGCCCTCTCCTCTCCCCGGCTCCATGAGCTTTATCAAACCTCGTCTTAAAACTGTGTATGGTTTCCTTGCCTCCACTACGTCATTTTTCTAGGCTTAATTTCCACTGCCTTACAACTCTATGACTGAGAAATACTTCCTACTTACAGAATTACCGGTCAAAAAATTTCCCAGTCTATTTGACTAAAGTTAAAAATCCCCTACAATCACTATATTATTGTGTCTAGAAGTCCTAACAATTTGTCCCAAGAAGTCTCCCTCTATCGTATCCAAGCCTGGATCACGATAGAGGGGATCCAAGAACTTTTCGTAATTGTCCTGTTTACCCTTTGGTTCGAACTTATCCACAGCTACCTTGCAGTAGAGGGCTGAAGAGGAGGGTGGGAGAGGGGGAGAGGTGGGGGAAACGCGAGGGAGGGGGAGAGAGAAAGATAGAAAGAGGGAGAGAGAAGGCTGAAGAGGAGGGTGGGAGAGAGAGGGGGAGCAAGGTGGGGGAACCGCGAGGGAGGGGGAGGGAGAAAGATAGAAAAGAGGGAGGGAGAGAAAGCTGAGAGGAGGGTGGGAGAGAGAGGGGGAGAGAAGGCGAAGAGGAGGGTGGGAGAGAGAGGGGGGAGAGAGAGGCTGAAGAGGAGGGTGGAGAGAGAGGGGGAGAGGTGGGGAACACAAGGAGGGGGAGCGTGTGTGGTGTTGTGTGTGTTGTACTCACGCTATTTTGTGGGTTGCAGGGGTCGAATCACAGCTCCTGGCCCCGCAGCTTCGCTGATTGCTACTATGTCCCTCTCTCGTCCCTGCCCCATGAGCTCTATCATACCTCGCCTTAAAAGTATGTATGGTTCTGCCTCCACTACATCACTTCTAGGCTATTCCATGGCCTGACTACTCTATGACTGAAGAAAGACTTCCTAACATCCTTTGATTCATCGAGTCTTCAACTTTCCCAATTGTGACCTCTGTGGTCTTGTCCATCTCTGGAACATCCCGTCTTTTGTCCACTCGTCTATTCCGCGCAGTATTTTATATGCGTTATCATGTCTCCCCTGACCCTCCTGTCCTCCATGTCGCCAGGCCGATTTCTCAACCATTCTTCATAGGACAATCCCCTTAGCTCTGGTACTAGTCTTGTTGCAAACGTTGCACTTTCTCTAATTTCTTGACGTGCGTGACTAGGGTGGATTCCAAACTGGTGCTGCATACTCCAGTATGGGCCTGACGTAGATGGTATACAGATCTTAAACGAATCCTTACTGAGGTATCGAACGCTATCCATAAGGTTTTGCAGGCGCCCGTATGCTGCAGCAGTATCTGATTGATGTGCGCCTCAGGAGATATGTTTTCGGTTGTTTTATACACACCCCCAGATCTTTTTCCTATGAGTGGAGGGTGCAGTCCTTTGGCCATCTAAACTATATTGTGTCTGCGGTCTTCTTGCCCCTTCCCTCATCTTTATGACTATGCATTTTTGCAGGGTTAAATTCAGAGCCAGTTGCTGGACCAGGCTTGTAGCCTGACCAGGCTCTTTTGGTAGTCCTGCCTGATCCTCGTCCGATTGATGCTTACTCATATAACTTCACATGGGCATCGCAAACAATACACTTCTGATCTATCCATCCCGTTATGGTCGTTCACATATACAAGAACAGCACAGGTTCTAGACTGACCCCCTGTGGAACCCCGCTTGTCACAGGCGCCCACTCTGACACCTCGTCGCGTACCATTGACTCGTTGTTGCACTCCCTGTCAGATATTCTCTATCCATAGCAGTGCCTTTCCTGTTTATGTGTGGGCCTGGTACCCTAGCTTTTGCAGTAACCTCTTGGAGAACTTGTCGAAGGCCTTCTTGCAGTCCCAAAAATATGCAGTGCGATCCACCCCCTCTCTCCTCTTGTCTTAACTTCTGTACCCTGTCATAAAGCTCTAGTAGGTTTGTGACACAGATTCCCTTCCCTGAAACTGATAGATCTGGTTGTCAATTATACACCTTGTTTCTTTCCAGGTGGCCCCACCAACTCTCCTCCTGATGAATCTTCTCCCATGGACTTTGCATACTATAACACTTAGTGATACAGGTCTGTAGTTTAGTGCCTCATGTCTGTCTCCCTTTTTAAAAATTTGGGACTACATTTGCCATTTTCTTTTCCCATAACCTCAGGGAGTGGCCCAGTTTTCCAATGATGTGTTGCAGTTCTTTTGTTAATGGCTTCACACAAAATTTCCTGCTCCCTCTTAAGGGACCCCCATGGAGAGATGTTGTCTGGTCCCACCGCCTTGAGTGTCAAGTTCGCATAGCAGCTTCTTCACCTCCTCCTTGTTTCATAATGTACCTCATCCAGCACTTGCTGGTGTGACCCCCCCCCCTGTTCTGATTTCTTGAGTCCTCTGGTTCCACTGTAAATACCTCTTTAAATCTTGTGTGAGCTCCTGACAAACCTCTCGGGGTCGGTTCTTGAGAATTCCTCATCACCCTTTCCTCAGTCTGATTACCTGACGTTGACTGAGTTTTTTCCTCCTGATGTGGTCTGGTAACTGTCTAGCATAGTTGCTGATCCCTGTATTCCCTGTATTATATAGCATAGCAAATTAGTTCATCCATGGTGCTTTAGATACAAGATCCCTTGAAGCCTGTGGGCTTTGTGTGATGTCACGGGATGGCAACATGTGGAGGCTCATACCTCTGCCCCGGCCCTCACTCGGCGGCAGACATTCAGGCGGACAGCAAGGCAGCTGGGCTCCATACTATCCTCATCTCAGTTCCGACAATATAGTTACCATCCTACTTAAATTGCTGAGTCATTAAACAATGGTTTTATAAATGACAATAATTTTTTAAAGGGGTGGACCGGTAAGCCAGCGGAAGCTCGGTCAGATGAGGCAAAAGCTCCAAAGGTGGCGGGCATCATCGACTAAGGAAGACCCACGTCAGGGAACATTTGTTCCTGTTTTCCTACGAACCTTACCTAACCTAACCTAACCATCCTACAATGTGTCTATGCTTCAACACTGCGATATCTCCATTTAAGAACCCTTTACGATAAATGTGGCAGCGAGGCCCTTGTAAATTCTGACGATGCAGCGATTTCTGGAGATATCTTTCCGACCAGCAAGACGGCCATTCGTGGTCATCAGTAGGGCCTACCGAATTCACCCCATCCAGCTACCTCAAGAGCCGCTACCTCAACCAGCTACAACTCTAACAGCTTCGACATTATTCCACTGGTCCAGTCTCTTTGTATTAGTGTTTATCCTGCTTATTTGCATCACTCCCGAGTGTTGACCCCGAGTTTGCAAAAATAAGCCACTTCCATCTTTGTTGGGGGAGTCAGAACAAACCGAGTCCAGTCCAGCCTAGCCTACTCCATCCAATTATTTTGGCCTGCCAAGCCAGCCTTCCACCCTGCCTGTGGCTCTATCGTGTGAGTTATCAAAGCTATTCTGTGTGAAGGGTTAAGATAAGCCAGCTAGCAACTAACCCCAGGTGTCTTACCCCAGTTCCTCAAGCAAGCCACGTGAGTAGTCTTCATCGCTTGTGATTCAAGCTCCAAGCATTTCTGGAGATGGCTCTTTTTCATCCTTGTGGTGTTGTAGTATTCGTGGTTTATTTTAAGCCAGCCAGCTTAGAAATTATCTTCTCCGGCACTGTGGGTGTTCTCAGTGAGGCTTACGACGTTCAAACCCATAAGCCCGCCACTCACGATCACGTGGGTCGCACCATTGCCGGTCTCAGATCCGTTAAACCCCACAAACCCAACTACAGTCAGCAGTACAAAACTCACGCTACCCATCAGTGGTTTTTGGTGCACTGCTAAGGGTGTAGCCCATATTTTAAGGACCACATAGGGGGTCAGAGAGCTAGATGTGTCGCGCCATCTTTAAAGCCTCCTGTGTGTTGTCATTCTTCGATTTAAGGCCATTCTACGATCATCTGTGCAGAGGACAGCAGCAAGACGATATCAACAATCCATCAATCTCATTCTTCAAGTTGTTACAAGCGAATAATATTTTTTTTAGAGACATTTGGCGAGTGTTGAGACATTTTCTTTTGTGTTCCAGTGATTTTTCTCTTAGTACATTCATGACTCTTTGATCAACTCAGTGTTTATCATGTACTGATTGGCATTAAATTCTTTTAATCTCCTTAATTCAGTGTTAATTTTCGTGCATTATCTTATATCAGTTGTGGGTTGTGTATCTTTTTATACACTTGAAGTAAGTACTTTATGTTTTTCCTTTGTTGTGTGTGCACATAATGAGCATATAGAAACTGTGTTACAACTTCAGAATCACCTTGTGTTCTCAGGTATTCCAGTGAAGTATTTCAGTAATTTTTGTCACCTCATATTCTGCTCACAACTCAGTGTTGTCCTGCTATTTTTTTCTTCCCAGACATTTGAGTATTTTTTTTTTTGGTTCCCTGTGTGTTGAACATTCTTGTGTTCATATTCTTTCCATTTAGCCAGTGTTTTAATTTGTCTTATTTCCACAGACAATAGTGCCATTTTAAAGTCCAAGCAAGAAATAAATTTTTTACAAAATTTTTTCACGACAATCAAAGTTTCTTGCAAGAAAATCCCAGTATGGTTGGGGTTATATTGATGTGGGGGGTTTGTGTTCTGCATCACTGTAAGTCTGATAAAACTTGTTTTGTTATGTGTTTTTGCACCTATTATTTTCATGTTTTATTGAACAAATTCCTCTTGTGCAATTTTTAACGTTCCCTTTTAAGAAAAAATTGTTCTTTGCTGATTAGTGTTGTTTAAGTCAGTTAAGAGTTTAAAGTGTTCATTCCTTGAATATTTCTTTTCTTGTGTGTTATAATTTTTATATTGCACATTGGACTAATTTTTGGCAATAATTCTTGTGCAAATATTGTGTTTGCTATTAAAGTTTTTTCCTTGCAGAAAATTTTATGCAATGTTGTGCAAAATTTTTTTTGATTAGCAATTATTTGATATATTGCGACAGTTTAATTACAGCGCAGTTTCTTATCTCTTTCTGTGCATAGTATTTTATATTCTGTCTGTGTCTGTTTTAATTTTTCCTGCACAAATTTATTGAGTCCATTTTATCCATTTTATCGTGTATTTCCTGTTGCTATTGAAATAAAGACCAACTACTGTGCCTTTATTCAATTTTAAAGTAAAAGTTTGAGCATATTAATTCCAGCATAAGTACAAGTTTCTCTTGATTTCACTGTTTTTCACTAAGTTGCATATTCTTCTTTGTGAGTTCTTTGCTTACTGTGTATAACTTGTCAATTTTTAAATTACTTATGGCCAGAATAGTTAAGCTTTTTCTTCCATTTGAGTTCACTGTTTGTGTGTTCCTCATTATCATTTCTTTTGTTCTCCCTAATTCTTGTTTTACATTTTTGCAAACATGTCTCAAGTTTTCTCTAGCGATGCCTCAGCACATGCTGCTAAGTACATCCATTAATTTGACTCCAGCCCAAAATTCGAGTAACTACTCCTTATCAAACGATAGACATACTCAGACTTCTAGCCTGCGAAATTTCAGTCCGTGATCCATATGATCAGGCCATTGTTCAATGGTGACCCAACAACCTTGAAGGTTGGTTTACTGCATTTAGAGCCAGAGCTAACGCTTCAGTTGATGGTCCCCCATCTGAGAGTCTTTAATAAGTATCGAAAGGGAGATCAGACCCGTTTCTCCAGCAGCACCTCAAATGTTTTTAAATTAATTCCCCCCCACCCGTATGAACGACTTCCAAGATCTAACCAGGTGGCCAGAATAATGAAACAGTTAATTCGAAATTAATCTTGGAACCGGTGCGAGAAACCGTCCGTTCGTTGTTCTCAACAAAGAATTAGTTGCACGGCTCCGAGACCAAAGAGTCCATTAGAGGAGTTTTGCTCTCCGTCGTAATAACCTAAAGTCCTCATTTGTTAAAGCAGGCCAAAATTCAAGATATCTAAAGATAGTGATAAACCAGCCCTTGATGGGTTTTGCCAAATTAGCTGCATTTGGAGTCATTAAACAACTAATACCACACCGACAATCTAAGTTATGTGTACAATCTCCTTTTTTTTCCTCCCGTCTTTGGTGTGTCCTTTCCTCTCTCCCCCCGAACCCCCATGGATAATCAATGATTTTGCCCTTTCCCCCCTCCATCCCTTTTCCCCTCTGTGACTCTGGTTCCTGTCTGTATGTGGTCATTTTCTCAGTTGATTTTTCAAGTGGCTCTTGGTAGCATGGTTGTGCCTCAGCATTCGACCTATCTCCCTCTCCATCTGCACCCATCTGATCTTCCCTTCCACTCCCTGGCCCTTCTTTGCAGGCTGATATGACCTTAGCATAATTCATATCTCCTTCCTTCCTTTTCAGCCTCTCATCATCGTATGGTGTGTCTTCTCTGGTCACTACCCCTGAGACTTGCTTCAGCCTGTTTACCTCAAATTCTAGGACCTTTACCCTGGCTACTGCAGTTTCGACTTGTGACTCCCAATTCTTCGTCTCCTTCTCCAACCTCTTTTCCCATTTCACAGAGAGCTCTTTCTCCATTTTTTCA
Source organism: Cherax quadricarinatus (assembly GCF_026875155.1). Lineage (NCBI taxonomy): Eukaryota > Metazoa > Arthropoda > Malacostraca > Decapoda > Parastacidae > Cherax > Cherax quadricarinatus. The sequence goes on from NC_069415.1 coordinate 54,634,436, forward strand.
GAAAGCTCTCCTAATTTTCTCTCCCATTCTTGCTCTATCCTTTTCCACTGTTCCTCCATCCATTCCTCCCTACCAGTACCATTGTCATCTGATCCCTGATTCCTGCGAGTCCCAACCATTTTTTTTATGAAAGAGAGAAAGAGAAAAAGAAAAAGGGGGAGAGAGTGAGAGATATGGAGAGAGAGAAGGGGAGCCTAGAAGGAGGGGAAATGAAGGGAAAAAGGGTGGAGAAAGTGAGAGAGGGAAAAGGTAAGAGAGAGGGGGGAGTGAAAAGGAAGAGAGAGAGAGAAGAGAAAAGAGAGAGTAAGAGAGGAAGAGAGGAAGAGAGAGAGGGAGAGAGAGAGAAAGAGTAAAAGGAAGAGAGAGAGGAAGAGAGGAGAGGATGAGAGAGAGGATGAGAGAGAGGATGAGAGAAAGGGGGAGAAGAGAAAGAGAGAGAGAGAGAGAGAGAGAGAGAGAGAGAGAGAGAGAGAGAGAGAGAGGGAGAGAGAGAGAGAGAGAGAGAGGAGAGAGAGAGAGAGAGAGAGAGGAGAGAGAGAGAGGAGAAGGAGAGGAGAGAGAGGAGGGAGATGGGGGGGGGAAAGGAAGGGTTATAGGGTCACTTCACAGGAAGGTTGTAAAATCCTGTATATGTGTGTGTGTGTGTCTATATATGTGTGTGTGTGTGTCTGTATGTGTGTGTGTGTTGTGTGTGTGTGTGTGTGTGTGTGTTTATGTGTGTGTGTGTGTGTGTGTGTGTGTGTGTGTGTGTGTGTGTGTGTGTGTGTGTGTGTGTGTGTAAGTGTGTGTGTGTATGAGTCCTTCGTATGTACCCATGTATGTACTACTGACAAACACTAGAACATAATAAAGAAGGAACACGGCAACAGGCCTACTGGCCTATGGAAGGCAGGTCAGACACGTCACTTAAGGGAGGAGCATGGCATCCGTCCTAGTAGCACAAGCTAGTCAGGTCCAACTCACACCCACCCTCACCAACTCATGTATTTATCCAACCTATTTTTAAAATTTCACAACGTCTTAGCTTCTATGACGGTACTCGGGAGTTTGTTCCACTCATCCACAACTCTATTACCGAACCAGTGCTTTCCTATATCCTTCCTGAATCTGAAATTTTCCAGTTTAAAACCATTGCTGCGATTCCTGTCTATGTTAGATACATGTTTTTCCTTTTCCGTTTACCGAAAACCTATGCACAGTGGCATGTACATTCACTATTTTTTCTATCATGCTTCCCCTGTCAAGAAAAGTGTTCTTATCTCCCTCTTTCTCCGTGCCCTCTGCATCTGTGATCCTCAGTTTCTTCAAGCAAAAATTTCCACTCTTCATAATTCGTTTTCTCATCTTGGCTACCCTTCCCATTTCATAGACTCTGCCCTCTCACATGCTAAACGTTATTGCTTCTCTTTCAAACTCTCCACTCCTGGGAACTCTTCTGTCCTCTGCCTTCCCTACATTTCCGGTCTTTCTAATCTCAACAATTCTCTCCGTCCCTTAGACATCAAGCTTACTTTCCGCCAGACTAACACTCTTCACACTAATCTCGTTCATACCTCTCCTCCCTCTACAGATGTTCCTGGTGTCTACTCTATTACTTGCTCCTCCTGTCCTCTTCAATACTTTGGAGAAACTGGTCGATCTCTTTCTGACAGACTTAGGGAGCACAAAAATAGTGTTAGGCTTGCCGACATTAACAATGCTCTGTTCTGTCACGTCAGAGATCACAGTCATCCTATCGACTGGTCTTCCGCTAAAACTGTCTTCCCTACTTCCAACTCATTCGCCGTCTAGTTGAATCCTCTCTAATACACAACTTTCCTTGTATGAATCTTAGCCCTGGCTTCGTCTCTGTAGATGCCTTCCTCTCCCACTACATTGTAAAATACTCCAAACTTCAGACCCCCGTGACTTAACCTGATTCCTCATTTTTTATTTTTTATTCTTCTCCCTCTTCCCCTTTCCTCTTTCCTTCTTTTTTCTCCTCTGGGTTGTCTTTCTTTCTTCTGTCTCGTGTTTCTGTTCCTTCAATATTTATTTCATCACTTCCCCTTCCCCCCACCTCTGTGTACTTGCTCTCCCTCTGTGGGCACCTAGCTCCCTTGCAGTGCTCCCCTTTCTTTGTATTTGACTGGCTCCTCCTCCTTAATTCCCCACTACTACCACTATCACTTCCATTACTACTACTTCTACTACTACTACTACTATTACTACTACTACTACTACTACTACTACTACTACTACCACTACTACTTCTACTACTACCACCACTACCTCTTCCTGCCTATATATACCCGTCCTGCTCCACTTCTGGTTAGTGTGACTTTGTAAATTGTCCAAGTCGGACTGAAACGTCGTCGTAAGCTCCTCTTTTCTATGTGCGGGTTATTTGTGTATCGTTCCAGTCACGGTATTGTGCCTTCTTTTATTATTTATGTTAGATATTTTTAGCGCACTATTTACATCCCTTTAATTCCTGTTTTCCATTTATACACCTCAATTATATCCTCCCTAATTCTACGCCTTTCTAGAGGGTGAAGATTCAGGGACCTCAGCCTACCCTCATAGGGAAGATTTCTGTTACATGGGATCAACTTTGTCGTCCTCCTTTGTACGTTTTCCACATCATTTATATCCATTCTGTAATATGGTGATCAAAACTGCAAAGCATAATCTAAATAAGGTCTAACCAAAGATATATAGAGTTGAAGAACAACTGAGGACTTCTATTATTTATACTTCTCCTGCCCTGGTTCCATCCATGTTCTTCTCTTCAGTTATTCTATTCTCATTACCTATTTGAGTCCTTATTTACCACACTTATCACTTGTTATATGCTATATTACATATGACGATAAGAGTAATAATCCTTCAGTATACAACACGTTCTATTTTCTGTGCTTTGTTGCCCCTGGGACCTTCTGAAAAGCGCAAATTTGACGGAGCTCAATCTTGCGTAACTTAAACCATACCCCCGGCCGGGATTGAACCCGCGGTCATAGTCTCAAAACTCCAGCCCGTCGCGTTAGCCACTAGACCAGCTAGCCACAATAAAATTCATCCAACTAGGTATATTTCTACACCATAGGAAAGTTAGCACAGGCACCTCTGTGACCACAAATGCAAGTTTTTACAGACGAATCTCCAGCTAGCGTGGCCGTGACGAACTCTAGCTCAAGTCCCTTCACTGCCGTCAACATGACTCAAGAAATCGTAATGACACGATTGCAAATAAACCATACCCCCGGCCGGGATTGAACCCGCGGTCATAGAGTCTCAAAACTCCAGCCCGTCGCGTTAGCCACTAGACCAGCTAGCCACAATAAGATTCATCCAACTAGGTATATTTCTACACCATAGGAAAGTTAGCACAGGCACCTCTGTGACCACAAATGCAAGTTTTTACAGACGAATCTCCAGCTAGCGTGGCCGGACGGGAACTCTAGCTCAAGTCCCTTCACTGCCGTCAATGACTCCAAGGAAAACGTAATGACCGATTGCAAATAAACCATAAACCCCCGGCCGGGATTGAACCCCGGTCATAGAGTTCCCAAAAATTTTTTGACCGGGGGGTTAATCCCGGCCGGGGGGGATGGTTTATTTGCAAAACGTGTCATTCGATTTCTTGAGTCAGGGTTTTCGGCAGTTTTGGGGGCTTGGGGGTGGGGTTCCCTCACGGCCACGCCCAGTGGAGATTCGTCTGTAAAAAAATTTCATTTTTTGGTCCCCAAAAGGTGCCTTGTGCTAAATTTCCTATGGTGTTTGAAATAACCCGTTGGATGAATTTTTATTGTGGCTAGCTGGGGCTAGTGGTTTAAAGCGAAAGGGGTGGAGTTTTGAGGACTCTATGACCCCGGGGGTTTAATCCCCGGGGGGGGGGTTTTGGTTTATTTGCACTGTTTTCATTACGATTTCTTGAGTCTTGGTAACCCTTTTTCCCCGCACCCCCTGTTTTGTGGGTACATGCATGTGTTTTTGTGTGTTTTTACTCAACCTGGGTTTGTTTTTTTTGGGAGGGGTCGATTCATAAGCTCCCGGCCCCCTCTTTATGATTGCTTCTAGGGGCCCCCTCTCTCCCTGCTCCTGAGCTTAAACAAAACCCCATCTTAAAACTTGTATGGGTTTCCCCCTCCCCTACGTCACTTTTTTTAGGCTTTCCACTTCATTGCAAAAATTTGATAAAAATATTTTCCCAAAAACCCCTTTGATCGTCTGATCTTCAAAATTCCCAAATTTTGGACCCCCTTTTTTCTGTGTCCCCTCTCTGGAAAAAAACCTGTCTGTAACCACCCTTTTCTATTTGCCACAGTATTTTATATGTCGTTAAACATGTCTCCCCTGACCCTCCTGTTCCCCCAGTATTGTAAAACCAAAATTTCCCCCTTAACCTTTTTTGTTGGGAAAAATTCCCCTTACCTCTGGGGCTAGTCTTGTTGCAAACCTTTGCACTTTCTCCAATTTCTTGACGTGCTTTACCAGGTGTGGATTCCAAACTGGTGCTGCATACTCTAGTATAGGCCTGACGTATATGGTGGACAAAGTCTTGAACGATCCCTTACTGGGGTATTGGAACACTATCCTTAGGTTTGCCAGACGCCCGTATGCTGCAGCAGTTATCTGATTGATGTGCGCCTCAGGAGATGTGCTCGGTATTATACTCACCCCAAGATTTTTCTCCTTGAGTGAGGTTTGCAGTCTTTGGCCACCTAGCCTATTCTCTGTCTGCGGTCTTCTTTGCCCTTCCCCATCTTCATGACTTTGCATTTGGTGGGATTGAATTCGAGAAGATAATTGCTGGACCATGTGTCTAGACTGTCCAGGTCCTAAGCTCTCAGGGAGTTAGTGTGGGGTGTTACCAAGCACCATGGCTTGTTGTAGTGTTTTAGAATCTCAGGTTAAAGTGTTGAAGAAGGAGCTTCTACTTCAGGAGGAAAATAGGAGGCTGAAGCTTCACCTAGATGAGTTTGAGAGAGAGTGCAAGAAGGATTTAGCTGGTAAGGAGGAAATAGTCACCAGCAGTGAGAGTGGCAGTCGCTTTAAGTGTCAAGTGGTTCACAGTTCATGAAGAAGGACGATAAGGAGGGTTAATTAACAGAGAAGATGTGAAGGTAGAAAATCGATTTTCTGTTCTACAGGACGAGTGCACTTCAGTGGTTAGTGAGGTTGAAGGTACCACCGATTACCCTGCTAATCAAGGTAAGAATATTTTAATTGCAGATTCTCAGGTAAGATATATGGACCGTGCTTTTTGTAACAGAGATAGAAAGTTCAGACAGAGGGTGCACCTTCTAGTAACTGATGTTGGTGAGTTTGGGGAAAGTGATCACAAATCACTTTAGTTTCAATATATCATGGAATTACCCAGATAACAGCAATCAAATCTCTGTCCCAGACTTTCGCTTGGCCGATTTCATGGGACTGAAAAATTACCTGGGTGGGCTAAATTGGGATGACCTGTTTATAGGTCAGGTAGGTGATCCTGGTTGCCAATATGACGTTTTCCAGAGCATAGTTCTAGCTGCCCAGACAACTTTTGTTCTGAGTAGGGAAATTAGAACTAACAAAATTGATCCCAAATGGATGAACAATAGATTAAAACATTTCATTAGTCAAAAGAGAGGCATATATAGGTGAATCAAAACAGCGGATGAGCAGTTAAGAAATCAATATATTCAATTAAAGCGAGATATTAAAAGAAGGAATAAGAAAAGCAAAAAGGGATTATGATTATGACAGGAAATCTTGAGTCTAGTGACTTTCAGGATTGCTTTTTAGAACAGTTTGTGACAGAACCAACTAGAGGAAGCAATCTGCTTGACTTGGTTCTTGGTATGCAGAAGTAGGGACAAGATCAGATCACTGACAGTTATAATGATATATGTGAAATTTTCAATACTTACTTCCTCTCAGTTTTTACCAGGAAAATACTAGTGAAATTCCTGAAATAATAGATTATGTAGAACAGGACGATAATAAACTATGCACGATTGTGGTAACTATTGACATGGCCCTCAGACAAATAGAGAAATTAAAACCTAACAAATCCCCAGGTCCTGATGAACTGTTTGTAAAGGTGTTAAAGGGATGTAAAGATGAACTTAGCATACTTTTGGCTAATCTTTTCAACATATCACTACAAACTGCCTGATAAGTGGAAAATGGCAAATGTAATACCTATTTACAAAGAAGGTGACAGGTCCTTATTTACGAACTATAGACAAATAGTGGGAAAATTTATGGAATCAATAATTGCCAAAGCAATTCGTAGTCATCTTGATAGACATAAATTGATTAATGAATCTCAACACGGTTTTACAAAGAGGCATTCCTGTCTTACGAATTTACTAACTTTTTTCACTAAGGTGTTTGAGGAGGTACATCATAGTAATGAATATGATATTGTGTATATGGACTTCAGTAAGGCTTTCGATAGAGTTCCACGTCAGAGGCTATTGAGGAAATTTAAGGCACACAGAATAGGAGAAAGATTTTTTTCCTGGACAGAGGCATGGCTGACAAATGGGCAGCATAGAGTTTGCATAAATGGGGAGAAATCAGAATGGGGGCACATCACAAGTGGTGATCCGCAGAGGTCAGTGTTGGGCCCATTGTTGTTCACAATTTACATAAACGACGTATATGAGGGAATAAATAACGACATAAGCAAATTTACTGATAACACCAAAATAGGCTGTCCAATTCATTCTAATGAGGACACTAGAGCACTCCAGGATAATTTGAATAGACTGATGCAATGGTCGGAGAAGTGGCAGATGCAGTTTAATATAGACAAATGCAAAGTTCTAAATGTTGGACAGGAAAATAACCATGCCACATATAAACTAAATAATGTAGATCTTAATACTACTGACTGCAAAAAAGATCTAGGAGTTTTGGTAAGCAGTAATCTAAAACCAAGACAACAGTGCATTAATGTTCACGATGAAGCTAACAGAATCTTTGGCTTCATATCTAGAAGTATAAATAACTGATGTCCGCAGGTTGTTCTTCAACTATATATATCCTTGGTTAGGCCTTATTTAGATTATGCTGCACATTTCTGGTCACTGTATTACAGAATGGATATAACTGCACTGGAAAACGTACAGAGGAGGATGACAAAGTTGATCCCATGTATCAGAAATCTTCCCTATGAGGATAGACTGAGGTCCCTGAATCTGCACTCTCTCGTAAGGCGTAGAATTAGGGGGATATGATCGAGGTGTATAAATGGAAAACAGGAATAAATAAAGGGAATGTAAATAGCGTGCTTAAAATTTTCGGCTAAGACAGGACTTGTAGCAATGATTTCAAGCTGGAAAAACTCAGATTCAGGAAGGATATAGGAAAGCACTGGTTTGGTGGTAGAGTTGTGGATGAGTGGAACAAACTCCCGAGTACAGTTATAGAGGTTAAAGCGTTGTGTAGTTTTAAAAATAGGCTAGATAAATACATGAGTGGGTGTGGGTGGGTGTGAGTTGGACTTAACTAGCTTGTGCTACTAGGTCTGATGCCGTGCTTCTTCCTTAAGTGTAAGTGACCTGACCAGGTGGGTCATTGGGCTAATCATGGTGGGCGGGGACATAGACTTGCTTCCGCATGGGTCAGTAGGAGTGCTGCAGTGTTCCTTCTTATGTTCTTATTTTCTTTGTAGTCCTGCCTGATCTTCAACTGATTTAATTCTCTTCATTAATTTCACATCATCTGCCAACAGGAACACTTCTGAATCTATCCCTTCCTTCATGTCATACACATATACCAAAAATAGCACTGGTCCTAGGACTGACCCCAAGGGGACCTCGCTCGTCACAGGTGCCCACTGTGATACCTCATCACGTACCATGACTCGTTGTTGCCTCCCTGTCAGGTATTCTCTGATCCATTGCAATGCCCTTCATGTTATATGTGCATGATCCTCTAGCTTCTGCACAAATCTCATGTGAGGAACTGTGTCGAAGGCCTTCCTGCAGTCCAGGAAAATACAATCAACCCACCCCTCTCTCTCGTGTCTTACTTCTGTTACTTTGTCATAAAACTTCAGAAGGTTTGTGACACAGGATTTGCCTTCCATGAACCCATGCTGGTTGTCGTTTAAAATCTTGTTCCATTCCAGGTGCTCCACATTCTCCTCCTGATAATCTTCTCCATGACTTTGAGTACCATACACATCAGTGCCACTGGTGTGTAGTTTAGTGCCTCGTTTCTGTCTCCTTTCTTAAAAATGGGGACTACGTTTGCCATTTTCATACCTCAGGTAGTTGCCCAGTTTCCAGTTCCAGTTCCTTCTCTAAGGGCCCACGGGGAGATGTTATCTGGTCCCATCTCCTTTAAGGTATCAAGGCCCCTTAGCAGCTTCCACACCTCCTCCTCAGTTGTGTGTGTGTCAACTAACACTTGTTGGTATCTTCCATGTTGGTGTTCCCCTCTGTTCTGTATTCCCTGAGCTCTTCCTGTCTCTACTATAAATTCTTTCTTAAATCTCGTGTTGAGCTCCTCGCATACCTCATGATCGTTTCTTGTGAGTTCCCCATCCTCTTTCCTGTGCCTGATTTCCTGGTCTTTGACTGTTGTCTTCCTCCTGATGTGGCTATACAGCAGTTTCGGGTCTGACTTGACTATCGATGCTATGTTGTTTTCGTACTGTCGCTGGGCCTCCCTCCTTATCTGTGCATACTCGTTTCTGGCTCTTCGGCTGATCTCCTTATTTTCCTGGGTTCTTTGCCTTCTGTACATTTTCCATTCTCAAGTGCACTTAGTTTTTGCCTTCCTACACCTTCGGGTAAACCAGGGGCTCGTTCTGGTCCTCCCATTATTTCTGTTGCCCTTGGGAACAAACCTTTCCTCTGCCTCCTTTTATTTTGTTGTTACGTATTCCATCATTTCTTTAACTGACTTTCCTCCCATTTCTCTGTCCCACTGAACCTCCTGCAGGAAGTTCCTCAAACCTGTGTAATTCCCCCTTCTATAGTCTGGCTTTTCCCATTCAACTCATCTTACCCTCTCCACTTGTAGCTCTACTACGTATTCAAAGCACAAAACTATGTAATCACTAGCTCCAAGGGCCTCTCATGTGTGATGTCCTTAGTGTCTGAACTGCTCAGGGTGAACACAAGGTCCAGTATTGCTGGTCCATCCTCCCCTCTCTCTCTCTGGTAGTGTCCTGAACTTGTTGATGCATAAGGTTTTCCAGTACCACAACCATCATCTTGGCTCTCCATGTATCGGGATCCCCATATGGCTGCAGGTTTTCCCAAGTGATCTCCCTGTGGTTGAAATCGCCCATAACCAGTAACTTTTCTCTGCTTGAGTGAGCTCTTCTTGCCACCTCACCCAGTGTGTCCACCAATGCTCTGTTGCTCTCTTCATATTCCTCTCTTGGCCTCCTGCAGCTCTGTGGTGGATTATACATCATTACAATGATACCTTAGGTTCCCCAGACCTGCTATGTACCTGCTATGTAGTCCCTTTCTCCAATCTCGTCCATGCCTCCCATTTCCTCAAATTTCCATCGGTTTTTTAAGGAGCAGTGTGACCCCACCTCCCCCTCTGCTCCTATCTTTCCTCAGGATCTGATATCTTGGTGGGAGTTTCGTTTCTGTGACCGCTGTAATGTCTGGGGATTTCTCATTGATTCTTTCATGCCACTCCTCATATTTATTCGTTATTCCATCTGTGCTCATGTACCAAACCTTCAACTTCTTTTCTAAAACTGTGGTCCTGGGAGAATATTGGGGTAGGGAGAGCAGGAGGCCTGGCAGGGGCCTATGGAGGGTTGTGGCGGGGGTGGGGGTGGGGGCAGAGTTCCCAAGGGGGTTGCTGTAGGGGTGGGGTTTATGGTGTAGGGGGTGGGGACAGAGGGATCAGTGTGTGAGTGCTGGTTTATATTGTTCAGTTGCTTAGGGGTTGACGTGGTTGGAGTCCTTCTGTGGGTGATTATGGGGGGTGTGTTTTCCCTTCCACCTGTATCTAGGTTATTTTGCTCATCTTTGTCATTTCCTCTTGTACCTCCTTTCGTTTTTGTACTCTCTCTTTCAGTATCATCTTTTCCTCTTGCATTCTGTTTGGATCGAAGTACACCCTCTGGAACTCCGGTGTGTCTCTCAGTCGTGCTTTCTCCTGCAGGATCATGGTTTGAGTTGATTTTGCCTTGAAAATTACTTTGAGAGGCCGTTTCCTTGCCCTTGCAAACCACCCAGTTCTCCGAAAATTTGTCACCTGGGTCATGTTGCTTTCACCTATTTCTTTCATGATACCTTCAATCACTTTCTTCTCCTCCTGTTTTCTTTCATCATAGGTTTCCCCTTCGACTTCCTGGGGCCCATAGACAAAAACTGATCTCTCCCTTTCTTCCTTACACTGTGTCTCCCATTGCGTCCTCTGAGATGTTTTAGTTCCTTCCCTTGGAGCATTCCTTCCTTCAATCCCTTCCCTAGCTGAGGCCCTTGTGCCCATTGGTCTGTCTTTCCTGCTCAGCTGTTCCTGGCCCCCGCAGGTGTTCGTTAGAGTCACTACATATCTCATAGCTCCTTCATTGTCTTCAGACCTCTCATTTGTTCCTAGTGTGCTCCTCGTCTTTGCGTTGGCTCCACATGGGCCTGACAGGACCTTTGCATACAGTATAGCTGCCTTGCTTTCTCCAGAGTCCTTGTCTGTGCCTGATGTGGAAGTCTCTGATGTTATGTCTGTACTGTCATTTCTTTCCTTAAACTGTTTCTGGTTTCTCAGTTCCTTTTCTAAGCACTGCATCTTAGCTTCTGCTATTATGGCTTTCTGCTCCCACTTCCTGCTCTCTGCAGCTATCTTCTTCATCCTCCTTTCAAGCTTCCTTCCCAGTCTTTTTCCCTGTTTTTGAGCTCTGCTTCCCGATCCTCCCTCCCAGATTCGTCCACCAGGCCCTTGGATCTCGGCCTTGTTTTTAGTTGACCCATTGTACCACAGAATGATGCTTGTGTATTTTCGGAGTTGGTGTTTGCGTGAGGATGGGTGTTGTTGGGAGGGAAAGGGGGAGGGAGATAGGGCAGGGGGAGATGGATACGAGGTGGGAGGGGGACAGCATCAAAGAGAGATTGGGAGGTACAAAGGGGTTTAGGGAGGGAGGAGGGAGTGTGAGAGGGGCTAGGGGGAAAGAAGACTGGGGAGAAGGAAGATGGATGGAAGGTGAGGATGAAGAGGGAGAGAGAGAGAAAAGAGAGGGAGAGAAGAGAGAGAGAGAGAGAGAGAGAGAGAGAGAGAGGAGAGGAGAGAGAGAGAGAGAGAGAGAGAGAGAGAGAGAGAAGAGAGAGAGAGAGAAGAGAGAGAGAGTTAGGGGGAGAGAGAGAGAGTGATAGGATGGGAGATGGGAGTGTATGAGGGAGGAGAGAGGGGGGAGAGGGAGAGATGGTTAGGGGGAGGGGCAGAGTGATGGAGAGGTGGAGAATGGGAAATTGTATTGGACCTGGTTTGATGTGTGCTTGTGTGTGTGTGTGTGTGCATGTGTGTGTGTGTGTGTGTGTGTGTGTGTGTATGTGTGTGTGTGCGTGTGTGTGGTGTGTGTGTGTGTGTGTGTGTGTGTGTGTGCATGTGTGTGCGTGTGTGCATTGTGTGTGTGTGTGTGTGTGTGTGTGTGTGTGTGTGTGTGTGTGGTGTGTGTGCATGTGTGTGTGTGTGTGTGTGTGTGTGTGTGTATGTGTGTGTGCATGTGTGTGTACTCACCTATTTGTACTCACCTATTTGTGGTTGCAGGGGTCGAGTCCTAGCTCCTGGCCCCGCCTCTTCACCGGTTGCTACTAGGCCCTCTCTCTCCCCGCTCCATGAGCTTTATCAAACCTCGTCTTAAAACTGTGTATGGTTCCTGCCTCCACTACGTCATTTTCTAGGCTATTCCACTGCTTTACAACTCTATGACTGAAGAAATACTTCCTACTATCTCTCTGACTCATTTGTGTCTTCAACTTCCAATTGTGGCCTCTTGTTTCTGTGTCCCCTCCCTGGAACATCCTGTCTTTGTCCACCTTGTCTATTCCACGCAGTATTTTATATGTCGTTATCATGTCTCCCCTGACCCTCCTGTCCTCCAGTGTCGTCAGGCCGATTTCCCTTAATCTTTCTTCATAGGACATTCCCCTTAGCTCTGGAACTAACCTTGTCGCAAACCTTTGTACTTTCTCTAGTTTCTTGACGTGCTTTATCAAGTGCGGGTTCCAAACAGGTGCTGCATACTCCAGTATGGGCCTGACATACACGGTGTACAGTGTCTTGAATGATTCCTTACTAAGGTATCGGAATGCTGTTCTCAGGTTTGCCAGGCGCCCATATGCTGCAGCAGTTATCTGATTGATGTGTGCTTCCGGAGACATGCTCGGTGTTATACTCACCCCAAGATCTTTCTCCTTGAGTGAGGTTTGCAGTCTTTGGCCACCTAGCCTATACTCTGTCTGTGGTCTTCTGTGCCCTTCCCCTATCTTCATGACTTTGCATTTGGCAGGATTAAATTCGAGAAGCCATTTGCTGGACCAGGTGTCCATCTGTCCAGGTCTCTTTGAAGTCCTGCCTGGTCCTCATCAGATTTAATTCTCCTCATTAACTTCACATCATCTGCAAACAGGGACACTTCTGAGTCTAACCCTTCCGTCATGTCGTTCACATATACCAAAAATAGCACTGGTCCTAGGACCGACCCCTGTGGGACCCCGCTCGTCACAGGTGCCCACTGTGATACATCATTACGTACCATGACTCGTTGTTGCCTCCCTGTCAGGTATTCTCTGATCCATTGCAGTGCCCTTCCTGTTATATGCGCCTGATGCTCTAGCTTCTGCACTAATCTCTTGTGAGGAACTGTGTCAAAGGCCTTCTTGCAGTCCAAGAAGATGCAATCAACCCACCCCTCTCTCTCGTGTCTTACTTCTGTTATTTTATCATAAAACTCCAGAAGGTTTGTGACACAGGATTTGCCTTCCGTGAATCCGTGCTGGTTGGCATATATACTCTTGTTCCGTTCCAGGTGCTCCACCACTCTCCTCCTGATAATCTTCTCCATAATTTTGCATACTATACACGTCAATGACACAGGTCAATAGTTTAGTGCCTCTTTTCTGTCTCCTTGTTTAAAAATGGGAACTACATTTGCCGTCTTCCATACCTCAGGTAGTTGCCCAGTTTCCAGGGATGTGTTGAAGATTGTGGTAAGTGGCACACACAACATATCTGCTCCCTCTCTAAGGACCCACGGGGAGATGTTGTCCGGTCCCATTGCCTTTGAGGTATCGATGTCCCTTAGCAGTTTCTTCACCTCCTCCTCATCTGTATGTATGTCGTCCAACACTTGTTGGTGTATTCCTTGCTGGTGTCCCCATCTGGTCTGTCCCCCCAGAGTCCTTCCTGTCTCTACTGTAAATACTTCCTTAAATCTCGTGTTGAGCTCCTCACATACCTCTTGATCGTTTCTTGTGAGTTCTCCACCTTCTTTCCTCAGCCTTATCACCTGGTCCTTGACTGTTGTCTTCCTCCTAATGTGGCTATACAGCAGTTTCGGGTCAGATTTGACTTTCAATGCTATGTCGTTTTCATACTGTCGCTGGGCCTCCCTCTTATCTGTGCATACTCGTTTCTGGCTCTTCTACTAATCTCCTTGTTTTCCTGGGTCCTATGCCTCCTGTACCTTTTCCATTCTCTGTTGCACTTAGTTTTTTGCCTCCCTACACCTTCGGGTAAACCAAGGACTCGTTTTGGTCTTCCTATTATTTCTGTTTCCCTTGGGAACAAAACTTTCCCTCTGCCTCCTTGCACTTTGTTGCCACATATTCCATCATCTCGTTTACTGATTTTCCTACCGTTTCTCTGTCTCACTGAACCTCCTGCAGGAAGTTTCTCATACCTGTGTAGTCCCCCCTTTTATAGTTTGGCCTGTCCCCTTCAGTTCCTGTTAAACCCTTCTCCACTTGTAACTCTACTATATAGTCAAAACTCAGAACCACATGATCGCTAGCTCCAAGGGGCCTACTCGTAAGTGATGTCCTCAATGTCTGAACTGCTAGGGTGAACACAAGATCCAGTCTTGCTGGCTCATCCTCCCCTTTCTCTCTGGTTGTGTCCCTGACATGTTGATGCATGAGGTTTTCAAGTACCACATCCATCATCTTGGCTCTCCATGTTTCGGGACCCCCATGTGGCTCCAGGTTTTCCCAGTCGATCTCCCTGTGGTTGAAATCGCCCATTACCAGTAACTTTGCTCTGCTCGAGTGAGCTCTTCTTGCCACCTCAGCCAGTGTGTCCACCATCACCCTGTTGTTTTCTTCGTACTCCTCTCTTGGCCTCCTGCAGTTCTGTGGTGGGTTTTACATCACTCCAATGACTACTTTATGTTCTCCGGACTGAATTGTACCTACAATGTAGTCTCTTTCTCCAATCATGTCCATGCCTTCCATGCCTGTGTGTGTGTGTGTGTGTGTGTGTGTGTGCATGTGTGTGTGTGTGTGTGTGTGTGTGTGTGCATGTGTGTGTGTGTGTGTGTGTGTGTGTGTGTGTGTGTGTGTGTGTGTGTGTGTGTGTGTGTGTGTGTGTGTGAGTGTGTGTGTGTGGTGTGTGCATGTGTGTGTGTGTGTGTGTGTGTGTGTGTGCATGTGTGTGTGTGTGTGTGTGTGTGTGTGTGTGTGTGTGTGTGTGTGTGTACTCACATAATTGTACTCACCTAATTGTGGTTGCAGGGTTTGAGACTTAGCTCCTGGCTCTGCCTCTTCACCGAATCCTACTAGGTCCTCTCTCTCCCTGCTCCATGAGCTTTATCATACCTCATCTCAAAGCTATGTATGGTTCCTGCCTCTACTACATTACTCGCCAGACTGTTCCACTTCCTGACTACCCTATGGCTGAAGAAATACTTCCTAACATTCCTTTGACTCATCTGAATCTTCAACTTCCAAGTGTGACCCCTTGTTTCTGTGTCCCCCTCTCTGAAACATCCAGTCTCTGTCCACCTTGTCTTCTGTCCTCCAGTGTCATGAGGCCGATTTCCCTTAACCTTTCCTCTTAAAACTCTGGCACTAACCTTGTCGCAAACCTTTGCACTTCCTCTAATTTCTTGACATGCTTGACCCGGTGCGGGTTTCAAACTGGTGCTGCATACTCCAGTATAGGCCTGACATACACGGGGTAAAGTGTCTTGAAAGATTCCTTAATTAGGTTTCGGAACGCTATTCTTAGGTTTGCAAAGCGCCCATATGCTGCAGCAGTTATTTGGTTGATGTGTGCTTCTAGAGACATGCTCGGTGTTATACTCTTCCCAAGATCTTTCTCCTGAGTGTGTGTATGTGTGTTTGTGTGTGTGTGTGCGTGTGTGTGTGTGTGTGTGTGTGTGTGTGTGTGTGTGTGTGTGTGTGTGTGTGTGTGTGTGTGTGTGTGTGTGTGTGTGTGTATGTGCAAGTATGTGAATGATTGTTTTTCTGATTTTTGGTCTCCGGGTCCTGATTATATCTCCCTCACACTCATTATGTACTTATATTACATATTACTTACATTACACATTACTTATATTACATAACATTAATCGAGATTAAGAAATCACTAATTATAATTAATAATAGCACTACTATTATTATTTGCGACCACTGTCAGCCTCAAAGTTATCTCTGAGTCACCAGACCCTGCGACGTGGAGACAAGTGGTTCGTCTTTATGGTCCATCCTTCTTCCCCCTGCCATCCAAGATGGCAGAAGTGAGGATTTCCTGAGAGGGATATTCAAGTTTATACAACGTAGAATCACAGGTGTTGCCAGTATCTTACATGATGGATTAACACTATAAAATAACCTAACAGCCTTCCCCAATAGCAGGAGCAAATTTATTTTTTTCATAGTTTGTAAACCGATAGCACTAAAGTCCCACATTATCAAAATATGTGAAAGAATTTTGAGAAGCTTGATTCCCAGTCACATAGAATCACAACAATTGCACAAACCATAAAAAGAGTAGGTTGCTTCTGCCTCTTACAGTTACATTTCAGCATGGTCTTGGATGCACTGGCAGACAAGTAAAATGCAAATATAATGTACACTGACTTTGCAAAACCCATTGACATTTGTAACTAAGAAGTAATTGCACACAAAATATTCAATTGGAATAACTAGAATGTCGGGAGATGGATATTTAACTTCCTAATGAGCAGAATCCTAAGAATTAAATGTTATATTCCAGATGAACAGTTCTCACACCACTTTCCTTTCTCATTCTCATTTCTGGCTTAGACAAAGAATAAACAATATCACTGAATCATCATTTGCAGATGATACTATAATTTGTATGGGTGGCATATCCAAAAGGAGATACAGTGATCCTTTGGGGGGAGGGGGGGAGGGGGAGGGGGAGGGGGGGGGAGGGAAGGAATTCCTGGAAAAAAATCGAAAATGTTTGGAAACAAATGTTTTCTAACAGAAAAATAGTGCATAATTCTTGCAACATGATGATACAATCAGCTTGTTTATATCACATTTTTAAGTATCTTTTCCAAAAATGTTTTTTTTTTCTTGCTGCCATGAAGAGGACATGATGCCAATTCATGTGTTTATATTTTTTTTTACTCAAAAAATACCATTTTTATGATTGTTTCTTTCCAAATATACAACATGGCATCTTGTCGGTTGACTCCATTTTAATGCTCAGAGTGAGAGCTGTTCAGTCACCTGTGGCTGCCATCAGTAGAGATATATGGTGCGCCCATGTTCGGTGCGCCCTGACCGTACAGTTTTACAGACAATGGAATTTCTATACACAAATAACCCGCACATAAAAGAGAGAAGCTTACGACGACGTTTCGGTCCGACTTGGACCATTCACGGTATTGTGCCTTTTTGTTATTAATGGAATTTCTCTTTATCTCAGGAATAAGTTGTTGAAATTTCAATACTCGTTTTCGAAAACTACCTAACGGATTGTCGTAATTTTTGCACGCATTATTGAGGAATCATGCTTATACTCAACGGTAACGGGGATTTGCGATATTCCTTACATTTTTTTATTTTTTTTTCCAAAAAAAAAAATCCATAAAAAAAGAAAAAAATCAGCAATCTATTGACATTTCACTCAAAAACAGGAAGTCACAGAATTATCTAGACCTTTATCTTTCATCTGATGTGAACTAGAACATTGTACATCTTATCAATTTTGCAAACTAAGAGTTTTTATACCCTGTAAAATAGGGCATTATTATTTTTTCTTTCAATCTTTTAAGGCAAAAGTCACTAAAAACACTACGCAGGTTTCAAATGCTGCTTAAATCACAGTACAAAATTCATTGAAACTGGATAATTAAAAAAAAAACGGATATCTTTCCTCCCTCCATTAAAATCTTACAATAGGCTGCTGACAACGAGAGTCTTTAATGACAACGAATAAAACAAGCTTGAATTATTTAAGAAGTTTTCACAGCTGTAAGGAAAATGATGGGCTGGATAAATAGAATCTTCAAAACAATTAGTGCCAAGACAATAATATAGACACTAAGCAGGAAGTATTGTTACATACAAAGTTCCTTTCAAACCTGCCAAAACTTCTGAACTAGAGGTGTGCAGAGAATCAATTCAAATTCAGTAAAGCACCTGAGCTTTGGTGAATGTTTAAGTCCCTTAAATCGTTCACCTTGGAATGAATGCGATAAAGATACGTTATAATTGACACCTGGAAATATGTGGAGTTTTTTACAATCACAGAACCTCAACACCCAGTGAATAAACGCTGCAGATGATGAAATAGCTTCAACTCAATTAGTGTGGGTGGACAAGATCATTCTAAAAGCCCTCACACATCCTTCCTTACAGAAGGTGGTGAATTATCAATCGACTCTAGTATTAGTTTATGCAAATGAAATTCTTCAATAATTTATTAGGGTGAAGAATTTAATCCTCCTTTCATACAGAGGATTCACAGACAGTGATGAAATAAATCATTATAGTTTCGTATGCTAGTTGGCGATGACACGATTTATTCCTGGCATCGCGAAGGTTGTGTGTGGCCTTGAAACCGTCTATACGTAATTATCTTCAGGTAATCATACTTTCACTCTCATACAAAAGTCACTATTTTCTAAATTTCGTTATTGTCGGATTGTTATTAATACATGCAGCTTAACATACAATAACCTAGCCTAACGAAGAAAAAATATTTTTTTTTTTAAATTAGGGCAAACAAAAGTGAACAAATTACAATTAGGCATTTAATGCATTATTGAAGTTTGAGAACAGGTTTGAACAGTTTGCTTTATCTTATATCTATAAATATCAATACTGTTGAACTGGTGGATTTCTGATTCACTTGGTAGATATCTACATCATTTGGTAGACACATAACTCAATTAAGACAATGCCTACATCAATTAGTGGACAACTACGATATTTAGTGGACAAATACGATATTTAGTGCATAACTACGATATTTAGTGCACAACTACGATATTTACTGGAAAACTATCTCACTCTGTAAACACCGAGTCAGATTTAAAAATGCATTTCTAGTTTAAAGTCTTATTTCTTCGTTCATATTTTATTTACAAAAGTATCACTTTTTTGTGACACTAACAGAGCATCTTAAGGTTAACAGGTGTGCGAAGCTCAGGAGTAAACATGAAACTGAGAAAATGTACTAAAACGATCCAGAGACAATGTAAACCTACATTAAACATAGAAAGCATATAAGAAAAATTATTAAGAACGTAATGCACTGAAATTTGTATCCCAGTTTTATCAATTTCTTCGATAAATGCAGAATAAAAATTTGAAAAAGAGCATATTGTATATAAAAACCCAAAAACAATGCAAACCACTGAGTAAAAGCACCAGTGTAAAAATATTGCAGCCGATCATTATTATATTATTCAAGATTCGCCGGTATTCTGGCGGCCCGGGCCTTTTTCCAAGTGGTGGCCCGGCCTTGGCTCCCTCTTTAGGGAGTGTCTGAGACCTAAGTCACCCATGGGAGGAGGCACAAGTACTTCCTCATCTTTGGGATCAACTGTCCCCAGGCCTAGCCACAAGCTAGGCCTCTCTGGTCTGCCATCCCCGCCACAAGGGGCCTAATGGGAATGACAGGCTTGTGAGCTGCAAGCTCGGGCTCAGGCACCTACCCTACCCTAGAAGGGCTGGGCATGTTGTCGATCAGACAGCCGATCAGACGAAGCATTTCCTCACCGAAACCAAAAATTCACAAGATTTTTAAAGTGCATTTCTGAAAGCTATTTTTTAGCAAAATTGTCTAAACTAACTTCAACTCATTTTTCTCATAACAAGCATCAAAAATTGAAGGTTAAATAGTCAAAATATTAAACTGTTAAAAATTTATAAGAAGCATAAAAATTCCTGCGGAAAAATACCACTCTAAGTGTTAAAATTTCAAAGCCTATTAGAAGAGGAATTCTCAAGTTATTTTATGGAAACTAAAATTCTTGTTTTGTCTGCATAAAATTAACTGATGGGCGCCTGCACATACATACACCAATACCCAAAATTTGAAGGCAATTTGATGAGGTGCTGTCTAGTAGTAAATGATAATCCTATCAGGGGGTATCTAATAGCTATGTACGATGGATCGAGGCTGTTGCCAAGATCGATTTGTTTACACAGAGGAACATTCTTCCTTGATCACTCCATCACCTGCTGTCAGCCCAGGAATTTTGCTAACATGCGTCAAGTAGAAGGGTATAATTCGCTATGAATGCTCTCGCTATTGTTGCCTTAATGGCCTCGCTCAGAGCATTTCACGCTATGATTGCCTACCCAAATCTCTCTATGATTGCTTCCAATTTCTGGGATCATTTTGGCTAACGAAATTTTGGCCTTTCACAGTGAGGTTCTGGTGGATTCCCTTCAGGGGCTATGACTCGAGCCCCAGTTCCTCGGAGCAACACTGTATTATCAGGATTTTTTATATATTCGCAATCATATGTACGTAATGAGTTACTGGAATTTCCCTGTTCATAGCGGCTCATACTCAGAGCTGTGTAGCTCCATTTCCTCGTATCAAGACTCATTATTCAGTGTAACAAAGATGAGCTACCTATGGTAAAGGATGAGGCTATAGCTCCTGGGCCCCAAAGTAGTTGTTTCTGACCACTTACGTGACGCATCTCTCTGATCCCCCAAAGGTAAACAAATGTTATATGTTACAACGTCTGACCACTTACATGGCAATTAGGTAAGCTATATTGGCTCCAAAACAGATGTGACACAACTCTGGTCCACCATTTTAAAATGTGTTACAGCTCCTGGTTCCCAAAGCAGATGTGATAGATCTGGTCGCCTTATTTTCTGATAAGAAACTTAGTGGTACTAAGGTGACAGAGATAAACTCCTGACCATCTATGTGGTAATATGGTAGCAGAGATAAAATATTAAGATTATAAGGTGCATAAAGCAGCAACAAACATTGGTAAAATAATACACTATAACATTTTCAAAATTGTTTTCACAAGCCAACCATCAGGAGTCAGACAAGCCAACCATCAGGAGTCAGACAAGCCAACCATCAGGAGTCAGACAAGCCAACCATCAGGAGTCAGACAAGCCAACCATCAGGAGTTAGACAAGCCAAGCATCAGGAGACAGACAAGCCAACCATCAGGAGTCAGACAAGCCAACCATCAGGAGTCAGACAAGCCAACCATCAGGAGTTAGACAAGCCAACCATCAGGAGACAGACAAGCCAACCATCAGGAGTCAGACAAGCCAACCATCAGGAGTCAGACAAGCCAACCATCAGGAGTTAGACAAGCCAACCATCAGGAGACAGACAAGCCAACCATCAGGAGTTAGACAAGCCAACCATCAGGAGACAGACAAGCCAAACCATCAGGAGTCAGACAAGCCAACCATCAGGAGTTAGACAAGCCAACCATCAGGAGACAGACAAGCCAACCATCAGGAGTCAGACAAGCCAACCATCAGGAGTTAGACAAGCCAACCATCAGGAGTCAGACAAGCCAACCATCAGGAGTCAGACAAGCCAACCATCAGGAGTTAGACAAGCCAACCATCAGGAGACAGACAAGCCAACCATCAGGAGTTAGACAAGCCAACCATCAGGAGACAGACAAACCAACCATCAGGAGACAGACAAGCCAACCACCAGGAGTTAGACAAGCCAACCATCAGGAGTCAGACAAGCCAACCATCAGGAGTTAGACAAGCCAACCATCAGAAGTTAGACAAGCCAACCATCAGGAGTCAGACAAGCCAACCATCAGGAGTTAGACAAGCCAACCATCAGGAGACAGACAAGCCAACCATCAGGAGTTAGACAAGCCAACCATCAGGAGACAGACAAGCCAACCACCAGGAGTTAGACAAGCCAACCACCAGGAGTCAGACAAGCCAACCATCAGGAGTCAGACAAGCCAACCATCAGGAGTTAGACAAGCCAACCATCAGGAGACAGACAAGCCAACCATCAGGAGTTAGACAAGCCAACCATCAGGAGACAGACAAGCCAACCATCAGGAGACAGACAAGCCAACCATCAGGAGACAGACAAGCCAACCATCAGGAGACAGACAAGCCAACCATCAGGAGACAGACAAGCCAACCATCAGGAGACAGACAAGCCAACCATCAGGAGTTAGAGAAGCCAACCATCAGGAGACAGACAAGCCAACCATCAGGAGTTAGACAAGCCAACCATCAGGAGACAGACAAGCCAACCATCAGGAGTCAGACAAGCCAACCATCAGGAGTTAGACAAGCCAACCATCAGGAGTCAGACAAGCCAACCATCAGGAGACAGACAAGCCAACCATCAGGAGACAGACAAGCCAACCATCAGGAGACAGACAAGCCAACCATCAGGAGTTAGACAAGCCAACCATCAGGAGACAGACAAGCCAACCATCAGGAGTCAGACAAGCCAACCATCAGGAGAGAGACAAGCCAACCATCAGGAGACAGACAAGCCAACCATCAGGAGACAGACAAGCCAACCATCAGGAGACAGACAAGCCAACCATCAGGAGACAGACAAGCCAACCATCAGGAGTTAGACAAGCCAACCATCAGGAGACAGACAAGCCAACCATCAGGAGTCAGACAAGCCAACCATCAGGAGACAGACAAGCCAACCATCAGGAGACAGACAAGCCAACCATCAGGAGACAGACAAGCCAACCATCAGGAGACAGACAAGCCAACCATCAGGAGTTAGACAAGCCAACCATCAGGAGTTAGACAAGCCAACCATCAGGAGTCAGACAAGCCAACCATCAGGAGTTAGACAAGCCAACCATCAGGAGTCAGACAAGCCAACCATCAGGAGACAGATAAGCCAACCATCAGGAGTCAGACAAGCCAACCATCAGGAGACAGACAAGCCAACCATCAGGAGACAGACAAGCCAACCATCAGGAGACAGACAAGCCAACCATCAGGAGACAGACAAGCCAACCATCAGGAGACAGACAAGCCAACCATCAGGAGACAGACAAGCCAACCATCAGGAGACAGACAAGCCAACCATCAGGAGACAGACAAGCCAACCATCAGGAGACAGACAAGCCAACCATCAGGAGACAGACAAGCCAACCATCAGGAGACAGACAAGCCAACCATCAGGAGACAGACAAGCCAACCACCAGGAAACAGACAAGCCAAGCATCAGGAGACAGACAAGCCAACCATCAGGAGACAGACAAGCCAACCATCATTAGTCAGACAAACCAACCATCAGGAGACAAACAAGCCAACCATCAGGAGACAAACAAGCCAACCATCAGGAGACAGACAAGCCAACCATCATGAGACAGACAAGCCAACCATCAGGAGACAGACAAGCAAACCATCAGGTGACAGACAAGCCAACCATCAGGAGACAGACAAGCCAACCATCAGGAGACAGACAAGCCAACCATCAGGAGACAGACAAGCAACCATCAGGAGACAGACAAGCCAACCATCAGGAGACAGACAAGCCAACCATCAGGAAACAGACAAGCCAACCATCAGGAGACAGACAAGCCAACCATCAGGAGACAGACAAGCCAACCATCAGGAGACAGACAAGCCAACCATCAGGAGACAGACAAGCCAACCATCAGGAGACAGACAAGCTAACCATCAGGAGACAGACAAGCCAACCATCAGGAGACAGATAAGCCAACCATCAGGAGTCAGACAAACCAACCATCAGGAAACAGACAAGCCAACCATCAGGAGTCAGACAAACCAACCATCAGGAAACAGACAAGCCAACCATCAGGAGTCAGACAAACCAACCATCAGGAGACAGACAAGCCAACCATCAGGAAACAGACAAGCCAACCATCAGGAGACAGACAAGCCAACCATCAGGAGACAGACAAGCCAACCATCAGGAGACAGACAAGCCAACCATCAGGAGACAGACAAGCCAACCATCAGGAGACAGACAAGCCAACCATCAGGAGACAGAAAAGCCAACCATCAGGAGACAGACAAGCCAACCATCAGGAGACAGACAAGCCAACCATCAGGAGTCAGACAAACCAACCATCAGGAAACAGACAAGCCAACCATCAGGAGTCAGACAAACCAACCATCAGGAGACAGACAAGCCAACCATCAGGAGACAGACAAACCAACCATCAGGAGTCAGACAAGCCAACCATCAGGAAACAGACAAGCCAACCATCAGGAGTTAGACAAGCCAACCATCAGGAGTCAGACAAGCCAACCATCAGGAGTTAGACAAGCCAACCATCAGAAGTTAGACAAGCCAACCATCAGGAGTCAGACAAGCCAACCATCAGGAGTTAGACAAGCCAACCATCAGGAGACAGACAAGCCAACCATCAGGAGTTAGACAAGCCAACCATCAGGAGACAGACAAGCCAACCACCAGGAGTTAGACAAGCCAACCACCAGGAGTCAGACAAGCCAACCATCAGGAGTCAGACAAGCCAACCATCAGGAGTTAGACAAGCCAACCATCAGGAGACAGACAAGCCAACCATCAGGAGTTAGACAAGCCACCCATCAGGAGACAGACAAGCCAACCATCAGGAGACAGACAAGCCAACCATCAGGAGACAGACAAGCCAACCATCAGGAGACAGACAAGCCAACCATCAGGAGACAGACAAGCCAACCATCAGGAGTTAGAGAAGCCAACCATCAGGAGACAGACAAGCCAACCATCAGGAGTTAGACAAGCCAACCATCAGGAGACAGACAAGCCAACCATCAGGAGTCAGACAAGCCAACCATCAGGAGTTAGACAAGCCAACCATCAGGAGTCAGACAAGCCAACCATCAGGAGACAGACAAGCCAACCATCAGGAGACAGACAAGCCAACCATCAGGAGACAGACAAGCCAACCATCAGGAGTTAGACAAGCCAACCATCAGGAGACAGACAAGCCAACCATCAGGAGTCAGACAAGCCAACCATCAGGAGAGAGACAAGCCAACCATCAGGAGACAGACAAGCCAACCATCAGGAGACAAACAAGCCAACCATCAGGAGACAGACAAGCCAACCATCAGGAGACAGACAAGCCAACCATCAGGAGTTAGACAAGCCAACCATCAGGAGACAGACAAGCCAACCATCAGGAGTCAGACAAGCCAACCATCAGGAGACAGACAAGCCAACCATCAGGAGACAGACAAGCCAACCATCAGGAGACAGACAAGCCAACCATCAGGAGACAGACAAGCCAACCATCAGGAGTTAGACAAGCCAACCATCAGGAGTTAGACAAGCCAACCATCAGGAGTCAGACAAGCCAACCATCAGGAGTTAGACAAGCCAACCATCAGGAGTCAGACAAGCCAACCATCAGGAGACAGATAAGCCAACCATCAGGAGTCAGACAAGCCAACCATCAGGAGACAGACAAGCCAACCATCAGGAGACAGACAAGCCAACCATCAGGAGACAGACAAGCCAACCATCAGGAGACAGACAAGCCAACCATCAGGAGACAGACAAGCCAACCATCAGGAGACAGACAAGCCAACCATCAGGAGACAGACAAGCCAACCATCAGGAGACAGACAAGCCAACCATCAGGAGAGACAGACAAGCCAACCATCAGGAGACAGACAAGCCAACCATCAGGAGACAGACAAGCCAACCATCAGGAGACAGACAAGCCAACCATCAGGAGACAGACAAGCCAACCACCAGGAAACAGACAAGCCAAGCATCAGGAGACAGACAAGCCAAACCATCAGGAGACAGACAAGCCAACCATCATTAGTCAGACAAACCAACCATCAGGAGACAAACAAGCCAACCATCAGGAGACAAACAAGCCAACCATCAGGAGACAGACAAGCCAACCATCATGAGACAGACAAGCCAACCATCAGGAGACAGACAAGCCAACCATCAGGTGACAGACAAGCCAACCATCAGGAGACAGACAAGCCAACCATCAGGAGACAGACAAGCCAACCATCAGGAGACAGACAAGCCAACCATCAGGAGACAGACAAGCCAACCATCAGGAGACAGACAAGCCAACCATCAGGAAACAGACAAGCCAACCATCAGGAGACAGACAAGCCAACCATCAGGAGACAGACAAGCCAACCATCAGGAGACAGACAAGCCAACCATCAGGAGACAGACAAGCCAACCATCAGGAGACAGACAAGCCAACCATCAGGAGACAGACAAGCCAACCATCAGGAGACAGATAAGCCAACCATCAGGAGTCAGACAAACCAACCATCAGGAAACAGACAAGCCAACCATCAGGAGTCAGACAAACCAACCATCAGGAAACAGACAAGCCAACCATCAGGAGTCAGACAAACAACCATCAGGAGACAGACAAGCCAACCATCAGGAAACAGACAAGCCAACCATCAGGAGACAGACAAGCCAACCATCAGGAGACAGACAAGCCAACCATCAGGAGACAGACAAGCCAACCATCAGGAGACAGACAAGCCAGCCATCAGGAGACAGACAAGCCAACCATCAGGAGACAGAAAAGCCAACCATCAGGAGACAGACAAGCCAACCATCAGGAGACAGACAAAGCCAACCATCAGGAGTCAGACAAACCAACCATCAGGAAACAGACAAGCCAACCATCAGGAGTCAGACAAACCAACCATCAGGAGACAGACAAGCCAACCATCAGGAGTCAGACAAACCAACCATCAGGAGTCAGACAAGCCAACCATCAGGAAACAGGACAAGCCAACCATCAGGAGACAGACAAGCCAACCATCAGGAGACAGACAAGCCAACCATCAGGAGACAGACAAGCCAACCATCAGGAGACAGACAAGCCAACCATCAGGAGACAGACAAGCCAACCATCAGGAGACAGACAAGCCAACCATCAGGAGACAGACAAGCCAACCATCAGGAGACAGACAAGCCAACCATCAGGAGACAGACAAGCCAACCATCAGGAAACAGACAAGCCAACCATCAGGAAACAGACAAGCCAACCATCAGGAGACAGACAAGCCAACCATCAGGAGACAGACAAGCCAACCATCAGGAGGTATGTAGATGAATGGTTCAGAGAACCGACATGTTGATAAATTAGACATATGTGCAACTCTTGGGTATCTTTACTGAGGAAACGTTTCTCCACACAATGGCTTCATCAATCCATCAGTCCATCAATCTTGATGGACTGACAACATCGACTCAAGGTTGAGGGATTGATTACCTCATTCTCCTCCTGTTCTTCACGATTCTCCTTTGTATGGACTGATGAAGCCACTGTGTGGCGAAACGTTTCCTCAATAAAGATACCCAAGAGTTGCACATGAGTCTAATTTATCAACACATCAGGAGGTACACAACAAGCCTTCGCCTCAGACAAATGCTACTGAGGTGACCAGCTTTTCCGCTTCAGTGATACACCTGTGGGAGGAAATTATATCAGCTGTTAAAACAAATGTAATTTCCCAATGAACTCAACTCTACAAACTCAACACACACAAACTCACAAATATTACAACTATTACAACTGACAAGCATTCACAACCATAACAACTCACAAGCACTCACAACCATAACAACTCACAAGCACTTGCAAACATTTCTGCAAACTCACAACCATCTCTATAATTCACAAGCACTCTCTACAAACTCACAAGCACAACTCACAAGCGTTCTCCACACCTCTCTATTTAAACTCACATCCATCTTTCCAGTTCACAAGCATCCTCTACAAACTCACAAAACTCACAACTCACAAGCACTCACAACTCCTACAACTGTCACAAGCACTCGCAACCATTACAACTGACAACTCTTATAATCATTGCAAGTACCCACAACTCCTAAAATTCATCTCTGCAACTTACAACCACTCTAAATCTCTCTACAAACTCACAACTCACAAGCATCTCTATAAACTCACAAACACTCACAAATCTATCACAACCATTACAACTATAACAGCCATTAAAACTCATAACTCCTAAAACCATCTCTTTAGACTCACAAACACATGCAAGTGACATTACTATGACACAAACAAAATCCACGTTAGACGATTTTTTTCACATAGTCATTACATCAGTCTGTAAGATAGTACGTGCGTTAGTTGCCTGTGTGAGTTACCTATGTGAGTTACCTGTGTGAGTTACCTGTGTGAGTTACCTGTGTGAGTAACCTGTGTGAGTTGCCTATGTGAGTTACCCGTGTGAGTTACCTATGTGAGTTACCTGTGCGTGTTACCTGCATGAGTAGCCTGGGAGTTACCTGTGTGAGTTACCTGTGTGAGTTACATGTGTGAGTTACCTATGTGAGTTACCTGTGTGAGTTACCTGTGTGTATTACCTGTATGAGTAAAGTGTGAGTCACCTGTGTGAGTTACCTGTTTGAGTTACCTGTGTGAGTTACCTGTGTGAGTTACCTGTGTGAGTTATCTGTTTGAGTTACCTGTGTGAGTTGCCTGTGTGAGTTACCTGTGTGAGTTGCCTGAGTTACCTGTGTGAGTTACATGTGTAAATTACCTGTGTGAGTAACCTGTGTGAGTTATCTGTGAGTTACCTATGTGAGTTATCTGTGTGAGTAACATGTGTAAGTTACCTGTGTGAGTTACCTGTGTGAGTTATCCGTGTGAGTTACTAGTGTCAGTTACCTGTGTGAGTTGCCTGTATGAGTTACCTGTGTGAGTTACCTGTGTGAGTTACCTGTGTGAGTTACCTGTGTGAGTTGCATGTATGAGTTACCTGTGTGAGTTATCTGTGTGAGATGCTTGTGTGAGTTACATGTGTAAGTTACCTGTGTGAGTTACCAGTGTGAGTTACCTGTGTGAGTTACCTGTGTGAGGTACATGTGTGAGTTACCTGTGTGAGTTACCTGTGTGTGTTACCTGCATAAGGTACCTGTGTGAATTACCTGTGTGAGTTACCTGTGTGAGTTACATGTGTAAGTCACCTGTATGAGTAACCTGTGTGAGTTACCTGTGTGAGTTCCCCCTGTGTGATTTTACCTGTGTGAGGTCATGTGTTGGTTACCTGTGTGAGTTACATGTGTGAGTTACCTGTGTGAGTTACATGTGTGAGTTACCTGTGTGAGGTACCTGTGTGAATTACCTGTGTGAGTTACCTGTGTGAGTTACATGTGTAAGTCACCTGTATGAGTTACCTGTGTGAGTTACCTGTGTGAGTTACCTGTGTGAGTTACCTGTGTGAGGTACATGTGTGAGTTACCTGTGTGAGTTACATGTGTGAGTTACCTGTGTGAGTCACATGTGTAACTTACCTGTGTGAGTTACCTGTGTGAGTTACCCGTGTGAGTTACCTGTAAGAGTTGCCTGTGAGAGTTACCTGTGTGAGTTATCTGTGTGAGTTACCTGTGTGAGTTAACTGTATGAGCAACCTGTGTGAGTTACCTGTGTGAGTTACCTGTGTGAGTTACCTGTATGAGCTACCTGTGTGAGTTACCTGTGTGAGTTACCTGTGTGAGTTACCTGTGTGAGCAACCTGTGAGTTACCTGTGAGAGTTACCTGTGAGAGTTACCTGTGAGTGTTACCTGTGAGATATACCTGTGAGAGCTACCTGTGAGAGTTACCTGTGAGAGTTACCTGTGAGAGTTACCTGTGAGTGTTACCTGTGAGATATACCTGTGAGAGCTACCTGTGAGAATTACCTGTGAGAGTTACCTGTGTAAGTAACCTTGCCTTCTCGAATAATAAAATATAAGCAACACACAACCTCGTTTATACCCCAATTTCACCAAGAGTTGCTACCCAAGAAAACCTTCTTTATATATAGCCTTCAGCATCCAAGTCAACGTGTTTTCACTCCACCCAGAGCGACTTTAACGCCATTACCGTTCTCACATGTGGAAGATTTACCAGTGACTCTGACATGTGGAAGATTTACCAGTGACTCTGACATGTGGAAGATTTACCAGTGACTTCACATTTTGGAAGATTTTACCAGTGACTCTCACAGTGGAAGATTTACCAGTGACTCTCACATGTGGAAGATTTACCAGTGACTCTCACATGTGGAAGATTTACCAGTGACTCTCACATGTGGAAGATTTACCAGTGACTCTCACATGTGGAAGATTTACCGTGATCTCACATGTGGAAGATTTACCAGTGACTCTCACATGTGGAAGATTTACCGTGACTCTCACATGTGGAAGATTTTACCAGTGACTTCACATGTGGAAAGATTTACCAGTGACTCTCACATGTGGAAGATTTACCAGTGACTCTCACATGTGGAAGATTTACCAGTGACTCTCACATGTGGAAGATTTACCAGTGACTCTCACATGTGGAAGATTTACCAGTGACTCTCACATGTGGAAGTTTTTACCAGTGACCTACATGTGGAAGATTTACCGTGACTCTCACATGTGGAAGATTTTCCAGTGGACTCTCACATGTGGAGATTTACCAGTGACTTCACATGTGGAAGATTACCAGTGACTCTCACATGTGGAAAGATTTGCCAGTGACTCTCACATGTGGAAGATTTACCAGTGCCCTCTCACATGTGGATATTTACCAGTGATCTCACATGTGGAAGATTTACCAGTGACTTCACATGTGGAAGATTTACCAGTGACTCTCACATGTGGAAGATTTACCAGTGACTCTCACAGTGGAAGATTTACCAGTGACTCTCACATGTGGAAGATTTACCAGTGACCCTCACATGTGGAAGATTTACCAGTGACTCTCACATGTGGAAGATTTACCAGTGACTCTCACATGTGGAAGATTTACCAGTGACTCTCACATGTGGAAGATTTACCAGTGACTCTCACATGTGGAAGATTTACCAGTGACTCTCACATGGGGAAAGATTTACCAGTGACCTCACATGTGGAAGATTTACCAGTGACTCTCACATGTGGAAGATTTACCGTGACTCTCACATGTGGAAGATTTACCAGTGATCTCTCACATGTGGAAGATTTACCAGTGACTCTCACATGTGGAAGATTTACCAGTGATCTCACATGTGGAAGATTTACAGTGACTCTCACATGTGGAAGATTTACCAGTGAATTCACATGTGGAAGATTTACCAGTGACTCTCACATGTGGAAGTTTACCAGTGACTCTCACATGTGGAAGATTTACCAGTGACTTCACATGTGGAAGATTTACCAGTGACTCTCACATGTGGAAGATTTACCAGTGACTCTCACATGTGGAAGATTTACCAGTGACTCTCACATGTGAAGATTTACCAGTGACTCTCACATGTGGAAGATTTACCAGTGGACTCTCACATGTGGAAGATTTACCAGTGACTCCACATGTGGAAGATTTACCAGTGACTCTCACATGTGGAAGATTTACCAGTGACTCTCACATGTGGAAGATTTACCAGTGACTCTCACATGTGAAGATTTACCAGTGGACTCTCACATGTGGAAGATTTACCAGTGACTCTCAATGTGGAAGATTTACCAGTGACTCTCACATGTGGAAGATTTACCAGTGACTCTCACATGTGGAAGATTTACCAGTGACCTCACATGTGGAAGATTTACCAGTGACTTCACATGTGGAAGATTTACCAGTGACTCTCACATGTGGAAGATTTACCAGTGACTCTCACATGTGGAAGATTTACCATTTGACTCTCACATGGGAAGATTTAACCAGTGACTCTCACATGTGGAAGATTTACCAGTGACTCTACATGTGGAAGATTTACCAGTGACTCTACATGTGGAAGATTTACCAGTGACTCTCACATGTGAAGATTTACCAGTGACTCTCACAGTGGAAGATTTACCAGTGACTCTACATGTGGAAGATTTACCAGTGACTCTCACATGTGGAAGATTTACCAGTGACTCTCACATGTGGAAGATTTACCAGTGACTCTCACATGTGGAAGATTTACCAGTGACTCTCACATGTGGAAGATTTACCAGTGACTCTCACATGTGGAAGATTTACCAGTGACTCTCACATGTGGAAGATTTACCAGTGACTCGTGACAAGATGTTACTGCTAGGAAAACACAATAGTAAAGGATTAAAATAGATTTATGTATAATATTTTTTGCTTTATTACAAAAACATCATAGGAATTCCTGGTATCCCACCCTGGAGTGTAGCCCTGGAGTGTAGCCCTGGAGTGTAGCCCTGGAGTGCAACCCTGGAGCGTATCCCTGGAGTGTAGCCCTGGAGTGTAGCCATGGAGTGTAGCCCTGGAGTGTAGCCCAGGAGTGTAGCCCTGGAGTGTAGCCCTAGAGTGTAGTCCTGGAGTGTAGCCCTGGAGTGTAACACTGGAGTGTAACCCTGGAGTGTAGACCTGGAGTGTAGCCCTGGAGTGTAGTCCTGGAGTGTAACCCTGGAGTGTAACGCTGGAGTGTAGCCCTGGAGTGTAGCCCTGGAGTGTAGTCCTGGAGTGTAGCCCTGGAGTGAAGCCCTGGAGTGTAGCCCTGGAATGTAGTCCTGGAGTGTAACCCTGGAGTGTAGCCCTGGAGTGTAGCCCTGGAGTGTAGTCCTGGAGTGTAGCCCTGGAGTGTAGCCCTGGAGTGTAGCCCTGGAGTGTAGCCCTGGAGTGTAACCCTGGAGTGTAACGCTGGAGTGTAGCCGGGAGTGTAAGCCTGGAGTTTTAGTCCTGGAGTGTAGCCTGGAGTGTACCCCTGGAGTGTAAGCCCTGGAGTGTAGCCTGGAGTGTAGTCCTGGAGTGTAACCCTGGAGTGTAACCCTGGAGTGTAGCCCGGGGAGTGTAGCCCTGGAGTTTTAACCCTGGAGTGTAAACCCTGGAGTGCAGCCTTGGAGTGTAGCCCTGGAGTGTAGTCCTGGAGTGTAGCCCTGGAGTGAAGCCCTGGAGTGTGGCCCAGGAGTGTAGTCCTGGAGTGTAGCCCTGGAGTGTAGCCCTGGAGTGTAGCCCTAGAGTGTAACCCTGGAGTGTAGCCCTGGAGTGTAGTCCTGGAGTGTAGCCCCTGGAGTGTAGCCCTGGAGTGTAGCCCTGGAGTGTAGCCCTGGAGTGTAGTCCTGGAGTGTAGCCCTGGAGTGCAACCCTGGAGAGTAACCCTGGAGTGTAGCCCTGGAGTGTAACCCTGGAGTGTAGCCCTGGTATCATGTGGGAGTTCGAATACGTGGATTAGGTAAAGAAATACTCACGTAGGCTGGTAGTACGTATAATTACAGATAAGGTGGATAACGCCCTTACAGCCGTACCTATCTCTCTCGCTCCTCTCGTAACACTGACTGACTGGCCGCCCACAGTACCCATATGTGAGGGGTCTTTGAATAATGCCAGGTCAGCGCAATATAAGTTCAGACAGTGACTCAGGCAGAGACGGTTGGTCGTTGAGTCAACGGTACACTGGTTACTGGTAACTGGTTACTACTACTGAGACTGGAGTGTAGCCCTGGAGTGTAGTCCTGGAGTCTAGCCCTGGAGTCTAGCCCTGAATTGTAGCCCTGGAGTGTAACCCTGGAGTGTAGCCTTGGAGTTTAGCCCTGGAGTGTAGCCCTGGAGTGTAGCCCTGGAGTGTAACCCTGGAGTGTAACCCTGGAGTGTAGTCCTGGAGTTAGCAATGGGTGGAATCCCGGGTGTAGCCCTTGGGGGTGTAGTATGGAGTGTAACCCTGGAGGTAGCCTGGGTGTAACCCTTGGAGTGGGAACCCGCAGTGTAGCCCTGGAGTGTACCCCTGGAGTGTAGCCCTGGAGTGTAACCCTGGAGTGTAACCCTGAAGTGTAGCCCTGGAGTGTAGGCCTGGAGTGTAGTCCTGGAGTGTAGCCCTGGAGTGTAACCCTGGAGTGTAACCCTGGAAAATAGCCTGGAGTGTAGCCTGGGTGTAGTCTGGAGTGTGTAGCCTGGAGTGAAGCCTGGAGTGTAGCCTGGGTGTAGTCCTGAAGTGTAGCCCTCTAGTGTAGCCCTGGAGTGTAACTCTGGAGTGTAACTCTGGAGTGTAGCCTTGGAGTGTAGCCGTGGAGTGTAGCCCTGGAGTGTAGCCCTGGAGTGTAACACTGGAGTGTAACAGGAGTGTAGCCCTGGAGTGTTTGCCCTGGGAGTGTAGGGCCTGTGAGTGTAGCCCCGGAGTGTAAAACCCTGGAGTGTAAACCGGAGTAAACCTGGGTGTAACCCCGGAGTGTAGCCCTGGAGTGTAGCCCTGGAGTGTAGCCCTGGAGTGTAGTCCTGGAGTGTAGTCCTGGAGTGTAGCCCTGGAGTGTAGCCGTGGAGTGTAGCAAAGGAGTGTAGTCCTGGAGAGTAGCCCTGGAGAGTAGCCCTGGAGCGTAGCCCTGGAGTGTAGCCCTGGAGTATAGCCCTGAAGTGTAGTCCTGGAGTGTAGCCCTGGAGTGTAGCCATGGAGTGAAGCCCTGGAGTGTAGTCCTGGAGAGCAACCCTGGAGAGAAGCCCTGGAGAGTAGCCCTGGAGTGTAGCCCTGGAGTGTAGCCCTGGAGTATAGCCCTGGAGTGTAGTCCTGGAGTGTAGCCCTGGAGTGAAGCCCTGGAGAGTTGTCCTGGAGTGTTACTCTGGAGTGTAAGCCCTGGAGTGTAGCCATGGAGGTTTAAAACCCTGAAGTGTAGCCTGGGGAGTGTTGCCCTGGAGTGTAGCCCTGGAGTGTAGCCTGATGGGGTACCCTGGGGGTGTAGTTCCTGGAGTTGTAGCCCTGGGTGTTGCCCCGGAGTGTAGCCAAGGAGTTGAGCCTGGAGTGTAAACCCCGGTGTGCAGTCTTGTGAGTAGCCCTGGAGTGTAGCCCTGGAGTGTAGCCCTGATGTGTTTGCCCTGGAGTGTAGCCTTTGGGGTGCCTTGGAGAGTAGCCCCGGAGGGGTAAACCCCGGAGTGTAGCCCTGTGTTTTAGCCCTGGAGTGTAGCCGTTGAGTGGAGCCTTGGAGAGTAGCCCAGGAATGTAGCCCTGGAGAGTAGACATGGAGTGTAGCCCTGGAGTGTAGCCCTGGAGAGTAGCCCTGGAGTGTAGCCCTGGAGAGTAGCCCTGGAGAGTAGCCCTGGAGTGCAGCCCTGTTGTGTAACCCTGGAGAGTAGCCCTGGGTGTAAACCCTGGAGTGTAGCCCGGAGGTAGCCCTGGAGAGTAGCCCTGGAGTGTAGCCCTGGAGTGTAGTCTTGGAGTGTAGCCCTGGAGTGTAGCCCTGGAGAGTAGCTCTGGAGAGTAGCCCTGGAGAGTAGCCCTGGAGTGCAGCCCTGTTGTGTAACCCTGGAGAGTAGCCCTGGAGTGTAGCCCTGGAGTGTAGCCATGGAGTATAGCCTGAAGTGTAGCCCTGGAGTGTAAACCCTGGAAATGTAGCCTGGAGGGGTAGCCCTGGAGTGTAGCCCTGATGTGTAGCCCTGGGGTGTATCCTGGAAATGTAGCCTGGAGTGTAGCCCAGGAGTGTAGCCATGGAGGGGTAAGCCTGGAGTGTAACCCCGGAGTGCAGCCTTGGAGAGTAGCCCTGGAGTGTAAACCCTGGAGTGTAGCTCTGATGTGTAGCCCTGGAGTGGGAGCCTTGGAGTGTAGCCCTGGAGTGTTTGCCCTGGAGAGTAGCCTGGAGTGTAGCCTGGAGAGTAGCCCGGAGGGCTTGGGAGTGAGCCTGGAGGTAGCTGGAGAGTTGCCCTTTTGGAGAGTTGGGCCT
The DNA here is from genome assembly GCF_026875155.1 of Cherax quadricarinatus. Taxonomy (NCBI): domain Eukaryota; kingdom Metazoa; phylum Arthropoda; class Malacostraca; order Decapoda; family Parastacidae; genus Cherax; species Cherax quadricarinatus. Next base: position 54,669,417 of record NC_069415.1, read on the forward strand.
GGGAGTTGCCTGGTGTACCGGAGAGTAGCCTGGAGGAAACCCTGGAGTGTAGCCTGGAGGTAGCCCTGGAGGTAGCCCTGGGGTTAGCCTGGGGTACCCTGGAGAGTAGCCCCGGAGGTGTAGCCCTGGAATGTAACCTGGTGATACTTCTCCCGGTCTTGTCGTGTAACTAGTCAGTCTTCACAGTCCATGCACACCTTCACCTGTCAAAAAGGAAATTATTACTCATAATTGTAATTATAAAATAACGTAATAACTTGATCAATATCCTCTTTACAGCAACTAATTACACCGAAAAATTACTGTACACATTATCACGAAAATATTTTTTATCAACCAGTTTTATGTATTCAATTTTAAAATAATTTTCAATCTTGATTGTATCACACGACTTCATTTGCATAGAGCTGGAGCAAAAGATTACACGATGGTGGAATAGGTACTAATATTGGTGATATTATTATTATTAAAGATTCGCCGGTATTCTGGCGGCCCGGGCCTTTTCCAAGAGGTGGCCCGGCCTTGGCTCCCTCTTTAGGGAGTGTCTGAGACCTAAGTCTCCCATGGAAGGAGGCACAAGTACCTCCTCATCTTTGGGACCAACTGTCCCCAGGCCTAGCCACAAGCTAGGCCTCTCTAGTCTGCCATCCCAGCCACAAGGAACCTAATGGGAATGACAGTCTTGTGAGCTAAAGGCTCGGGCTCAATACGGTCTTACAAGACGCACTACAGCCTTACAAGATACACTACAGTCTTACAAGACACACTGTAGTCTTACAAGACACACTACAGTCTTGCAAGACACACTACAGTCTTGCAAGACGCACTATAGTCTTAATAGACACAATACAGACTTACAAGACACACTAAAGCCTTACAAGACACACTACTGTCTTACAAGACACACTACAGTCTTGCAAGACACACTACAGTCTTGCACGACACACTACAGACTTAATAGACACACTACAGTCTTATAAGACACACTACAGTCTTATAAGACACACTAAAGTCTTACAAGACACACTACAGTCTTACAAGACACACTACAGTCTTACAAGACACACTTCAGTCTTACATGACACACTGTAGTCTTACAAGACACACTACAGTCTTGCAAGACACACTACAGTCTTACAAGACACACTACAGTCTTACAAGACACACTTCAGTCTTACAAGACACACTGTAGTCTTACAAGACACACTACAGTCTTACAAGACACACTGCAGCTTTACAAGACGCACTACAGTCTTAATAGACACAATACAGTCTTACAAGACACACTACAGCCTTACAAGACACACTACAGTCTTACAAGACACACTGTAGTCTTACAAGACACACTACAGTCTTACAAGACACACTACAGTCTTACAAGACACACTGTAGTCTTACAAGACACACTATAGTCTTACAAGACACACTACAGTCTTACAAGACACACTACAGTCTTACAAGACACACTACTGTCTTACAATACACACTACAGTCTTACAAGACACACTACAGTCTTGCAAGACACACTACAGTCTTGCAAGACACACTACAGACTTAATAGACACACTATAGTCTTACAAGACACACTACAGTCTTACAAGACACACTACAGTCTTACAAGACACACTACTGTCTTACAAGACACACTACAGTCTTACAAGACACACTACAGTCTTACAAGACACACTAAAGCCTTGCAAGACACACTACAGTCTTACAAGACACACTACAGTCTTGCAAGACACACTACAGTCTTGCAAGACACACTACAGACTTAATAGACACACTACAGTCTTACAAGACACACTACAGTCTTTCAAGACACACTATAGTCTTACAAGACACACTACAGTCTTACAAGACACACTACTGTCTTACAAGGCACACTTCAGTCTTAAAAGACACACTGTAGTCTTACAAGACACACTACAGTCTTGCAAGACACACTACAGTCTTACAAGACACACTACAGTCTTACAAGACACACTTCAGTCTTACAAGACACACTGTAGTCTTACAAGACACACTACAGTCTTACAAGACACACTGCAGCTTTACAAGACGCACTACAGTCTTAATAGACACAATACAGTCTTCCAAGACACACTACAGCCTTACAAGACACACTACAGTCTTACACGACACACTGTAGTCTTACAAGACACACTATAGTCTTACAAGACACACTATAGTCTTACAAGACACACTGTAGTCTTACAAGACACACTACTGTCTTACAAGACACACTACAGTCTCACAAGTCACACTACAGTCTTACAAGACACACTACAGTCTTACAAGACACACTATAGTCTTACAAGACACACTACAGTCTTAAAAGACACACTATAGTCTTACTAGACACACTACAGTCTTAGAAGACACACTACAGTCTTACAAGACACACTACAGTCTTGCAAGACACACTGTAGTCTTACAAGACACACTACAGTCTTACAAGACACACTACAGTCTTACAAGACACACTAGAGTCTCACAAGTCACACTACAGTCTTACAAGACACACTAGAGTCTTACAAGACACACTATAGTCTTACAAAACACTCTACAGTCTTACAAGACACACTATAGTCTTACTAGACACACTACAGTCTTACAAGAACAG
>NC_069415.1:54672542-54763891 GCF_026875155.1 Cherax quadricarinatus
TGGCAGTTGCTGGGCGCTGGGAATTCCCCCGAATTGGAAGAACGACCCTGGTTCTGGTTAGTTTGAGAATTTTAAAAAGGGACCCTTTTTCTGGTTTTTTTGAAAAACCCACGATATCTGTTTCCTCAAACGGGTTTGGGGTTTTGGAACAGCCCGAAAACCTAATACTAAAGGGTTATAGAGAGCATTGCACTCAGATGTGTCATGTCCAGTTTCTATGAAAAGTACAGTAGGAAAAGTTTGGGTACATATCAGTCGACGTCTCTTAGGGTAACTATGGGACAATTAATTGCAAAAAGGCACGGAAACCACTTTTTGTAACAATTCCCCCCGACTATGGTTACGAAGTACTATGAAAATCTACGAGTGTATAACGACTCTGTACACTGGTTTTTGGGATCCGGGGGTTACGACCACGATTTTTCTTGTGGCGCAAAAAAGAGGGGTGCGACTGGGGCATAGGTGTAAAATTTATTTTAATACATGGAAAGTACCCGGGGGGCCAAAAGGAACGTACATGAAAGGCTGTAAGTGGCCCTCGTCACATTGAGGATAGCCAAAATAAGAAACCAAAGGGAAGGTGGCAATTTTTTAAAATCTCCAAAAGCTGCTTTTTTTGCAACGACTGAAAAAGGTTTAGCCTCTTCGGGGAGGAAAGCTGACGACGGGACGCATTGATAAAAGATGATAAAAGTTTGTCAAATCTAACAGCAAATGCACTCAACGATTCATTATCATTTTGGGTACTTTCACTTTCCCTAAAACGAATATGGTCACTTTTTTTCGGGGAAAAGGAAAGAACGAATTAGTTCCTTTCATTTGTACCACTTGTAAATCCTGAAGTCCTCGCATATCAAGGAGATAAACAACGTAACAGCAGAGGGGACGATAAAGAGCTTTTTAGCAAGTTACAAGACTTTCCTTGAAGGGACCTTTAACAAGCATAGCAGAGAACGAAGGGCCCCCAAACCATGCTTTAAACATGTACATGGGCCCTTGAATAAAAAGGGAACCATCAGGGAATCACGATATAAATATTATTGGGGGCTGGGTCGGTCGTCGCGGGAAGGAACTGGAGGGGCCCAGACAGGGGCAACAGTACCGGAGAGGGCTGAGAACGAATTCCAAAGTATCACTTGAGGGATTGAGACATAATGGCAAAGTAGCACGAAACAAAAAAAGGAAAAAAAAATGAAACAATAAAAATATATAAAAATTTAAAAATTTAAATAAAAGATATACAACTTCTGCAGAAGTAATAAAAAAAATTCCCAAGATACATGCAAGAGGAAGGCACCAATTTTTAAAAAACTATTGGGCAAGAAAAAAAAAATTACATTGAAATTAAAATAAAAAAAAATGACTGGGGATGAATTTAAAAGCAAAATGAGCTGTTTTATCTTGCTAATAAAGAAAATTTAAATTTAATTTAAATTTTTTAAAAAAATTAAAAAATAAAATAAAATTATTAAATTGTTAAATGGGAAATTTAAGTATTTTCTAAGAATGTATAAAAGAGATTTAAAAAAATAAATTTAAAAAAATATCAATAAAAGAAAAAAATTCACTGAAACAATGCAACAAATAATTTACTGCAGAACAAGTGCAAAAAAATAAGGTGTAAAATAAACACTGCAGTAATAAAGTGCACTGGGAAAACTCAGGTTAAAGATAAAATTAAAAGTAAAAAAAAAAAAAAATATTAACACTTTAACTCTTAATGTAAATTAGACAAAAAAATTTTACTCAAACGGGTTTTAAGAAAAATTTTACGTTAAAATAATTAAAATTTGCTCAAAGTGAATTTTTTCAAAGAAAATAAAAATATGAATTAAAAAAAAACAAAGAAAAAAACGGGTAGTTGAAAAAATTTACGTGGCGGGGGGACACAAATTTTTAGTATATTCTACAACAAATCGTGTGACTGATACGACAAAAATTTGCTGGCAAAAAAATGGTACACAGTTGCGAAAAAATTTGAGGGATGAGACACTGCTGGGATACGAAAAAAAGACACACATAGAAATAAATGGATAATTTGGTATACGGGGGTGAATATCACCGCATGAAATACAATGACAATTACTGGAGAATACAACGCTGAAAGAATACAACATCAAAAAAAAAATGGAATCACTATCACACAGAGTGACTGACTGGTATGGGGGGGCACTACACAATAATACTGACTACAAGACAGGATAGCATAAAAAACACAGAATAAAAAAAAATATAAGATTGAGGCGAAAACACGAAAAAATTGTAAAATAATGAGTCACAGAAACACTGAGTCCTACACTGAAAACACAAGGTTAGAGTACACAAGCAATTTACTATAAATGTCTCACACACGCAAATGTCTTTAAATGCAAAGAAAAATGTCTCTAAACTATCACTGAAGTCTGTAGTTGTCGGGTGGATTACTGGTGATGAGGTAGGTTGTAGGTTTCCTGCGCGGTGATACTGACGGCCTCCTACACATCACTGTTGTTGGAAGAAAATGCTCTCTCTTGGTGGACTCCCATAATTGGGATTTATCGTTTGGCGCTCACTACTCTCTTGACCATTATATGAGTAGCCAAAAACAGTATTACGACCCTGTACAAGGGTACAAACAACCACAGGTAATGAGGTGGGTGGCTGTGGTGGGTGGTTGATGGGGGTGTGGTGTGTGGAGGGAGAGTGGTGGGCGAAACTCGCATGGCTTGCAACGCCCGCCACTCTACACGAAGGTGGCTTTGAATATGCCACTCTATGCCACAGGAATGGTGAAACCACTCTTAGCAATCCAACGGGGAGCCACAAAGCGACATAGACAATCACTTCAGAGGAACTTGGCTTACTCCTTACTGCGTGCTTACTTCTCTCTCTCAGCTGGGTTAGAAGCAGGGTTGGCTGACTGGCTTACCCCACGAGAATGGCTGACTGAAGAGCGTGTAACGATGCACACAAAGCACGGAGGTGCATTGGATGACAGGAGACAGGCTGGATGATAGGCTGACTGCATTCACTTCCACAGTCTGGCTTACTGACTGGCTTAATGCAAAAATCCGGTTCAACCCTCGAGATTGAAGCAATTAGCACACGAACCTAAGCAAGGAATCTTTAACGGCTACAACAGGCTTGCAGGTTTGTAGGTGGTGAGCGAGGGTAAGCTGCAGCTGGAGGTTTCACCTTTGACCTCTGCCGCTACGCACAAACAGTCTTGTAACGTCTTGAATAACCCGTAAAAACAAAATCCACGCTCCACACCGCTGTCACCATTTATCATGTGGGAGTTCGACACGGGATTAGGTAAAGAAATACTCACGTAGGCTGGTAGTACGTATAATTACAGATAATGTGGAGTGCGCCCTTACAGCCGTACCTATCTCTCTGCTCTCTTAACACTGACTGACTGGCCGCCCACAGTACCCATATGTAAGGGTCTTTGACTAATGACAGTCAGCGCAATAATGATTCAACAGTGACTCAGGCAGAGACGGTTGGTCGTGAGTCAACTGGCACAGTGGTTACTGGTAACTGGTTACTACTACTGAGATCATCACCTCCCTTTTAATGAAGACACATTTGACCCTCCGCTTTAAGTCCAGCAATCCCAGCCCCCCCTTACTTACAGGTAACATTGCCACATCCCTTTTAATCCAATCACAGCTCGAACCCCCACAAGAATTTAAAAACCTCCTAAGTATGTTCGTTATTGCTGGCCCAGTTAAAATGGAACACGCGCTGCCCGTGCCATACTTTGCTTATACAGTAAGATATTAATAACAAGGCACGCTGCACAAGGGTCAAATGATATGGTTGCAATGCACCCAAGCGTCCCTGAATCCTTTTCTACCATCCTAATCGAGTTTTCCATGCTTGCCACAGGGTAGATCGTCTGCATAAATCAGCCGCAAATTTTAAACGTGAATTCACCTTCCTCCTCACACTGCACTTAACCCCCCAATCAAACACCCTACCGCCCAAGCTCTAACCCCATGACCATGGGCTTTTATCTGAATTTACCCTCATACCATGTTGCCCCTGCGACATTTGTACTAACCCCGTCAATGTTTCCATTGACATCCCCGGTCCCTGATCAGAGCAGTTGATATCATCCACTATACCCAATTAAAACTGCCAAACTCCTCGAAACCTCACACCCTGGTCCCTCTACGTGACACAAACAGTGCTCCACCAATCTATAAAAGGGGGCCCTGTATGCTCAAAACAATAATTGTGACCATAGACAGACCCCTGCCTAAGTCCCCTAACCCATGACAATCTTCACACTCCTAATCGACCATTATCTATACCCTCACCATTGCACCTCCATATATAACGCCTCAACCCAACCCACTATTTCTTCCCCATACCCCTGTCCCCCCGGGATGGCTTTCATGCTTTCTGATCCACTCTATCGTCACAGGATCTCCTTGACCAATCGAGCGCCACCAAACCTCCCAACCTCCCCCCCCCTTTTCTCGCCTCCACGAAATCCCTAAGACTCAATGCCCCTCCACCATAGACCTTCCCTGGCAAACCAAACTGAGTTTTTTGATACTACCCACCGCCACCACACAATTGACCCCCGAATTCCGCAAACTCTTCGCAATACATCATTTATAATCCCCCTGCGGCATAACAACGAGACTTCGCACCGGTAAATCCTAACCGCACGCGTATGTCTGCCTCCTTACACCCTTCGGTACCAATACAACGACAGCCGTTGCCTGCTTCCTACACCCAGCTCCACCGCTCTCCTTCACGATACAGAGTATATAACCTAACCCAAAAAAATGCCTCTATCATTAATTCCCCACCATGCTGCATGATAAAACTCTGTCCGTGGGCAGTCCAACACATTTTCCCCAGTCTTCTGCCCTTTTCCGCATTCCACTTTACAATAACATGAAGTGGTCCATGACGACCCTGACCACATCAAACACAGAATTCTCCAATCTCGTTCACTACTAATTATTGATATCACCTCTTTCTCTCTCTGGCCCGACTTGCAATGCTACATACATCTTATGACCACACTCATCTACACCTTCTATACCCACTATACAACCTTACTCTCACCCCTCCACCAGGTGAGGCGATCCACTTGCGGTGTCCCCCTGAATCCACTTCAGTGATAATCAATCCCCTACCGCCCCCCCTTACCCCTCAGCCCAAGTCGTAGTTTCCATGAAAACCCTAAGGTTTAACATTCTATACCCTTTGCTTGCCGGAAAAATCTACTTCTCACTACGCCACCTCCAGCCATACAGTTTCATATTACGACACATCGTATAACGATAAAACCTTAACCGCTACAGTACCCGCCTCCGCATCCTCACAATCCCCCCTCCCCCCCCCTCATCACCCACGATACATATAATAATCCACTATTATATAATACACAAAGCCTCTATATAACACTCTCATCGAACCCTACATCCCCACATCTAGGCTTAGTGCACAGCAGACCGACACCCCTCCCCCCCACCCCTGTAACAAACCTACTTAAACCACTACCTAACAACTCCTCCAGTCTCCCACAAAAGTATACTGCAAGGAACGCCGTCTCATCCTCCCCACAGATTCACACCTTCCGCTCCCAATTACCCCTCACAATGTCTGCATCGCTCTTTGTCCTTGCAGACCCTGCGCAATACGCACTTCAGTTCCCTGACAGCAGTAGTGGTGAGGTTGGTGCTTGTCGCGCCTCTGTCGTCAGACAACCCGAGGAGACTACCATTATCAACATGGCTCAGGTTATAGACGCAGGATTAACACTGTCGGTGTTGAACTTCTCAGTGGGGCAATAACGCCAGCTTCAGCCCAGGTATTACTACCTAAAATCATCAGAGACACGTAATGTCATCAGGATGGAGAGTTTGTACGCGCGTAGCATTGAAGGAGGCACGTAGATTATTTTGTGAAAACGATGGCTCTCTAGCAACGGTTTTAATGAGTCGTTGGGTCAACCGTTTCACAGGACGTATCTTGATGCAACACCAGCTGTGCTTGATCGAGGATGACGATGTATCCAGACATTATACATGGATTAAACTGCGTAATGTCCCCTTTTGAGGAGGATGAGACAGATATCAGAAAAGTAATTTAAGGAATAACTGAACTGTTCATCTTGGCCCAGCATGGTAAGTGGGGTCGGGTGCCTACACAGCTATGTATGCCGGAGGCACTTTTATGCAACCTAAAAATGTCATTGCGACCTCCCACATTAACCATCCACACTTGTACCTAACGGAATCATGAACACAGTCATGGTGTCATAAAACGCGGTGCAAAGGCGTACATGCGACCTATGTGGGGAAATATGATCACATAGCTGCGGAGTGTGGGAAGCGGCAACGAGCTCCCTGGCCGAGGGACGGAGACATCCGCTTCTCACCGGGGGGAAGCAGAATGTTGATTCAACGACGTGAAGAAGGGGCGTGGTCGTCTATGGAGCGAGATAGTGGATGAGGCGTTATAAGGCTGGGGAAGGGTGAGTCCCTTGACCAGAATTACCTTGTCCCAGACACCACATCCAGTGGTTGTGTTGAGCCAAAAAGTACAGGAGGAAGTGTTGGAAATTGAGGAAGAATTAGCCGAGGTTCTGAAGTCCTTGTCACCGCCTGAGGAGGTGGCTGCTCCTGGCAGGGTGGTAGAAGACGAGGTGGGGCATCAACAACAGAACTATTTGGACGACGGGAGTGACAGCGTGACTGAGGTGTCACCGAGATCTTTGCCACTGTGTACAGTGGAGGTAGAGGTACATTGTGAGGCATCCCCAGACCAAGCCATGGAGGATGCGCCTGTCACAAGAAAGAGAGCCGCTGCATCGGATTCAGATGATGTCCTAACGCCAGCGCAGCGGACTGGGAAGCAAATATGGGCAGAAGGTGAAGGTAGTGGTGGCCATGACAGGAGGCACCGAAAGAAGGGGGGGGAGAGAGGGAAGTGTGCAGGTGACAAGTGGTCCCACACGTTCTGGTGGCCATCGGAAGAGTGAAGAGAGGAGGCAGGGGTGGAAACTTTAATAGGCCTCCGGTGTATGACAGTAAACGTTAATGGTTTGTGTAATAGTGTAAAGAGAGAATGGTTTCGAATGTTTCTGAATAAATTTAGAGTGGATGTTGTGTTCCTACAGGAGCACAATTTTAAGGAGGGTACGGTGTTGGAAATGGAGGGGTTTCAGGTGGTAACCCTGCCATCTGCCCGTTTGAAAGGGGGGTGGGTATATTAATTAGGGAGGCGAGCCCATTTGTTTTGCAGAGAAGGGGGGGGGGGGGGGGGGGAAGGGTGTTGCGCGTAGATGGTTTGTGGATGGGAAAACGTGTGGCTTTTATTAGCGTATATGCGCCTGCAGAGAATAACGTACAGGTGAAGCAGGAGTTTGTGTGCGAGGACCTTGTGTTTTTTTCCGTGCATTACCGGAGGTGGCAATAGTAGGAGGTGATTGGAACTGCGTCATTAGGAGGGCTGATGTGAAACCGAAAGGGGCAGGTTATGTGTCGGTGGCCCTACGAGATTTATTGAGGGATATTAGGTTAAGAGACGCATTCGAGGGGGGGGGGCGTGGGAGACAGAGCATACATTTGTTAGGAGAGGGTATGCAGCGAGGTTAGATAGAGTGTATCTTTCTCACGGGGTTGTAGTGAGAGCTTTCAAAACTGTTGAAATAGCATGGTCGGATCATAGAGCAGTGTTGGTGGAGGTTGGGTGGGAGGCGCTTGCGGAAATATACAGGAGTTACTGGAAATTAAATATAAGTGCATTGAGTGATTAGGAGGGGTTAGAGGGATTTTCTGTCCTATGGAAGGAGCTTAGCGAGGAGGCACAGGGAGTGGAAGATGTCGTACAATGGTGGGATTGTGTTGCCAAGGAAAGGTTGCGAAATATTATGTTGAGGTGGGCAAACGTAATAAGTGATTTTTAAATATGGGCTTTCAAATTATTCTGGAGGACAAGGTTAAGGGGCTGTTATGGAAAGGGGGCGTGTGGGGGCAACAATCCTATGGATGAAAATGTCGAGGTCAAGGGAGACTGAGGGAGTTACAAAATGAGAGGTATCCAACGGTAAGGGTGCAGGCAGGGTAGAGGAGATGCTTTGGGGAGACAAACCATTCGGCGTGTGTGTTGCGACTTCAAAAACAAAGACACAGGTTACCGCTATTTCCGAGTTAGGAGTACACGAGATGGCGGGGGGTTATAGAAAAATGGGGTCAGGAAGAAACTAACTACAAAAGGAATGTGGTGTGTATGCGGATAAATGGAGTTGAAGGGTAATTGGACAATGTGGAAGTGGGAAATGTGGATTTAAGAAGGTGGGTTGAGTATGTGACGTGTAATTTACTGAATAGTGATAGAAAGGCTTAGGGGGGTAATAAACATGAGGGAGGAAATAGCGTTTGGCTTTAAGGGGAATGAGGAGGAAGGCAAAGCACCAGGATAGACGGTCTCCCGGTGAATTTTTTCTCCAACTTTGGGAGGTGATAAGGGTTGTATCATGGAGTAAGGGTTATTTAATCAGAAGATGAGAAGGGTGTGATGGGGGACAGGAAGCAAGCAACAGCAATGAAGTTTGTCCAGAAGGGTAAGTGCAGCACACCCACAGGAGTACCGGTGCCATATCCTTCTCGTTATGTGCTGATTATAAGTTGTCGCTAAAGTCCCTTGGGTAATCGTTTCAAATGCGTGGTAGGAAGTGGTTATCGAAAACCAGTATGGATTTTCCTGGAAGGTCGATGATTGAGGGTCATGAGAATACTGAGAAGTTTTTGCGGAGTCCAAAAGGGGGGGAGGGAGGCGGCATTGTTGGCTTTTAGACTCAGAGCAGGGCCTATGACAGGTGAAAAAGAGGAGCTTGGTAGCTATACTTAGGAGGACAGGGTTATGGGGAAGAATAGTTTTAATTGGGTAACCACGTTGTACAAATGGAGCAAGATGAGGGTATCAGATTAATGGATGCTTTGGGGGTGAGATTGTAATGAGTCGGATCTTAGGCAGGGGTGTCCCAAGATCACAAATGTTGTTTACCGTGCATTCATCAGACCCCATCTATAGAATGGTTGAAGTTTTGTATGTTACACGAGTTGAGGTATGGGGGGGGTAGGAGAAGTGTGGCTGGAATAATAGATACGTAGACGATACAACAGTCCCTAAGTTCGGAGGGGATGGCGTTGGATGTTTTGGATGACTGTTGAGCAACAGTTCGGAAATGCAACAGGGGATGCAGGAAATAGAGAGAAGTCAATGATCAAGGGCATGGGTGAATTGGGTGAGGGGGGGGGAGATGTACGTTGTGAGAAAACATACGTGTCTTAAAATTTGTGGTATCCACATAAAGATGATTTTGGACGCTGCTCGCGAGGGAAAAACGAAAGATTAAAGGGAAGGATTCAGGCGTCCCCTGGGTGCATTGCGACCTCATCATCTGACTCTCGTGCAACGATGAATTGTTAATTAATCTATTCTTGTAATAAGGTTGGCCACGTAGCAGCCGTGTTCCCATTAACAGGGTCGGCGATTGTGGAATTCTGAGACGAGTATTTACTTTTTGTGGGGTTCAAGGTGCGCTTGGCTGAGGAGAGAGGTTTGTAATGTTACCATGTGGCGCCAGGGTGGGTGGGGTTGATGAGCTGAGACGAGTTACATGTGTGTTTCTTTAATGGAGGTTTTGCGCGAAGGGTGTGAGTGGAGGCAGCTGGGAATAGTTTATGAGAGGTTGGGTAAGTTGTAGGGTGTGTGGAGTTTGAGGAATGTGAACTATTTTTGAGGGCATTTTGATGTTGGTTGAGAACCCAGGAAAATTCGGTAGGGGTTTTGTTAAGCTGGCTTGCAGACAGGATGGTTGTACCAGTTGAGGATCTTGTTCCCCATGTACGCATGGGAAGAGTATTTGGTATAGGTTAAGCAAGTTGAAGTTAAAGCCGTAGGGTAAGGGAGGTAATGTAATCGTTTTTTTTTTGCATGGCAATACTACCGTCCGGGGAGTTTTAAGAACCGAGGGGTTAATGTGTGGCGAAGGTGTGGACTCTGTGGGGAGGATGAGACGGCGTTCCATGCAGTATACTTTTGTGGGGGACTGGAGGGTGTTAGGTATTGGTTAAGTAGGGTAGTACAGGGGGTGGGGGGCCGAGGGGTGTCGGATCTGCGTGCACTAAGCCTAGATGTGGGAGGGTTCGATGAGAGTGTTATAAGAGCTTTGGATTATATAATAGTGGATTATATATATATATCGGGGGTGATGAGGGAGAGGGGGAATTGTGAGGTGCGGAGGCGGGTACTAGCGGTAACGGTTTATCGTACGATGTGTCGTAATAGAGAACTGTATGGGAGGAGGTGGGAGAAGGATTTTTCGGAAGGGTATAGAATGTTAACGTTAGGGTTTCTCATCAATCTACGACTTGGGCTGAGTGAGTAAGGGGGGGGGGGTTGGGGATTACATACGGGAAGGGGGATTTCAGGGGGACACCGGCGGGGTCGCCTCCTGGGGAGGGGTGAGAGTAAGATGTATGTGGGTATATGAAGGTGTAGATGAGTGGCATACGTGTATGTAGCATGCAAGTGGGCACAGAAAGCAAAGGTGATATCAAGTAATTACGTAGTACCGAATGGAGAATTCTGTGTTTGATGTGTCAGGGTCGTCATGACCTTCTTCATGTATTAAGTGTGAATGGTGTCAAGATTATAGTTTTAAGACCGTGAAGAGCTTTAGGGCTTACGTAGAGTGTGCGTTTATAGCCTTTATTGGGCATATTTCATGTGCGATAATTGTATCGCAATGAGAGGTTATTTAAATTATGTTTGTGTTTAGTGTTGTGGTTTTTTTAGCGAGTGTACTGTCTTTATTTTAGCATTATATAATGTGCTCATCCAGTTGCTGCGAGATGGAATGCTAATGACTTCGATAAATTTGCAATGCCTCGTTAAAAGTTTGTAATGGGACAGTATGGTTTAGTCTCAGATTTTATATAATGTGCTCAGGCGTTGGAAGAGGCTGTAGTAATATTTAGTAATATTTGTTAATATTTATTTAGTATAAGTGTGAGGCTTAGGATTTTTTTTTTTTTTTTCAATGCTTAAAGAGAGATTGTAGTGAGGCACGTATGTATGTGCTTAGGTACTTCTTATTGTATAGGGGTTAATTTTGGGAAGAGCATGTAATTGTTTAACTGAGATTGTGATGTAGGTTATTACTCTGATTATCTCCTGTGACGGTTGTGAACCTTTGTCATATGTCAGTCATAGTATGTTAACTATACAAATCTGAAAGTTGTATATAGTTTATATTTTATATAGTTTATATAGTTATAGTTTATATTGTTTATCATAGTATGTTATATGGAAAATTTTGTGAGTGTATATGGGTAACCTCTTTTATGTCAATTACAATGTGTTGTTAATAATTGGTTAGTGTATGTTCTGTAGGATTGAGGATCCTACTGTACCCATTTTATATCTTTATTTAATATCAAGCTGTAAAGTTTTTAAATAAAATATAAAAAAAAAAATTACCCCTCTGGTTCTTAGTACCTCCCCCGACGGTAGTATGCCATGCAGAAAACAAGAAGGAAATTTATTGGTTCCTGTTATGTCCTAAACTTACCAAAGTTTATTGTCATTCTTATGGGCAAGCAAGTTCCTGTTACCAAGGAAGAGGTTTTTTTTCCAGAATACTGTGTTGCTCAGTCCCACGTTTCAAAACAATTATGATAGTTCGTGAAGTTTGCCCTAAAGAGAAAACCTCAGTTGAAACAGTCATAGCATTCCTGTCAGTTAGATTGCCTTATTCAGTCATTTCATCAGCTAATCTCCAGTACACTTGCGAGGTTACAAGTCTCAGGGGTTTAATACAAATTCATTTAGGACCCGGCCTCCATTTGGGAAAATTTTAAGTTTATATGAAAAACCCGTTTTCTTAATGTATTATAAGAATACCATTTTAGCCTGTATAATTCCACTACGAATAACAATATTATATTACTTACATTAACTGTTTGTAACAATTTTTTTTTATTTTATTTAAAAAACACAGTATACATGGATGGTATACATAAATGATTTAAAACAAAAAACACGAAAACTTTATATAAGAAGACAACATATAACTAAACAGAGGACTACCGGAACATATCTTAACCACAAAATAACTATACAAGTCTTATTCATATTGTATATGAAATTTTATATACAAAAGCAATTTCACCTAAACCAATGCATTGCACACTCCATGGTACTACGATTATATAAAATTTTATATACAAAAAAAATATCATATAAACTAATACATTGTACACTCAATGGTACTATGGTTATATAAAATAACTGTCAGAAACCTACATGACTCTTGAAATTGGAACATGGTGTTTTTTATTTTTGGTTTTGCATATTTTGAAAAAGGAATCAAAATATGTAAAAATCCTTTAATAATTAACATAAGACTTTTACAGATCTAACATGTATAATTACACATGAGGAAACACTAAGACACCTAATACCCCGACCAACCCCATATTTAGTTTCTCAAACTAATTATAAACCCACAAAAAATATACCTTACTTGTATACAGTGATATTAGTAAAGGTGCTTAATTGAACATCAACTGACTATATGCACCATAAATGATAAAAAAAAAAACACATGTGATATCACTGGGTGACAGAACAACATATCCCACAAAAGCTGCTGCTCAAGAAACTTGAATGTCCAAAGATTACAATATAGGACATTATACATCTCAACCCCCCCACCCCCTCACAGCGGTTACCGCTACTACTTATACAAAACATCTTAGGCAAATGAAACTTTTTGCCCTTCATCAAAAGTTTACAATCATCACCAAAAGGTCTGCTTACGATCATTCCCCATAAAGGCCAGTATAACGTTGTACTTTTAGCGGTAATATCAGCGTGACATCCGCGTACAAATGACTAAACTAAACCTAACGGGAATCCCAGGAAAGACCCAACATACTTCACCAAACCCGGGCCATAGTTGGGAACCAATTCAGTCTTGCAAGAGGCTGGAACATATACTGAAATATTGCTTTTTATCTGTATCAAGATGCATGACCATTTTAGGATTAATCCAAGATCTCAGTGCCACACAACGCCACAACCATACACACACAGACACACGGTACCATTCATAATGCATACACGTCACTCCCCAAAACCCGCCCTCTACCCTGGAGTCCCGAAGATACCGTTTGGTGCTACCACGGGGGGAGTCCAGCCCCCGTTGCCTAACCCCACCCCCAGTTGCAGTAACCTTTGAACAGTAAGACTTCGATAGTTTGCAGGAAAACTATTATCCCAACTTCTACCATATATGAGTTTATTTCTGCAATACGTTCTGTAGATACCTGCCGCAATTGCCCTGATCCTAACTGTTCCCCCGGTTTCCCGCATACCCCACGAGATATAGAGGAAATCAGCCACCACGTACATTATTGCTCTTCGTACCTCACTTGATACACCGCTAACGTCCAATGTTAAGGCCCATAAGGTTGAAATACTTCCCCCACTAAGAAAATCTAAAACCCGCCCCAACCACGAACGAACTTTGTCCAAGGTCTCACAAAAGAAGACTGCATGAAAAGCTGTTTCTTCGAGACCGCAACGCAAGCAATCCGCCTCCCTTACCAAACCCATCCTATTTAAGACCGATTTTGATGCTAAAATCCCCATGACAAATCTGTACACCAATTCACGAACCCTTGGTGCCAACTTAAGCTTACAAAATCCTTCCCATATTTCCCCCCAATTATACAGCGGAAAAACAGACAATCTCTGTACAATTTCCCCACGACAACATATGCTAACCATTTGCTCCACCCAGATCCGTTGCGCATTTCTCAACTTTAACAACAAACGCAGCATGTCCTCACACTCGATTAATCCCCTGCCGCTCCACCATTTACGCATTTCGATCATTACCCGACCCACCCAGATGCCCTTCTCACCGCCCGCCCTGAGGAACCGCTGCTTTACATAGAGGGCCTTCACCCGTGGCCCTAAAGCCAATAGACCTAAACCCCCATGACGAACATGGGTCATGACAACCTCCTGACTTAACCAAGCTCTCCCGAAACCCCAAACATAACGTAAGACCCTTCTCTGCAGTTCCTGAATATCCATATCTCTTAAAGGGTACACCTCAGCCACACCCCATACCTTACTATAAACAAGTGTATTAACCACTACTGCCCTCTGTTGCAACGAGACATCCCCAGCTCTTAACCCCCGAAGTCGATCTAAAGCCTTGTTAACCACCAATTCAGAGTTTACCCTTCGGCCCTCCCTCTCATCTGTCATGTACACGATACCACATATTCTAAGTTGCACCATGACTGACCACCCATACCTTTCGCCCAACCTCCCCCCCATCCATGTACCCACCTCCAATAATTTCGATTTTGCCTTATTGACGCACATGCCAGACTCTGCCCCAAAAAACTCAACAATCCATCCCACGATCTGCAAATCCTCCTCCCCTTTTAACAAAATCGTGGTATCATCTACGTTCCCGACCACACGCGCTGCATGGTCACTGCTCCGCATCCCATGCCTCAAACCACCATCCACCAGCTCATAAAAGGGGTTTTGCATACAAGCAAAAAGCAGCTGGGAGAGGGGGCACCCTTGCCTGAAACCCCTTTCCATACGGACCGGCTGCCCCAATTTACCGTTTACCTGTACGCGTACCATAGCCGAGACTTACAAGGTATCAACCCATCTTACAATCCCCTCTCCAAAACCCTGCTTCAATAAAATAAGCCTCAATAAATCCCTATCAACACAGTCATAAGCATTTTGCCAGTCAAGCCCGAGGACATCCCCCCCCTTGACATTCCTCCAAAAACTCCCTAATACGTACATGTCCGTCCCTCATGCTCCTACCTGGTATGCCTAGCTGTCCCTCGTGAATAACCGACCCCATAACCTTCCTCATTCTGTTTCCTAAAACTTTTGCAAAGATTTTATAGTCTGTGCACATAAGAGATATTGCTCTATATGCACTCAGACCTCTCCCCCCTCCCTTTTTGGGCACCAACACAACTACCCCCGTACTTTGTGACATACCTAAGCTCCCCTCCGTGAGCATGCAATTTAATACATCAGCCAAACAATGCTTAATACTTCCCCAATGCGCCCTATAAAAATCATTTGAAATGCCATCTATACCTGATGCCTTTCCTTTACTCATACTAAAAATCGCCTCCTCTACCTCCTCCACTCGAATTCTACCTTCTAGTACCGTTCTACCCCTGTCACTGATAACTTTTCTGAAATCCCTCCCCACCAGGCCACCCGCATGGGCATCCCCCCCTACTACCCGCCGTAGCTTTTCCTCAAACCATAGATCAGCATAAAAACTCATGCTGTCCGTGGTGAGAAGTACTTGACCCGGCAGGTAACCACCCAAACCACTGCATACTTCCAATTGCAAGAGAGACGTCGCCTGTTGTCTTACCCTAAATTTGTGCAAGACACAACCCGAAGGTTTGTCACCCCAGAGCACTTCTTCCATACCTGCTCTGACTTGAACCGCATTAAAACGTTCATTGTGAATTTCTGCAAGTCGACTACGAAGATGTTCTATGTCGTCATACCTACTACTCCCGCCCCCACATAGTAATCATTTAGCTGCCCTTCCAGATAGTTTTGCAGCCCAAACCTCCACCTCGCCTCCTCTTTTCCCCGCTTTTTATAATAACTCGCTATTCCGGGTTTGGCACGCGTTTCCCACCATTCCAACAAACATTCACCTGCCCGTCGCATTTCCCAGAGATTCTTCCACCAGTCCTGAAAATCGGACCCATCCCCCTCCCCCTCCATTAGCCGTACGTTCAGTTTCCAATAACCTGGATAAACCCTGATCATTCCATCCCAGTCAAAGTCCACTAGCACTGCACAGTGATCTGAAAACCCCACATCAAAGGTCTGTACGTGCCCAACTCTAATTCCTTGTGTTACATAAATTCTATCCAGATGGGCCGCATAGCCCCTGCACCCATAGCTCCACCCCCCACCCACCCCGCCCAACCACATCATAAACCCCTGCATCCCCCAGCAGATTCCATAAGACAGGTAAAACGCACCCCGCCCCCCTCGGCGGATAACGCAATTCCAATCCCCACCCATGACGGTAATGAACGGCAAACCCCGAGTGTAAAACGTTAAAGCCTCCCTCACAAATTCTATTTTAACTTTAGTGTTGCTTTCCGCAGGCATGTAAACGCCAATAAAACAAACCCTCACCTCACCCCAGACCCATCTACCCTAACCACCCTCCCACCTCCCCCCTCCTCCCATCTCAAGACACGCCAAGGGCTGGACTCCTTCACTGCTATAGCTACCCCACCCTTTAATTTTAAAGAACTGCTAACATACATTCGGTAGCCTTTTAACCGTAACTCTCGCCCAAACTTATAATTGTGTTCTTGTATGAAACATACGTCCACAGCGTACCTGCGCAAGAACCACTCCATCCACGCACACTTAAACTCTGCCCACAGGCCATTTACATTGATGGTAACACACTTGAATTCACAAAAGGAGGTTTTCCCTCTATGTTAGTGGGTCTTTCCCGTTCCCACACGTACATTACACTGACCTTCTTTGACCTTTGACTTCCCAAGGCTCCTCTCACCCCCCCGTGCCCTACCCATATGCTGGGCGCTTGCCACAACCCCGTCTTCAAGAGGCGTCTCAGCCACTTTCGACCATAATTTCTTCCCTGGACGCTGTCCCGGTGTCAGTACCTCGTCCATATCCGACACTCCTGCCGTCCGTTTGCGGGAACCACCTTCCAAACACATCTCCTCACCAGACGAAGCCTCCTGGTGGACTTCCACCACCACCTCATGCAACCATGTCATTGTAGTCACGTCCAGGTCTCCCATATTTGGTGAATCATCCTTCACCACTTCTTGACACTCCGGTGGAACGTCCGGGCTATGCTCTGCCCCATCCAGGAGATCGTTTAACACGTTCTCCAGCAAACTTTCCTGTGACAACTCCACAGGCTCCGTAGGCCCCACAGGTAGTGTGGGCACGTTTGTAGTCTCCACTGACAGGGTGGCACACGCCATAGACCGCATCTCCTCTTGTTGTACTTCCTCACTCCAAAGCTTAGGTCCTTGTTCAGGCGAGGGACCAGTCTCCAGATCAAAGGCTTCTGTTCGTAGAACCACATGAGAAGGTTCCCGGATGCGTACAACCAGGCGTCTGGAGCACTGAGCAGCCATATGGTCATACGAGTTGCATAACCTGCATGTCTTCCGTTGGCCTGCATAGTGAACAAAAACTTGGGTCCTGTAGTGTTCAAGATGAACGTAAGATGGAATCGGCTGTTTTAACGTCATCTTGAGGGTGCAGGAGCCTTCCGGGAACCCCTTGTATGGGCCCTCCCTCCACACTCCCTTGGTCGCTGCATGTACCGTGCCGTATCTACCAAAAACTTTCCGAATAACATACTCCTCCGCCTCGAAAGGCACGTTCCTTACTTTGACCCAGGTGACGTATGTGGAGACGTCATGCAGGCAAACCTCTACGGCCGAATTCACCGCCATTTTCCTCTCTTGAAAAGCTTCCACAATCTTGGAGTAAAAGCTGGCATTTGCGAATTTTACAAAAAACCTCGACATCCCATTGAGAGCCACACCATATAATTCCTCAGTGGGGATGCCGTAGACGTCGCGAATAATGGTAGGCAACAAGACATGCATCGTTGCACCACTGAGAGAGCCACGAATGAATTCAACACAGACCGTGTTTACCCTTCTACCCTGACGATCCGCCATCTTGCGTACTGTAGTACACGGTTCGCCACCAGGTGTAAGCAGGAGCAGGCTCAGAAAGCGTCCTCTCAGCCCGCAGGTTGAGAGACGAATGAATTTGTAACAATGAAACTTGGTAAATTAGTTGCTGTAAGTGAATCAGATTTCTCAGTCACAATCGTGTGGCAAATACCCGGTATTCTCTGTACCAGGAGTCACTTAGGTGTACAGTTAAGTTATGTTTACCTTCGCTTAATGATTCACACTGACTTTATTAGCAGCGAGAGAGTCCTGTGCATTTCAAAGAATTCTATTTGCCATTGTTAAAGATATAATTGTTTACGTTATTGTTATATGTAATTATTAGTTCCGTTAACACGATAAGTATAAAAGAAGCAACGAGTGTTAACCGAACCTAACACTCACTGTCAACACTCACACATCTAAACAAAGACTACCTTATTAAAACTCTGAAAGTGGATATACAAGACATATTTTACCTTTTTAAAACTATGAAAGAAATATGCAAACATAATTATGCACAAAGAATAGAGTCAGACTTTGGAGAGGGAACTTTAGAGAGCCTTTAAGTCCATCTAGAACCATTATCATATCACAACTAATTTTTCAGTACTCTGTTCAGGATAACTAAAACATTTAAAGTTTCCTCCCTGAAGTGTGGATTATTGGTGAAAGGTTAGATATGTAGTAGTGTCTGTGGCCACATCTAAACTTTGAGAGAAAGTGTTTTTTATTTCCATACAAGAAAGGCATTCCAAGGTGTTTTAACAAAGTTCAGATGTGTACATAACATCTGTTGTAGTAGATATGGATATCAGATTTTCTGGAGATGATGTGAAAATCACATTTACTATATGTGTAGTTTTATATGCATTTTATATAAAGCAATCCCATGATAAGTCGCTGATATAAGATTCTATTATACTCATGAAGAAGTACTTGACCCGTAAGGAATCTTATAACACATGGAAACTGGGAAATTTAATTCCAAGGAAAGGACTGCAAGCTGCAGCTCCTTGGATCTAAAACACATCACCAACGTCAAAGCACTCTTGAAGGGATTATATAAATAATTCTACAGTTAGTTACAAACTAATGTAAAAAATAGAAGCCGCAGTTCTGGCTCACAGAGTGGCTTATGTATTATCCAAACATATTTACCGGAATAGTTGTGTTGACTATAAATTTGACCTTTTCAGTAGTTCTTATCTGACTCGACCAGTTGTCTGTGGTAGAGTACAGCTCTTGTCTCAAGTAAACTAAAGTAAACAACTCAGTGTAGTGATCGGGGTTGAAACCCATGGTCTGGCGAGCCTAGAATTACCAGCCCCTTGTTGCACCTACCTTATGATTTACTGAGAGTCACAAGAATTCTCCAACTCGATTTATTGGGTAGGTTAATGATAGCTACAATTGAGACCTTATCACGACAAGTTGCCACTTAAGACAGCCTCACAAGTTGCTACTTGTTAACGTGCTGAAAATTTGCATAAAAAAAAAATAAATAAATAAATAAATAAAATGAACGAACGTTCACGATTCATTGTGGTAAGTTAGAATCAAACCTGCAGTCTTTGAGTAACAGAATTATTAGCCATAGAATTATCAGCCACTGAAATTCATAGAATTCTTCAACCAGATTTAATCTGCTGGGAACGTTTGTGATTCCTGCAACTGTACTACCACCTGAACAGGAGGAATATCCTACTTGATCTATAACAAATTTGTCTTATGGTTTCACAACACTGACCATGACGTCCATCAGCTTGAGGCACATCCCATCGAGAAAAACCTTCTGAACACTGACATAGCGGCCGCAGACACCCGGAGCACTGGAGAGTACAATATAAGGACTGTTGACAGGACTAGGTCCACGATAAGTCCCATACAGTGTCCACGAGCTGAAGTTTCCGGGTGTGAGGTTTGTAGGACCCACACGTACCTGTGGGAAGCAGTACAATGTAATGTAGGACCCACACGTACCTGTGGGAAGCAGTACAATATAATGTAGGACCCACACATACCTGTGGGAAGCAGTACAATGTAATGTAGGACCCACACGTACCTGTGGGAAGCAGTACAATATAATGTAGGACCCACATATACCTGTGGGAAGCAGCACAATGTAATGTAGGACCCACACATACCTGTGGGAAGCAGTACAATATAATGTAGGACCCACACGTACCTGTGGGAAGCAGTACAATATAATATAGGACCCACACGTACCTGTGGGAAGCAGTACAATGTAAAGTAGGACCCACACGTACCTGTGGGAAGCAGTGCAATATAATGTAGGACCCACACATACTTGTGGGAAGCAGTACAATGTAATGTAGGACCCACACGTACCTGTGGGAAGCAATACAAATGTAAATGTAGGACCCACACGTACCTGTGGGAAGCAGTACAATGTAATGTAGGACCCACACGTACCTGTGGGAAGCATACAATGTAATGTAGGACCCACACGTACCTGTGGGAAGCAGTACAATGTAATGTAGGACCCACACGTACCTGTGGGAAGCAGTACAATGTAATGTAGGACCCACACGTACCTGTGGGAAGCAGTACAATGTAATGTAGGACCCACACGTACCTGTGGGAAGCAGTACAATATAATGTAGGACCCACACGTACCTGTGGAAGCAGTACAATGAAATGTAGGACCCACACGTACCTGTGGGAAGCAGTACAATGTAATGTAGGACCCACACGTACCTGTGGGAAGCAGTACAATATAATGTAGGACCCACACGTACCTGTGGGAAGCAGTACAATGTAATGTAGGACCCACACGTACCTGTGGGAAGCAGTACAATATAATGTAGGACCCACACGTACCTGTGGGAAGCAGTACAATGTAATGTAGGACCCACACGTACCTGTGGGAAGCAGTGCAATGTAATGTAACGCAAGCAAAGTTATACATGAAATAGTATAGTAATGCGTAGTGAATTACGGCACAATTTTACTTAAAACAAACTGGAATTGTCTCTAAGTGGAACAAAAGGTGAGATACTTTTATACTTATTTACCTATATTTTACCTGTTTGCTCTGTTTCTCTCTTCTGCAATGAGAGAGATAATGTCTCATTATTCCAGCATAGTGACTGAAGCCGACAGTGGTTCCCGCCGAGCCTCGGGTCCTGCACCACATCAGGCTCCACAGTGTAGTTCATTGTGTAGTAGATGTAAATAACTTTACTTAAAATATTATTGGTGTATACTGTAATTAGAGAAATATTGCCTCTACAAAACTGCATAAACTACAGAACTAACGAGAAAATACAACAATTGGAAAGCTGGTATAAACTTTGGCAACTGATACCGCCAAGTGGTTATAGACTCGAAAGCAAACGCTAAGACATATTATATCATTAAACGTGTTGCTCCTGGGATATATCGAGCCACCTCGGGAGGAGTGATAGAACAGCGCTGGGGGGAGACATTGAGCAGGAGGAAATCTGGCGAGCGTTCCAGGGATGTGTAAGGGAAAGGAGCCTGGTGTGGATGGGTTGCCATGCTGATTTTATATGCAGCACTGGGAACTGATGAGGGGCTTCCTGGTTCGGCTGCTGAATGTGATGAAGGATGGGGCAGATTGGGGGAGGGGCAAGCAACTGGGGTGGTGGTGTTAGTGCCGAAGGGGTCGCAGCAGCATACACTGAGAGGTTATTGCGCTATTTCGTTGATGTATGCTAATTACAATTTTTTTGCAAAGGTGTTAGAGAACCGTTTCAAGTGCGTTGAGAAAGTAGTTTCACAGAGTCAGTTCGGCCTACCGGATAGATCAATAGTGTGGACATGAGATCCTCAGGGGTTTTGTAAAGAAGAGGGGGGAGGGTAGAAGGGGGGGCTGTTGGCGTTGGACTAGAAGGGGGCCTACGACACGGTAAAACAGACGGCTTTACAGAGTACCCTCCTGTGCTAGGGATTTGGAGAGGAAATAGTGGGGTGGGTGGGCACATTGTACAGGGGGGCGCATGTTCGCATGCAGATTAATGGGCATGTGGGAGGGGCGGTGGTCATGGGCAGAGGTCTCCGACAGGGGTGCCTGATGTCACATTTATTGTTCGCATGTGTGCAAGACCCCTTCTATATTTTAGTTGGAGAGTGGATATGCAGGGGAAGAGTTGGGCGGGTGGGGAGGGAATGGCCGGGTGTGGGGGGGGCAAGTGGATGACACGACCATTTTGGTAGATGAGAAGATGAGGTTGGGTGAGTTGGGAGAGGTTGTCTGGCTGCATTGGGGCACGACTGGCATGGTGGTGAATGTGGAGAAGTCTCTCGTCTTGGGTTTGGGAGCGTGGGAGAGGCACATGGAGTGGGGTTGTCCAGTGGTACAGAAGTGCATGAAGAGTTTGAAGATCTGTGGCACTGTTTATGCTGGGGACCTAACATGGGTGCAGGAGGCTAATTCGGATTGGTTGGCGGATGGTGTGGAGAAGCGGTTGGGGTGCTACGACCATCCCACTTAACCCTTCTGCAATGTGCAATTGTGGTAAATGTGCTGTTGTATAGCAAGATTTGGTATGTTGCTAATGTGTTCCCATTGATGGGGCCAATGATTCATCGTATCCAACGGAGGGTGTTCAGGTTTTTGTCGGGCTCAGGGTGCGACTGGCTGAGAAGGGAGGTGGTATTGTTGCTGGTGCATCGGGGTGGCCTGGGTCTCTTGGATTTGTGGAGCCAGATTAAATGCATGTTCATTCGGCAAGAAGTACTGAGGGTGAGGGGTTTCCATGGGGGCGGTTGGGGAAGGTGCATGATGTGCTGAGGGGCTTGTATAGTCGGGTTGAGTGTAGGGAGTATGAGGCCTTACGTGTGATGGCAATGGCCATTGAACCTCGTAAACTCAGGGTGGAGGTCTTGCAGAGGGTGCTCGTGGGGAGGGTGGTGACACTGGTGTATGATTGGGGAAACATTTGGAGGCATTTCGGTAGGATATGGCTAAGTCCCCGGGTGCGTGAAATGATGTTCCGGTTTTTGCATGGCATTTTGCTGTTGGGTGTGGTACTACAGGATAAAGGGATCGGAGGGGAGGGGCGGTATGGGATATGTGGAGATGAGGAAACAGCGTTTCATGTCGTATTTTTTTTGTGAGGGGGTGGGGGGATCAGGGAATGGATTAGTCGCATAGTGGCGAGGATATGGGAGAGGAGTAGGTCAGTGGTGAGGGCGCTAAGCTTGGACGTGGGAGGGGGAGGTCAAGGGAGTGTCGCGGGCCATCGCATATGTGATGGTGGAATTTGTCTACATCTCGTGGAGCATGAGGTGGGAAGGACGAGTGGGGGGTGTGGGAGTGGGTACTTGCGACAACGTTCTATAGAACGGTGTGTAGGAATAGGAACATTTATGGGAATAGGTGGGAGGAGCTGTTTTCAGTGAGTTATAGAGCCCTCACAGTAAAAAGTCTGTTTGAGATGTAAGGGGTGTGTGGAGAAGAGGGGATAGCATGTGGGTGAGTTGGGGGTAGGGGGAAGCAATGGTCTTGCCACCAGGTAAGAGCAGGGTTTAGGTAAAGGCAGGACATGATGTGGCAGGTGTGGTGTGGTCTGCTACATGATGGCAGCGTCGGTTCATGGAATGCTTGTCTGGGGCACCAGCTAGCGTGCACCTACAAGGTGGTGTGTGGGTGCCCAGTGTTTGGGTGAAATTAACTTGATATGTGCTGTTCAGATGTGTCTGCGAACTGTGGCATACAAGGTGTGTTAGGTCCTGGAGAGAGTTGTCGCTACCAGTGCCTGTGTGCACCAAAGGTACGCTGGTGCGGTTGAGGGTGGCATATACCGCTGGTGTGTATGTATGCATTTTTCCCTGGCACCAGTGTGACCTCACGCCACTGTGTTATGTTAAGCTGTGCTATGTTCTGTTCTGTTATGTTGTATTACGTTCTGTTATGTTAAGTTTTATAATATTATATTATGTTATGTTGTGTAATGTTAAGTTTTGCTTGTTATTATGTTCAATATGCAAGTCTCGGCGTCTGTAGATGGATGAAAGCCATGCAGGACTTCTAGGTTGTCTGTCTGACACACTGTAAAATGCCATTTGTAATGGCTTGTGCCTATTTGTTTGTAATATGGCTAGGAGTAAGTTGATGGGTGGGGTGCGTAGGGGGTACTTGCCACCCGTAACTATGTTGGGGTGGGGCTGCTTAGTAGTGACATTTTTGTGCAGGTTTAGACATGCATAAGTGTTCTAAGTGCTTCTGTCTAGTGAATGAAGCAATGAACCGTATCTATTTTTATTATATGTATGGGCAGAATGTGTATCCGCTTGCCAGTGGGGTGTTTATGTTCTGCCATGAGATGGCAGGGGATGTGGGTTGGGTGGGCTGAGAGAGTGGCGATCTGTGATTGTCTATTGGGTACTGATTTGTTAACATACATCCAACGTGTGCTCACTGTACCATTAATGTTGTACGTGTTATAAACCATGTTGTTTTCAGTGTACGGTGCAGGGAGGGTGGTCTTTAGGGGGGGGGGCAGTTTTCACCCCGCCGTTGTGTGGTTGTGGTGTGATTAGGTAGGGCTGGTTTGTATATTGTTTTGAGCCTGTTGAGAGTCTCTTTTATGAGTTATTATGTAACTGTACTGATATGTTTTAAATAAAATAAAAAAAAGTAATTCTAGCATACGAAAGTTAAGATTAATAGTACAAATATCCAAAGCGTGAGGTGTAAAAGTCAGGTTATGGCCCGAAGAAAGTTATATAGCTGAATAGGTTTAAGATTCTCCGTGTTGATAAGTGAGTGGGGCATAGCTTGGATGAGAGTCAGGTGTGTCAATGTTTTATTATTACATATAACTTCCAATATTTTAATTAACAATGTTGGTGCTGGCAGTCAATAATGCTTCCAGTCATTGTCGACTTGTTAGGACCTCTTCAGTTTGTTTTTGTTCAGAGTTTTTTTTCAATTTGTCTTTATTGAGGGCGCATTTATGTTAACTGTTTGTGACACACTTCCTTGTATCGCTGAAACGATAGACGGAAGTGTATCCCAAGTAGTTAACATTAATGTGCCTTCAATAAAGACAAATTAAAGAAAGCTCTCAACAAAGACAAACCGAAGAGGACTTACAAGTCAACAGTGACTGGAAGCATCGTTAACTGCCAGCACCAACAATGTTAATCATTATTTCTTAGTGATGTTTATGGTTCAGAAAACTGACAAGATGAAGATGAAGATACTTGTGCAACATAAGGAAATCTTTATTTCAGAAACGTTTCCCCAGCCAGTGGCTTCTTCAGTCCAATACAGAGAAGAATGATGAAAGAGGAATTTGAGGTAAGAAGTCCTTCAGCCCTTCATATTTCTTGTAGTGTCGTAGATGGTATAAAATCCTGATGTGATATGAAGGAGTATAAGACCATATATATTAGTGGCATCCTTGACGAAGGATGTAATCACGGTGGCTACATTAACACTGTTTCTTGCAACATCACCCTCCTCCAAGGAAACAAAGACTAGAGATGCCGATAGCTCCTAATTGATTTCTTCTTGAGATTTGTCAGCGACTCTGACTCTTGGTATCTTTAAGAACTTATCTATATAACACAAGCTTCACACATCTTCGTTTGTCTTGTTTCTTTTATTTGGAACTGCAACATATGAATTAAATCATCCTCAACAAAACCCCATGGAACTATCCACCTAGCAGATTTTAGTACTTTCAAGCGGGGATTTTGCCAGGACCGCCAACCAGTCAGGTGCTTCCCAGAAGTAATATCAGTGTATCTACCATGGCTATATTATCCATCAGAAGAGAAGCATGGTCCTATGCTCGTTACTTCCACTATGTAACTTTTAGCAAAATATTACCAGGCCCTTTACATCTCACTTTTTATCTAAATATTTTTTACTTTTGACCATTTGTAAGAAGTTATCAAGATCCGAGAACTCAAACGTATTTCAAGTAACTATTCCCGGGTACTTTCTTACCAGCGTTTTTAAACCAACAGGAGAGTTGATAAATTTTGAAGGACTGTTAATAAGGTTATCTTAAAACATTTGTCCCTTAATTATTGTTTTTATATATCCATATTCATTTTTTGTTTATAAATAAATTAATATCATCAATTGTTCAACATGCGTTAAGCGTGTAAAGCCTGGAAATCATTATTTTTATTTGAAGTTATATCAGAATATTTTTCAAGTCTGGTAGCCAGTTTAGGGTTGAGACACAAAAGCAATGGGAACTAAATATTGCTTCCACCCCAGTAACTTCTAGAGATGTCATCAAAACTGCCATTATAAAATTAACTCCTATATCTTGATATCGTAATAATATCTTGCCCACTGATCAGATCTAATCTGATTTTCCTGATCCTGATTTTTTCTCTTTACTCATCACAACTTTGATTTTGCTCTTGATATCATCAGAGACATTTCTACGTTTCTGATAAAGTTTGCTGGTGTGTTCCTAATGTCAGAAGAATTCTTCAGGAAAGTTATTACTGCATATTGCTTGTGGGGCTTCAGATGGACCCTCTGTTAAAAATTCACAATATTCATATATTGAACTACTCTCTCTTACAAGATACTGAAATATTTTCTTTGAATACTGAAAAATGCAAGAGCTCCTACATAAAATCAACAGCATAAAACCAACCATCAAGTTTACTCTTGATATTAACCTTCTGTCGCTCGACATTCTCCGCTGCTCGACACCTGAGAATGATAAACTCTCCTTCAAGGAGAGTGTATCATTCTATTCAAATGGACTGCTTAAAACACTTCTTGTCGCACAACTATTCTAGCACTATTACCAATAAAACAACTATTACTACTACCGTTACTATATTCAATACCATTACCAACACTACTACTATAACGACCCTTACCTACTCCTCTCTTGCCTCCGCTTAGACTTCTCATGTATTAAAAGAGAATAAGGTTCAAGGAATGAAAAACTTCAATAAATGTGTCTAATTGAATGCATTCTTGTCCATTTCCATCATCTCTTGTCAAGGACATGGAATAATCGCCTCACACTTCTTTATCACGCCTTCCACAGTCTCCAGTAATTTTGTATCTTGTGTTGGACTGATGAAGCAAGTGGGTAGCGAAGTGTCTCCACAGTGAAGATACCCAAGTGTTGCACAAGTCTATTATTCATTAACGCTTTAACTTATGTCTTTGCTGTGGCTTACTGTTGAAGTTGTAACTCCATAAATACAATAGTCTAAAATGTATGCGCAAGAAAGGTATAAAATACCGACAATATGAAAGTTAAGACACATGTGCAATATCTGGATATCTTTATTGTAGTAGACGTTTCGCCATCCAGTGGCTTTATCAATACAGATTCTAGGACATAATAGGAAGACAGTAGAACTATATACAAAAGATGAGGTAATCAGTCCCTCGGCCTTGGAGTTAGTGTTCACAGCATCGTGGTGGAGGAGAATCTGGAGCAAAGACAAGAAGACTGGCGGTTATATAGGCGTCAGTGGATAGGGACGGGCAGCAGACGAGGGCAAAGTCACTGGTAGGCGGGATTCCCCAGTGGAAGTAGGTCCTTCCCAAAGAGATGGGTTAGTTGCAGCAGCCGTGAAGAAGGTCTTGTAGATGTCCTCTGAACCAAGATTCCATGATGTTGCAGTGTCTGACAAGTTGTGCAAGAAAGGTATAAATACCGACAATATGAAAGTTAAGACACATGTGCAACATCTGGATATCTTTATTGTAGTAGACGTTTCGCCATCCAGTGGCTTTATCAATACAGATTCTAGGACATAATAGGAAGACAGTAAACTATATACAAAAGATGACGTAATCATCCCTCGGCCTTGGAGTTAGTGTTCACAGCATCGTGGTGGAGGAGAATCTGGAGCAAAGACAAGAAGACTGGCGGTTATATAGGCGTCAGTGGATAGGGACGGCAGCAGACGAGGGCAAAGTCACTGGTAGGCGGGGATTCCCCAGTGGAAGTAGGTCCTTCCCAAAGAGATGGGTTAGTTGCAGCAGCCGTGAAGAAGGTCTTGTAGATGTCCTCTGAACCAAGATTCCATGATGTTGCAGTGTCTGACAAGTTGTGCAAGAAAGGTATAAAATACCGACAATATGAAAGTTAAGACACATGTGCAACATCTGGATATCTTTATTGTAGTAGACGTTTCGCCATCCAGTGGCTTTATCAATACAGATTCTAGGACATAATAGGAAGACAGTAGAACTATATACAAAAGATGAGGTAATCAGTCCCTCGGCCTTGGAGTTAGTGTTCACAGCATCGTGGTGGAGGAGAATCTGGAGCAAAGACAAGAAGACTGGCGGTTATATAGGCGTCAGTGGATAGGGACGGGCAGCAGACGAGGGCAAAGTCACTGGTAGGCGGGATTCCCCAGTGGAAGTAGGTCCTTCCCAAAGAGATGGGTTAGTTGCAGCAGCCGTGAACCTCATCTTTTGTATATAGTTCTACTGTCTTCCTATTATGTCCTAGAATCTGTATTGATAAAGCCACTGGATGGCGAAACGTCTACTACAATAAAGATATCCAGATGTTGCACATGTGTCTTAACTTTCATATTGTCGGTATTTTATACCTTTCTTGCACAACTTGTCAGACACTGCAACATCATGGAATCTTGGTTCAGAGGACATCTACAAGACCTTCTTCACGGCTGCTGCAACTAACCCATCTCTTCGGGAAGGACCTACTTCCACTGGGAAATCCCGCCTACAAGTGACTTTGCCCTCGTCTGCTGCCCGTCCCTATCCACTGACGCCTATATAGCCGCCAGTCTTCTTGTCTTTGCTCCAGATTCTCCTCCACCACGATGCTGTGAACACTATTTCCAAGGCTGAGGGACTGATTACCTCATCTTTTGTATATAGTTCTACTGTCTTCCTATTATGTCCTAGAATCTGTATTGATAAAGCCACTGGATGGCGAAACGTCTACTACAATAAAGATATCCAGATGTTGCACATGTGTCTTAACTTTCATAAAATGTATAAGAAGAAGAAGAAGAACATAAGAACGAAGGAACACTGCAGAAGGCCTACTGGCCCATGCGAGGCAGGTCCAAGTCTCCTACCGGCTTAAGCCAATGCACCCAACCTAGTCAGGTCAGGTCACATTGACTTAAGGGAGGAACACGGCAACCGACCTGGTAGCACAAGCTATCAGGTCTAACTCACACCCACCCACATCCACTCATGTATTTATCCAACCTATTTTTAAAGCTACACAACGTTCTGGCCTCTATAACGGTACTTGGGAGTTTGTTCCACTCATCCACAACTCTATTACCAAACCAGTACTTTCCTATATCCTTCCTGAATCTGAATTTTTCCAACTTAAAACCATTGCTGCGAGTCCTGTCTAGGCTAATATTTTTCCAGCACACTATTTACATCCCCTTTATTTATTCCTGTCTTCCATTTATACACCTCAATCATATCCCCCTAATTCTACGTCTTTCTAGAGAGTGCAGTTTCAGGGCCCTTAGTCTATCCTCATAGGGAAGGTTTCTGATACATGGGATCAACTTTGTCATCCTCCTTTGTACATTTTCCAGAGAATTTATATCCATTCTGTAATACGGTGACCAAAACTGTGCAGCATAATCTAAATGAGGCCTAACCAAGGAATGT
Organism: Cherax quadricarinatus; assembly: GCF_026875155.1. Lineage (NCBI taxonomy): Eukaryota > Metazoa > Arthropoda > Malacostraca > Decapoda > Parastacidae > Cherax > Cherax quadricarinatus. The sequence continues at coordinate 54,701,940 of NC_069415.1, forward strand.
ATAGAGTTGAAGAACAACCTGAGGACTCCTATTATTTATGCTTCTTGATATGAAGCCAAGGATTCTATTAGCTTTATTGCGAACACTTATGCACTGTTGTCTTGGTTTCAGATTACTGCTAACCAGAACTCCTAAATCTTTTTCGCAATCCGTAATATTAAGATCTACATTATTTAGTTTATATGTGGCATGGTTATTGTCCTGTCCAACATTTAGAACTTTGCATTTGTCTATATTAAACTGCATCTGCCACTTTCTCCGACCACTGCATCAGTCTATTCAAATCTTCCTGGAGTGCTCGAATGTCCTCGTCAGAATGAATTCGACGGCCTATTTTGGTGTCATCGGCAAACTTGCCGATGTCGCTCTTTATGCCCTCATCTATGTCGTTTTATGTAGATTGTGAACAGCAGGGGGCCCAACACTGACCCCTGTGGAACACCGCTCGTGACACTTCCCCACTCTGATTTCTCCCCATTTATGCAAACTCTCTGCTGCCTATTTGTCAACCATGCCTCTATCCAGGAAAAAATTTCTCCTCCTATTCCATGTGCTTTAATTTTCTCATATCTCTGATGTGACCCTGTCAAAAGCCTTACTGAAGTCCATATACACAATATCATATTCATTACCATGATCTACCTCCTCAAATACCTTAGTGAAAAAAGTTAATAAATTCGTAAGGCAGGAACGCCCCTTTGTAAAACCATGCTGAGATTCGTTGATCAATTTATGTTTTTCAAGGTGGCTACGAACTGCCTCGCAATTATTGATTCCATAAATTTTCCCACTATGGAGGTTAGGCTTATTGGTCTATAGTTTCGAAGCTAAGGACCTGTCACCTGTTTTGAAAATAGGTATCACATTTGCCATTTTCCACTTATCTGGCACCATGCCAGTTTGTAGTGATATGTTGAAAAGATTAGCCAAAGGGGTGCTAAGCTCCTCTTTACATTCCTTTAGAACCCTTGCATACAGTTCATCAGGGCCTGGGGATTTGTTAGGTTTTAATTTATCTATTTGCCTAAGGACCATGTCACTTGTGACCCTAATAGTGCACAGTTTATTATCGTCCTGTTCTACATAATTTATCATTACTGGATATCGCTGGTATCCTCCGTGTAAAAACTGAGAGGAAGTATGTGTTAAAAATTCTACACATTTCCTTATCACTGTCAGTGAGCTGACCCGAGGAACTTTTGAGTGGGCCTATCTTGTCCCTGATCTTACTTCTGTATACCTGAAAGAATCCTTTTGGGTTAGTCTTCGATTCTCTTGCAACTTTAACCTCATAATCTCTTTTTGCTTTTCTAATTCCCTTTTTTATTTCTCTCTTTAACTGAATATATCGATTTCTCAATTGCCCCTCTCCTCTTTTGATTTGCCTATATATGCCTCTCTTTTGACCAATCAGATATTTTAATCTATTGTTCATCCATTTAGGATCATTTTTGTTTGATCTGATTTCCCTATTTGGAACATAATTTGACTGAGCAGCTAGAACTATGCCCTGGAAAGCATCATATCGGCAACCATCACCACCTACCTGACCCTTAGTCAGTCATTCCAGTTCAGCCCACCTAAGTAATTTTTTCAGTCCTATGAAATCAGCCAAGTGAAAGTCAGGGACGGAGACTTGATTGCCATTATTAGGGGAATTCCATGATATATTAAAACTGAGTGATTTGTGATCACTTTCCCCAAGCTCATCATTAACCTCAAGATTATTAATTAGTGTTTCCTACTGGCAAGAACCAAGTCAAGGGGGGTTATTTCCCCTAGTTGGCTCTGTCACAAACTTTTTTTAAAAAACAATCCTGGATCGTATCAAGAAAGCCCACCTGACTCTAAATTTCCTGTCAAATTGCTCCAGTCAATCTGTTATAGTTGAAATCTCATTAGCAACAACTTTTCGTATGTAGATGCCTTCCGAATTTCGTCCCATAGAAGTTTACTGCACTCCCTATCAAGATTTGGGGCCCTGTAAATCACACCCAAAATTATTTTCTCGGCCCTCGAGAAGCTGTAACCAAACAGATTCAGTGGCTGACGCTTCTAATTTAATATCTTGTCTAACACAACAATTTAAATTGTCTCTGACATACATCGCTACTCCACCACCTTTCCCTGTTGACCCTGTCGTGTGGAATAATTTTATAGCCCTTTTATGTGACATTCAGAGGGCCTCTCTATCTTCAATTTTAGCCCGGTCTTGTTATAGCAATAATATCTATGTTTCCTGCACTTGCAATTAATCTTAGCTCATCTATCTTATTTCTTACACTCCTGCTATTAGTATAGTAAACCTTAAGGGAGCTAGTCCCTTGCTGCCCTCTGCTGTCCCCCTTTGTCTGCTGACCTGATCTATTGTCTTTATTTATAACTTCATGCTGAATGCAGAATGGGTGGGGTTTGAACCCATGGCAGGTGAATCCTAGCACTTACAGGCCAGTTTCAGGACTCACCTGCCATGGGTTCGAACCACATTAGTTCTGTGTTCATATCCTATCGTGTTATGAAGTTTTAGTAACAGCATGTATTTAAAGCTATCGGTGTCCAAGGAAAGAAACGACTTCACTGAGTTTATGCATTCGTGTCAATTTGCCTCTACTTTAGAATAGTTATCGTAAACCTGTTATATTTAGTTATTTTATATAAAAGTTATCCTCCGGAAGAAAATACCTGAAGTGGTTGTGAAAGTTCTTGTCCCTCCATCAAGGTTTCCTTGTAATAATTAGAAAAAACACCTTTTCTAATCAACTTCACTTTTTATAGATCAAATGAAAATATTGGTTTCATTATGATAACGTGAAAATGAAAACAAACAAAACACGATGTGCACAACGTTTCACTCAATAAGTGCACAGAGATTATATCACAAGACAACAAAGGATGTCAGGGTAAACAAGACAGGGAACAAAACGGGGAAATGCAGTACGTTCATCGGCCTGCACAAAGTACAATAAAGAGGAAAAGGATAGAGAAGAAAAAAGAAGGAATAGAAAAGTACAGTAGCAGGCTTGATAGTTCAACTCGGTTTCCTTTGTTGATCTAGTGCGATGCGAGAGATGAGCCAAGCTGAGACACACATCCCCCTGCTAGGTACATGGACACAGATACAACTAATGTGACATTTTATTGTGGCAACGTTTCCTTCTTCAGCTATTATAAAACGTAACATTAGTTGCTTTTGTGTCCATTTAAATAATTTTTTTGTCCGTAATTCCCATATATGGTTGGCTAGTACTGCTGACGCTCAGAGGGAGGTAATTTACAGGCCTCAAAAAGAAGTAATATGCTGGGCTCAGATACAGGCAATAAATCGGTCTAAGAGGGAGATAAAATACTAGGCTCAGCAGGAGGTAATATACTGGGCTCACAGGCATGAAATACTAAGCTGAGAGGCAGATTATATACTGAGCTCAGAGGCAGGTTATATTCTAGATTAAAGGACAGGTAATATACTGGGATCCAGAAAAGGTATTATACTGAGGTAATATACGATACTCACATCAGATAACATATTGAGCTCAGACACAGGAAACATACTGTGCTCAGAGGAAGCTAATATACTAGGCTCAGAGGAAGGTAATATACTGGGCTAAGAGGCAGGTAATATATGGGTCTAAGAGGGAGATAAAATACTGGGCTCAGTGGGAGGTAATACACTGGGCTCACAGGCATGAAATACTAAGCTGAGAGGCGGGTAATATACTGGGCTCAGATGGCGGCAATAGACTGGGCTTAGAACCACGCAATGTATTGAGCTGAAAGGCAGTTAGTATAGCAACCTCCGAGAGAGGTAATATGCTGCACTCAGAGGGAGGTAATATGCTGTACTCAGAGGGAGGTAATATACTAGGCTCAGAAAAAGGTAATATACTGGGCTCAGAAAGAGGTAATATACTCAGCTCAGAAGGAGGTAATATAAATGCCTCAGAGGCAGGCAATATACTGAGCTCAGAGGCAGATAATATACTAGACTCAGAAGGAGGTAAAACAATGTTCTCAGAGACATATAGTAAAATAGGTTGGAAGGTAATATTCTGGACTCAGATGGAGTTAATATACAGGGGGAGGTAACACATTGGATTCAGAGGCAGGTAATATACTACGCTCAGTGGGAGGTAATATACTAGACTTAGAGGCAGGTAATATTCTGGGATCACAGGGAGGTAATCTACTGGACTCAGAGGCAGATAATATGCTGGGTTCAGAGGGAAGAAATACACTGGGCTTATAGACATGTAATGTACATGCAAAAGGGAGGTAATATACTGGGCTAAGAGGCCAGCAATATACTGACCTCAGAAGCTGGTAAAATTCTGGCATTAGGAGATAATATAATAGGCTCAGAAGTAGGTAATATACTAGGCTCAAAAACACGTAATATAATGAGAACCAAAGAATGTAATATACTGAGCTCACAGGCATGTAATATTCTGTGCTCAAAGGGAGATAATTTATTTGTCTCAGACAGAGGTAATATATGTAGCTCAGTGGGAGATTTTATATGAGGATCAGAGACAGGTAATATACTGGCCTCAGAGATAATACACTTGGCTCAGATGGAAGTAATATACTGCGCTCAGAGGGAGGTAATATACTAGCCACAGAGAGAGGTAATACACTAAACTCAGAGGCAGGTAATATACTGAGCTCAGAGGCAGATAATATACTAACCTCAGAGGTAGGTAATGTATTAGGCTCAGAGAGAGGTAATATTCTGGGTTCAGGGGAAAGTATGATACTGAGATTAGAGCAAGATAATATACTAGGCTCAGATATAGGTAATATACTGGACTCAGAGTGAGGTAATATACTGACCTCAGAGATAGGTAATATACTAGGCTCAGAGGGAGGTAACATACTGGGCTCAGAGGAAGATAATATACAGGCCTCAGAGAGAGGTAATGTTCTGGGTTCAGACAGAGGTATTGTACTTGACTCAAAGGGAAATAAACTGTGGAGGTAATATACAGAGCTCCGAGGCAGGTATTATACTGAGCTCAGAGGATGCTATTAACTCACAGGAAAATAATAAACTGTGGAGGTAATATACAGGGCTCTGAGGCAGGTATTATACTGAGCTCAGAGGATGCTAAAATGATGAGCTCAGAGGTAGGTAATATACTTGACTAGAAGAAAGGCAATATACTGCACTCAGAGAGAGGTAATATTCAAGTCTCAGAAGGAGGTAATATACCCAGCTCAGTAAAAGTCAATATACTGGGATCAGAGACAGGTAATATGCTTGACTGAGATGGAGGTAATATACTGGGCAATACGGAGAGCTAAGAGGCAGGAATTATACTGTGTTCAGAGGCAGGTAATGTACTGAACTCATAGGCCGTTAATATACTGAGCTCAGAAGCAGGTTATGTAATAGACTCGGAGACAGGCAATATACTAGGCTCAGAAAGAGGTAATATACTGAGCTAAGAGGCACTCAATATACTGAGCTCAGAGGAAGGTAATATACTGAGTTAAGAGGCAGTTAACTTTCTGACCTCAGAGATAGGTAATATGCTAATCTTAGAGGAAGGTAATATACTGGGCTCAGATGGAGGTAATATTCTTGGCTAAGAGAGAGATAATATACTTGTCTAAGGTGCATATAAGATACTAATCTTAGAGAAAGATAATATTCTAGGCTCAGAGGGGGGTAATATACTGGACTCAGAGGGAGGTAATATATGGTGCTCACGGGGACCTAATATTTCGGACTCAGAGGTTGTTAAAATACTGGGCTCACAGGGATGTAATATACTTGGCACACAGGGAAATAATAAACTGTGCATAGAGGGAGGTAATATACTCGGCTCAGAGGCAGGTATTATGCTGAGATCAGAGGAAGATAAAATGCTGTGCTCAGAAGTAGATAATATACTGGACTGCACCCAGAGGGAGGTAATATAATAGGCTCAGAGGGAGGCAATATACTGGGCTCAGAAAAAGGCAATATACTGGGATCAGAGACAAGTAATATACTAAACTCAAATGGAGCTAATACACTGAACTCAGAGGCAGGTAATATATCGAGCTCAGAGGAAGGTAATATGCTGGACTCAGAGAGAGGTAATGTATTAGGCTCACAGAGAGGTACCATACTAGGCTAAAACAAGCCATATACTGGGCTCAAACGGAGGTAATATACTTGGCTCAGAAGGAGATAATTTTCAGAGCTCAGAAGGAGGTAATATCCTGGGCTCTTACAGAGGTAAAAAAACTGGGCTCAAGAAAGGCAACATACTGATCTCAGAAGGAGGTAATATACTGGGCTCGTGAGGATGAAATATACTAGGCTCAGAGGGAGGTAATTCACTGGTATCAGAAGGAGATAATATACTAGGCTCAGAGGGAGGTAATTCACTGGTATCAGAAGGAGATAATATACTGTACTCAGAAGAAGATTATGTGTACTTTAATCAGAGGTAGGTAATAAAGTTGGTTCAGAAGGAGGTAACATACTAATCTCAGAGGGAAGTAATATACTGGGCTCAGAAGAAGGTAATATACTGGATTCTGAGGTAGATAATATTCTGGACTCATGGGGAGGAAATTAACTAGGCTCAGAAGAAGGTAATATACACTGTTCAGATGCGGGTAATATACCGAGATCAGTGGAAGGTAATATACTGTTATTAGAGGCAACATACTGGGCTCAGAGGGATGTAATATTCTGGGCTCAGAAGGAGGTAATACCCTGGGCTCTTAGGGAGGTAAAAAACTCGGCTCAGAGAAAGGCAACAAACTGGGCTCAGAAGGAGGTAATATACTGGGCTTATGAGGAGGAAATATACTAGGTTCAGAGGGAGATAATATACTGGTACCAGAAGGAGGTAATATACTGTACTCAGAAGTATGTCATATATGTACTTTGATCAGAGGTAGGTATTAAAATTGGTTCAGAAGGAGATAACATGCTAGTCTCAAAGAGAGGTAATATACTAGGCTCAGAAAGAGGTAATATACTGGATTCTGAGGTAGGTAATATTCTGGGTTCATGAGGAGGCAATTAGCTATTCTCAGAAGAAGGAAATATACACTGCTCAGATGCGGGTATTATAATGAGATCAATGGGCGGTAATATGTAGTTATTAAGAGGCAGGTAATATTCTGAGATCAGAGGTGGGTAATATACTGAGCTCAGAGGGCGGTAATATACTGGGCTAAGAAGGCAGTAATATGCTGAGTTCAATGGGAGGGAATATACTTTGCTCAGAGAGAGGTAATTTATTAATCTTTGAGGGAGACAATACACTGGGCAAAGAGAAAGGTAATTTACTGAGCTCAGAAAGAGGTAATATACTGTACTGAGAGGGAGATAATATAAAGTGTTCAGTTGTAGGTAATGTACTGGGTTCATAGCGAGGTAATATACTGGGCTTAGAAGGAAGTAATATATTGGACTCAGAAGAAATATACTGAGCTCGGAGGGTGTGGAGAAATTTTCTCCAGGAGGGGGGTATCAGCCCCCTTCAGCCCCTTTCAGCCCTGAGGGGCCCAGCCCTCTCAGAAGGGGCAAGCATCTTGTTTACTGCTACAACAAGTAATTGATCCCAGATGAAGTACGAGTATGCGACGTGGTCAAGCGACGCTCCTTGCAAAGTCCAGTGTTGCTAAGTGTAGTTTAATAAAAGACAGTCCATCTCTTACATTAGCAGGACAATTAAGGAAAATCCTGCTCCCACTTTATTACCATGGTAAAGATAGTGTACATTGTTGTCTGTGCTTAAGACAGCAAGAATCAAACATTCTGCTTTGCTTCATGGAGGAAGTGGCAAGGAAGCAAAAGTACTAGGTCAGCTTTTCCTTTATGTTAGAGGGGCATTGGAGCGGCATAGGACGCTATGAGGTCAGATTACTTTTGACTCTACTGAGAGTCACATTGATGCCAGGATAACCAACGAAGAATACTGATCTGTGCGTTAGTGTGAACAAAGTGTCTCACAAAACACGATAAACACTTACAGAGAAGTGTGATCAGCCTCTTTAGTGACATTATGGTGTGAACAATTATTGATGAACAGTGTAACAATAAGTGTTGTGATCCAACAGAATGTAGTGCAACATTCTTCAAAGAACACTATTCTTCAATCAACTCATTGGATATCCGGGCATATCTACGGGTCAGATACATATACCCAGGTATGTGTTCTAACTTGTGATGTACTACTATTGACTGTGCAATTGAGTCTAAGTTACGAGTTAGTCACTTGTCATAAACCCCGGTGATAAGCGGACTTTTGAGTCCACACAAGTACGTACGTCAGCCATCAGTGAATGAAATATGCTGACATAGCACCCCCTAGGGGTAATTTATTATTAACATAATATAATCTTTTTCAGCCCATTAAGAAGTGGATAATACAGCTTCTCAAGACCTCATCTGCAGGGGCGGCTGTGTGGACGATGAGCTGTCTTATCAGCTAAGTACTCTCTACATTTAATCTAACCTTAGCTGGTAAACCATTTCTCAAAAATTTGGTCGTGCTCGAACCAGATAAAGACCAGACTGTGGTCCAAATGTGTTGTACTACAGTGTACAAATAACCTACAAACCAAGGTCCTTTGAAGAAAGCTGTAAAACTAGTGTTTTACGATATAAATCACTATATATGAGTCTCTCCAGACTCAATCACAGAGAATGGGCAGCGAAAAGAAAAAGGGCGCTCGCCCAGCATTCACCCAAAGAAAACGGGAGCTGGGTGACTCACCCAACAAGAAAACGGGGGATGGCACCCGTCATCTGCTCCCAGCTCGAGAAACGCTGACGAGAGCAGCAACCCAACTGATATTCAGTTTGTCTGAGTGTTTACCTGGAGTTTACCTGGAGAGAGTTCCGGGGGTCAACGCCCCCGCGGCCCGGTCCGTGACCAGGCCTCCTGGTGGATCAGAGCCTGATCAACCAGGCTGTTGCTGCTGGCTGCACGCAAACCAACGTACGAGCCACAGCCCGGCTGGTCAGGAACTGACTTTAGGTGCTTGTCCAGTGCCAGCTTGAAGACTGCCAGGGGTCTGTTGGTAATCCCCCTTATGTATGCTGGGAGGCAGTTGAACAGTCTCGGGCCCCTGACACTTATTGTATGGTCTCTTAACGTGCTAGTGACACCCCTGCTTTTCATTGGGGGATGGTGCATCGTCTGCCAAGTCTTTTGCTTTCGTAGTGAGTGATTTTCGTGTGCAAGTTCGGTACTAGTCCCTCTAGGATTTTCCAGGTGTATATAATCATGTATCTCTCCCGCCTGCATTCCAGGGAATACAGGTTTAGGAACCTCAAGCACTCCCAGTAATTGAGGTGTTTTATCTCCGTTATGCGCGCCGTGAAGGTTCTCTGTACATTTTCTAGGTCAGCAATTTCACCTGCCTTGAAAGGTGCTGTTAGTGTGCAGCAATATTCCAGCCTAGATAGAACAAGTGACCTGAAGAGTGTCATCATGGGCTTGGCCTCACTAGTTTTGAAGGTTCTCATTATCCATCCTGTCATTTCTCTAGCAGATGCGATTGATACAATGTTATATGTGTATATACACATAGTGTTTATATTGTTTATAGGCAGAGATTAAGAGACGAGATTGTGTTTAAGTTTCTTATAGATATAACTGTTACATTAAAGGAAACTATATATAAAGTGAAAGCTTTCATATATATATATATATATATATATATATATATATATATATATATATATATATTATATATATATATATATATATATTATATATATATATATATATATATATTATATATATATATATATATATATATATATATATATATATTATATATATATATTATATATATATTATATATATATATATATATATATATATTAACAGTGACATTTATATATGTGTAAGAAATATACATGTGTGATTTACAGTTATACAGTGACATTTATAGTGTATAGTGAATAAAGTGTATAATGTCGTTATTTACGATTAATCATCGTTGTCAGGCTGACACAGCAAATTAAAGCCATAAACAAAACCCATATGTACTCTGTACCCTACTTGGTCATTGACCCTGAGGTTAAGCTTAGTGGGTCAGTAGTGTCTGACTCGATTATTGCTGACTTAATCATAACAAAAACTCAGCTGTTTATAGCAGCACAATGTTTTTTAAACACTCTAAGTGTGGTGCTAGAATTTTTAGTATACAATTAAAATGGCATGTTTGAAAACTCAGTTTCAGTCTTTACAGACTAAGATTATACAATTAGAAAATCTAATTTCAGTCTGTATAGGATTAGCTCAAGATACAAACATAGATTTTTATGATCTTGAAGTAAAATTTGAATTACTTGAACAACGTCTGAAAATAATTAATTCAGACTATACACATTATGAAAATAAATTTCTTGAATCAAATCCATCTGAGGATGAAATTAAAAATTTTATGCGCAGGGGAGGTATCTGGTTTTTCCCCTGTGGACGAGTTTGACAATCTAAAAGACAAAATCCAGAAGCTGAAAAATACGGTTTTTGATGGGGCTCGTATTTCGAGTGGAGCTGAGGAGGCTGTGTGGGGTGATAGGCCGTCCGCTTGTGTCTTACGTAGTCAGACACAAAGGAGGAAGGCGACCGAAATCGTGAGTTTAGTGGTTCAGGATGGCGTTGAAGGGTATAGTGAGGGTCAGGTTGTAACAACAACTGAAGGAATAAGCTATTACGTTGATAAATGGTTTAATATCAAAATGCTAAATAAAGAAGTAAGCGTGGATGCAATACGGGAATTGGGGCAGAATGTACGATGTGAGTTGAATGATAATGATCGCTTTCTCATGGGTGGGCCTATAACTGAAGCTGAGGTGTGGGAGGCTTTGCACGGAATGTGCAAGGGTAAGGCGCCAGGTATTGATGGCATTCCATGTGAATTTTATATTCAACATTGGGAGGTCATACGGACTTTTCTGGTACGTTTACTCAATGCGATGAAGAAGGGGGGTCGTTTAGGTATGTCTCAGAGTACGGCTGTTTTGGTGTTAGTTAAAAAATGTGACATACCCGTATCACTCAAGGATTACCGACCAATATCCCTAATGTGTAGTGATTATAAATTATATGCAAAAATTTTAATGAATAGGATTAAGAAAGTGTTTGACAAGGTAATACATAAGGGTCAGTTAGGCATGCCAGGTAGGACAATGTATGATGGTCATGGGCATATCAGGGAGTTTGTCGAGGAATGCGGAACGAGGGGCGGGGGTGGTGTTTTGGCTTTAGACTGGCAAGCTGCTTTTGATAGTGTAGAAAGGGATGTGCTGTGGAAGTTTATGAGATGGCAGGGTTTTGGTAATGAGATCATCATGTGGGCCCGCTCTTTGTATAATGGTGCTGGGTTTAGAGTACAAATTAATGGGAAGTTAGGAGACTTAGTCAAATTGATAGAGGCATTCGACAGGGATGCCCTATGTCTCAAATGCTCTTTGCTTGCATGCAGGACCCTTTTTATTGGACAGTTTGTGGGCGGGGTGTTAGATTCGTCGTGGGGTTCGAGTAGTGATCGACCTGCCATAGTAGGTTATGTAGATGATACAACTGTCCTAGTACGTACGAGGGAGCAGTTGAGTTGTGTAGGAAAATTTTGTAGATATATTTGGTAGGCAACAGGAATGCGAGTTAACAAAGAAAAATCAAAGATTATGAAGTTGGGAGATTGGGCGAGAGAGGAGGTAGGTATAGAGGACGTGGACGGTGGTTGACTGTGTTACTATTGTGGTATACAGTATATGAGAAAGGTTGATGAGACGAGGGCATGTAATTCGGGGAGGGTGGTAAATAATGTTTTGAGGCGTTTAAATAGTCTAAGGCCACGACATTTAACCCTACACCAGCGAGCGATAGTAATTAATGTTCTTCTTTATAGTAAAGTTTGGCACGTTGCTGCGCTGTATCCACTAATAAAGGGGGATATCAAACATCTTTTAAATAGAGTTTATAGATTTCTGTGGGGTTCAGGGTGCGACTGGCTCACAAGAGCGGTGGTAGAGACACCAATGCGTCAAGGAGGGTTAGGTCTTGTTCCTTTAAGAGACCGAGTCATTGCTTGTTACGTGAAACGTCGTTTTCTCCGACTGGGTGGCAGGCATGGTGGTTTAACAGAAATGTATCGTGACCTGCGCAGGTGGTGGAGACGGGCAGATGTAATCAAGTGCGATACGATGCTACGTGTGTTTACTGTGCATGCGAGACGTGCGGCAGCGTTAAATTGAGTACTTTGGAAAGAGTGGGTATGGTGAAAGTTGAGGTGAGAGTTCAAGGAATGTTCCCCATGTACGCGTGGTGTGATATATGGAAGCGAGTTCATCAGTTACATCTCCTTCCTCGAGTACGCGAAGTGGTTTTTAAATTTTTGCACGGGATTCTGCCGTCCAAGGTGGTGTTGTCTAATCGGCGTGTAGAGGAGGACCGGAGTTGTTCAGTGTGCGGGAGGGACGAATCAGCGTTTCACGTTGTGTTTTCTGTGAAAATTTAGGTATAGTACGTGCGTGGTTAAGCAGGGTTTTACGAATGGTAGGGGGGGGAGGATTGTCTGTATTAGGGGCGTTGAGTTTTGATGTGGGTGGGGTCGACATCTGTGTACAACGTGCAGTGTCGTATGTCGTAGCCGATTATATATATGTGTCATGGGCTATGAGACATGTTGAAGGTAATAGCAGAATCCGGGTTTTAGCGGGAACAATTCTTAGAACTAAGTGTCGAAATCAGTTAGTATATGAGGGGAGATGGGAGAAAGATTTCCCGTCTGCATCAGAGCGTTAGAGTTAAAGGATTTGAGATAATTTGTGTTTGTTCAGTGGGTAATCTTACGGGCTGGTCAGCTGCATTTAATTGTATGTATGTCTCTAATGTTGTATATATGTCTCCAATGTTGTATGTATGTCTCCAATGTGATGCCCTTTTTATTTCTGTATACCAATCATTGGTATTTGTTATAGACGTGTTTTCCTATTACATGTAATATATGATATTGCATGTAATTGGATGTTTTCGTCGTCGATCCATTTAATACCTATGTCTATGTTGACGTGTATGAGTGTGCTTGTGTGTGTGTGTTATTGTGTGTGTTGGTTTTTTAACACGTTATTATGCAGTCTATATACTTACCCATGTGTGCTTGCCATTTGTATATACACCAAGTTAGACATGTTCTTTAATAATGTATAATGTGTTGTGTCTGAGTATAAAACCATCGTCAATACTTTGTGTGTAGGTGTATTACCATTATATTGTACAGCACCGTTTGTCGTGTGATTATGATGTGGACGGATCTTGTTAATGTAATTTGACTATAGGAAATACTTTCTAACCAATGTTAGAAATCAAACTGTTCTATATTTACATAATGTACTTATTGCACTTGCAGTTTGTTTTGTAAGCCGTGAGGCAGTTATATCCTTTACCATTACAGTTTAGGGAACAGATGTATCATTGTGTTTATGCTTCATATTCTTGCGTGTCGTAAGATTCATACTTTTGGATATGCATTATAGATGTGTTAGGGTTAACTTAATTTAAAAAAATGCATTGGCGATGAGGGACAGTTTGTGTTAGCACAAAGTTAAATGTCTGTGTGCTTTGTTAATGAAATTTATAATTCTGTGTAAGACCTGATAATGTGTTCTTTTATCTATTTAATGTATTGTATTGTTTTAAATAAAATATAAAAAAAAAAATTAGATTGGCACGTTGGTATCAACACAAAATTTTTCTGAGATACGTGTCAGTTCTTTTGGGACTGGCACATTACAGCAGCCTTATCCTTATAACTACACTAGTCTTACTTTAGTCTGGGTTCTTTAAATAATTTACATAGCCTAGTATTGTACCGCAAATGTGGCATGTGGTGTATTATCTTGCATTTTGAGTGTGAACTTCACGATAGGCAATGTTTTGAATGTTTGTAATTCATGGTTAACATTAATATTTGATATCATATTGGTGGTGTATATTCTTCTACTTATTACAGTGTATGTGTATAGGAATGTAATGTTTCATATCTGTTTTAGTCTGTAAATTTTGTGTTTTTGTCTTGTTCATGCACTACCAACTTTTAGGTTTTGATGAGGTCAGGGTATGACCTTTCATTAGGATAATTCAATGTATGTTATTTAGAACGGGGACTGTACATACGGGGAGGGGGGGGTATAAGTGTCAGCTGTGTCTGCACTGGCAATAATGATTATTATAAAAGGAGGGTTTATAGGTTATGTATATGGTTGTGGGTTATGTATATGGTTGCAATATGGCCTTGATCTATGGTGTTCTTAAAATGTACCGGGATTGTGTACTAGAGGTTTTGTAATATCTAGTATGGTTTTTAATTTTATACTATTATCATTATTGTATTTGCTCTGTTTTAAATAAAAATATAAAAAAAAAGGTAATCAACAATTAAGGTGAACAGGAGTACAGGCTATCTGCCGCAAAACTCTGTCACAGAGACCTAACATAACTAGTAGTCAAACACCTGCTACATCAACACATGGAACAACAAGTGTCCCATTACCAAGTTTACCTACCTTGTCATTACTATTTTCCAAGGTAATAATTATGAAGAATTCATTAGTGGTTTTCAATTCATAGTACATTCACGAACTGACATAGATGAGATTGCTAAGTTCATTTATCTTAAATGTCTTGTGAAGGGAGAACCCTATGAACTGATTAAGCCATTTCCGGTGGTTAAGGCAATTATCAAATAGCCTTACGTGTCTTAGCAGACAATTTCTTTGATGCTGACAAGGCCAGAGTTAGACATGCAGTCTTAATATCAAGCTTGAAGCCACTCAAACATTGTTTTTCAGACGTACAGGCATTTAGAATCACATTAGACAATAGTCTCAGATCTCTAGGTGCTAAATATGACCTGAGACAATGTGACTGGTTTATCAGTGGTATTGTACAGGATAAGTTGTCACCACAAACTATTGAACGATTAAATATTATGTTCAATAAACGCTATTTCACTTGTGAAGAAATTAGCAATGGTTTACAAACAATAGTTTCATGCATGCAAGCAACGAGACAAGATGAAAAATCCACAAATCCCGTGGATAACAAACCTTCAACTCAGTATAAAAAGAGTATACCTACTCCCACTAAACCACATAATGGGAAATCCCATATAGGCATTTATCAAGCTGTGAATACAACAGGCAGCAAACAGATTGTCACACATAAACGTACTCCAAAATGTTTACTTTGTGATGGAACACATTGGGCACAGTATTGTAGTCAATACACATCAATGGAGGCATGTAAACTACGTGTTAATCAGCTGAAAAGGTGCATCAAGTGTTTAGGTGAGCACAAGGGAGGTAAATGCTCACTGAAGAAGTGTTTTAAATGCAAAGGAATGCATCATACAGCATTATGCCCAAATACTTTTGCTGAACAGCAGAAGACTTCCACAGAATCAGGAAGTCAGCAAGCAACAGCATTAAATGTGAGAGATAAGTTTAAAACAACAGCTCTCCCGATAGCTCGAGTTGAGTTATCTAATAAATTACACAAAACCAATGTTCTAACATTATTTGATCAAGGCTCACAAAAATCCTTCATAAGAAGAACAGTGTTGCAGAAACTGAATAAACAACCCTATGCCAAAGTACAGTTAGATATAGCTGGTTTTTTCTACAATTCTGGTAAACAGACATATGACCTAGCCAGAATCACTGTTGGTCTAGGAAACAGGAAAAAGACAGTAGAAGCTGTGGAGAAATGGTTTACCAGCTAAGGTTAGATTAAATATATAGAGTACAGTGGACCCCCGGCATACGATATTAATCCGTTCCTGAGAGCTCATCGTATGCCGAAATTATCGTAAGGCGAATTAATTTTTCCAATAAGAAATAATGGAAATCAAATTAATCCGTGCAAGACACCACAAAGTATGAAAAAAAAATTACCACATGAAATATTAATTTTAATACACACAAACTGGCACTTACCTTTATTGAAGATCTGATGATGGTTGATGGGATGGGAGGAGGGGAGTGTGTGGAAGTTGTTAATGTTTAGAAGGGGAATCCCCTTCCATTAGGACTTTAGGTAGCACGTCCTTTTCCAGGGTTACTTCCCTTCTTCTTTTAATGCCACTAGAACCAACTGACCGTGGTGCAGCAACAGCTGACTTTGGTGCAGCAGCAGCTGACAGTGGTGCAGCAACAGATGATGGTGGTGTAGCAGCAGCTGACTGTGGTGCAGCAGCAGCTGACCATGGTGCGACAGCAGCTCACCGTGGTTCAGCAACAGCTGACTGGTGCAGCAACAGCTGACCGTGGTGCAGCAACAGCTGACTGTGGTGCAGCAACAGCTGACGGTGGTGCAGCAGCAGCTGACTGTGGTGCAACAACAGCTGATGGTGGTGCAGCAACAGCTGACCGGGGTACAATAGTATGTATTTCCCACCCTTTTTACATATGATCACTTAAGAGATGGTATCTCCTGCTATCTGTTTTACGTTTATCCACACCAATAACAGTCTCTCAACATCTTCGAGTACTTGTGATCTCTGTTTCGAAAACAAACTTGCACCTTTTGCAAGAACAGCTTCCTTGATTGCCTTTTTGTTGGCCACAATAGTAGCGATGGTTGATTGGGGTTTGGTATACAACCTGGCCAGCTCCAAGACACGCACTCCACTTTCGTACTTAACAATTATCTCTTTCTTTAATTTCCATAGTAATTTTCACCTTTTTTGCCGCACGGTTGGTACTAGAAGCTTTCTTGGGGCCCATGGTGACTTATTTTGCAGGTACAATCATTAAAAACGCCTTGATAATATGAAATGTACCGTTTGTATGAGTGGATGCGACTGCACTGACTGGCTTGTAAACACTGGCATGAATGGGGCAGCTGAGGACACACGTGGGACGCATCTCAGACGAATCGCGTGTGGCGGGTTTTTTAACGTGTGGTGAGGCAAAATTTTTGCGTTAAAATGTATCATATACTGGATTTAATGTATGCCTATGCCATTGTATGCTGGGGGTCCACTGTACTTACCTGATAAGACAGCTCATCGTCCACACAGCCGCCCCTGCAGATGAGGTCTTGAGAAGCTGTATTATTCACTTCCTAATGGGCTGAAAAAGATTATATTATGTTAATAATAAATTACCCCTAGGGGGTGTTATGTCAGCATATTTCATTCACTGATGGCTGACGTATATACTTGTGTGGACTCAAAAGTCCGCTTATCACCTGGGTTTATGATAAATGACTAACTCGTAACTTAGACTCAACTGCGCAGTCAATAGTAGTACATCACGAGTTAGAACAAATACCTGGGTATATGTATCTGACCCATAGTTACGCCCGGATATCCGATGAGTTGATTGAAGAATAGTGTTCTTTGAAGAATGTCGCACTACATTCTGTTGGATCGCAACACTCGTTGTTACACTGTTCATCAATAATTTCTCACACCATAATGTCACTAAAGAAGCTGATCACACTTCTCTGTAAGTGTTTATCATGTTTTGTGAGACACTTTGTTCACACTAATGCTCGGATCAGTATTCTTTGTTGGTTATCCTGGCTTCAGTGTGACTCTCAGTAGAGTCAAAAGTAATCAGACCTCACGGCGTCTCACGCTGCTCCAGTGCCCCTCGAACATAAAGGAAAAGCTGACCTAGTACTTTTGCTTCCTTGCCACTTCCTCCATGAAGCAAAGCAGAATGTTTGATTCTTGCTGTCTTAAGCACAGACAACAATGTACACTATCTTTACCATGGTAATAAAGTGGGAGCAGGATTTTCCTTAATTGTCCTGCTAAGGTAAGAGATGGACTGTCTTTTATTAAACTACACTTTGCAATACTGGACTTTGCAAGGAGCGTCGCTTGACCACGTCGCATACTCGATCAATTACTTGCTGTAGCAGTAAACAAGATGCTTGCCCCTTCTGAGAGGGCTGGGCCCCTCAGGGCTGAAAGGGGCTGAAAGGGTCTGAAAGGGGCTGAAAGGGGCTGAAGGGGGCTGAAGAGGGTTGATACCCCCCTCCTGGAGAAAATTTCTCCACAGAGGGAGGTAATGTACATGGCTATGAGGTAGGTAATATAATGAGTTCAGAGGCAGGTAATATTTTGAGCTCAGAAACTGGACTCAAAGGCAGGTAATTCTCTGCTCTGAGAGTGAGGTAATATACTGAGCTCAGAGGGAAGTTTTATACGAGGCTCAGAGGCATATAAAATACTGAGCTCAGAAGCAGGTACTATTCTGAGGTCAGAGGGAGACAATATACTAGGCTCCGAGAGAGAGGAAATATATTTTGCTCTGTGGGAGGTTTTATAAGAGGATTAGAGGCAGGCAATATACTGAACTCATAGGCACGTAATATTAAAGGTTGAGAGAGAGGTAATATACTTGGCTCAGAGGAAGGTAATATACTGGGCTCAGATTGAGGTAATATTCTTGCTCAGAGGCAGGTAATATTTTGAGCTCAAAGGAAGGTAATATACTAAGCTCAGAGGCACTTAATATACTGACCTCAGAGATAGGTAATATACTTGGCTCAGAGGGAGGTAATATACTGAGCTCAGAGAAAGGTAATATGCTGAGGTAAGAGGATGTTAATATGCTGACCTCAGAGACAGGTATTATACTGAGCTCAGAGGCAGTTAATATACTGACCACAGAGATAGGTAATAAATTTGCCTCAGATGGAGGTAATATACATGCCTCAGAGCGAGATAACATTCAGGGCTCAGAGACAGGAAATATAGTGGGCTCAGGGGCAGGTAAGATACTGAGCTTAAAGAAAGATAATATACTAGTCTCAGAGGGAGGTAATGTACTGGACTCAAAGGGACGCAATGTAAGGGGTTCAGAAGGAGCTTTTATATTGGGCTCAGAGGGAGGTAACGTACTGAGCTCAGAAAGATGTAATATACTTCGCTCACATGGAAATAATAAACTGTGCTTTGAGGGAGATCATGTACTTGGCTCAGAGGCAGGAATTATACTGAGCTTAGAGGAAGCAATAATGCTGAGCTCAGAGGTAGGTAATATACTGGACTAGAAGAAAGGTAATATACTTCACTCAGAGGGAGGTAATATACTAGACACAGAGGGAGATAATATACCGGGCTCAGAAAGAGGCAATATACTCAAATCAGAGGCAACAAGTAATATGCTAAGCTCATTTGGAGGTAATACACTGAGCTCAGAGGCAGGTAATATACTGAGCTCAAAGGCAGGTAAGATACTGAGCTCAGTGGCAGGTTAAATAATAGACTCGGAGACAGGTAATATACTGGGCTCAGAGAGAGGTAATATACTGAGCTCAGAGGCAGGTAATATATTGAGCTCAGAGAAATGTAATACACTGAGCTAAGAGGCAATTAATATACTGACCTCAAAGATAAGCACTGTACTAGGCTCAGTGGGAGGTAATATTCTGGGCTCAGAGAGAGGCATTATACGTTGCTTAGGAGCCGGTAAAATACTAAGCTTAGTGACAGATAATATACTAGGCTCAGAGGGAAGTTATATACTGAACTCAGAGGGAGGTAATATACGGTTCTCAAGGGTATCTAATATATTGGGCTCAGAGGTTGGTAACATGTTGGGATCAGAGGGATGTAATATACTTGGCTCACGCGGAAATAATAAACTTTGCCTAGAGGAAGGTAATATATTAGGCTCATAGGCAGGTATTATACTGAGCTCAGAGGAGGCTAAAATACTGAGATCAGAAGAAAGTAATATACTGGGCTCAGAAAGAGGCAATATAATGGATCAGAGGCAAGTAATATACTGATCTCAGATGGAGGTAATACACTGAGCTCAGAGGCAGGTAATATAATCAGCTCAAAGGCAGGTAATTTACTGAGCTTAGAGGCAGGTAATATACTGAGCTCATAGGCAGGCAATATACTGATCTGATTGGCAGGAAATATAAGGAACTCAGAGGCAGGTAATATACAAGCCTCAGAACCAGATAATATACCATAATCAGAGGCATGTAATATACTAGGCTCAGAGGTAGGTAAAATACTTGGCTCAGAGTGAGGTAATGTACTAGACTCAGAAAGAGAAAATATACTGGACTCTATGGGAGATAATGTCCTGGGCTCAGAGTGAGGTAATATACAGGACTCAGAGGCAGGTAATATTCTGGACTCATATATAGTTAATATACTATGCTCAGAGTGAGGCAATAAACAGAGCTCAGAAGGAGGTAATACACCGGGCTAAGAGGCAGGAGATATACTGAGCACTGAAACAGGAAATGTACTGAGATCAAAAGCAAGTTATAATCTAGACTCAGAGACCGGAAATATATGGGGCTAAGAAAGAGATAATATACTGAGCTCAAATCGAAGTAATATAAAGGGCTCAGAGGCAGGTAATATGCTGAGCTCAGAAGCAAGTAATATTCTGAGCTCAATGGCAGGTAATATACTGGGGTCAGAGTCAAGTGATATACTGGAACAAGAGGGAGGAAATATAATGGATTCAGAGGGAGATAATATACTAGGTTCAGAAATAGGTAATATACTGGACTCATAAAGATGTAATATTCTGAGCTCAAATGGAGCTAATAAACTGATCTCAGAGGGAGGTAATATCCTGGGATCAGAAGGAAGTAATATACGTGGCTCAGAAGGAGGTAATATACTGTACTCAAAGGGAGGTAAAATACTGGGCTGAGAGGGAGATAATATACTGGGCTCATAGGTAGGCAATATACTGAGTTTACAGGGAGTTAATATACTAGGCTCAGAGGGAGGCAATAAACTGAGTTCAGAGGGAGGTAATATACAGTGCTAATTGGAAAGTAATAAACTGAGCTCAGAGGGAAGTAATATACTGAGCTCAGAGGGAGGTAGTATACTGGGCTCAGAGGGAGGTAATATACTGGGGTCAGAGGAAAGTAATATACTAGGCTAAGAGGGGAGTAATATACTAGATTCAGAGGGAGGTAACATACTAGGTTCAAAAACAGGTAATATACTGGGCTCAGAGGGAGGTAAAATACTGGGTTCAGAATGAGATAATAAACTGGGCTCATAAGAAGGTAATAAACGAGGATCAGAGACAGGTAATAGACTGAGGTGAGAGGATGGAAATATGTGATGAATGGTTTGAAAAACCGACAAGTTGAAGATTGAGACACTTATGCAGCATATGGGAATCTTTATTCAGGAAACGTTTCGCCACACAGTGGCTTCATCAGTCCAATACAAAGAGGAAGGCGTAAGGAGAGGAGGAGTATGAGGTAATCAGTCCCTCAACCTGGAGTCGATGTGTTCAGTCCATCAATCTTGTAGAATGTACAGCATAGGGCCGTAGACCTGGCTTATACTGTAGTGAGGTGAGGTGAAGCAGGCGGAGGCGGGGTCATAGTGGTACCATCCACTAGTCGAAGTAGGTCTTCGTCCAAAGGTTGAACAAGTGTTGAAGAATTCTTTGTAACAAGATCCCATGATGCTGCAGTGTCTGACAGTTGTGATGAATGGTTTGAAAAACCGACAAGTTGAAGATTGAGACACTTATGCAGCATATGGGAATCTTTATTCAGGAAAAGTTTCGCCACACAGTGGCTTCATCAGTCCAATACAAAGAGAAAGGCATAAGGAGAGGAGGAGTATGAGTATGAGCAGGAGTATGTAACAAGATCATGGGATCTTGTTACAAACTACAGTATATAAGCCACGTCTACGGCCCTATGCTGTACATTCTACAAGATTGATGGACTGAACACATCGACTCCAGGCTGAGGGACTGATTACCTCATACTCCTCCTCTCCTTACGCCTTCCTCTTTGTATTGGACTGATGAAGCCACTGTGTGGCGAAACGTTTCCTGAATAAAGATTCCCATATGCTGCATAAGTGTCTCAATCTTCAGGATGTAAATATACTGAGCTGAGAGGGAGATAATATACTAGTCTCAGTAGAAGGTAATATTATGAGCTGGACTTAAAAAGAGGTAATACAGTGGACTTAGAAAGAGGAAATATACTTGGCTCAGAGGAAGGTTATAAACTGTGCTCAGAAAGAAGTAATATACTATTGTCAAAGAGAGGTAATATTCTCAGCTCAGAGGGAGGTAATAAATTAGGTTTAGAGGGAATTAATAAACTGGTTTCAGAAGGAGGTAATAAACTGTACTCAAAGAGAGGTAATATAGTTGGCTAAGATTGAGGTAATGAACTGGGCTGGAAAGGAGGTAATATACTAGTCTCAGAGAGAGAGGTAATATACTGGGCTCAGGGGCTAATAAACTCGAATCATACTGGACTAAGAATGCGGTAATAAACAAGGCTCAAAATGATGTAATATACTGAGATCAGAGGCAGGTAATATACTAAGCACAGAGGCCGGTGATATACTGAGCGAATAGGCAGGTAATAAGCTGGACTCAAAGGAAGATACTATACTAAGCTGAGAAGTAGATAATATACTGGTCTCAGAGGCAGGTTATGTACAAATCCTAGATGGAGATAATATACTGGGCTCAGATGCAGGTAATATACTGGGCTCATAGGGAGGTAATATACTGAGCTCAGAGGCTGGTAATATACTGAGCTCAGACGCAGGTAATATGCTGGCCTCAGAGGGAGATAATACTCTAGGCTCAGAAGTATGTTATATATTGGACACAGAGGTATGTAACATACTAGCCACAGAGGCATGTACTATACTGAACTTAAAAGGTAATATACTGAGCTTGGAGATAGGTAATATAATGAGCTCAGAGGCAGGTATTATTTTGAGCTCTGAAGCAGGTTATATACTGGACTCAAAGGCAGATAATTCACTGGGCTAAGTGAGAGGTAATATTCTGATCTAAGGGAGGTTTTGTACGAGACTCAAAGGCAGATAAGGTACTGAGCTCAGAGGCAAGTAATATACTGGACTCTGAGGCAGGTAATATGCTGAGCTCAGAGAAAGATAATATCCTGGGCTCAAACGGAGGAAACATAATAGGCTCAGAGAGAAGTAATGTACTGGGCTAAGGCAGGTAATACACTGAGCTCAGAAGAAGGTAATATACTGGTCTCATAGAGAGGTAATACACTTTACTGAGAGTGATGTAATATACTTGGCTCAAAGGCAGGTAATATATTGGGATCAGAGAGAGGTAATATACTAGACTCAAAAAGAGTTAATATACTGGGCTCACTGGGAGGTAACATATTGGACTCAGAGGGAGGTAGCATACTGCACTCAAGAGTAAGGTAATATACTGGACTCAGAGGGAGGTAATACACTGGGATCTGAGGAAGGTAATATACTGGGATCAGATGAAGATAATATACTAGACATCAGACAGAGGTAATATCCTGAGCTCAGAGAGAGGTAATATGCTGAGCTCACAAGGAGGTAATTTACTGGACTCAAAGGGAGGTAATGAACTTGGCTCAGAAGGCGGTAAGATTCAGAGGGAGATAATGTACTGGGGTTAGCAGAAGGTAATAAACTGTGCTTAGAAGAAGGTAATATATTAGTCTCAGAGGGAGGTAATATACTGGGCTCAATATGCTAAGATCAGAGGCAGGTAATATACTGAACTCAGAGGGCGGTAATATACTGACCTCAGAGGCAGGTAATATACTGCCCACACCAAACCATACCACGGGCGGGAATAGAACCCGCGATCAGAGAGTCTCAAAACTCGTGTAGAAATATACCTAGTTGGACGAATCTTATTGTGGCTAGCTGGTCCAGTGGCTAACGCAACGGTCTGGAGTTTTGAGACTCTCTGATCGCGGGTTCTATCCATGCCCGTGGTATGGTTTGTTTGCAATCGTGTCATTACGATTTCGTGAGTCATGCTGGCCACCTAAGGAGATAATATACGAGGGTCACAAGGAGATAATATACTGCGCTCAGAGGCAGGTAATATATTGCGCTCAGAGGGAGGTATTATGCTGGGATCATAGGCAGGGAGTATTCTGAGCTCTGAGGTGCATAATATACATAGCTCAAAGGCAGATAATATGCTCCCTTAAGAGGTAGATAATATACTAGTCACAGAAGTAGGTAATATACTTAGCTCAGAGTGAGGTAATATATTGAGTTCAGACTGAGGTAATATACTTTGATCAGAGGGAGGTAATATATTGACCTCTGAAGTAGGTAATATACTGGGCCCAGAGAGAGGTAATATACTGGGCTCAGAAGGAGGTAATATACTGAGATCAGAGGCAGTTAATGTACTGAGCTCAGAGGCCAATAATATACTGTCTTCAGAGGGATGTAATATACTGGGCTCAGAAGGAGGTAATATACTGGGCTCACAAAGAGGTAATATACTGAGTTCAGAGGGAGGTAATATACTGCCTTCAGAAAGAGGTAATATACTTGGTTCAGAGGCAGGTAATATACTGGGATCAGTGGGAGGTAGTAAACTGTGGTAAGAAGTAGGTAATATACTGGGATCAGAGGGAGGTAACATACTGAGCTTAGAGGCCAGTAATATACTGAACTCAGAGGCAGGTAATATGCTGGCCTCATAGGGAGATAATATACTAGGCTCAAAAGGAGGTAATATATTTGAATCAGAGGCAGGTAATATACTGACCTCGGATGGATGTGATATACTGGCCTCAATGGAACGTAATATACTGGGTTTAGATGGATGTAATATACTGGGTTTAGATGGATGTAATATACTGGGTTTAGATGTATGTAATGTACTGGGCTCAGAGGGAGGTAATATGCTGAGTTCATAAGGATGTAATATACTGGGCTCAGAGGGAGGTAATACTGGGCTCAGAGGGATATATTATACTGGGCTCAGAGGCAGGTAACATGGCCTCATAGGGAGATAATATACTAGGCTAAGAAAGAGGTAATATACTGGGCTCAGAAGCAGGTAATATACTAAGCTCACAGAGAGGTACTATACTGGGATCATAGGTAGGTAATATACTGAATCCAGAGGTGGGTAATATACTAAGCACAGAGGCAGGTAATGCTAGCCTCAGAGGGAGATTATATACTGAGTTCAGTTGAAGGTAATATACTTGACTCAGAGGGAGGTAATTTACTGGGCTCAGCAGGAGATAATATACTGGGTTCAGAGGGAGGTAATATAACGGGCTCTGAGGGAGGTAATGTATTGGGCTCAGAGGTAGGTAGTATACTGGACTTAGACGTAAGTAATATACTGAGTTCAAACAGATGTAATATACTGGGCTCAGAGGGAAGTAATACTGCGCTCAGAGGGATATAATATAATGAGTTTGGAGGGAGGTAATATTCTGGGCTCAGAGGGAGGTAATATACTGGGTTCAGAATGAGGTAATATACTGTGCTCAGAGGAAAGTAATATACTGAGTTCAAAGGCCGGTAATAAAATGAGCTCAGAGGCAGGTAATATGGCTAATAAGGAGATAATATGCTAGGCTAAGAAGGAGATAATATACAGGGCTAAGAAGCAGGTAATATACTGAGCTCAGAGGGAGGTGTTATGCACTGGGATCATAGGCAGGTATTATACTGGATTCAGAGGCGGGTAATATACTGAGCTCAGAGGCAGGTAATACGCTAGCCTCAGAGGGAGATAATATACTGAGTTCAGTTGGAGGTAATATACTTGACTCAGAGGGAGATAATATACTGGGCTGCTCAAAGGGATGTAGTATACTGGGCTCAGTGAGGTAATATACTGGGCTCAGAGTGAGGTAATATACTGGGCTCAGAGTGAGGTAATATACTTTGCTTAGAGGGACGTAATATGCTGGGCCCGGAGAGACGTAATGTACTGTGCTCAGAAGGAGCTAATATACTGAGTTCATCTGTGCATTTTGTTTGCGGTGAGAGAGTATCATAGCTGTCATCTCGCTCTTGTTGATCTTATTCTCTCAATATAACTAATATTAACAGTTGTTTTCATCTTTAAGACAAGAACTTAATGATACTGCCTCAAACAATCTACTTTAGAAGAAAAAGTTCTGTGTAAAAAGTGTTGTTATCCAGAAAATACTCTTATTCTTATTTTTAGCAATTCTTCTTTGAACTTCGACTATACAAGGATACAAATCTCTCATTTTCTTTACGATATTTCAACATTTTATGGTCCGGGGGTCGATTCCCTGTACTGTTTGAAACATTAGGACACCTGCTGTCCATGTTCTCCCATCAGTAAAATGGGTACCTGGGTGTTAATCGACTGGTGTGGGTTGCATCCTGGGACAAAACTGACCTAATTTGACTGAAATTCTCTGCATATCAACTGGCTTTCTATATAGCAGAATGTCATTGATGTCAGCAATGCCTGTATACCTTGTACATGTACTGGAGTTTACCTGGAGAGAGTTCCGGGGGTCAACGCCCCTGCGGCCCGGTCTATGACCAAGCCTCCTGGTGGATCAGAGCCTGATCAACCAGGCTGTTGCTGCTGGCTGCACGCAAACCAACGTACGAGCCACAGCCCGGCTGGTCAGGAACCGACTTTAGGTGCTTGTCCAGTGCCAGCTTGAAGACTGCCAGGGGTCTGTTGGTAATCCCCCTTATGTATGCTGGGAGGCAGTTGAACAGTCTCGGGCCCCTGACACTTATTGTATGGTCTCTTAACGTGCTAGTGACACCCCTGCTTTTCATTGGGGCGATGTTGCATCGTCTGCCAAGTCTTTTGCTTTCGTAGTGAGTGATTTTCGTGTGCAAGTTCGGTACTAGTCCCTCTAGGATTTTCCAGG
The DNA here is from genome assembly GCF_026875155.1 of Cherax quadricarinatus. Taxonomy (NCBI): domain Eukaryota; kingdom Metazoa; phylum Arthropoda; class Malacostraca; order Decapoda; family Parastacidae; genus Cherax; species Cherax quadricarinatus. The sequence goes on from NC_069415.1 coordinate 54,728,603, forward strand.
TGTATATAATCATGTATCTCTCCCGCCTGCGTTCCAGGGAATACAGGTTTAGGAACCTCAAGCGCTCCCAGTAATTGAGGTGTTTTATCTCCGTTATGCGCGCCGTGAAGGTTCTCTGTACATTTTCTAGGTCAGCAATTTCACCTGCCTTGAAAGGTGCTGTTAGTGTGCAGCAATATTCCAGCCTAGATAGAACAAGTGACCTGAAGAGTGTCATCATGGGCTTGGCCTCCCTAGTTTTGAAGGTTAGAACATAAGAACATAAGAAAGGAGGAACACTGCAAGAGGCCTGTTGGCCCATACTAGGCAGGTCCTCATTATCCATCCTGTCATTTTTCTAGCAGATGCGATTGATACAATGTTATGGTCCTTGAAGGTAGTAAATAAAGATTATTATTATTATTATTATTATTATTATTATTATTATTATTATTATTATTATTATTATTATTATTATTTGAGTGAAGCATTGTTAATTTATGCAACCATGAATCTTTATTAGCATTTTTCTAAAAAAAATTGTCGGTAATTTGTAAAAAAAATAAAAAATATTTTATTTATATGCTAATCATGCTGATTTTTAAATAAATCAGGGAAAGGCTGGGGTTTGAACCTGTGGTAAGCGAGTGCTAAAGCTCATGGGCCAGTGCGTTAACAACTTGGCCAGCTGGATACAATAATATAATAATAATAATAATAATAATAATAATAATAATAATAATAATAATAATAATATCTTTATTTACTGCAAGTACATGTACATGGTATAGAGTCCAAGCTGACATATATAGAAAGCCCCTTGTTATGCAGAGCATTTCGGGCAAATTAGGTCCTTGTCCCAGGATGCGACCCACACCAGTCGGCTAGCTTCTAGCTACCCATTTTACTGATGGGTGAACATAGACAACCGGTGTAAAGAAACACGCCCAGTGTTTCTACCCGCGCTGGGAATCGAACGCAGACACTCGCTGTGTCAAGCGGTAGCTTTAGCCACCAGGCCACGGGGCACCGTGACGTGATGATTCATCCAACTCGGTATATTTCTGTACACGATAGGGAGGTTAGCATGGGCCACCACTGTGGCCACAAATGGCACACTGGCACCCGCAAACCTTAAAATAAATACAAAATATTTTTATCAGGATGCACTATCATTTAGAGTTTGAAGCTGATCAGAAGAACCATTCACTAGTATGAAAACGATTTGCTTAATAAAATGAAATTTACACAGCTCAGAGAAAGTAACTAACTGTGTTTCAGTAAACCTTTCGAATGGTAAAAGTTTGAAGTTATTCTCGAGTAATTGATGTGATTCAAACGATTTCAGGTATATTAACTATATCACTAAAATTTCAAGTTTGCATCTTTTTGAAGTAAACTTATGAGATATTATCCTTAATATTGAATGCATCGTCAATAACATTTTGAAGGCAATCAGAAACATTGGTGAGTTATTTTGGAAACAATGAATATCATTATTTGTTCAATAAAATTGACAAATTTGGACCTGGGACATCCAGTGAGAGCATGAATTTTGTGTTCAAGAAACCACACCAGTGGTGAAAATTTGAAGCCGATCAGCTGAGTCATTCTCTAGTTAAGTCAAGAAGTGACTTTATAGTCACCAATAAACTCTAGTGGTGAGCTACTTATGGCATGCGTAAGAATAACATTGTTTTATCTTTGTCTTGAAATTTGGAAGTGTTTGAATGCATTAATAATATACTGGTATGTATATACCCATACTCATAGTATGGGTATATACATACCAGGTGCTATCAGAAATATCCTGGACTCTAATTTTCGCGCACTTCCTGAGTGAAATATGGCGGCGGCGTAGATCATGCTGCTGAGTATACTTCTTTCTGAAGTATTATGGCGACTTTCAGTGTCCTTAGTCATTCTGTTAAAGTTAGAGGGCATTGTTTTGTCTTGCTGTCAGGGTGTTGCTTTTTTTGTATAAAAAATGGAATTTTTAAAAGAAAGAATAGTGTGTGTAAACGAAATTCTGTTTCAAGCTCTGGAAAACGGCTAGTGAAGCTAACAAAATGCTTCAGTAAGTATTTTGCGAAGAAGCAATGGGTCGGACACAGTATTTTAACGTTTTTTCTCGATTCATTGTAGGACGAATTTCAGGTGAGGTTGATGAACATTCTTGTCGTCCATCAGCGTCACAAACAGCGCCAACTTTGAAAAAGTGAGGAAGGTTATTCAGGAAGATCATCGTCAGAATATCCTGAGCATTACTAGTGCAGTAGAAATTTCTTATGGGTCGTGTTCAGGAATTCTGACGGAAAATTTGAACATGAGGCTAGTGATTGTGAAATTTGTGCCCCACTTGTTGATTCAAGACCAGAAAGGCTATCGTTTTCTGGCCAAGAACAACGTGGTGATCGTTCCCCACCCTCCCTACTCCCTAGAACTAGTTCCCTGTGGCTTATTTCTCTTCCCAAAAATAAAAGCGACACTCACGGGGCGGCATTTTAAAGACGTGGAGAAGATTCAACCAGAATTGTAGACGTGCTAGACGACGTTAGAAAGAAGAATTCCAGAAATGTTTTGAGAAGTGGTAGAGCCACTCTCCTTGGCCTCTCCGGCAGAGTACTTCGAGGGAGACAACTTCAGCTAAGTGATATATAAAAAAAAAGAAATGTGTAGAGAAGGATGTGGGGAGTGAAGCAGACGCTCTTGAGTTAGGGTGGCTTGAAGAAGCAACTAGAAAAGATGTGCTGGTCTTCGCTCTGAGTTTGAATACCTTTATCTCTGCATAGGATAAGCTTGAGAAGATACGTGTAAATATAAAGAGATATTGGAACCACAGGACCAGGATTTGAATGTTACAATGAGGAAGGTAAGGGGAAAGTTATGTTGATTTGTGTATGAAGAGCGGTGTGGTTTTTGAAAGATAATGAGTCTCATGCGAACTAAGAAATGTTACAGTCACAGGAACTTCCACTACAGGGACAGCATCGTGGAGTTCGACCGCGAGGCAGCTGTCAGGTGTGTCACAGGCAATGTGTACTCAGTTCCTCAAGCTTCAACATCCGTGCACACGAGGGCCTGGGATCTTCAATCAACTTGGCGTCCACCAGGACGCTGACATGTCCCTAGGACAGCTCTCCATCGGGCTGCTAACGGAGTCACTGGCTTCTTGGACCTCTTGGGGAGGGTCGATGGTGCTCGTGCAAGCAGCAGATCCCGAGGCAACTTGCTGCTGTTTGCAATGGCTGTCTGCCGAGGAGAGACAGGCACCTAGCAACATCTGTTGTTGGGGCAATGGATGAATTCCCTACTATGTTTGTTAACTGCTCATTACTCTGTAATTTGTCTATGATTGTAATCATGTCATAACGTGTTTATCATTCATTACCTTTGAAACTTGTCATGATTGTGACCAGCTCTACCTGGAGCTCATTACCTTTGTAAATTCTCATGATTAATGTGTTTATGATTCATTACCTTTGCAATTATTCATGAGTGGGACCAGCTCAACCTGGAGCTCATTACCTTTGTAACTTGGTCATGATTATGACCAGATCTAGTTCATTACCTTTGTAACTTGCTCAGCTATCAAAACTTTGGAGTCCAGTCCCTGGACCAATTATGTACCTCTGTAATCTTTTGACTACCGCCCACGGGATGGGTATGGGGTGCATAATAAACATATTAAACTAACCGATGACTTCTTTTGATTGGTAGATTTTGGTATGGGACTTTAGTGGGTAGATTTTGGTAAAAGAAGGAAATTAAAAGTGGACATAGAAAAGAGCTGCTTGATGAGATCAACAAAAAGTTTAGGTGATGAAGTACTGAATATCAAACTGAAGGAAAAAGAATATAGGAAGTGAATTCATTTAGATATTTGGAACTGGACGTATCGACATATAGGGTCGATGTAAGACAAGGTGAGCCATGGAATAGACCAGAAGAGAAAGGTAAGTGGTGTACTGAGGCATCTATAGAAAGAAAGAAGATTATCTATTGAGACAAAATGGTGAATAAACCAAAGAATAGTGATCAACATTTTTTTCTATGAGCATGAGGTATGATCATGAAACATTGCATCTTTAGCCAAGTAGGGTGTGAATATTAAATATAGAATTAGAAGCACAGAAATAAGAAAACTGTGACAATTCAAACTGTATATTTCAGAGAGGTGGAGGAGGTCTTTAGCTATGTATTGAGAAAGGTTGGAGATGAGTAGGATGGTAAATGGGGTGAATAAATTGAGGATGGAATGGAAGAGGTGAAGGAGTTGTCCCCCTAAGGGCCTAAGGGGTTGAGGGAGGGTACAGGAAGTTCTTAGTGGTAGAGAGTTGAGAATACAGCAGACATATTTATACACAGACTGAAGTGAATGGAAATAATTGTTTTTTATAGTTTAAGGTGCTGTTTGCGTGTGAGCAAGTAAATATTTATTGAGGGATTCAGGGAAACCTGTTAGTCAGACTTGAGACTCATGGTGACAGAGTCGTGTAATGAAGCAAATCAGCCCCTCGAGCATTACTTGTGTTAAAATGTGATAAATATTCGTTGTGAAAATTTCATGACTGTCCTTAATATGTATTTCATTGCTATATCGTTACCTATTTACTATGTGCATGGTTCTGTAACTCACGAAATCGTAATGACACGATTTCGTGAGTGTAAATGTTGAAGACTTTGAGGGACCTTGACCATGAGTTCGTCACGGCCACGCTAGTGGGAGATTCGTCTGTAAAAACTTGCAGTGGTGCCTATGCTAAACTTCCTATGGTGTAGAAATATACCTAGTTAAATGAAACTCATTGTAGCTAGCTGGCCCAGTGGCTAACGCGTTGGTCTTGTGACTCTCTGATCGCGGGTTCTAACCCCACCCGTGGTATGATTTGTAGTCTAGGATTTGGAAGATCTCAATAGCAGCCCAAAGAAGGAATGTATAAAGGCATGAAATCAAGAAAGGTAACCCAAGACAGTATGGTAAAGCAAGGGAGTTCCTTGGAAACTGTGTGGGGTGGTAGTTCTAGTATCCGTAAACATGTTCTCTTATAATTTTGGGGATGATCCTAAGATCTTACATGTATTTACTGCTGGTAATTCTTTTTTTCTTTGGTGCCAGCAATTTCAGATTCCCTAGTAATGTGTTTATTAAATTTTAAGTGATTTTTTCTGGGTATGTTTTACTTCCCCCTTTGAGCCATGTATTTAGGGTCCATTGTTCAGAGATTAAGCTAGAGTATATTGCTAGTTTTTTCTGGATAGAGTCAAGCCCCTAATGAAGTGCCTACCGCTCAATTTTCAGGCCAAGCTACTCTAAGAGCCAGTACTGATCAGGACCACTATCTTATTATATCTATCCTCTATTATTTTCCACTGGGTTTTCACCTGCTCTAACAAAATTCGTGTCTCACCCTTCTCCTATTGCCTATACTTTTATCTCTTCCATTATTAACCCTTAAACTGTCCAAACAGATCTATGTTCACATGCGTAGTGCTCCAAAAGTACATCTACTTTTGGAGCACTACGCATATGAGCACTACAAAATAAAAAGCTCTACTTTTTTTACATACTTTCAAATGTTGAAAAAACGTAGATCTACATTTGGACAGTTTAAGGGTTAAAAGAGCAGGTGGTGGTAGCATACTTCTGAGAGAATAGTGCTACCTTCTATCCTCAAATTCTAGTAATTTCCACTTGTTATTTGTTTCCTATATTCTCATACTTTTGTCCACTCCGAGTCTGTACCTGAGGGAACAGACAATATGTCATCGTCCGGTGCTCTGTCGACCATTGGGGGGACTGGGGTGGGGCTGGGTTTCAGTCGTCACTCTCAAGGAAGTGTGAGGATGTTGATCTCTGATGATCATCTAAAGTGTAATGTCTGCACACTTCTGGAAGCCATTAAATAATTAATGGTTAATGTGTTTCCTTTTTATGAGTCATCCTGTCATGGTGGAAGACGATCGATGTTGTAGAACAATGTGAGCCTTAAACATATATAAGAAATTACCTCGATGTACTGAAAATTCAGTGCGTCATCCCAGGGTGTACGTGGCAGAAGTTGTACGATGTGTACACACATCACCTTGCCCATGTCCAGCACCCACCATGGATAGATGTCGCTCGGGTTGGAACAGAACCAAGTAGTCAGGGACGAGTCCACAGCATAAATCGACGTAAAGGAGCTGTTAGGTGATAGAAAGGCAGAATGAAAACCTAAGAAATAATTTTGAGTAGAAATTATTGCAGGTGCAACAGGGCAAGATGAAAAAAGGAAAACTGTTAAATCACTAGACAAATGTTTCAGACTAAACGTATTGACAATGAAGATACATAAATGCTGCAAATGTGTCTAATTCATTACCTGACTGGTATTGTATACCCGGTACAATGTTTACTTTATCTGACACAGCAACACCAAGGTATCTTGGGACACAGGAATCCTTACATAACTGACTCTGCACTAATTGGTCACTCTCACCTCTGTTGTCACCTTTTGCTATTTTACCTAGCTTCTTCTCCAGTATATAAGGTTTGGCTGCATACCTATGCATTAGGTTTGAGAGACTGACCCCCTCCTACCAAGGCTGAGAGATTGCTAGCGTCAAAACAAATTCTTCTGCTGTTTCCGGTGATATATTTGCATGTATTCGACTGAGGAAGGCTGTTGTGCAGACCAAACGTTCTCACAGTGAAGATACCCAAGTGCTGCACCTATTGTATATCAACAACAACAAAATTCGTTGTGAAGGTATTTAGAGTATTTTGGGGTTGCTGAATTTGAAAACAGCAGTAGGTTTTTCAGTTTAGCTCTGGTTTATGAGATATTGCATACCTACCCATCAATTAACAGGGAAATTAGCCATGACGAATGTATATGTAGTGACAATTCGTATATACAGATAGTTTTAATAAAGATTAGAATTTTATTTTGAAATTAGTTAATATTTAACGAAAGTAGCTGTATCAACAACGACCACATGACAATATTGTAACCTTTGTTTTGTTATTTTTTCCAGATAAACCTGAGTTCTTCACGAAGAGTCTGCTTAAAATATTCCAGTGCATTTTCCTACATTTATATTGAATACTCTTTGCATAAACAAAGAAAAAACATCACAGATTTTTGTAAAACAAGCTTATCTTCCTTATTTTGAAATTTCATTTAGGGAACCCAGGACAAGTCTTGGGTTCCCTAAATGGTTTGCAAACTTGTGTAGAATGCTTACAACAGTGGAAAAATATGCAAACGAAAAGTTTAAACTTCGGTATGCCTATGGTGTGGGGAGAACCGAAGAACCACCACGATGAATGTTATTTCTGTATGGTGAATGTGAAAGGGTTCAATCGATACAAGAAAGTTAGGTGGGAATATCCTGATTTGGAGTCAACAAGGAGACTTGAGCCACACAGCTAAGACGTCAGGCAGTGTTTACAAGGGAAGGTCAGGCAGTGTTTACAAGGGAAGGTCAGGCAGTGTTTACAACATTGTCTGACCTTCCGTTGTCAAATGTTGAAGAAACTTAGGGTTTAGGATGCAACACAGGTGATTTTAGTGAAAGTTAATATGAAGAAAGCATTTCAACACCCCAGCAGTTCTCCCAAGAACTCAATGCTCTCATACGTTACCTCATTCTGACAAAGCAAGCAACTGAACCTTAAGCATCCGGACTAAAAGAAAAGAACTGTCTACAACAAGAAGTTAAACTAACAGCTTATTAGACAAAGAGGTTGAAATCCTTCTTTAGTTCGGCCAAGATGAAGAGCTTATATACTGCAATAAAATCCTTGGAGTTCTTTGAATGTGATTTGAATATCGACCAGGATATTGGGGGCTGTTTATAGAGAGCTCCATCAGATGCTTGAAATGTGTTCTGTTGCAGAATGGTAACCAATATGCAGCTTTTCTTGTTGCTCACTCAATAAAACTTAAAGAAGAATAGGATAATATCAAAACGGTATTGCAAAAGTTTTGTTATCATGAGCACAAGATGTCTGTGTTAATCAGAAGGTGGTAAACTTCTTGCTTGAGCAACAGAGAAACTAAACCTATGGAGCTAATAACTGGTCTAACTGGATTACCTGGTTTGTGCGTTTTTATTAATCAATACATATTGGGTAAAGATGGATTAGTGGAAATAATTAATTCATCTTTGTCTTTCAGTAGAAGTTTCATTGTTTTATTGAAATTGCTGTTAACTGTTTCTAAGGGATTCTTTCTAAGTTTAGAATTTACTGCCACTAATCCATCTCTACCCTATATGTTTGGATTAATGAAAACGCGCAAACAAGGTAATCCAGTGAGACCAATTATTAGCTCCATAGGTTCAGTTTCTTATAAATTATCTAAATGGTTTGTTTGTATTTTGACCCTATTGTTTGAAAATTTCTAACTTTAATGTAAAAAACAACATAGATATAGTGGATAAATTAAACAACCTTGACTAACTTAAATGACTTCAACATGGTTAGTTTTGATGTTACTTCCTTGTTCACAAAAGTTCCAGTTGATGATTTATTATGTTTCTTATCTGAAGATCTTGATAATCACGAGTTACCATTGCCAGTTCCTACTATCCATAAACTTATTAAGCTTTGCATTGTTGATGCAAAACTTGTATTTAATGATGAGTTTTATGCTCAGAAGTTTGGTATGGCAATGGGAAATCCTCTTTCACCTGTTCTTAGTAATTTATAAATGGATTTTTTATGCAAGATTGCTTAACACAATCCTCCCTAATAGAGCTAAATGGTTTAGATATGTTGATGATATTTTGTGTCTTATGCCTAAGAATGTAGATATAAACTATTTCCTCGTTAAATTAAATAGCTTAGCCCATTCTATAAATTTTACTGTTGAGTTCGAAATAAATACTCCTTAGCTATTCTAGATGTTTTAATTATTAAGGATAACAATGATTTTAAATTTTAAATTTACAGAAATCCTGCAAATAACTGTTCCTATGTACACTATTATTCTTCACATCATGAAAGAGTTAAACTGTTGGTATTCTCTTCAATGTTTTTGAGAACTTTATGTATTTGAAATCTTTTGCTCAAGTACTTTCACACTTTTCAGTTAGTCATCAGGAGCTGTGCAATGTTGCAAAGGCAGTAACAAGAGAAATAGGGTAAGTTTTCAGAGTATGATAGTGAGGATGGTAGTTTCCAGGCACCAGCCAGACACTGAGAGTCCAGCCGGATGCCAACCACCCACCTGTCTTCCCCCCCCCCAACACCCCACTCCATGGAAACATAAACACATATGCAGTTTAATGTGATCCTTTATTGACAACGTTTCGCCCACACAGTGGGCCTTTTCAAGCCACAAACAGATCTACCTGGGCTGGAAGGTACGGGAGAATTTATAGTCAGGTTCAGAATGTTGAGGTCAGGTGGAGAATGCTGCATCTGATGATCCACTGGGTGGGGTTATAGAGTCTTGGGTAGCTTGGCAGGGGTATTGGACAAGTTGTGAGTAGACCTTCTGCAGTGTTCTATGTTCTTATGTGGGATAGCGATGAAGAAGTTTCTTGGCAAGTGGTTCAGCTATGTTATAGAAGCCATTGTTCTGGTTGAAATTGTTGGTTATAGAGATAAGCGATGATTCCAGGATTCTTCGGTATTGAGTGTTGTCTTCTGTGGCGATAAGTCTTGAGTTTCTGTAGTTAATTAAATGGTTGTGTGAATTGCGATGTTGTACGCAGGCATTCCTTGTATCGTCAGTCCTGCTTGAGTATTGGTGTTCTGAAATACGTGTTTGGAGGTCTCTTGATGTTTTGCCCACGTATAATTTGTTGCAATCATTATAAGGGATTATGTATACCCCTGCAGAGGATGGAAGCTTGTCCTGTCTACTGCTGGTGATGTCCTTGATGGTCGTGGTTGTGGAGGTAGATACTTGGAATGATGTATTGGAAAAGATGTTGGAAACATGTTTGGCAATGGAGTTGTTGGGGAGGACTATGTATCTCTTCTTGGAAGTGTCTTCTCTGGGTGTGTTGAAGATGTTTAATGCCCGCCGTCTGCAGTCTCTGATGAAGTGAGGAGGATAGTGGAGTTTAGAAAATACTTGTTTAATTGCAGTGCATTCTTCCTCAAGGAACTCATTGCTGCAGATTCTGAGTGCGCGCAGGAAGAAGCCTATAATTACACCACGTTTAGTTCTGGTGTCGTGGTGAGAGTAGAAGTGGAGAAGATCGTTTTGGTTGGTTGGTTTTCGATAGACTTTAAAACGAAGTTCATGGTCAGTTTTGCAGAGAAGAACATCAAGGAAAGGAAGAGTGTGAACTGGATTGAGATCTCGACCTGGTTGAGCTTGTCTTGGAGAACTTGACCTTTGAAGCGCCTGGGAGTTATGAGGAGAATGTCGTCAACATAACGGAGCCAGGTGAAAGTCGAAGGAATAATGGTGGAGAAACGCTCGGCTTCCAGATGTTCCATGTATAAGTTCGCCAGGACGGCACTGAGTGGGGAGCCCATGGGTAGACCCAAAATCTGTTGAAAGAGGTGATTTTCGAAAGAGAAACACGTAAAGCCGACACATAGTTCAACGAGGTCGATGAAACCGCTGGCTGGAATAGGAAGATCAAGTGAATCGTCAATTTTTCTGCGCAGGAGATCGATGGCTTGTGTAGTAGGTACTTTGGTGAATAGGGAAGTTACGTCAAGGCTGGAAAGTTTCTTGTTCCTGATGTTGATGTTGCGAATGCGACTGAGAAGATCACCTGAGTGTTTGAGATGTGCTGGACTGATAGTGCCCAAGAGTTTGGAGAGATGTTTTGCAAGAATTCCTGAGGAGCACTGCCTATTCCCGAAGATATGGGCCTCAAAGGGGTACCAGGCTTTTGAGTTTTTGGTAGACCGTACATTCTGGCAAGTCTGAGGTTGCTGGGTATGGTGTGCAGAAGTTTCTTCCCTTGTTCTGAGTTCCTCAGAATGCGGTGAGTCCTTTGAAGAAAAGTTTTAGTAAGGTTGTTCACTTGGTTAGTTTTGAGGGGTTCGTAGGTATCTGGGTCATTAAGTAGATTGAGCATTTTGTTCCTGTAGTCGTCAGTGTTCATGATAACAACACCACCTCCTTCATCAGCGGTGGTGACTCTGATGGTCGTGTATTCTGCTAAACCTTTAAGTCCAATGATGTAACGTTAGACAACTTTATTCCGAAACGTTTCGCCTACACAGTAGGCTTCTTCAGTCGAATACAGAAAGTAGGCAGGAACAGTCTAACTGTTGCATATGTGTCTTACCTAACAACCTGTCGGTATTGTATACCATTTTGATGTTCATCTTGTCAGACACTGCAACACGTGGCATCTTGGTACAGAAAACACCTTGGACAAGCTTTTCAAGTGAGAAGTGTTGGATCTGAGAGGGACATGACCTCTCAGTGGCCTCTCACTACTACTACTACTACTACTACTACTACTACTACCCTGCACCTCTCCTTCCGACAGTATTTAAGTCTCCGCACTGTCGCTTGATCTTCAGATAGTTCCTGACTATGGAACTGAACTTCTCCAGGCCGAGGGACTGACAACCTCAAATTCTACGACTTTAAGGGTGATGGACTGATTACATCGTCTTCACATCTCTACTGTTCCTGCCTACTTTCTGTATTCGACTGAAGAAGCCTACTGTGTAGGCGAAACGTTTCGGAATAAAGTTGTCTAACTGTTGCATATGTGTCTTACCTAACAACCTGTCGGTATTGTATACCATTTTGATGTTCATCTTGTCAGACACTGCAACACGTGGCATCTTGGTACAGAAAACACCTTGGACAAGCTTTTCAAGTGAGAAGTGTTGGATCTGAGAGGGACATGACCTCTCAGTGGCCTCTCACTACTACTACTACTACTACTACTACTACTACTACCCTGCACCTCTCCTTCCGACAGTATTTAAGTCTCCGCACTGTCGCTTGATCTTCAGATAGTTCCTGACTATGGAACTGAACTTCTCCAGGCCGAGGGACTGACAACCTCAAATTCTACGACTTTAAGGGTGATGGACTGATTACATCGTCTTCACATCTCTACTGTTCCTGCCTACTTTCTGTATTCGACTGAAGAAGCCTACTGTGTAGGCGAAACGTTTCTGAATAAAGTTGTCTAACTGTTGCATATGTGTCTTACCTAACAACCTGTCGGTATTGTATACCATTTTGATGTTCAAATTTGCTTATGTCGCTATTTATTCCCTTATCTATGTCATTTATGTAAATTGTGAACAACAAGGGGCCCATCACTGGCTCCTGTGGAACACCGCTTGTGACGTGCCCCCATTCTGATTTCTCCTCATTTATACAAACTCTCTGCTGCCTATTTGTCAAACATGCCTCAACCCAGGAATAAATTTCTCCTATTCCGTGTGGCTTAAGTTTCTTTAATTGCTTCTGAAGTCCATATACACAATATCATATTCAATACCATGATCTACCTTCTCAAATACCTTAGTGAAAAAGTTGGTAAATTCGTAAGACAGGAACGCCCCTTTGTAAAACCGTGCTGAGATTCATTTATTGCTGATGACACCAAAATAGGCCGTCCAATTCATTCTAATGAGGACACTAGAGCACTCCAGGATGATTTGAGTAGACTGATGCAATGGTCGGAGAAGTGGCAGATGCAGTTTAATATTGACATGCGAAGTTCTAAATGTTGGACAGGTAAATAACCATGCCACATATAAACTAAATGATGTAGATCTTAATACTACTGATTGCGAAAAGGATTTAGGAGTTCTGGTTAGCTGTAATTTAAAACCAAGACAACAGTGCATTAGTGTTCGCAATAAAGCTAACAGAATTCTTGGCTTCATATCTAGAAGTATAAATATTAGAAGTCCTCAGGTTGTTCTTCAACTCTATATATCCTTGGTTAGGCCTCATTTAGACTGGTCACCGTATTACAGAATGGATACAAATGCTCTGGTAAACGTACAGAGGAGGATGACAAAGATGATCCCATGTATCAGAAATCTTGGTTTAGAAAGACACGTAAGCAAACACTATAACATATTTATTAGAAAACGTTTCGGTCCTGGGACCTTGATCACTTCTAACATACAGAGGTAGAAAGACATTATATATAGGCGGAGAGTGAGGTGTGACGCACGTGACCTGAGGAATGTCATAAGAACATAAGAATGGAGGAACACTGTAGAAGGCCTACTGGCCCATGCGAGGCAGGTCCTTATCAAAAACAACCTCTGCCTATGATGAGGATGGGTAGACGATGAAATTATGTGACTCCTGTGTTGTTGGGTTGGTGCTGCTTAAGTATCATGTATGCCAATGTTTTTGAAATTTTGTAGTTTCCAGTGTTGCGTTCTATAGTGTCGGTGACGGCGATTAGTGAGGCTTCTAGGCACCGTCGGCGTCTGAGGTCTGGTTCGGTGAGAACGAGTTGTGCCTCATTCCAGTTCATCAAATGCCCCGTGGAGTCTCTGTGGAGGACACATGCGTACCTTACATCGTCTCTGTTAGAGGCATTTCGATGCACATTCAGGCGGACTGCAAGATCTCTGCCTGTCTCGCCTGCATATTTCTTGGGACAGAACCCACAGGGGATAGTGTAGACGCCTGCTGTAGAAGTTAGAGGTGTGGGGCTGCGTTTCGTAGTGAGGTCTTTGATAGATGATGTGTTTATGGTGGAAACGTTGATGTTACTCATAGCAAGTGCCCTGCGAGTATTCGTGGCAACATCGCCACATGGGAGTACTATGAACTGTTTAGGGGGCTGTTCCATGGGCGGTTTGTTGAGGATAGCTTGTGCCTTGAGTCTGCAATCTCGGATGAAGAAAGATGGGAACTGAAGACGTGTAAAGGCTTGTGTTATGTAAGTGCATTCTTCTTCTAGAAAACAAGGGCTGGAGATGCGAAGAGCTCTCAAGAAGAAGCCAATGAGGACTCCTCTCTTAGTGCGGGTGTCTTGGTGTGAATAAAAGTGTATAAGATCGTCCTTGTTGGTAGGTTTTCTATACACTTTGAAGAGAAGTTTGTCACTGTCGGGAGATCTGCACAGTAGAACGTCGAGGAAAGGAAGTTTGCCATCATTTTCGAGTTCAAGTGTAAACTTTATTGATGGTTCAACTGCGTTGATCTTGTTGTGAAGGGCCTGGATATTTATGACATTCTTATGACATTCCTCAGGTCACGTGCGTCACACCTCACTCTCCGCCTATATATAATGTCTTTCTACCTCTGTATGTTAGAAGTGATCAAGGTCCCAGGACCGAAACGTTTTCTAATAAATATGTTAAAGTGTTTGCTTACGTGTCTTTCTAAACCAACTTGTCGGTATTTATTACCAAGGTTTATACCATCAGAAATCTTCCCTATGAGGATAGACTGAGGGCCCTGAATCTACACTCTCTCGAAAGGCGTAGAATTAGGGGGGATATGATCGAGGTGTATAAATGGAAAACAGGAATAAATAAAGGGGATGTAAATAGCGTGCTGAAAATTTCCAGCCAAGACAGGACTAGCAGCAATGGTTTCAAGTTGGAAAAATTCAGATTCAGAAAGGATAAAGGAAAGCACTGGTTTGGTAATAGAGTTATGGATGAGTGGAACAAACTCCCGAGTACAGTTATTGAGGCTAAAACGTTGTGTAGTTTTAAAAATAGGTTAGATAAGTACATGAGTGGGTGTGAGTTGGACGTGACTAGCTTGTGCTGCTGGGTCTGGTGCAGTGCTCCATCCTTGAGTGGAGATGATCAGACTGGGTGGGTCATTGGGATTATCCGGGGGGGGTCATTGGTCTTATCCGGGGGGAACATGGACCTGCTCTGCATGGGTCAGTAGGCTTGTTGCAGTGTTCCTTCTTTCTTATGTTCTTATGTTTATGCTTTTCAAGATGGCTACGAATTGTTTCGGCAATTATTGATACCATAAATTTTCCAACTATGGAGGTAAGGCTTATTGGTCTATAGGTCAAAGCTGAGGACCTGTCACCTGCCTTGTAAATAGGTATCACATTTGCCATTTTCCACTTGTCTGGCACTATGCCAGTTTGTAGTGATATATTGAAAAGATTAGCAAAAGGTATGTTAAGTTCCTCTTTACTTTCCTTTAAAACCCTCGCAAACAGTTCATCAGGGCCTGGGGATTTGTTAGGTTTTAATTTCTCTATTTGTCTGAGGACCATGTCACTAGTTACCCCAGTCGTGCATAGTTTTTTATCCTCATGTTCTACATAATTTATTATTTCTGGAATATCGCTAGTATCTTCCTGAGTAAAAACTTAGAGGAAGTAGGTATTGAAAAGTTCACACATTTCCTTATCGCTGTCAGTGATCTGACCTGTTACTCTTCATGGGCCTATCTTGTCCCTAATTTTACTTCTGTATACCTGACACAACCCTTTTGGGTATGTCTTCGAATCCCTTGCAACTTTAGCCTCATAATCCCTTTTTGGTTTTCTTATTCCTTTTTTTTATATCTTTCCTTAATTGAATATATTGGTTTCTTAATTGCCCATGCCCTCTTTTGATACGCCTATATGTGTCTCTATTTTGACCATAGAGATGTTTTAATCTGTTGTTTATCCATTTGGGATCATATTTGTTAGATTTAATTTCCCTACTTGGAACAAAAGTTGTCTGGGCAGCTAGAACTATTATGCTCTGAAACATGTCACATTGGCTACCAGCACAACCTACCTGACCCATAGTCAGGTCATCCCAATTTTGCCCACCCAGGTAATTTCTCAGTCCCAAGTGGAAATCTGAGACAGAGACTTAAATGCAGTTATCTGGGTATGTGAGGGAAAAGTTCAATAGATAGGAGTAGCGAGGGAGTATATAGTAACAATAGTTTTATTGCCGGCTACTTGTTAAGGTAGGGTAAGTCCAGATCCCGCTATTCCCCCCCCCTTTTTTCCCCCTCCCCGAAAGTGATAGTTTGATTGCCGGCTGCTTGTTCAGGTAGGGTCAGTCTAGCTCCCGCTATCCCTTCCCCTCCCTCTTCTCCCCCCCCCCGAAAGGTGACGTGTGGGGCTCCGGTCAAACAGTAAATCACTCGACTCGCAGTTCCCAACACTACTGTAAGTACACGCCTGATCATATTTTAGTGGACTTATTGGTTGAAAGCTTCACTTTTGATCAATAATTAACTTAGTCCTTTCAGTCTTTATCTGTTAAATGTTTTAATAATCACCACATCTTTTAGGTATTGCACTTACCATGGAGAGTGATTTCTTAAGCAGCTTGGAATGACAGAGAGGGTCAACTGCCAACCAACGAGAAGAATAGAAGGAGACGGACTAACGTCCTGAGACATCCCATGTTTAACCTACTTACCTGTTATGTAAGCCAACACAGGACCTAACCCCTGATCATAGTAGTGGTAACGAACCTGTTTTCCTGTCATCTGAAATAATTATTCACGGCTACACTCTGTGAAGAATGAGCCGGTGGTGGTCACCAACACCCGCTCACCCCCCCCCCCCCCCCCCCCCCGAAATCAGCAACGGCTACGATTTCAACAACATGCAGTGTCACCAACACCTGACACCCCATTACCATGATATACCTATATTAGCGTTGAGTTCAAATGTAATTTTTTTTCATTTCATTTTTCATTTTTCTTTCAGTTAGGATACCCATTCATGTTTTATTGTTTTACATTTTCCGTTTCTAAATAATAAAGTGTTTATCATTGTCTGTTATTATTTCTTTTTCTATTCATTAATTTTCCTGAGGAGGAGCCAGCCTTGGTAATACTGACTGAAGTTGTTACAGGACTGAGCAAGCCTTCACAAGTGGAGACCTTGCCAGGATCAACTCTACTGAATCAAGATTCAATTCCATCTCGAATCTACCATTGGAACTTCAACGCCGCATACCACAGACGGTTATCTCCAGCCATGAGTAATCATTCTCTATGGTAAGACTACAGTACAGGTATTTAAAAGATTTGGTGATTGTTATAGTCTCAATTTATTGTAAGTCAAGTCAGGCAGGACATAATATTTAATTCTGCCACCTTTTCGAGCTTGAAACACTTTGGAGGATTAGACTCTAGGGACCCGAGATTTTCCAGTGACAATTTGTTTCATTGAGCTCTTTATTATATCAAGGGAACTGTCGTAGGACACTCTTGATTTGTTGGTGAGAAGATTGGATGGTCAAGTGACCCCATTCTACTTACTGTTTGCTCGGAGCCGGCATAGAACCCTTCGTTTTAATTAATACATATTGTTTAATTGAAGCAGGGATCGAGCCCACTGGTTTATTTACAGTTTGAGCGGAGTAGGAATTGAACCCTCCATTTTCTTTAATACCCGTTTCATTTCCCCTGATAGTTTAAGTTATTCTTGGGAAGCATGGAGGAATACCAGTTTGGATGGATGCTGGAAGTAAGTTAGGAATAACAGGGGAAAAATTTAGAATCTTTCATTAGTGCTAAGATCCAGGAAAGACTTGAAAGAGAGAGAATGAGAGAGAAGAAAGACAGTTAGAAAGGGAAACAGAAGAAGAAAAGGAGAAGAGAGAGAGAATCGAAAGAGAAGAGAAAAAGGAGAGAGAGAGAATCGAAAGAGAAGAGAAAAAGGAGAAAGAGAACCTTGAAAGACAGGAGAAAAAGGAGAGAGAGAGAACTGAGAGAGAAATCCGAGAAAGACAGTTAGAAAGAGAGCGAGAAGACCAAAAAGAGCGTGATAGACTTGATCGTGAGGAAAGAGCTAGAGAACGTGAGGAACAAGCTAAAATACGTGAGGAACAAGCTAAGATACGTGAGGAACAAGTTAAATTCAGAAAACTTGAGGAAAGATCAAAGGATAGAGAACATGAGTTAATAGAGAGAGAAAAGGATCACGAGCTCGAAAAATCTCGCCTTGAATTAGAGAATAAAAAGTTAACTTTTACACAACAACAATTAGAGGAAGGAGTAACTGAACATCATGCAGCTAGTGCACATATTCCAACACCTAATTTACCTCCCTTCACAGAGGGGGAAGACATAACTTCATACATTATCAGGTTCGAAAATACTGCTACCCTCTGTGAATGGTCTGCTGACACCTGGGCTACCAGGTTAGGAATGTTATTTTCTCGTACAGCCTTGAATATCTATGCAACTTTGTCGCAGGATATCATATGTAATTGTAACCTACTGAAGAAGGCAATCCTTAAAGCATATCAAAAAACCACTAATTCTTACAGGAAAGATTTCAGGTATGCCACCTTACAGCCTCGCCAGAAATTTCAGCAGTTTACAGGTAACACTCTTTCGTTTGTTCGACTTTTGGATAGAGAGTTCAGGGAAATTTATCACAGTTATGAATCTCTTAGAGACTTCATGGTTGTGACCAGTTCATGACAGCTCTTCCCCACCAGATAAGAACATTCATTAGAGAACGTAACCTGATTAAAGCTGAGGAAGTTGCTGAGGCCGCTGACTTGTATGCCGAGGCTCACAATTCCTATAAAGACCTAAAGGGATCGAACCCTAAGGGCAAGGGTTCATCAGACCTTAAGAAATCAAAGCCTCTAGTGGAAAGTAAAATGACTTCTTTTATTCCTGTTTTTCATTTGTGTGGTGTTAAGGGACATAAACGTTCAGATTGTCCTTCTAAGAAGGTCAAAAAAGTTGGAAGATGTTTTAAAGACTGTAATGGCCAAGCACCCTTCTGTTCAGGAACAGTTAATGGACTTAATGTATCTACCATTTTACGAGACACTGGATGCACATGTATAGTCATTTCCGATAACCTGTTCCCTAATCTTAAAGAAACTCATTCCTCTGCTATACTTTCAGACTACTTGGGCCGTACGGACACTTTTCCTACCATCCGTTGTTACATTAGGTCTAAATGGTTCACAGGTTGGTCTGAAGCCGTACTAGCTCCCATCACTTCTTGCTCCGTACTAATAGGTAATGTAAAAGGTGCCATTCTTCCTTCTGAGGTTGACCTTTCATCACCAAAGATGGGCATAAGTGTTTCAGATCCTCTTTCTGTAGAGTCAGAGAAGTCCCTCGAAAGTTCAGATGAGACAATGTCTCATGAGATTCATGTGGGATTAAAAACCAGTGATGCTACTCTCGAAAGCGAGGTAGTAGGTTCACCGGTTCACTTGTTAGATGAAAGTGAAGATATCACCTCCGATACCATAAATGTGTTGACTAGGGCTCAGACCAAAGCCAAGGCTTCTCCTACTGTCCATCCTTTGATTTTCCCTGACTTTAAGCCTTTAGATATATTGAAGGACTCCTTTGTCAATTTACAACGTAATTGCCCTTCTCTTCAGAATTGCCATAATGCCGCTAAACAAATAAAGTTATCCAAAGAAAAACTTTTCATAAAATTTGAATATAAAAAGGTGTCTTGTAAAGTCATATTAAAATTTAAAATTCGATGGATAGACTATTCCATCTTAGTTGTTCCAAAGTCAATGCAAAAGGGGACTGTTTTTAAAAAGGGCTCAACCGCCAGGGCCGGACATTTCTCGCATCGAAACCTTAAAAAATTTAGGGAAACCTATTTTTGGCCAAAAATGCCCTCAGATTCATACCTATTTAGATCTGAAAAGTTTCCCAACTGCATCCTCCCAGGTACCAGCGAGACCTATGGCAAAATGCCTATTTTTTACGGTACCTTTTGGGTTTAAAAGAGTGAGAGTAGAGAGAGAGATTTTGGAATGTTAATAAATGTATGGGGAGCCTTTAAACAAGTGAGAGAAAAATTTGTGTGGGGGCCGAATCAAAGTAGGGGAAAAATTTTAGAGAGGGTGGGTAGGTAAGTTTGGGGTGCCGGTGTAAAAGATAAGGGAGCCCGGATTGAACGTTGTAAAGAAAAGGGGTTTTTTATAGGTAATAAAAATTTTTAAGAAAAAATAAAAAGTATAAAATATGATGTAGGGCGAAAGACAGTAGTTTTGTTGATTATTTTGGTAGATAAAAGGGTGTTTAGTAGACTTCGGGTGTACAGTTTATAAGGGCCAAGAATATCAGATCCTTTCTGTTGTAGCTACACTGAGAGTAAAAGGTAGATGGGATACAAGGAGAATAGAAGCATCAGGAAAGAGAGAAGAGAAGATTTATAAACTAAAAGAGGGGCAGTTAGGGAAAGATATAAACAGCTATTGGAGGACAGATGGGCTAATGAGAGCATAGGCAATGGGGTCGAAGACCCCCAGTACCAACAATACCACCAGTCCGATAACATTCTTCTTTGCAAATATACAGGGTCTAAAGCCAGCAACAAACAACAAAATACCTTTCAAAATTCATCTCCGTGACTGCGTCAGAGGCAAAAGGCAATGTTCGCGGCTTCAACTGAGACCCACATAACGGATCAGCTTGGACAACGAAATTTTGGATCCCAGGTTATACAACATATACAGATGTGACAGAGTGAACAGTGCCAAAAGGGGAGTTGGGCCCCTTGTACATGCAGAGTCATTGTTTGTCACATAAACTGCTAAATGCAGCAAATGATGTAGTGAAGTTTTAGCGTAAAGGTCGAGAAACCAAAAACCTATTCATTGTGGTAGTCCTACAACCTCCGTATGCAACATCCCAGCAAATCCAGGAACAGTTGTTAAAAATTGACCACTGTCTGGAAAACCTTCCAGCTCCGTCAAACCCAACATCTTGCTCCTGGGGGATTTCAACTTAAGGCAACCAAAAAATGTATGAATATAGCAAATAGCAATGTTGCAGTAATTAAACACCAGGAGGCTGCTCTGATGAAACTCACACTCACAGGCGAGCTTTAAATCTCTGCACAAAATTTCAATTTAAACCAGCAAATAATAGAGCCTACTAGCTGGAGAATACACTAGAGAACCCTCCTTCACTAACAATGATCTATAAGAAATGCACCATATCCAAAACAATATCACCAATCACAACATAATTGAGGTTTCAGGTCGATGAATGCGCGGAGCCCCCGACCGACCTAATGAGATTAGTCCAGGAGGGAGCATTCACCAAATTCAACATCAATAACAAAAACAGAAAGAGGGACCAAGTAACCAAGTCCTAACCGATATATTCTTTGGAAAGATATACAAAGCAACACAGACCTCCCCCCCCATCTTATGCCTAAGAGCGCGCGCGAGCGAGAGTACGCGGTGGCACTCGATTATGCACAAGCTTATTCCTCTAAGCAAAAGGAGGAGTATGTGTAAAACAGAAAGAGACAGGCCTCCTTTACGGCGAGACGGAAAAGAATAACAAGCGGCTAAGAGGTCAATATACTGAATGCGTAGGGAGACACTGGTCAGGAGAAATAGCAACACGACCTTAAGCTTAAAGAATCCTATTAGCGTCAGGAATCGCGGAAAGAACTAAAAGCCATAAATGAATCCGAAAGAAACCCAAAGTATTTCTTCTCTATCCAAATCAAAATCCGAGAACAACGTCCCGTATGGGCCCCTACTTAAACAAGATGGGTCCTACACAATGAACAGCAAGGAAATGAGTGATCTACTCAAGTCCCGCAATATGACCTAAGTTTTTATCAAAGCCGCTAACCAGACTGAGAAGTCGAAGATCAAAAATGAATATTTTATGAGAGAGCCCACAAATTTGATTAACACAAGCCTATCCGATGTTATCCTGATACGCCAAATGACTCGAACAGGCGATAAATTGACATCCCATGCACTCTGCCCCCGCGCATGTGTCCAAACTCATGGAAACTCTGGTGTTATCAAGAACTGCAAGAAGCCTTCTAATCACGAGCCTTTTTCCATCCTATGGAGAGGAGCATGGACACGGGGTCCGCCCACAGTTACTAAAAACAACAGACATAGCCCCACTCACAAAGGGGCAGTAAAGCAACAGCAAAGACCAACAGACCAATAGCACTAACATCCCATATCATAAAATCTTGAAGGGTCCTAAGAACAATATCACCACCCATCTAGAAACCCATCAGTTACACAACCCCAGGCAACATGGTTTAGAACAGGTCGCTCCTTTCTGTCTCAAACTATTTGGGGGATTTATCACACGACAAGGTCCTAATGCACTAGAAGACAAAAAGAATGCAGATGTACTATATACAGACTTTCAAAAGCCTTCGAAAGGTGCCCATGGCGTAAAGCGCACAAAATGCGTGCTAAAGGAATAACGGGGAAAAGCGGGTCAGGATCTATAATTTCCTCACAAACAAACACAGAAGTTCGCAACAGAGAAAGTCCGAGGCGCTACGGTGAAAAGCCTTTTTCCAAAAGGCACAGTACTAGCCCCACTTGTTCCTCACCTTCATATCCGAAAGACAAGGATGCAGCCACAGCACCGTGTTTTCCTTTGCAGATGACCCCCGAATCTGCATGACATGTTTTCCCTTTTGTGACACTGCAAGCCCCGGGCGGACATCAAAAAATCTTTCAGTGGGCGCAAAAACAATAGAAGTTAAACATGAGAAATTTAAATTACTCAATATGGTAAACAGGGAAAATTTAAATTTTCATCAGGTAAAAAAAAAATTCGGGCCACAAATAAGCAAAAAACCCCAAACGTAAAAGACCTGGGGTGATCTTTGGGAGGATCTCACCTTCAAGGACAAAACATTGTATCAATGCATCGCTAAAAAAATGACGGGATGGATAATAAAAACCTCAAAACTAGGGGGGGCCAACCCCTATGACATCTCGGGTCACTTGTTCTACTAGGCTGGAATATTGTGCACACTAACAGCCCCTTTAAAGGGCGGGGAAAATTGCCGCCCTAGAAAATGTCGAGAACTTCACGGCGCGCTAACGGAGATAAAAACATTTCTTTTATTGGGAGCGCTTGGGGTTCCCAAAACTTGATTCCCCGGAAGCAGGGGGAGAGATACATGAATATACCCCGGGAAAACCCAGGGGGACTAGTCCCGAACTTGCACCAAAAATCATCACTCAAAGCAAAAATTTGGCAACGATGCACCCCCCCCCCCAAATGAAAAGCAGGGGTGTCACTAGCCGTTAAGAGACCATAAATAAGTGTCAGGGCCCAAACGTTCAACCGCCTCCCACACACAAAAGGGGGTTTCCCAACAGACCCCGGGCCGTTTCAAGCGGGCACTGGAAAAAACCCTAAATCAGTTCCGACACCCGGGGCCGTGGCTCGTACGTTGGTTTGCGTCACCACAGCAACACCCTGGTTGATCAGCTCTGATCCACCGGAGGCCTGGTACGCCCGGGGCCGCGGGGGCTTTTTGCCCCCCCGGAACTCTTCCCCAGGAAACTCCAGGAAAACCCCAGGTAGGTTTAAAAATGTAGTGTTAGAGTGTTCACGAATTTTGGGGTTTGCGGGAAAAGTGGGTGGGGGGAGGGAAGGGGGACGTTTTGGTGGAAGAGATGTAAAGAAGTAGAAAGGAAAAAAAAAGTTAGCAATGAGAATTTTTCAAAGTAGAAGTGATGCAAGGAGGAAAGTATAGGGAAAAAAGAAGGGGTTTAAAGGAGTGGCGAACAATGTAAAAAGAGAGCAAATGAAGAGGGGGTGGATGTTATCAAAAAAATTTTTGTTGAAAAAAAGAAAAATTTTTGAGTTAGATAACAATTAAGGAACCCAAAAAAACAAATGGATTTGTCATTAAAAATGGGAGAGGAGAGTTTTTAAAATGGAGAGTTAGAGGTTTTGGGGAAATGGGGAAAAAATTTTTTGGGAAATTTGTTAGATTTTGTAAAGTAGGGAAGCTGTGATTTCGTGTATGGGGCAAAGGGGGAAAAAACATTTTGTAGGAGTGGGGAAGAACCAGTTGTGGGTGGGGAAAGTTCGTGAGGCAGTAGGTAAAATAAAAGGGGGGTAAGGCAGCCGGGGTTTGATGGGATAAAGTGAAATGAAAAAAAGCAGTGGGATATAGTTTTGGGAGGGGTTGGTGCAATTATTTAATAAAAAAGAAGGGGGTAAGGACCAGGGATTGGGAAGAGCATGCATGTTCCCTTTTTTAAAAACAAAGGGGGCAAAAAGAGAGGCAAAAAATTTTAGGGGAATTCTTGAGTAACGGTAAATATAGGTAAGTTATTTTTAAAGAATAAATAAAACAGGAAAGGATCAGTGAACAAGGAGGTTTTGGAAAGGGAGGGGGTGTGGGCCAGGGTTCCAGTGAAAACATAAATGAACGTATTTAAAAAGGCAAAAAGGTTTTTGTGGCTTTATGGGTTTGGGAAAAATGTAACGGGTGGGGGGGGCAATGTGGCGATGTTGCAAGTGTAGGTGTAGGGGGTAGGTTACTGAAACAGTGAAGGTTTTTTCGAGGGGTGTGAGGCCAAATTAGAGTTGTGGAAAAGGAAATTATTTCCCAGTAAAAATAGGCCCCAGACAAGGGTGGAGATGTCACCGTGGTTGTTTATATATTTATAGATGGGGTTTTAAGAGAATAATGCGGGGGTCTTGGCAAAGGCATGGGTTAAAAGTAAAGAATCACACATAAAATGGGAGTTGCACAGTTGCTCTTTGCTGTGACACCGGGCTCTTGGGAGATTCTGAAAGAAATTGCAGGATTGGTGGTGAAATTTGGTAGGGCGTGCAAAAAAAGAAAATTAAAAGTGAAACGGAAAAAAGTAAGGGATGAGGAAAAAAAAAAAGATTTGGTGAGAAAAACTGGGTATCAGATTGGGGAGAAGCAGGAGGAGGGGAATGTATTTAATTTTTGGGGGGTGGACGTGTCAGCGAGGGGTCTATGAAATTTAGGTGAACATAGAATTGATGAGGGGAAAAGGGGGGTGGTGCACTTTGGAGTCTGGGAACAAAGAACTTTGTCCCCTTTAAAGGGAAAGAGGGGGAAAGTATGAGAAAAGTTTTACCAAAGCTTTATAGGGGGGAACATGGGGGAAATGTTGCACGAGGGGAAGGCTGGGGGCAGGGAGATGCATGTCTGAGGGGGAAAGTGTGGTTTTGAATAAAATGCAGAAACGTAGTTTGGAAGTAAGGGGGAGTGCGGGATTACCAAACTGTTTTACATAGGGCTGGGAAAGGGGTTTTTGAGGGGGTTTGGAAAGTAGAAGAATGGACGAAGCAAGTGACTTCAAGAGTGTTTCAGTCTGTAGTGAAGGGGAAAAGGTTTTGGGGGGAGGGGGTTTAAAGGGGGTTTTGGTGCGAGGGGCTTGGACTTCCAGCAGGGTGCGTGAGCGTGTTTGATAGGAGTGAAAGGAGAAAAAAGGTTTTTTAAAATACTTGACGGCGTTGGAGTGTGACAAAGTAACATTTATAAAGGGGTTCAGGAAACGGGCGGGCCGGGACTTGATCCTGGGACGAAGTACAGTGCCTGCACCTGAAGGGGGGGTTTTAAAATTTTGCATTTAAAAACTGTATGAAACACCCTTTCTGGCAAGACAGTGAGGGAATGATGGTAAAAACTTTTTTTTTTGGGGCCACCCTGCCTTGGGGAATCGCCATGTGATAATAATTAAATTGAAAGATACTATTGACATCTTTGGGCCTTTATCTCCACTTTCATCTGCGGACATAATATATATTAACATAAAATAATATATTAACATTATTTAATTAGCTTCATTTCCCCCCTAAGCCTTTCCCTTAAAACCAAACTACACAGAGGTGGCTAAAGCCCTTTTGTCCATCTTCCCAGAGGGGCTCCCTAAAAAAAATTTTTCGACGGGGACACAATCCATCTGACTTAATGCAACATCTCTACCAACTCTGGAGTGAAGCTTCTCTTCACCACACCCTACTCCCAGCTGTAATGGGGGGTTGACGCCACATACATTCTCAAGTCCTTTTTTAAGGGAAATTTTGCTCCCAAACCAAGGGTGGCATCGTTACCTCCCCCTGTGCTTTGTTTGCCAGGGGAAGTTCCCAGGACTCCGGGGGTTTTCACCTTTTGAATTTCTCTATGGAACAGGCCAGGGGTCCACTGTCCACCTTCATGACTTGGACAAGAGGAGGTAAATCCGGGGTTTTCAGTTTTTCTTACCAGTTTTCCTTGACCTTAATCCAAACTGAGGAGACCCTGACATAGTTTCAAAAAAACCTAACTTGTCAAGGGCCCAGTACAAAACCTTTTTTTGATTTCCAAAAGCAAAGGAGAATTTTAAAGAGGGATGAATTCGGGTACTTTTGCCTATCAAGTCAAAAAAATTTATTAAGCATGGAAAGGTCCATAAAAATATTAAAAATTTGGGGGAAATTGACTCCTCAAGAAGTCAAGGGGAAACCTAAGCTTTATTACAACTTTTCCTTAAAAAATTACCGAAGAAATTCGGTTAACTGCCTTAAATCTTTGACTTTTTTTTTTCCACACAACTTGAAAGAAAACGAAAATGTAAGGTGTGCGAAATTTACACCCTAACTTAACTATGACGAAAAACTACATGACTTGGTGACTCTTGACCACTCGACGCAACCAACAAAAATAATAATGAATCTTTGGATGACATAAAGACATGAACTACTTCAATGTGAGTAACTTTTCAACGTCTTTCCCCTGATTTTTCCATGTTACCCCCCGGGTAGCCATAAGATTGACTTATTGAGGGAAAAAACCGATCAAACGGAAATTAACCCATTTCCCAGTTCCCTTGGGGATTCTTTTGACCAGGGGTGACAAATTATTAAAACAAAGACTTAAACCCTTCAGTACTGCATATTGCTCACCAGTAGCGGGTTAAGAAAGAGGTAAACATAGACTTTTTTTTGATTTAAAGGGGCCCCTTAATTTTAAAAACTCGTGTAAATCGAGCCTATCCTTTTTAAAATAGATGCATCTACACAAATTTTATGACGCTTCCTTTTTTTTCAGAGTTTGATTTTGCGCAGGCATATAAACAAGTAATGTTGACCTTCTTCTAAGCAACACCGTTTTTTCCACACACCAAGGACTGATGCGTATAAACTATGCCCTTGGGTTTGGTAACCCCCTGTCTACCTACTGAACTGATGAGAAAGGCGGGGTAAAGCCAAATGTTTTCAGTTTATTTTGAAAACTTTACGTAATACACCTTTTGCTGGGGTTACCTCACAGGCCCACTCCCAAGGGCCAAGAAAGCTTCCTTGGTATAACAAGATTAGATATCTTGACTATACTTTCAAAAAACCTCTGCACCCCCCCCAAAGAAAAAAGTTTTAAAAATTTAAAAAACCCCCAAAAACCAAGAAGCTCATGCGTACTTTCTTGTTCTTTAAATTTTTTATGCCGGGTTTCCCCAAGCCTTACTGATCTTACGGGCATCTTATCGACTTCCTTAAAAAAGCTTGAAGGAACCTTTTAACTTTCCACGTACTGGGGAAAATTTTAATGAATTAAAAGTATTTTTTCGAAAGACCCTATACTTAAGATCCAGATATTAAAAAACATTTGTTTAAAAACTGATGCCCCCAAATCTTTTTTAGGTGCGGTGCACACAATCCAGAGGTACCCCCCTTCCCTGTTGTTTTCCTAACCCGGGAAACTCCTCCCGCAAAAACAGATACCCACCATAAAAAAGAAATGTTTGGCCCTTGTGTGGGGTATCTCCAAATTTAAAATTTTTTTTTGCTGGGAAAAAATTCATTTTAAAAACACCACAAACCCTTTTGAAACCTAGAAATTTTTTAAAGGCCAACATCCCTTTTTGAGGGGGACATTGGCACCCGGGTTTTTTAAGTTCCATATTTTTTTATATAAAAATATATATATATAAAATATTAATATAAAATAAATATATTAAATATTATCAATGGTTCATCCATTTTTTCCTGACGGGAAATCCTGAAGCAGAAAATTTGTTGCCTAGCAGCTTCCACATAAGAACATAAAAAAAAAAAGGAACACTGAGCAGCCTACTGGGCCCCGCGAGGCAGGCCAAGTCCCAACCGGGTTAGCCCAAAGCCCCAACCAGTCAGGGAGGTCACTTTACTTAAGGGGGGAACACGGGAACCGACCTGGGGGCAAACAACAGTCCATCCACACCCACCCACATCCACTCATGTATTTATCCAACCCATTTTTAAAGCTACACATGGTTTTTGGGCCTTTTTTAACTGTACTTGGGAGTTTTTCCAAACCCTCCCAACTCTATTACCAAACCCCTACTTTCCTAACCTTCCGAATCGAAAATTTTTCCAGCTTAAAACCCTTTCTGTGAGTCCTGTCTAAGCTAATATTTTCAGCACACTAATTTACATCCCCTTTATTTATTCCTTTTTCCTTTTTAAAACCTCAACACATTTAGAACTTTTTCCCGCCCTTTTTTCTTAACTCCTTGACATAATCTTTGGATGGGGAGTGTGAGGGAAAAGTTCAAAAGATAAAAGGTACGAGGGGGTATAAGTAACAAAATTTTTTATTTTCCGGCTACTTTTTAAGGGAGGGTAAGCCCATTCCCGCTATTTCCCGCCCCCTTTATTCCCCCCCTGAAAATGATAGTTTTGATTGCTGGCTGCTTGTTTTAAAGGGAGGTCATCAAACTCCTACTATCCCTTCCCCCCCCCTCTTCTTTCCCCCCCCCCCGAAAGGGGACTTGGGCTCCGGGCAAACATAAAACACTCGACTCCGCTCCCAAAACTACTGTAATAAACCCCCCTGCATATTTAGGGGACTTATTGGGAAAGCTTCACTTTTTTACCAATAATTTAATATCCTTTAAATCTTTACTGTTTTAAAAGTTTTAATAACACCACATCTTTTAGGGATTGTACTTACATGGAGAGTGATTTCTTAAACATGGGTAATCTGTCCCTCTTAAAACTTGGATGACAAGAGGGGCACTCCAACAACAAAAAGAATAGAAGGAAAAGGACTAATGTCCTGAGACTCCCATTTTTACCCCACTTTCCTGTTAGTAACCAACACAGGGCCCTAACCCCCCATCAAAAGCAGTGGGAACGAAAACCCGTTTTTTTCACTAAATAATTTTCACGGGTACACTCTGTAAGAACAGCCGGGGGTGGGCCCAACACCTGCTACCCCCCCTCCACAAGCAACGGGTATGATTTTTAACAAAATGCAGTGTCACCAACACCTGACACCCCCTTTCCATATATACCTAATTAGCGTTGATTCAAATGTAATTTCTTTTTCATTTTTTTTTCATTTTTTTTTTCAATTAGGATACCCATTCATGTTTAAATTGTTTTCATTTTCCGTTTCTAAATAATAAAGGTTTTATCATTGTCTGTTATTTTTTCTTTTTCTATTCATTTTTTCCTGAGGAGGGCCAGCCTTGGAATACTGACTGAAATGTTACAGGCTGATAAGCCTTCACGGGTAAACCATATAATTAAACAAGTGATTTGTGACGCGTGATTAGTTCAGCGGGGTTTTGAGGGCTCAGGGGGGACCCTAATTTAATCAATTATATTTTCAAATTGCCTTGGCAAATGTCTCCCGAACCATGCCTTTTTTGGGTAATCCAGTTCCTGTTCTCACTGGCGCAGATCTCGGCGTCAGTCGCCGTTCAACCCTTTTTTGGGGGGGGGGGGCTTGGGCCACCATATAAGCCCAAGGGAAAACTAGCAGGGGGGATTTGTGTGGAGCCTGGCCTGGTCAGACTCTGACACGAGATTCGAGAGGGGCTCTGGCCGGGGGGCAGAGCTCGCGAGAAGGCCCGCTGGAAGTCGGAAAAGCTCTGGCCTTGAACAACTGAGCGAGAATCCCCGGGGGGAGGACTGTTGGGACATTGGCAGAGTACGGCTTGGAGCAGTGCTCGTGCGTTAGGGGCTTAGGACCTTGGCTTTTTGTTTTCCCTTTTGGGGAACTGTCCTCTGAATTAAGGGAAGTTTTAATTTTGTTTTGTCTAGTTTTATTGTATTCCCGTCTCACGCTTTACATACCACCCCATTTATCTAAACCACAAAATATTCTCCTGTTCCCAAATATATTATTGTACAAGACTTAAAATAAACTGTGTTTTTTATAGAATAGTAATATTCACTGTTCCCCTTTTTTGCTCTTTTCTTCATTTATTAATTTTTTTCAAGTATGAAGGGAGTATGTGGGGGCAAGTAATGAAGGGGAAAATGTAGTCACCAGGGCCTCACATTGCTTTTCCTCTGTCTCGCCACCCCCGCCCCCCTTCCGCCAACCCCATATTACCCAATTACTAACGTTCCAATACTCCCCCATAAACCGCTTTCCCCCCAAACTCATCAAAAAACCCAAGATTATAACCAGTGATTTTTTTGTTGGGAAAAGGAATCAAGCAATTGTTTTTCCCTAGTTTGGGTTTTGTCAAAACTGTTTTAAAAAGCAAAAACCTGAAAAACCCTATCAACAAAGCCCTAGATTCAAGATTTCCCCGTCACATTGTTCCAATCAATTTTTTTAAAGTTAAAAATTTCCCCTTAAACAAACATTTCAAAACTAGACCCTTAAAAATTTCGCCCATAGCAGCCACAGCCCCCCTTTAAAAAGGGTTTTGGGAGCCTCTAAACACACCCAAAATTAATTTTTCACCCCTTCGAAAAAACTGTGGCAAAAAGATTCTTTTTCTATTTTTTCAAATCTTTTATCTTGCCTAACCAAAATTAAATTACTCTGACCTCATCGCCACCCACCCCCCCTTCCTGTTGCCCCAAACAGTGGGAAAATTTATAACCCTGTATTTGCATTCAAAAGGGCTTTTCCCTTTTTCCAAAGCTAAACCCAGGTCTCTTTTACGCCATAAACATAAACCTCATTTGAAAGTAATTTTTAGCTCTCTTCTATTTTTTAGACTCTTACTATTTGTATAAAAACCTTAAGGGGAGCAGTCATCGATGCCCACTACATCTTTTTTTGTTGAGCAATTCTTTCCCTTCACTACAACTTTCTTGAAATTGTCTTTTAAACTGTCTCTGGGGTATCCTGGAAACCGCTTTTTCAACCCAATGCGCACCGATTGTTTCCTAAAAACACCCATACTTTGTAATCTACTTTAAATTCCTAACAAGCGATCATGCCCCCCTCAATCGAATTGCTAATGCAACCACTCCAACCCCTAGAGATAAACCCCACCCTTGCCATGCATAATGCCATGCCTAATTTTTTATCAACTATCACCCACAAAACAGTTATCATCACCATTATAATTTTTCAACAACCTCATACATTAAAACCCAAGCTATTGCAATCACCAGTTGCAACCACCATGTGAAACCTGGACCTTGTACCACAGGGGGGCTAGGACCTCAACGGGTCACTACATTTCTTTTTGGGCTATCCAAGGATGTCCCACATGCACCCCCAATCTAAAACCCCATACATAATATCGACGACACGCGTGGGCATACCGGATGTTCATCTCAACTTTGTGAACATAATCGAAACATCATGAAACCCCCTGGCATAAAAAGCAATCATTGCTTTTGACAACATTTTTTTTTAAGGCTGTGCACAATGCTCCACTAAATAACTGTCGATTGTACAAACCCCTAATTTGATTAATACTGCTTCCTATCATGTTTCAAGAGGAAGGACCCATTATGTTTTTATAATTATAAACTTTGGGTACAATTTTCTTGGCAAGCCCAACCCGGTGGTGAGGCACGAGCGACATTTTTTAAAAATCGCATTCGCCCACTTGGCCGTCCGATTTAGTCCAGTCGGGATAATAGGTTTCCAAGGTTTTTCCTGTCTGACCAATGTAAGAGAGGGCAAAGGGGCTGGGGCCTTCAAAACCATCGGCATTATTAGGTGGTGTGTTTTTTAATCATCTCTGTTTCAGTCCCTGTTTTTTTAAAGTCAAAATTTATATTGGTTTTTTAAAATCCTCCCCCAGGAAGACCAATTGTCATTGAATGGCAAAACCATTACATTTTTCCTGTCAGGCTTTTTCCTTAGGTTCAGTCCTGTAAAAGTCTTCCTAGCTGACAGTAGGGCCTTTCTCAACGAATCTCTGGGATATCTCAGTTTTGTGGCTATGTTAAATATCTTGTTGATTTCATCGTCTAAATACTTCGGACTGCAGATACTCAAAGCTCTCAGGAACATTGTAAGGAAACCACTCCTTTTAACCCAAATTTCATGATAGGAAAAATAATGAATGTATGATGACCATTGGTGGTATTCCTGTAGAACAGCAAATTTGATATGCATATACTTTGTAATATAATATATAATATATATATATATAATATAAAAAATATATTAAATATATATATATAATATATATATATTTATATATATGTTTTTTATAAATATATATATAAAATATATATATATATAATATATATATTATATATATATATTATATATATAATATTATATATTAATATATTATATTTTTATATATATATTAATATTAATAATTAATAATTAATATTTTTAAATAATATATTTAAATATATATTATATATATATATTTTATATATATATTTTATATATATATTATAAATATATAAATATATATATAATATATATATATAAATATAGATTTTATTATATAAAATATAATATAAATAATATAAATATAATAATTATATATATATAATATATAAAATAAATATATAAATATATATATAAATATATATATGAAGGAGGGGTGTTAATGTTGCAGTTTAAAAACTGAAGTGTAAAGCACCCTTCGGGCAAGACAGTGATGGAGTGAATGAGGGTGAAAGTTTTTCTTTTTCGGGCCACCCTGTCTTGGTGGAATCGGCCAGTGTGATAAAAAAAAATATATATTAATATTATAATATATATATATATATATAATAATATATATATTTTAATATATATATATATATATATATATTATAATATATAATATATAATATACACTTAATAGCTCTTGTTCTTGTTTTTTGTCTCTCTATTGTCCATGGGAAGTGGAAAAGAATCTTTCCTCCGTAAGCCATGCGTGTCGTATGAGGCGATTAAAATGCCGGGAGCAATGGGCTAGTAACCCCCTTTTCCTGTACACATTTACTAAAAATGAGGGAAGGGAAAAAAAATTTATAAAACTGGGATGCTTGAATGTGCGTGGATGTAGTGCAGATGATAAACAAAGAGATGATTGCTGATGTTATGAATGAAAAAAAGTTGGATGTCCGGCCCTAAAGCAAACAAAGCTGAAGGGGCTAGGCGAGTCCAGTGGGGAAATAAATGGGATTAAGTCCCGGAGTATCTGGAGAGTTAGAGCTAAGGAAGGTGGGAGCAATAATGTTGAAGGACCAAACCATACCATGGGCGGGACTTGAACCCGCGGGCAGAGAGTCCTCAAAACTCCAGACCGTTGCATTAGCCACTGGGCCAGCTAGCTTCAATATACAAAGGAACTATGCATGCTCTCTGCCAATCCCTAGGTACCTTACCCTCTTCCATACATTTATTAAATTTAAAACCACCAGCCACTCCAAAACTAATCCCCACCTGCTTTTAACATTTCTATCTTTACCTATCAATCCCAGCTGCCTTACCCCATTTCATTCTACCGACTGCCTCATGAACTTTCCCCACACTCACAACTGGCTCTTCCTCACTCCTACAGATGTTATCCTCTTGCCCTATACACGAAATCACAGCTTCCCTATCTTCATCAACATTTAACAATTCCTCAAAATATTCCATCCATCTTCGCGATACCTCTAACTCTCCATTTAATAACTCTCCCCTCCTATTTTTAATTGTCAGATCCATTTGTTCCTTGGGCTTCCTCAACTTATTAATCTCATCCAAAACTTTTTCTTATTTTCAACAAAATTTGTTGATAACATCTCCCCATTCTCTCATATGCTCTCTTTTTACATTGCTTCACCACTCTTTTAATCTCTCTTTTTCTCTCCATATACCTCTCTCCTTGTATCACTCAAACTTTGTAAAAACCTCTCATATGCTAACTTTTCTCCCTTACTACTCTCTTTACATCATCATTCCACCAATCGCTCCTCTTCCCTCCCGCACCCACTTTTCCCGTAACCATTAAACTTCTGCTGAACACTCTAACACTACATTTTTAAACCTACCCCATACCTTCTTCGACCCCATTGCCTAAAGCTCTCATTAGCCCATATATCCTCCAATAGTTGTTTATATCTTAAACCCCAACTGCCTCCTCTTTTAGTTTTTACACCTTCCCTCTCTCTTACTTGCTGCTTCTATTTTCCTTGTATCCCCTCTGCCTTTACTCTCACTGTAGCTACAACTAGAAAGTGATCTGATATATCTGTGGCCCCTCTATAAACATGTACATCCTTAAGTCTACTCAACAGTCTTTTATCTACCAATACATAGTCCAACAAACTACTGTCATTACGCTCTACATCATATCTTGTATACTTATTTATCCTCTTTTTCTTAAAATACGTATTCTTATAACTTAACCCCTTTCTATACAAAGTTCAATCAAAGGGCCCCATTATCATTTACAACCTGGCACCCCAAATTTACCTACCACACCCTCTCTAAATGTTTCTTCTACTTTAGCATTTAGGTCCCTACCACAATTACTCTCTCACTTGGTTGAAAGGTTCCTATACATTCGCTTAACATCTCCCCAAGATCTCTCTCTCTCTCCTCTACAGTCCCCCTTTCCCAGGGGCATACACGCTTATTATGACCCACTTTTCACATCCGACCCTTATTTTAATCCACAGAATCCTTGAATTTACACATTTATATTCCCTCTTCTCCTTCCATAACTGTCCTTCGCATAATTTTCTACCCTTTCTCAATCATAGTCTTTAACGAGCAGAGATTAACATATTCTGCTATGGTGGGTTTGACTACTATATAGTTCTAATTTTTTTTATTTATAAATACAATCTTAAAATAACATTTTCTGTGACTCTTGAACATTAAAAAATGCAAGAAAAGTATTTTATGTAGCTTTTCTTATCGAAGAACTTGTCCCACCTCTGTTATATAGAATGGAAATGCTGGTATGTATCACGTGATTTAAGTTTTGCATGATCTAAAAAATAATTTCAGTACTATTTGTAAGTAGCCCGCATGATTAACATAGTTTCACATCTCTTATGTTTATGAAGGGATAACAAATTTATCAGAAACTAGATCCAATCAAGTAAAATTCTATGATAATTCAGAATCAGCACCGCAAGTTTACCCTAAAAACAGGTGTAAATTTTCATTGACCACAATATTAGTGTTGACCAGTCAGTAAAATTTTGAATTCGATTAACTACTGACAAGTAACTTGAAATTAAAAATGTCTCGTAAAATCAAGTAGTGTCGTTGATTCTCACTACGACTTTGCTACTGTAAGATCTCAGGCAAAATACTTTCTCAAAATTTCAAAAATATTTAGTGCTTATAGTTAATAGGGAACAAAGAAACAAGAACACTCGCTTTCCTAATTTGAACTTTTGTTTCAATCTTGATAGAATAACACCGATTTTCCCTTTTAGTGGAACAAAGGGCAAAAGTACTATGTCTCGCCTACATGTGTCACAGATTAGATGGCGTTCCCTAAGTCTGTAAAGGATGGGAAAA
>NC_069415.1:54764391-54920215 GCF_026875155.1 Cherax quadricarinatus
CTGAGGGGAATATTTTTTATGGGCCTTGGGGAAAACAAATTTGTGTGGTTTGGGGTTGTTTGGGTAACAAGTACAGAAGTTTCTTCCCTTCTCTATGCGTTTGAGATTTGTCTGGTTTTGTATAGAAAGTCTTGGTGAGCGTCCCCACTGTTGAGTGCTGATGGGTTTCGTATGTAGATTGATCATTCAAAAGGTCCATCATTTTAGTGTTGTAGTCACTGGGTTTGAGTATGACAAACTCCACCTCCTTTGTCGGGGGTGGTGACGATAATTTGGGGTCGTTGGCGAGGTCCTTAAGGCAGTGAGTATCTTCTGGGAAGATTAGAAGAAGAAGGTTCACATAAACTGCAGTGAGAAGGCCCTGTATATAACCCTTTGAAGTTGCTGTCCACGGGTGTCTAGGGTTCCTGGTAACAAGATTGAGTTTGATATTAGGTTGCGTATGTTGGTGGTAAATTTGAGTCCCAGACTCAGTGCTTGTTTCTCGTAGTCGGTTAAGGGGCTGACGATAATTTTTATCAGGGATTCGCGTCCCATTTCCTTCCTTCGACTGTTTAGTGCAGAGGTACTTAAGTTTGCGATTGAGTTTGATCTTCTTTTGGGAGGTTAGCTGTGGTGACTGTGCTGAAATATGCTCACAGTGTGTTGGTCAATCTGAAGACTGGCCCTCATATTCCTTGCAGTTTCAAAGGTTTCCCTTACGATGTTAGAAAGTTCTTCGGCACATTCAGTTAAGTAAGCTTGGTAGCTGGAGAGAAGGGTGCTTGGAGTTGGAGAGTTGTGCAGGAGTAGACTCGGGGATCACTTCTCTGCCAGGCAATCTTGTGGGAAGTTGTGTCTGTTGCGATAGCTGTGACACGAAAAAGGGGTGCCCAAAATAACGTCACTTGGTACTTACGGGGACGTTTGTCCTCGTTAATAACTCCAAAACGTTTGATGAAACGGGATCTTCAGGCAAGGCTAAAAACGCAGATGAACCAGCATTCAGTTTACACTAAAAAGAAGAGTCCAATGACAAGCTACCTTTCCTCGAGGGTCCTCATTCACAAAGTAGACAACAACCTAAGATTTCAAGTTTATCGGAAAACCCCCCAATAAAAATGATCTCACACACTTTTATTCCAGTCAAGATACCCAAAACCAAAAGGTCAAACATCATCGGTTTTTCCTAAGAACCAACCGAATTGTAGTCCTGAGTTTTTTGACGAGGAATGTACTTACATTCACCAAACATTCACTGAGTTACAATTTTCCTTCTTTTTCCCTCAAAGACTGCAAGAAAAGAGCTCTTCAGATCATCAATTCTCCACGCATCAACACCGCTCCCCAACAAAGTTATAATTCTTCCCAACAGCCAGGTTGCACTAAACGTCTCAAAAGTACTTTCACAAGCTAACACCAGAGTCGCCATCGCTTCTACCCCTTCAATAAAGGGTCTAACCCAGGACAAAACCCAAGCACCACGAACCAGTCAATGCAGGATTTACACTATACCCTGTGGAGGCTGTGACAAGATCTAAAGTAGGGGAAACAGCAAGAAACCTCGACAAAACCCCCCTCAAAGAACACATATAAAGCATGTAGGGAACGACAACTTAAACAACGCCTGTGTACAACACCGAAATTCCACCAATCATCTTATGAAATTCAGAGACGCCCAATTTGTGATAAAAGAAACTAATTTCCGCACACGCAAGTGCCTTGAATCAGCACTGATCGCTGTTTCGAATACAATTAAACAAAACAACGGCAGCTTCACCATCTCCGAAGTCCTTAGCAAGAATCCTCCTGAAAACATAAACCCTGCCATACATAGTCTCTCCTGTTTTTACTAACAAAGCACAGAGAGTGAACACTGAAACAAGCTGCCTCAATCCATTTATATTTGTCCAACCTATTTTATGTTACCCAAGTAATACTTTTATTCCTTTTATTTTGTACAATTAATTGCTCTCCATATTGTATTTTTTTTGTCCACCACTACTACTACTACTACTACTACTACCACTAGTGAACATCGAAATGGTACCTCCATATTTTACCTCACTCTGAGCCTTTTATAACCCTCTGTTCATGTTTGTTTGTAATGGCTTTATAAAGCTCCTGGAGAGCGAAACGTTGCCACAAAATGTCACATTGTTCACTTGTGTCCTTTACTTTAAAAAAACCCCCACGTTTCTTTTAAGCGCCAGGATCCTTTCTTCTGCTTCAGAATCCCACGACTATGGTGCTCTTTGCACCTACTCCTAGGTTGAGGGACTGATTACCTCATCTTCTGTACATAGTTCTACTGTCTTCAAGTTATGTCCTAGAATTTGTATTGATAAAGCCACTGGATGGCGAAACGTCTACAATAAAGATACCCAGATGTTGCACATGTTTTCTTAATCTCATCTTTCGGTATTATATACCATTCGTACACAACTTGTCAGACACTGCAACCATCATGGAATTTAAATTTCTGAGGACATGAAACAACCTTCAGGGCTACGACAACTACTACAACTAACCCATCTCTTTGGGAAGGACCTACTTCCACTGGGGAATCCCGCCTACCAGTGAATATGCCCTCGTCTGCTACACCTGACGTTACTATATAAGCGCCAGGCTCCTTTCTTCTGCTTCAGAATCTCCACGACTATGGTGCTCTTTGCACCTACTCCTAGGTTGAGGGACTGATTACCTCATCTTCTGTACATAGTTCTACTGTCTTCAAGTTATGTCCTAGAATTTGTATTGATAAAGCCACTGGATGGCGAAACGTCTACAATAAAGATACCCAGATGTTGCACATGTGTCTTAATCTCATCTTGTCGGTATTATGTACCATTCGTACACAACTTGTCAGACACTGCAACATCATGGAATCTTAATTCTGAGGACATGTACATAACCTTCACGACTACGACAACTACTACAACTAACCCATCTCTTTGGGAAAGACCTACTTCCACTGGGGAATCCCGCCTACCAGTGAATATGCCCTCGTCTGCAACACCTGACGTTACTATATAAGCGCCAGGATCCTTTCTTCTGCTTCAGAATCTCCACGACTATGGTGCTCTTTGCACCTACTCCTAGGTTGAGGGACTGATTACCTCATCTTCTGTACATAGTTCTACTGTCTTCAAGTTATGTCCTAGAATTTGTATTGATAAAGCCACTGGATGGCGAAACGTCTACAATAAAGATACCCAGATGTTGCATATGTGTCTTAATCTCATCTTGTCGGTATTATGTACCATTCGTACACAACTTGTCAGACACTGCAACATCATGGAATCTTAATTCTGAGGACATGTACATAACCTTCACGGCTACGACAACTACTACAACTAACCCATCTCTTTGGGAAGGACCTACTTCCACTGGGGAATCCCGCCTACCAGTGAATATGCCCTCGTCTGCTACACCTGACGTTACTATATAAGCGCCAGGATCCTTTCTTCTGCTTCAGAATCTCCACGACTATGGTGCTCTTTGCACCTACTCCTAGGTTGAGGGACTGATTACCTCATCTTCTGTACATAGTTCTACTGTCTTCAAGTTATGTCCTAGAATTTGTATTGATAAAGCCACTGGATGGCGAAACGTCTACAATAAAGATACCCAGATGTTGCATATGTGTCTTAATCTCATCTTGTCGGTATTATATACCATTCGTACACAACTTGTCAGACACTGCAACATCATGGAATCTTAATTCTGAGGACATGTACATAACCTTCACGGCTACGACAACTACTACAACTAACCCATCTCTTTGGGAAGGACCTACTTCCACTGGGGAATCCCGCCTACCAGTGAATATGCCCTCGTCTGCAACACCTGACGTTACTATATAAGCGCCAGGATCCTTTCTTCTGCTTCAGAATCTCCACGACTATGGTGCTCTTTGCACCTACTCCTAGGTTGAGGGACTGATTACCTCATCTTCTGTACATAGTTCTACTGTCTTCAAGTTATGTCCTAGAATTTGTATTGATAAAGCCACTGGATGGCGAAACGTCTACAATAAAGATACCCAGATGTTGCATATGTGTCTTAATCTCATCTTGTCGGTATTATATACCATTCGTACACAACTTGTCAGACACTGCAACATCATGGAATCTTAATTCTGAGGACATGTACATAACCTTCATGGCTACGACAACTACTACAACTAACCCATCTCTTTGGGAAGGACCTACTTCCACTGGGGAATCCCGCCTACCAGTGAATATGCCCTCGTCTGCAACACCTGACGTTACTATATAAGCACCAGGATCCTTTCTTCTGCTTCAGAATCTCCACGACTATGGTGCTCTTTGCACCTACTCCTAGGTTGAGGGACTGATTACCTCATCTTCTGTACATAGTTCTACTGTCTTCAAGTTATGTCCTAGAATTTGTATTGATAAAGCCACTGGATGGCAAAACGTCTACAATAAAGATACCCAGATGTTGCATATGTGTCTTAATCTCATCTTGTCGGTATTATATACCATTCGTACACAACACAATAGATTCATTGTTGAACCTGCTCAGTCTGTCTCTTTTTCCCATCTCGTTTGTGTGGACAGTTGACAGCAACAGCACGTCCCATTTGTCATGCCACATCATTGCCATGATGTCATTGGCATGAAATGCTTCCACTAGTCTTGCTCCAATGAACCTTGTCATGTGTTTTCCATTTCTTCTCACTGTTCCACATACATATATCAGTATTGTGGAAATTATTTAATTTCCGAAGCTATAGTGCCTAATAAGTGTATAATGTGTTGATTTGAGTCAAAAAATGTATTTGAAAATGGAATAGAACCAACAGGGTTCCCTCTGCGCCTGCGCGGATGTGCGGGGGGATAGGTCGAGACTGGGCATCAGGGAGTGGGTTTTTTTTTAAT
This sequence comes from Cherax quadricarinatus, assembly GCF_026875155.1. NCBI lineage: Eukaryota > Metazoa > Arthropoda > Malacostraca > Decapoda > Parastacidae > Cherax > Cherax quadricarinatus. Next base: position 54,769,278 of record NC_069415.1, read on the forward strand.
TTTTGAATGTTTTTTTTTTTTTGTTTTGTTGTTTTTGCTTGAATGGATTAAGAGGTTTAAACATGGAAAGGTCTCCAAAAATCTCTCATAATAGGAAGTGTCGTAACTGTCTCTGGTGAAGAGTGAGGGAACGTGATTGACGGGACCGCTGTAATAAGTGGTAAAATTAGTGAATAATGGTAGGACCGGTGGTGACTGGTGTGCCGCCATGGAGTGTGTCCAGGGGAAAATACCTGTGATTTAATCCTCACTCATCGGTCTCAGATCTTAATGAAGTGACCTCTAATGTGTATAATAATTATGAGACATTAAATCGTCTTGTGAATTGTAATGTAATCAATGATAATAACACTAAGTTAAGAGAATGCTTGAAGTGAAATAAGTCGCCTTGCTCTGAGTGAACACTTTAGACCTCGTTGTTCCTGTCCTGAGGATAGTGAAGTTTTTATGGAGTCACGACTTCTAAACCGGGACAAACCAACGGATACCTCGTCCTGCTGGAATAAGAACCATGTCGGTGTAGCAGGACATCGAAATGAGATGGTGAATGGAGGAAATAAGGAGCATTAATCACCCACAGTTAAGTAACCCTTCTAGTTATAGCAGACTGATACTGGCCAGTTAGGCATGTTGTAATTGGATAGGTTATGAGTGATCCAGCTACATGAAGTGACCACCAGAGAATATCTGGTAAGTGGTGGGATTATGTACAAGTGTTTTTCCTTGATGGATATATCCATGTGTAACCTACCCCCCCACCTTCATTCAGTTAAACTAATATAATCTATACAGCCCACAATTAATTAGTTGTGCCGTACTTGTGGGTGCTATCCGATTTATACTGGTCTCGGATAGATATGGATAAGATTGTGAGTGTAGAAGGGCCACCTGCAGTGACCAGGGGTGGTTAAGTTTTCTCACATGTCTACACGGGGTGACTACGGTAAACAATATAGTTGTTGTCTCCCAATGAGATTACTCGTATGCATGTAATGTTGAGGTACATCCAGGTAACACCCCTATAAAATTTTCCATAAGTATTGTTCACATGCAGGAAATCAGCAAGCATAGGGCTTGTATACCAGTTATCTGTGAACATTGTATGACCCTTGCCAAGATATGGTTCCATCATCTTGCGAACATCATCAGAAATGCCCAACATGTGCCTGGTATCGTCGAGTATATTTTTCCTGTATAGATTTATTTTTTATTTATTTATTTATTTATTTAATAATTTGAACATACATACAGAGGTACAAAAAATACAGGTAAGAGCAGCATGCCAAAGCCACTTGTATGCATAGCATTACGGGCAGGTTTAAAATTAACTTAAGATTAACTAAGCAATGATTTAATCAGTGATAAAACATTATTGTAAACAGATAACAATAAAGCACAAATGAGTATTACAAAGACAGGTCATATGGGTGCATGCATTGCTGTACATTCAGTAGAATGGAGTATTCTGTTAGGTAGTGTATTTAAAAAATAACAAAGTTAGATTGGGTCTTAGGTTTAACATTTATGTGATATAATTGTGAGAAACATTTAAGATATACAATTTATAAGGTTCAGTTATTCAGTATTTATTTGGTTTTGGGCGAGTAAGTGATCTTTGAGAAGAAACTTGAATTTATAAACAGGTAGTGTTTCTTTTATATTTACAGGTAATGAATTCCAGATTTTAGAGCCTTTTATGTGCATTGAGTTTTTGCATAGCGTGAGATGGACACGAGGAACATCAAAGAGTGATCTGTGCCTTGTGTTATGGTTATGTGTTCTGTTGAGGTTGGCAAGGAGATGTTTGAGGGGAGGGTTAATATCAGAGTTAAGTGTTCTATGTATGTAATAGGTGCAGTAATAAGTATGGATGTTTTGTATGGTGAGTAGGTTTAGTGTTATGAATATTGGTGGAGTGTGCTGTCTGTAGTGGGAATTTGTTATCGTTCTGGCTGCAGCCTTTTGTTGGGTAATTAGTGGTCTGAGATGGTTAATTGTTGTTGAGCCCCATGCACAAATTCCATAGGTGAGATAGGGGTAAATAAGAGAGTGATATAGGGCCAGGAGGGCTGACTGTGGAACATAGTACCGTATCTTTGATAGTATGCCTACGATCTTGGAAATTTTCTTAGAAATTTGTTGTATATGTGTTTGAAATTTGAGTCTATTATCAAGGTGGACTCCTAAGAATTTTCCCTCTGTTAGCTTCGTGACAGGTGATCCATTTATCATTATGTTAAGAGGGACATCTGTAGCTCTGTTACCAAACTGAATGAAGTAGGTTTTGTCAATGTTTAGTGTAAGTTTGTTAGTCCTCATCCAGGTAGATATTTTCTGTAATTCGGTATTTACAGTATTGGCTAGCGTGACTGGGCTCGGGTGAGAGAAGACGTATGTAGTGTCATCTGCAAATAGTGTGGGTTTGAGTAATTGCGATGCATTTGGTAGGTCATTTATGTATAGGAGAAAGAGAAGAGGGCCAAGGACACTTCCCTGTAGGACACCAACTGTAATTGGTTGTGCGGAAGAGTTTGCCCAATTTGTGTACACATATTGGCTTCTGTTGCTGAGGTAAGACTTTAGGTAGTTGAGGGAGTGCCCTCTTATACCATAGTGTGACAATTTTATGTGCAGCAAGTCATGGTCAACTGTATCAAAAGCTTTACGTAAGTCAATGAAGATCCCCACTGGGACTTCTTTTTTCTCTATTGCAGTGTATATATGCTCTAGCATGTGTATAATAGCATCATTAGTATTTTTATTAGGCCTAAATTCAAATTGGCAGGGGTTGAGTATGTTTTGAGAGATGAGGTAGGAGTAGATTCGTTTATGAATTAATTTTTCGAAGATTTTTGAGAGAGGGTGTAAGTTGGATATTGGCCTATAGTTATTCAACTCTGGTCTCCTCCTTTATGGATCGGGGTGACCCTCAGTCACACATAACAAAGAATTTTATACCAAAGCGATTATGTTTGCTTTGTATATATTGTTTGAATGACAGTGTTCCCTTGAACAGAACCAAAGATTCATCAACAACGATGTTCTTGAATGGATAAAAGTAGGCACTGAATTTTTGCTTCAGATACATAAATAATTCCCAGATTTTGTATAAGAGGTCTTTTCAATTTGGCGTAGTCCTGTCTGAGAAGTGCAACATTCATAGCAACAGAGCGAATCTGTTGCAGGGAAGGAGGTCATGGAAGACTGGAGTACTGATGAAGTGGTCTGTGGACCAGTAGTGTGTGTGGCATAAGCATGACAGCGCCAAGGAAAAAATACATTTCAGCCACAGTTGTATCTTTCCACCTGCACATCCATGAAGATTCTGAAACATCTGTGTGGTCCATTGTATACTGGTAGTACATATTAGTCTGGGTAACAATCAGGTTCATTATTGGCTCATCAAAGTATAGCTGAAAATAGTCTAGCTCTGTAGACTCATTTGTGATGGGACAGTGTGGCATGATGCCACTTCCACTGGCATCAAAAGTGAGAGGATGTGGCACAAATGGCGTACTTTCTGTCCAGTTCCATTCTCGGTCACATGGTGCAGGTTGGACCTGTGGCATGGGGTGTGGGGTAGCAGGAGGGGGAGACAGGAGTGGAGGCAGCACATGGTTGAGAGGGTGCTGGGCAGTCCTTTGTTTGCCCACCCACCGTGCCGCAAGGTCGAGGCACCATGCCACTCCCCCTCTTCCTCCATCCTAGCATACACTCCTTCATGATCACTATCAGTGGCTGGGGTTTTGGATAATGATCTCCCACGACCCTTGCTGACTGCATATGGCACACTGCCTGAACTTAGGTTACGACTCCTAAAAGTATGTTTCACTGGTGAATAGTGATGATCATTTTCACTCGACGAATTGTCTATGGGCATAAAATCAATTTCTTCATCGTCACTTGTATCATTTTTACTATCGTCAGCACCACAACGCATGGAAGATGATAATTTCCTCTTGTGGAGTTGCCTTTGGGAAGTAATACTAGCAGCCCCAGATGTGCTGGACTGAGGGTCTGGTATGGTCACACTGTCCACACTGGTCACCCCATAGGTCATGGGCTGAGGGTCATCTGGGTTATCATCAAAAGTTTCACTAATTCCTTGATCATTAGTGATCATATCAGTGTCAAAACCACTAAACTCACATTCTGTATCACTTTCCGAGAATTGTAGAGGGTTAATACGATGAGGCATGAGTGAATCACGAGGGTTTGCCATGATGTTCACCCAAGATGAAGCACACTAACAGCACCTTTCAAGGCAGGTGAAATTGCTGACCTAGAAAATGTACAGAGAACCTTCACGGCGCGCATAACGGAGATAAAACACCTCAATTACTGGGAACGCTTGAGGTTCCTGAACCTGTATTCCCTGGAACGCAGGCGGGAGAGATACATGATTATATACACCTGGAAAATCCTAGAGGGACTAGTACCGAACTTGCACACGAAAATCACTCACTACGAAAGCAAAAGACTTGGCAGACGATGCAACATCCCCCCAATGAAAAGCAGGGGTGTCACTAGCACGTTAAGAGACCATACAATAAGTGTCAGGGGCCCAAGACTGTTCAACTGCCTCCCAGCATACATAAAGGGGATTACCAACAGACCCCTGGCAGTCTTCAAGCTGGCACTGGACAAGCACCTAAAGTCGGTTCTTGACCAGCCGGGCTGTGGCTCGTACGTTGGTTTGCGTGCAGCCAACAGTAACAGCCTGGTTGATCAGGTTCTGATTCACCAGGAGGCCTGGTCACAGACCGGGCCGCGGGGGCGTTGACCCCCGGAACTCTCTCCAGGTAAACTCCAGGTGCTACCACGCGGTACCCCAGTGTCTCCGATTTTTTTCATACTGCACACACTGAGTGTGCAGACCCATTCTCTCATGTCTAGGTGACTCAGGCCTATTGCGCCAATTTTGAAGGAATGAAAGCCCTTGTAGTTTAGCGTTTCTTTTTTTATTATATTAATAATAATAATGAAGGAATAAAAAATAAAATGTTGATCTACGTTCGGAACCCCCTGCACATGAACGTAGATCTACATGTGGACAGTTTAAGGGTTAATGTGCCCACAGCACCCCTGCTTTTGAGTGGGCTTATTTTGCACTTCCTCACATATCTCTCACTCCAGTATATTGTTATGGCAGTTTGCAGATTTGGGACCAAACCCTCAAGTACAGTGAAATCCCGGGTTTTGGCCATAATCCATTCCAGGAGCTAGGCCTAAATGCGAAACGACTGAAAGGCGAAGCAATATTTCCCATAAGAAATAATGTAAATAAAATTAATGCATTCCAGACCCACAAAAATATTCACAAAAAATACATTTTTTTAAATAATAACTATAGTTTTACAAACACAGATAAATACATACTATATGTATACATGTATTATATAGATAAATTAAAATTTAAATAAACATTTAAAATAACATTTACCCAGGCACCAAGCTTGGTGCCTGAAGGCATGGGGAAACATCGCTTAGCTTCAGCTACTAAGTGCCCATACTTTTCGCAGGTCTAGCCTCGTGGTAAAGTACTGTGGACTCTGATACAGAGTTAGCAGGTTTGAGTCCTGCTGTGCACGGAGAGACAATGTTTGTAAATAATTTTGCCTGTTTGCGAATTGTTAAGCATTTCAAATCTCTTTTGTTGTCCACTGCATGTGGCAGGATTCGTTGAAATAACTTTCAAAACGAACTTGGTGCCCGGGGGTATGGGGAAACATTGCTTAGCTTCGGTTGAGCACCCATACTTTTTGCAGGTCTAGTTTCATGGTAAAGTACTGTGGGCTCTGATACAGAGTTAGCAGGTTAGGTTAGAGTCCTGCTGTAGAACTAGAGACAATGTTTGTAAATAATTTTGCCTGTTTGTGAATTGTTAAGCATTATATATTTCTCTCTCTCCTCTCTCTCTCTCTCTCTCTCTCTCTCTCTCTCCTCTCTCTCTCTCTCTTCTCTCCTCTCTCTTCTCTCCCTCTCTTTCTCCTCTTTTCTCCTCTCTCTTTCTCTCCTCTCTCTTTCTCTCCTCTCTCTTTCTCTCCTCTCTCTTTCTCTCCTCTCTCTTTCTCTCCTCTCTCTTTCTCTCCTCTCTCTTTCTCTCCTCTCTCTTTCTCTCCTCTCTCTTTCTCTCCTCTCTCTTTCTCTCCTCTCTCTTCTCTCCTCTCTCTTTCTCTCCTCTCTCTTTCTCTCCTCTTCTCTTTCTCTCCTCTCTCTTTCTCTCCTCTCTCTTTCTCTCCTATCTCTTTCTCTCCTATCTCTTTCTCTCCTCTCTCTTTCTCTCCTTCTCTTTTCTCTCCTTCTCTTTCTCTCCTCTCTCTTTCTCTCCTCTCTCTCTTCCCCTCTCCTCCTCTCTCCTCTCTCCTCCTCTCTCCTCTCTCTCTCCTCCTCTCTCTCTCTCTCCTCTCTCCTCTCTCTCCTCTCTCTCTCTCCTCCTCTCTCTCTCTCTCCTCTCTCTCTCTCTCCTCTCTCTCTCTCTCCTCTCTCTCTCTCTCCACTCTCTCTCCACTCTCTCTCTCTCCACTCTCTCTCTCTCCACTCTCTCTCTCTCCGCTCTCTCTCTCTCCGCTCTCTCTCTCTCCGCTCCTCTCTCTCTCCTCTCTCTCTCTCTCTCTCTCTCTCTCTCTCTCTCTCTCTCTCTCTCTCTCTCTCTCTCTCCTCTCCACTCCACTCCACTCCAGTGAGTACGTATTTAAGGTGTTCCCAGTAATTTAAATGCTAAGTGACTCTGTGATCTGCCCTCTTCAAGGGGAGCTTCCTGGTGCGGTGAAAATGCTCTTGGTCTGAGGAATTAGACTTTTTGGTCTATTCCTCAGACCAAACCTAATTACCCCCCAGACCCCCCTATCCCATCCTCCCCATCCACCCTTTTTTCCCTTCTCTCCTCCTCCCCATCCCTTCCCTATTCCCTTCCTATTTTCAGCCTTACAATACAGTGCAGTTTTTATTTCTTTGCAAGTTTACATTAAGATTCTGTAGTTACAATAATTTGCAGTGCCAAGAGAGCCACTATCATGCCACAGCATTATGGGCAGACTAAATTAATGGGTTTCAGACTATTTAAAACTAGAGAAATTGATCATAGTTTAAGTTGTACATATGTTTTTATGTAAAGCAGAAGGTAAGTTAACTCGCATTACAATCTGGGGATATTACACTGGGACAATTTGAAAGTATTTTGTAGGTTGTGTATATCACTTGTAAATATTTAAGTTATATTATTGGAATATAATAGTGAGCATTGGTGAAAGTAGTTTACAGTATGAGAATACTACAATATGGTGTAAGGCAGTATAGTTTTGTGCAGGTATTTATACTACAATGTAGTATAAATACCTGCAGTGTTAAGATTGGGAGATCTTTTGGCAAATTTAAGTATTGAGTATTGAATATTTAGTTTAGGATGAGTAGATGGTTTTTGAGAAGTCTTAAATTGAAGTTCAGACCTGGTTACTTTAGTATTTACTGGTAATGAGTTCCAAATTTTGGGGCCTTTTATGTGCATAGAGTTCTTACATAGTGTGATGCAGACACGGGGATTCTTCCCATAGGTACTGTAGTTCCTGGGAGGGAAGAAAGGCGCCGGGGTCCATCCCATTCTGTTGAGGTCCTTGGCAGTGGTGTAGTTTGCTGTGAAATCTGGATCACCTGGGGATGTCCCGATCCCTCTCCAGTCTCCCAGGGGATGGCTTTGGGTGTCTTTCGGGTGACAGGTGTATCTCTGGAGGCTACGTTTTGGATTCCAGGGGGTGGTGGCCGAAGGAGGTATGCTTTGTGTCGGGTGTCCGGCTGTCCTCTCTTTTGTCCACCGAGGTGGCTCGGTAGATGTCAGCCACAGCACCGTGTCTTCCTTTGCAGATGACACCCGAATCTGCATGACAGTGTCTTCCATTGCAGACACTGCAAGGCTCCAGGCGGACATCAACCAAATCTTTCAGTGGGCTGCAGAAAACAATATGAAGTTTAACGATGAGAAATTTCAATTACTCAGATATGGTAAACACGAGGAAATTAAATCTTCATCAGAGTACAAAACAAATTCTGGCCACAAAATAGAGCGAAACACCAACGTCAAAGACCTGGGAGTGATCATGTCGGAGGATCTCACCTTCAAGGACCATAACATTGTATCAATCGCATCTGCTAGAAAAATGACAGGATGGATAATGAGAACCTTCAAAACTAGGGATGCCAAGCCCATGATGACACTCTTCAGGTCACTTGTTCTATCTAGGCTGGAATATTGCTGCACACTAACAGCACCTTTCAAGGCAGGTGAAATTGCTTACCTAGAAAATGTACAGAGAACCTTCACGGCGCGCATAACAGAGATAAAACACCTCAATTACTGGGAGCACTTGAGGCTCCTGAACCTGTATTCCCTTGGATGCAGGCAGGAGAGATACATGATTATATACACCTGGAAAATCCTAGAGGGACTAGTACCGAATTTGCACACGAAAATCACTCACTACGAAAGCAAAAGACTTGGCAGACGATGCAACATCCCCCCAATGAAAAGCAGGGGTGTCACTAGCACGTTAAGAGACCATACAATAAGTATCAGGGGCCCGAGACTGTTCAACTGCCTCCCAGCATACATAAGGGGGATTACCAACAGACCTCTGGCAGTCCTCAAGCTGGCACTGGACAAGCACCTAAAGTCGGTTCCTGACCAGCCGGGCTGTGGCTCGTACGTTGGTTTGCATGCAGCCAGCAGTAACAGCCTGGCTCTGATCCACCAGGAGGCCTGGTCACAGACCGGGCCGCGGGGGCGTTGACCCCCGGAACTCTCTCCAGGTAAACTCCAGGTAATGAGAAACAGCGACTTCGCTGTGTATTTTCATATGGTATTTATGGTTCTCGTTTTCTTGGTCTCATTTGATAGAATGGAAGATATATTACAGAAAGAGAGACGATTTTGAATATTTTTCTGAATAAAAGTACCTTGAAATTGAGCTCAAAGTAGCGGAAATGTTCAATTTTTGCCGATGTTCAAGAGTAAACAAATTATGCCACACGTCCATTACACATCAACTGGTGGGTCTAATATGCTTTCACAAATGTGCTGATGTTATTTATACCATTTTTACAATAATGCAGTAGTCTGCATAACAGTAAATTTTCTATTTTTTGTGTGAATGATCTCTTTAAGGGGGGCTCCTTGTCGCGGTAAAGAGGCTGTCGGTCTGAGGAATTAGATCTCTTGGTCTTCTTCCTCCGACCAAACCTAATTATCCCCCTTTCCCTATCCCTTCTTCCCCATACCCTCCCTATTTCCCTTCCCTCCCCTCTCCCAACCCTTCCCTTTTCCCCATCCCGTTTGTAGCCTCTGGGATCCTTCCCTCTGGCGTTGCAGTTTCTAAGTGGGGGTGGCATGCTGGGGTTCGTCCCCCTCTGTGAAGTCCCTCAGGGGTGGTGTGGTTTGCCATGGAATCTGAATTGTCTGAGGATGCCCTACTCCCTTCCTGGTTTCCGGGTTGTGGGCAGGGTGCCCTTTGGATGATGGGTGTATCTCCGGAAGCTGCCTGTCGGTTCTGGGGGTGGCAGCCAAAGGAGGTATGCTTTATGGTGGGTTTCTGACTGTCCTTTCTTTTGTCCGCTGAGATAGCTCAGTAGATGTGAGGCTGCTGTCCTGGAGCACTGGTTTACTGGCATGAAGGGTAGGGTATGGCATGGGTTCCATGCTGCATCTTCACTGCCAGTGGGCTCGAGGCCATCTCGGATGAGGGGAAGAGCTTTCGGCTCCTCCATGCCTCCTAGCGACTGTCTCTCCACTGTCCCACTTTTTTTTTCTTTCCTTCTTTCTTTTTTTCTTAAAATAACAAGGAGATATCAAGGAAGATGCACCTATTATTATGGAATCTTCACCCAGTGTAACCCTTCGTCCTCCCAGGCAACATTCTGATCCCACACCCTGTTCTGACCCGGCTTCATTATTGGACCATTCTCTCGACTCTTCTCATACCCCTTTACCTTCTGCCAGTGATGCTTTGTCACCTACTTCAGGTGCTGCGGCGTCGCCCACATGACTTTCACATAGCATGACTTTCACAATGCATGTGGCTTCCCCAAATATGGTGCGATGGTTCTCAGATCACCCACCTCCCTCGGGTCAGACTGCCCAAGGTTCTACTCCTATGTGTCCACGGCAACCTACTGATGACAGTTTGTCAATAACTGCTCAGAAATGACCTACACGACACTACCTTTGAATACTGGACTAAAGAGTATGCAATGGACAAAATTCCTTTCATTACTAACAACATCTCAAACTGATTATCTTTCTGACCATGCGTGTGTCATAACAGTGCAGAATTCAGAGGAAGCTCATGCCCTCTTCTCTATCACTTCCATAGATAGCATACCAGTCACCATTCGTAAGCACGCTACTCTTAATTCTTGCAGTGGTACTGTGGTTTTGCCACATACCATTGTACAGAGTGATTTTTTGTCTTGTGGTGAGGATATTTTAGAACAATTAGCCCTTCAGAACCTCCCTATCCTCAAGGTAGATACGTACATCCTGCCTGCTCGTGTATGGAGGCGCTTTCCTAGTAACATCGCTCGTTTAACCTTCGACTGCCGTGAGCTTCCGTCATTTGTCTATGTTGGGGTCCATCAAGTTGTTCCCACTCCCCAACAGTGTCATAATTGCTGGCATTTTGGACACTCCACTAAACACTGTAGATCTGCAGTGGAATGCCCGGTCTGTGGTGCAGCAGATCATTCCAATATGTCGTGTAGTCTTTCCTCATCTTGTCTTAATTGCAAGGAGCCTCATCTTTCCTTTTCACACCGTTGCCAGGTTTATTGTAATGAATGAGAGATCCGAGTGCAAGGGCCTTACACTATGGCTGTCTCTCAGCTCCACCTTCAAGGTAAACTCCCTCGTGTCCTATATGCTCGGGTAGCCCAAAGACCTCCAACCTCGATGGGTCGCCCCAGTTTCTAATTCTTTTGCATTTTTATTCTCTGACACTCCTTCCTCCACACCACTTTCTCCTCCTCCTCCTTTATCTCACTCGTTTGCTTCTCAATCTATGAAACCTCGCAGACCTGCACTTTCTTCTCGTCCATCACCTGCACAAAATATATCTCCTACCTCGGAGCCTCATTCTCACCCTCTTTCCAGCTCTCACATGAAGGTAGAGGTTCATCCTCCCCCTCGTGTAGTCCCCTCTTCTCCTGTTCCCCCCATCTTCCTCCATAGTTACCCTCCAGCCTCCTTCCTCTCCCGTTACACTGCAGGCCTCTTCTACCCCAACCAACACATCTCTCCAGGTTCATACTCCCTGCCCCCCTCAGGCCTCTTTGGTTACCTCTGTAGTTCCTTCGACCTTTCTTTGCAATGCTTCTCCTGTCTCTGACATCATGGCATTTTATTTCTGCATATGTCTTTTTTACAATGGAATATTCATGGCCTTAGGGGCAATCAGGGAGAACAAGTGTTGCTCTCCCAGTTGTCCCCAGTATGTGTTGGGTTGCAAGAGCCCAAAATTCGTTCTGCTGTCATTCACCCCATTTCAGGCTACATGCTATTATATTCTTCAGATCCTTTACCTGACAAATCTTTTAATGAAAGCACGCTTCTTGTGCGCATTGATACCGTATCAACAGGTTTTTATTCGTTCCCTGCTACATTATACTGCAGTTCCAATTTATTTACACAGATGGTTTACAGTTTGCTCTTTCTCCCTCCTGTGCATTCTGTATCTCTGATATTGTGTTTTTAATTTCTTCTCTACTGCTGCCCATCTTGCTGCTGGGTGACTTTAATGCTCACCATCACCTGTGCGGAGGGTCCCACTGTGACTCATGGTGATCACTTGGAGAGACTTCTTGCTTCTCACCCTCTTCATGTTTAAAATACAGGTGCTCCTACCCATTTTGACTCGCACTCAGTCTCCTGCATTGATCTTTCCATCTGTTCCTCACCCATTGCACTTGATTTCACATAGTCTGTTCTTCCAGATTTACATGATGGTGATTACTTTCCTATCCTAATTACTTCTGCTACACATAGCCAACCATTTCGTAACCTTCATTGGTGGTTTGCTCGAGCAGACTGGGAATTATACTCCTGTCTTATCACCTGTTGCGAGGACCCACTTTTGTCATCTATTGATGAACTGGCGCACCAATTTTTGACCTTAGTCTTGACTGCAGTGACTTGTTCTATCCCCCAAACCTCAGGTAGGCATTCTCAGACATGCTTACCTTGGTGTCTCCTATGTGCATCCGTGCAGTGTGTTTAAAATGTGCTGCATGGGGCTGTTATCAATATAACTGTACCGCGGAGCTTCTGTTGGATTTTAAGCAGGCAAAGACAGCTGCTCGCCACGTCATACGTGATGCTAAATATGCTTGTTGGTGAGATTACGTGTCTTCCATTACTTTGTCTTCCCTTATGTGCGTGATTTAGAAAAAGGTGCGGAAATTGTGTGGTAAGTACGCTCCGGACCCAGCTTCCATTTTGCGGGTTACTGGAGTTGATGTCGCAGAACCTGTAGAAGTTGCCACAGAAATTGGGAACTATCTTGTTCGTATCTCCCGAGGGCTTCACCTCTGTCCCTCATTTCTTGCGTCTAAACCCACCAGAGAGCAATTGCCCATAGATTTCTCCTCCAATGGACTGGAGCCATATAATGTACCTTTTACTCTTCTAGCATTAGAGTCCATGCTTTCCATGTGCCGGCTGTTGGCACCAGGACCTGATGATACCCACATCAGTATGCTACACCATCTCCATTCTATGGCCCTTCCTGTTCTTTTATGTCTTTTCAATCTGATTTGGGAGTGAGGGGTTCTCCCACAACACTGGAAATCAGCTATTGTACTACCGTCTGAATAGAGAGAGATGTTGATGCCATGGAAATGGTACCTGATGAGTGATGTACAGTCAAGGAGTGGCGTTTAACTAAGTCCAGGTTGATGAAACTCTCTGAGCTGCCACTATCAATAAGACCATCTACTTCTGTTCCTTTGATGAATACTTTCACAACTGCCTTTGACAGTGAATTTGGAGTAGCCGCAGAAGTCACTGTTGCTAGAGTCACATGATCACTGGAATGTGTGGAGGCACTAGCTCTTGTTGATGCATTAGCACGACATACTTTAGCAAAGTGACCTTTCTTGTGGCATTTATGGCACATTGCTTCACGAGCAGGACACTTTGGACGTGGATGTCTTGAAAAACCACAAAAGAAACACACCATACCTGCTGCTGCTGCTGCTGCTGCTGTCACTGCTGTCACTGAGGCAGGTTCCACAGTAACTTCAGGAATTGCAGCACTTACCACTCGAGAAGGCTGGGTGGTACTGTATACTTCAGAATTCTTCTTGCCTGGTCAAAGGCAGTGGCTAAGTTGAGAGTTTTATTCTCCAATAAACGCTGCCTTATTATTGGTGATTGCAGGTCACTGATAAAAACATCCCTGATGGACTCTTCACAATACTGAGCAGCTGTCACTGCTTGGAAGTGACAGTCCTTACCTAAAATTTTCAGTGCTTGAAGGCATTCCTCTAAGGATTCATCAATCTGCTGGCGGCAAGTTGCAAGGTGATAGCGTGCAAAGATTTCATTTGTAGGTTTAATATACTGAGACTTGAGGGTTTTGATAGCATCTTCATAGGTATTACACTCAGAAATAGCCTCATAAATTTTAGGTGACACAAAATTGATGAGCAGACTTAGTTTATCTAGATCTTTTTTAGGAAGGGCTCCCAAGAAGTTTTCGAAAGTCTTAAACCAGTGCTTCCATTCCTGAGCAGCCGTTGATAAGCTGGGGTCACAGTCTAGCCTCTCAGGTTTCAGTAAACGCTCCATGTTGTGATGTAGTCTAGCGCAGGATCACCACCAGGTAACCCAGGATTCTATGTTCAATAAATTGTTGTGATAGAAACACAGGCCTTATCTCTAGGCTTTATTGAACATAGAATCTTCATAGTACTTCTGCAACAACAAAATATAATGACTAGCACATCTAATAACTGCTTCTACAGGGAGGGTGATGTCTTGCATATTTCAAGAGAAAAGTTATAACTACAGGCCACATATTTAAACTCACCATGTAATCTGCATCACTAATATATGGATATAAGAGAAGAGAATCACACATCATGTGTTGGCACTATGACACACACCAAGCTGTTGTTGTTGTTAAGGGCCCCGAGAGGTGGTGCAGTATTATCCTGCTGCTGCTCCCCACAGGAGCAGTATCACTACATAACCATTTGTGGTTGTTTCAGACTCCCTTAGTGCTTTACACCAGTCTCAGCTGAGTGGTTGAGGGGAGTAGACATGTGCTGGGGCATGATCTGGACCTACTAATTTGCAGGCCTACCCATTTCTCCCGACTGATAAGTCATCATTAAAACTCATACTGTTGGAAGACAGCTTCAGTGTTGTGAGAACTCTTATGTGTGAGTTGTGACTAGGGATATACCTAGTGAAACATTAGAAATAGTTTTCCATTTTGAAAAGGCCCTCACAGGCCTCTGCTTCCCCTCTTTCACATGACCTCGGCCTTTTGCCTCTATCACCATACAGTGTAGAGGTGAATTTTGCTAGTCCACTGCTACTCATGCCTCTGAAAATGCACACAGCCCATCCCTTTACCAACCTGAGGAATAACGACGAGTGTGCAGTCCTACGTGAGTTGATAACCCAGGTGTGCACACACTGAAAATTCGTCTTTCATTCCAAGACACGTGTGCTGGAAGTTATGCAAGTTTGGAGTTAACTATTTGTATGAGTATTGCAGTGTTTGGGAAATCTTGAGAAGTCTGCCTCAGTCAATGACCTTGAGCGAGGCACTGCATCACCTGCCTGAGACTTTTGGCCATATCGACTATGTGAATAGAGGCAAATGTGCATTCTCAGTTACGCCTGCTATTCTCTTGTATCCCCAACTCTCCACCTTTAAACTCAGCCGTTTGCCTCTATCAACGTGCAGCGTAGAGGCATATTTTGCTGCTCTGCTGGTACTCGAATATCTGAGTTCCGCACAGCTAGTCACCTCTGCCTACCTGAGGAATACAGATGAATCTCCCATCCTGCGTGAGTTGGTGATCCAGACCTGACTGAAGCCTGCCAGGTGAATCCAACTGTGCTGCTTGTACAAAATGTGTTATATCTCTAACTGAGGAAGATGACCTGTTATTCTTCTATGCACTGTGTGTTTCTGGGAGGAATGCTGCATATTTGGAACAAGAGTGGTTTAGAACAATTTAACGAGCATTGCAGTACCTGGTAACTCCTTCGGAGACAGCTTTTTAACTGTAACATGCCAGAGGTGCATCTATAAACATAGTAAGTTTGTGCTGATTTGTTTGTCCACAGAGTGAAAATTTGTCTGTCATTCCAAGACACGTGTGCTAGATGTGTTAAGTGCTGCGGGTTTGGAGTAATTAATGAGTAGTGCAGTGTTGGCAACTCTCGAGATGACTGTGGCCCGGTGAATGACCTTGAAAATGGCACTGCGACCCACAGGCCACTACACCCATATTGCCTGTGTTTAGGGAGGTGAATATCCCTTCGTTGTCCTTTCTATCTTATGGAATAACGGCAGTTTCGCTGACCCAAGAGTAACAGACTGACTCTTCCACCTCAAGCAGCTGAACTAGAAGTGACCTATGGATGTGAACGAAGTAAATGATGGTGAAGGCGAATTCGAACGTTATAGAAGTAAGGAAGCTTTGAAAAAAGAAAGAGGATTTCAAAGGAGGCTTGCTGCAAGAAACAACGAGAGCAACAACAGCCATCGCAGAACGGTTGGGCTTGATTTCCCTACTAACACTGAGTTTGCGGTCAAGTTTAGATGGTTTTACAAAGCTACGCTAAACAACCCAGAAGAAAACCTTCGGATTCGCTTTTGTCATGACGAGGATAATTACGTTTTTGTTACTAACGACCCAGCATTCATAGAAAAACTTCTTACTCATAAATATGCTAACATCCAACTCCAAGCTGCCCCACCAAGATCACCTAAAGTGCTTATTGTTATCCACAGTGTCAATAAGTACTTGGATCCTAAATTCCTGTTGCTAGATCAAGTTGCAAACCCTCGTTGACTTCCAAATGATCTGATATTGGCTGAGTGGATTGGGCAAGGGACTCCACCATCATATATCTACTCTCGTGCAGCACTTAACAGGAGTTACAAAATAGCCTTGTACAAACCACCTCACCGTAGATGCTACAAGTGTCAGCGCTGGGGTCATATTGCTCGGAAATGCCCAGCTAAGTCACACTGGTGTGCAGTGTGTGCCAGGGCCCATCCTTCTCACCAGTGCTATGATATGATCAAGAAACACCAGACCGTTGCTTTACAATGTATCAATTGTAAGACTCCAGGAGTCACAGCTGCTCATGCTGACTGCAGAGTGAAAGCTGCCCACATCGCCAGCCGCAGGGCTCCCGCCTCACCCATCACCCCCCATGATGAGGCAGTAGGCCTACCAGATACTTCATGTCTGAATACTGACCCATGCCTGATTTCAGACAATGTAGTTGAGCGAGTCACTCTGGGAGTACATCAACAGTCTGCTATCAACACTAGTAATGCTGCTGGTGTTGACACCACCTGTCTGGCTGAGACAGCTGTCAGTCAGCCACCTGGCTCAGCTGACCGGGACTTCATACCTGCTACATCTAGCTATGACAATCTTCCCAGTACCACACAGGCGAAATTAATGGACAAATATGATGCAAGGGAGAGACTTGTTTGCTTTATGCTCAGCAAGGCAGATGACTGCAACATTCCTTTCACTAATTATGAACTTGATGCAGCACTAAGGGCAACTCCACGTCGCCTGGTGAGGATGGTATTGCAACGTACTCACATTGCTGTGTTGAGTACCAGGTAATCCTTTACTTGAATTATATAAAATGAGCTATGTCACTGGGGAGCTCCCTAAGTCATGGACCAACAGCCTCATTCCGAAACCCAATCAACAAAACTCACTTCACCCAATATCCCTTACTAGCTGCTTGTGTAAAACATTCGAAAGGATGATTCTTAATCGTCTTATGCACAGAATTAAGCAATTCTTGTCTCCCCGGTTGCATGGCTTCATGCATGGAAGGAGTTTGCATCATTGCATTACCACCTTTCTCACTCTGCACACTGACAGCTCATACACTACCTTCCGACCTTAAATCCACTTTTGATGTAGCCAACCGACATGTAATCATTAGTGAACTTGCCAGAATGGATGTTGGAGGATGGCTTCTCTGCTGGATTACCTGGAGTTTACCTGGAGAGAGTTCCGGGGGTCAACGCCCCCGCGGCCCGGTCTGTGACCAGGCCTCCTGGTGAATCAGAGCCTGATCAACCAGGCTGCACGCAAACCAATGTACGAGCCACAGCCCGGCTGATCAGGAACTGACTGTAGGTGTTTGTCCAGTGCCAGCTAGTGGCACCCCTGCTTTTCATTGGGGGGATGGTGCATCGTCTGCCAAGTCTTTTGCTTTCGTAGTGAGTGATTTTCGTGTGCAAGTTCAGTACTAGTCCCTCTAGGATTTTCCAGGTGTATATAATCATGTATCTCTCCCTCCTGCGTTCCAGGGAATACAGGTTTAGGAACCTCAAGCGCTCCCAGTAATTGAGGTGTTTTATCTCTGTTATGTGCGCCGTGAAAGTTATCTGTACATTTTCTAGGTCGGCAGTTTCACCTACCTTGAAAGGTGCTGTTAGTGTGCAGCAATATTCCAGCCTAGATAGAACAAGTGACCTGAAGAGTGTCATCATGGGCTTAGCCTCCCTAGTTTTGAAGGTTCTCATTATCCATCCTGTCATTTTTCTAGCAGATGCGATTGATACAATGTTATGGTCCTTGAAGGTGAGATCCTCCGACATGATCACTCCCAGGTCTTTGACGTTGGTGTTTCGCTCTATTTTGTGGCCAGAATTTGTTTTGTACTCTGATGAAGATTTAATTTCCTCATGTTTACCATATCTGAGTAATTGAAATTTCTCATCGTTGAACTTCATATTGTTTTCTGCAGCCCACTGTATGATTTGGTTGATGTCCGCCTGGAGCTTGCGTCGTCTGGCTAAGGAAATGAATATGTCATGCAGATTTGGGTGTTCATCTGACAAAGGAAGGACACGGTTGCTGTGGCTGAACATCCTTGTCTATGTCGGTATGAGGATGAGGAACAAGATGGGGAGCGCTAGTACTGTGCCCTTGTGGATTTGATAGCTTTTCACCGTAGCTGCCTCGGACTTTTACTCTGTTGTCACACTAATCTCTGTGTTCTGTTAGTGAGGAAGGAAAATATTGATACATCGACAGACTTTTTCCTGTCTATCTCTTTAGCACGCATTTTGTGCGCTTTTACGCCTATGGTCACAAGTGTTGACTGGCTTTTGCTAAAGTCTTTGTATATATTACATCTCATGTCTTTTTGCTCTTCTTGTGCATTTAGGGACATTGTCGTTGTGATCACAATAATTTTGAGACAGGGACGGGAGGAGCGACCTGTTCTAAACCCATGTTGACCTGGGTTTGTGTATAACTGAGGGTTTCTAGCATGGTTGGTGATCTTGCTTCTTAGGACCCTTTAAAGGACCAACTTTACCTTTTTATTATTTGGGATGTTATGTCGGTATTTGGTCTTAGTTCTTTGCTGTTGCTTTTCACTGCCCCTTTGTGGATGTGGGCTATGTCTGTTGTTTTTTGTATACTGTGGGAGTCGACCCCGTGTCCCATGCTCCCTCTCCATAGGATGAAAAGGGGACTCGTGATAGGGGCTTCTTGCAGTTATTGATGAACAGACCGGTTCCATGAGTCTGGCCCTAGGGGCAGAGTGCCTTATGGGCATGTCATATTTCGCTCTGTTCGAAGTCCTTAATGCTATGTCTAGCAAGGGAACCATCATTATATGTTTAGTTTCTTGCTGATGATATAACGATTCACACCACCGGATTCTCAACACCCAAAACATTATTGAATCACTGTACTAGCCTCGTGTCAGGACCTGGGGCTAATTAATCGCTGGGGATAACATACAAGATTACTTCAACAGGGTCCTCTCGACAGAGAGACACTGTTCGTCAAGGTATTCCTGTTTGCATGTTGGAGTCTCTTCTAGATTATGTAAGACAGATACTGGTATCTAGGCTTTTGAGGGTTCACTACTTGGAACTGTTGTAACGAGACTTTGTCGCCAATACGAAAGAAAGGATGAGAGCACTTAGAGTTGTGGCAGTTTTCACCCAAGTATGGAGCTCTAATGTTAAAATTGTGAAAATGATGTATCTTGCTTATATTAGATCATTAGTTGAGTATGCGGCGCCACGCTAATTACACTCGTGTCTGACTGGAAGTTTGGACTGAGGGCTGGGAAAAAAATTAAAACTTGCATGCAAAACGTAAGGAAATGAGGATAATCCTAGGATGCCCTCGTACTACCAAAAATTCTTAAATATGCGGGAAAGATCCTAAATATGCTTCCAAACATAGAGATAGTGTATAATGAAGGATATTACCTTATTGGGGTACAATATCTTAGGTTAACCCATTCAAACCACATGCACAGAAGCCCTCACAAACTTTCCTACTGCACTGGTGAACATCCTTATCAGATGTGATCGAAAAAAAAACTGCGAACGACCTCCGCCATGAAACAGCGCTACAACGATCTATGTCAAGTTAGGCAACAAGAGGACTATTCCTGTTCCATGGGATATTTCCAATTCAAACTACCATTCCTCCATTTCCCCCCAAAATCTTTATAAAAAATCACACCAAAGCTTCGTCTTGGAGGCCAAACATGATTGCCTTAGCTGTATTGATAACTTAATCACACAAGGAACGCTCCTTTAATCAAATTATTTTACGCGTTGTATGGTTCTGTTCAACAGTCCTCCACTTGTGCGCTGGTCGGGTAGCGCTGCTGTTGTCATACAGGAGTGATGGCTCTCATAAAGAATTTGGATGCACGACATCAAGAGAATGGGTCCTCTACCCTTCACAAACGGGTATGTTTGTCCATACTCATTGCACTCAAATGCGTCCATGTATCTAAGGTTGATACTTTAATTTTTACTAGATTCTCTGTTATCCATTAAATGCTCTCATCTCATGAAGTATAAATTGTGGATACTCTGTGTCAGAAGCCACCAGACATCAGGTTATGGTTAAGATTGTGGAGACATCGGAGTTCAGAGTGAATTATGATGTGGATCCAGTCTCACATTGGTCTTCAGATGCGATGATAGAAGACTGACATAAATGTGGCTAAGACTGTATGCTTAAAGAGGGGGTAGATTACAATCTTGGGTTGACAGTTAGCGTTTGAGAAAAATATTACGAAAAAGAAACCTTCGATTGAACTTTATCGGGACCTTAAAACTTTGGGGTTTTACACCTAAGTCAGTCATCTTTCATCATTCCATCATGCCAGGAGGAGCCACATGTCTAAGGTGCATCCATCAAGTATAAGCTGAGGGGTTCTTGGATGTTCACTTCCGCCCGGACTCCGGCTGGGGGTCAGACAAGTATTCTAATGTCAGGTTAAATCACCACCACCAGATTGTAGGACATCAACAGAAATGTAAACATTGCCAGATGCGGACTTTTGTTCGCAACACCTTGAGTCATTATGTACTGGAGTGCGATCAAAATTAATGAATTTAGAGGACGCGACAACTCAGAATTTTCTAAGAAATGGTTCCAAAGTATTTTATCCAGCAGTGGTATATTTCATGACCATTCTGCGGGAGAATACCCTGGACTGTGCTTAGCTGTAAATAAAATGCATTACCAAGTGTGATGTGTGTGTGGTGTGTGTCACTGTCGTGTGTGTGTGGGTATGCTGTGTTTGTGTGTTGTGTTGTGTGTGTGTGTGTGTGTGTCGTGTGTGTGTGTACTCACTATTTGTTACCATACATGTTTTGTGGATTTGCTGGGGGTCGAATAATAGCTCCTGGCCCCAGCGCCTCTTCGCTGATTGACATATAGGGTCCTCTCTCTCCCTGCCCCATGATCTTTTATCATTATTTTCGCATTAAAACTATGTATGGTTCCCGCTCCACTAAGTCACTTTCTAGGCTTTTCCACGGCCTGACTACTCTATGTCTGAAGAAAATACTTCCCTAAACATCCTTTGAATTGCATCTGAGTCTTCAACTTCCAATTGAGAACCTCTTAGTGTCTGTGTCCCTTTCTCTGGAACATTCCCGTTCTTTGTCACTTGTCTATCCGCGCAAGGATTTTCGTTATGGCGTTATTCATGTCTCCCCTGACCCTCTGTCCTCCAGTGTCGTAGGCACGATTTCCCTCAACCTTTCTTCGTAGGACTATCCCCGTAGCTCTGGCGGACTAGTCTTGTTGCAAACCTTTGCACTTTACTCTATTGGTATACCCTACCATTGACTCTAAGTGGCATATCATCAAGCTAAAAGACTTTAAGGGAAAATCCCAAATTATTGCCAGTTGGTGTGGGTCCTGTTGGCCCATCCCCGAATATCTGGGTGCCATGGTGTAACGTTTCCTACAAACATCGAAGTTGTACCTACCCCTAAAGTAGGTGTTACGCAAAATGCCAGCAGCTATGGCCTATGTTGCAGTAGACTGCGGAATACTACTTTCTTGGTGTATGTTGGTTAAGCTGTGATGTGGAAACATCCACTAGAGAATGCACAGTAGGCCTGACAGCGCACAAAAAAATTTATAGTGTATTTATAACTGTAAAGAAGTTTGGGGTTATCAGTTTCCCACAAGGACTGCAGTCAGGACCCAAACAAACATTCGTTGTAAACCTGATACTGATATTAGTCCTTATTCGGTAAATGAGATCGATAGCGGCCATCCAGTCTACCAACAGCGATCTGTGAATGAACCTCTGCAAAAGTGTGCAAGCAACCCACCTCTACTGCCAAGGATTTGGTGATAACAGAATGCCATCCACCACACACCAAGCTGTGGTGGAGCTAGCCATCCCTGCTAGCACATGTGGAACTAATGGTTGTTCACCAATACTGTTAACCTATGGCTACACCGGAATTGGCGGAAGAGTTTGTCATTTCCTCCCAATACACACAAACTACAACAGTCAGTCGGACACTCACAGGTAAACCCCCCTGGGAATATTGCGAGATGTGTCAGATGAATCAGGACCTACCTGCAATGATTGATGATGAAATGAAACAGACTTGCCTCACACGGCACCATCTAGTGAACACTAATGTAACCATTAAACCTATACCTGTTAAGGTGATCGGTGTTAAAGAAAGCATTAAACTCTGAAGTGCCATCCTCGGAGAGGCATTTTGGATTCGCATGACTTTCCTCTTTGTATAGAACATTATTTACAGAAAAAAAAATTGGCATCTTGAACAAGATCCTGTCAAGTTTATATAACTTATGTAATCAGGATTATGCTCTTGAGCATGGTGATGATGTTCAAAAAGTGCAGAGCAATTACTCCAGTTCGCTTCTCGCCTGCACTTTGGAGACAAAGATTAGTCCCATGACTCTTGCTTTCAAGATTGCCTTGGAACTGGCTGCCAATATGCCGAAGAAAAGATGCTTTAAAAATAAAGGTCCTCGACAGGCATAAACAGACGTACAAACATATGCTATTTGTTCTTAGAGTGCCTGCACACTGTAGTCAAGGCATGATAGCTTTTTCCATCTTATGTGCAACAGATCTGTTATAACCTCTTACATTGGATACATTAAAAAGTCTTTTAATGGAACATTGCTTCCATACTAGGAAGATCGGTTTGCTGAATCTTACAATAATATTAGTGCGCAAACCAAGAATATTGATTCGTCATATGTTTGCAGGAATGTAGATGAAAGATGGAGTGCACCGTCCTCCAAGCTTTCCTGTATATGCAGCGTATTAACTTAAGGTTTATCCACTACTGTTGTGTGATGTATGTCAGAAAGAACTTTGCCACATTCACTTCTTTCCTTGCAGAGTCGAAGTTAACATGCAGTCACGTGGTTGTCAAGTATATGCCAGGCGATTTTTCCCATAAACATTTTTTAATCTCTATTGTCCCCCAGCGAACCTAGCTTCGACCTGATGCTTTACCAGATCGCTCAATAGTGAACCTACACATCATTCTTGGGGATTTTAATGCCAGACATAAGAATGTATTGGGTGGGCTATAGACATGAATATACACCAAGGGAACTATAAACTAGTGAAATTGCTAAATGGTGAAGCTGGAGGTGCATGTCATAGGATGACTGAAACTGGGGTGATGCTGGAGGTTGCTGTTCTGGGAGGACAGTAATGTTGAAGCTGGAGGTGCCTGTCCTGGGAGACAGAAATGGTGGAAGCTGGAGATTTTGTCCTGGTAGTTCGGGAAATTTACGCAGGAAGGAATAGTATCAAATGACCCTCATAGGGAACTGGGGCCGTTAGTAGTGGCGGTAACAAGTGTAGTTCAAGATAAGTATAAAAATAATAGGAACAATAGAAAAATACCACACAGGAAATTGCAGAAACAAGAGGACTCCACTAGCAATAGTGAGGATTTATTACCAAAAACATCTGGTGGGAGCTCCATTGTTGAGTGTTAGGGAGGATAGGAATAAGTACAGGTAAACATGCACAACAGAGACTACTTGTCACAGGAAACCCAAGAAACGGAACCAAGGCCTGTGCACATTACTATGCACATGGTATCTGCAGACATGGAAATCTGGAAAAAACTGACGGACGTGCTTCATCATGACAAAACCTAGAAATTTGCCGTTGCCCATGTGCGACGGAAAATGCATAACTCTTCCTGTAGCTTTTCACCCTGATTTGTGCACCGTCATCTCAGTACAAGAAAGGAATCGTGCTTAACCTTAAATTGCCACGTGCACACCTATGCTAAAGGGACAAATAGTACTACAAAACATCCAGACATGGGAAAAACCTGGGAGCCAAAGCCACTCAAGAGGGAGGTTTTTTCTTTTTAGTGCACAGGAAGGAAAAAAAAACTGGCAGGAAATGCAAAATCGTACAACCATAATCCAAGTCATTCATGGAGTGGATCCACAGTAGACATGGCGCCTCCACGCCAATACCAACAGATACAGATATAATGCCGGAAAAAAAAAAAAAATATAAAACCCTCCTAGTACCAACAATACCACCGTCCGATGGACATTCTTCTTTGCAAATATACAGGTCTAAAGCCAGCAACAACTAATTACCTTTCATCCGTGGATCTGCTTGCAGAAGGCATTGGTCCAAATGTTCGCGGCTTTCACTGGAGAACCACATAAGGAGACTTCGCAGCACACGAAATATGGATCCAGGTTTACAGTGACCGACACAGACGTGGACAGAGGTGAACAGGCAAAAAGGGAGGGGGTTGGGCCTTTGTACATTGCTGAGTCATCTTGTTTGCACAGAACTGCTAAATGCTCAAAATGGATGTAGTGGAAGTGTTACCGTAAAGGTCGAGAACAAAATATAGTCATGGTGGTTAGTCTACAAGCCTCCGGATGCATACATTCCCAGCAAATTTCCAGGAACAGCTGTTATACAATTGACCACTGTCTTGGAAAATATTTCCGGCTTCCTGCACCAACATATTGCTCCTGGGGGATTTCAACTTAAGGCACCTAAATGGGGAGGGAATAATATAGACAAATAATTATAGGCCTGTCATTCCCGGGCTTAAACAGCCATACACAAAATGTAGGGCCAGACCAAACAAGGGGTGGCAAAGCCATATTACTAATCGACCCAACTTAGAATGTATCACTAATATTGCCGAAGGGACTGAACATCGGGGAATATATATAGCTAAATTCAAAATCCTAATTACCTCACAAAAAACTATCAACATTGCATAATCTCTACAGAGTTTCCACACGTCAAACATTTAAGCCAATTTAGTCAAACATATAGGAGTATGATAACTGATGACGCATGTACAAAAGAATCACTTACTACTATCAGGTGACTTCGAATATAATGCTCCTGCACGACCAGGACCAACACACTGTTACTGAATTCACAAACAAACAATGAGTAATGTATGTTTCTACCAAGCAGTAACAAAACCTACAAGAGTACAGAGACTTGTGTCTCTCCCCCACTTTCCCTACTTGACCACAATATGGATCCAAACACCGCATATCACCTTTTTTAAAATCAGGCTATGTTATTTACTAGTAAAACCAACAGGACCCCCACTACCATACTTTCCTCATAACAAACTCTTGGTAAACTACCTCATGACAACTATAAAGTCACCTTCAGACTTACACATGAGGCACGACCATTAATAATTCGAACGCAAGCATTAGACAAAACATTGATTGGCACAACTGGAGCTTTGATATCTATACAGATATTGACGAATGTATTAATATTTTTCAAAAAAAGACCCAATTTACCACTATAACAAGCACTGCCCTAAAAAAAATAAACAGATGACAGCAATGAGACTGAAACAGTCCAGGCTAACACCCAAGCCATTCTCTAATCCATAAATACAAAACACCAATATGAAACACAGTACAGAATGGAGTCACATAACCAGATTGACCAAACAAAAAAAGTTACTCGTCAAATACTAAAACAGACTGATAAGAAAGGTGCAAAAAAAAAATGTATTATGAGAACAGTATTATCCGCAACTTATCGAGGTGATTAATAAAGACCTGGAAAACACTTATCTGAAATTCTGGGAACAAAAAAGATATTCTCGAAATGCGAAATGAAAATTAGAACAAAATCAGATGAACCCCAACTCCCAACCACACAGCCAAAACAGCAAAACAGACTCAATGATTTCTTCTCCACATAGAAAATAAAAAGAGACTAACAACCTTAGCCCATAAAATCCCATAGCTCAGATAACCCAACACAAATAACTAACCTCACCGGAATTACCCGAACACACTGTTCCTAGCTCCGACTAACCCATACGAAGTCTCCTTATTATCATGCACTAAAAAACAGGCAGGAGTTTAAGTACCTTACAAACCGCTTTTTTATATATAAAATAGGTGTCACATGTTTGCTCATTCAATCATTGCAACATCACTCTTTATACAAATCCATTGAATCACTCCACCTTCCCTACTGTACTCAAAATACGCAAGGGTCACCCCGATCCTCAAAGGACGGGAGACCAAACTAGAGTTGAATATCTGTATAGGCCATTATCCAAACTTACACCCTCTTCAAAAAACTTTTGAAAAACTATTTCATAATCGAATATACTTCCTAACCTTATCCTCACCAAAAATCATTATCTACCCTCTGCTCAATTTGGATTCAGAGCTAATAAAAAATGACTATTGATGCTTATTATAAACATGTCTAGAAAAACATATATACACTGCATTAGAGAAAAATAGATAGTCCACTGGGGAATATTCTTGACTTACGTTAAGCTTTTGATACAGTTGACCATGCTTGCCTCCACGTAAATATTTGTCTCACTATGGTATAAGAGGGCCATCTCCACTCAATTTACCTTCAAGTCATACCTCAGCAACAGTAGCCAATATGTGTACGGCTAATGGGGCAAAAATATTCTGCGCTAAACCCATTTACAGTTGGTTGTCCAACAGGGAAGTTGTCCTTGGCCCTCTTCTCTTTCTCCTATACATAAACTGACCTTCCCCAAATGCTTCGCCAATTTTACTCAAAACCCACACCTTTTTGCATGTTGAAACTCCATACGCTCTTCTCTTCTACCGTCGATGCCAGTCACACTAGCAATACTGTAAATACCGGAATTTACAGAAAATATCTTACCTGGATGAAGGCACTAACTCTATAACTTACCATAAAAAACATTGGAACATACTCACTTTCATTCACAGTTTGGTAACAGGTACTGATGTCCCTCTTAACGCTAAATGATAAACGGATCACTATAACAAAGCTAACAGAGGGAAATTCTTAGGATATCACCTTGATAATAGACTCAAATTTCACTACAAATATATCAACAAATTTCTAAGAAAATTTCCGAACGCCTGTCTGGCTTACCTATCGAAGATACACGGTACTATGTTCCACAGTAGCCCTCCTGGCCTCTTTATCACTCTCATATTTCCCCCTATCTCACCTTTTGGGAATTTGTGCATGGGGTCAGTATAAACAGTTAACCATATCAGACCACTAATTACCCATACCTGAAAGGCCTGCCAGTTTGTATGATAACAAATTCTCACTAAAGTGCAGCCACTCTCCAACAACTATGTCAAATTACACTAAATCCTACTCACCCATACAAAAACATCCATACTTTAATTTACTGCCACCTAATTACATACAGTTTGACACTTATTCTGATATTATCCCTCCCCTCATACATTTCCCGTGCCAACTCAACAGAACACATGACATTGACACAAGACACAGATCACTCTTTGATGTTTCCTCGTGTTCATACTTCACATATGCAAAAAATCTCAATGACAACATTAAAAGGCCCTAAAATCCTGGAATTTCATTTCCTGTAAATATAAAAGAAAACTATCACTACCTGTTTATAGTTCAAAGTCTTACTCAAAAGATGCACTTACTCACCAAAACCAAATAAATACTGAATAACTGAACCCTTCTTAAAATTGTATATACTTAAATGTTTCTCACCAATTCTATCACATAAAGTGTTAAACCTAAAAAACCCAACTCTACTTTTTTATTTTTTAATACAATTACACTACCTAACAGATTCCTTTCATATGGACATGTTTTGTAATTACTCACTTGTGCTGTTTAGCTTAAATCTGTTTTCATGTATGTTTTATCAATGACTATTCATATTGGCCTTAGTTTAACTTAAGTTAATTTTTAAAGCCAGCCCGTATATGCTATGCCATAGTATAAGTGGAGGCTTTGGCATACTGCTCTTCATCTGTTTTTTTTTGTACTCTCCTGTATGTGTGCACAAATTTATAATTAATAAATAAATAAATAAAATAAATATATATTGTTGCAGTAATAACACAAGGAGGCAGTCTGATGAAAACTCACACTCACACGAGCTTTTAAATATCTGCACCAAATTCACATTCTAAAGTCCAGCAAATTAATAGGAGCCTACTAGACTGGAGAGAGAAATAACACTAGACCTTCATCTTCACAACATTGATGATCTGATAAGATATGTCAACATATCCAAAAACAATATACTCAAGATCACAAATAACGAGGTTCAGATGTAATGGTGGGAGCCCCTGGGACGACATAATGGACTAGTCACGAGGGATGCATTCACCAAATTCAATCTTCAATAACAAAACTAATAAAGTGGGACCAAGTAAACCAGAGCCTAAACCGATATAAGCTTGGGAAGTATACTAGGCAACACAGAACCCCAACTTATGCCTCTGAAAGAATTAAACTTGGGTGGCACTCGATGTATGCACAAGGGCTTTTCCTCTAAGAAAAATAGGAGGCGGGAGTAGATCTTCATTAGAAGAAAGAGACAGGGCGTCTTTACATCGCGACGGACAGAGAAAAGAATAAGAGTTAGAGGCTAAAAGAGGGTCAATATATCTGAACATCGCGTAGGAGGACAACTGGTCAGTGAAATAGCAAGCATCGAACTCAAAGCTAAAAGGATTCATTATAGGAGTCAGGAAATACGCGGGGAGAACTAAAATCCATAAATGAAATCG
The DNA here is from genome assembly GCF_026875155.1 of Cherax quadricarinatus. Taxonomy (NCBI): domain Eukaryota; kingdom Metazoa; phylum Arthropoda; class Malacostraca; order Decapoda; family Parastacidae; genus Cherax; species Cherax quadricarinatus. The sequence goes on from NC_069415.1 coordinate 54,797,895, forward strand.
ATAAGAAACCCAATGTATTTCCACTTATCTATGCGCATATTCAAACGTCGAGATCTACGTCCCGTATTGGGCCATCTATCTTAACACAAAGATGGGGTTCCGACACAGTTGACAGACCAAGGAAATGAGTGAGCTACTCAAGTCCCAATATGACTCAGTTTTTAATGGCATAGGCCACTAACCTAGATGAGAGCTCGACAGATCAAAATTCATTTTTTTATGAAGAGAGCCTCAAAATTTGGTTAACAACAAAGCCTATCCGATGTTATCTGACGCCAAAGGACTTCGAACAGGCGATAAATGCATGCCACATGCACTTGCCCCAGGCCAGACTCATGGAATCCGTGTTCATCAAGACTGCAAGAAGCCTCATCACGAGCCTTTTCCTTCCTATGTGAGATGGGAAGCATCGGACACGGGGGGTCTCGTCCCACAGTTACTAAAAACATACAGACATTAGCCCCACTCCACAAAGGGGGCAGTAAAGCAACAGCCAAAGAAATACAGACCGATTAGCACTAACATCCCATATCATAAAAATCTTTGAAAGGCGTACTAGAAGCAAGATTCACCACCCATCTAGAAACCCATCAGTTACACACACCCAGGGCAAACATGGTTTAGATTAGGTCCGCTCCTGTCTGTTCAACTATTAGGGTCACTACGTGCAAGGTCCTAAATGCACTAGAAGATTAAAAAGAATGCAGATGTAATATTATATCAGACTTTGCAAAATGCCTCGACAATAGTTGTGACACATGCGTAATAGCGAACAAAATGTCGTGCTAAAGGAATAAAGGAAAAATGTCGGTCGTTGGATCTATAATTTACTCACTAACAGGAACACGAGAAGTAGTCGTAACAGTCAGAAGTAAAGTCCGAGCAGTTCGGTGAAATAAGCTCTATTCCCACATAGGCACAGTACTCGCTCCATTCTTGTTATCATCTCTCATATCTGAGACATACGACAAGGATGTCAGACACAGCTCCGTGTCTTCCTTTGTAGATGACACCCGAATCTGCACATGACAGGTCTTTCCATTGGCAGACACTCAAGGCTCCTAGTGGCGGAATCAACAAATCTTTTCAGTTGGCTGCAGAAAAAATTTAAGTTCAACGATGGAGAAATTTCAATTACTCAGATATGGTAAACACGAGGAAATTAAATTCTTCATCAGAGGTAGTATCAAATCGGGTAAGTTCTGGCCACAAAAATAGAGCGAAACACCAACGTCATAGACCCTGGGAATGTGATCATGTCTGAGGATCTCACCATTCAAGACCATAAAACATTGTATCAAATCACATCTGCTAAAAAAATTGATCATGGATGGATTAATGAAACCTTCAAACACTAGGGAGGCAAGTCCTTGATGACACTCTTCAAGTCACTTGTTCTATATGGCTGGATATATTTGCTGCTCACTAACTGACACCTTTCAAGGGCAGGTGAAAATTGCTGACCTAGAAACATGTTACAGAGAACCTTCACGGTGGCATAACGGAGATAAAAAACACCTTCCAATTACTGGATGGGCTTGAGGTTCCTAAACCTGTTAATTCCCTGGAAATGCGGGCGGGAGAGATACATGATTATTTACTACCTGGTAAATCCTAGAGGGACTAGTACCAAAGCTTGCAAGAAAAATCACTCGCTACAGAATAGCAAAAGACTTGGCCAGGGACGATGCATCATCCCCCCAATGAAAAGCACAGGGGTGGCACTAGCACGTTAAGAGACCATACAATATAGTGTCAGGGGCCAGTGATTGTTTCAACTGCCTCCTGCATACATAAAGGGGGCTTTAACAAAACAGACCCCTGGCACGTCTTCAAGCTGGCAATGGACAAGCACCTAAAGTCGGTTCCTGTCCAGCCGCGGGCACTGTGGCTCGTACTGTGGTTTGCGTGCTGCAGCCAACAGTAACAGGCTGGGTGATTCAGGCTATGATCCACCACGGAGGCATGGGTCACAGACCGGGCCGCTGGGGGCGTTGACCCCCGGAATCTCTCTCCAGGTAAACTCCAGGTTGAAAATCTAGATGAGCCTATCTCACATAATATGGTGGCATTTACTTGAATCTGTGTCTTGGATTTAAGGCATTTACTTATACGATTGCATGACTCTGTTCGTAGTTGATGTTTCTTCTAAATCTGATCCACTTCCCAAGACTAACGACTGTCAATCTTGATACATCTCCAGCAATCAAAGGAGCTAAATTCAGAAGTTGGAAACTTATTCTCAAATCCAGAACACAGAGACACTTTATTTAAACACACTTGGATCTCAATTATTTTTAGTCCATGCCAGTAATGCTTGCATAGTATAAGTGGCTTTGGCTGCTGCTCTTATCTGTATTTTTGTTACCTCTGTATGTGTGTCTCAAATTTTTATAATAAAATAAAATAAATAAATGGTTATAAGAATTACGAGCCCATTGGCACACAAAAATTTAATGTGATTTATTTATCCAGACTATTGAGAGTGCTTCTCACCGGTGTCAAGTTGGGCAGGAATAGGAAGAAACAAAGACCCTCACTATCACAAATAACAATAATAAACAATGTGTAAATACATATAATGATCGCCAAAGTTACTGCAATCTAAACACAATGCAGCGTAGGAAGGACTGGGTAAAGCATACCGTGAATGTAGAACAACCACGACCTGCTCAGAAGTTCCAAGCTGCACTAACAAATTGCAAGGAATAGAAAAGGAAGGAACGCTTCATGGGCAATCAGGACTGGGAACCCCCCCCCCCCATGTTTGTTGGTTAGGATTAAATAGGTCCACCCCTTTAACTCTGGCTTGGGAAGGTATCAATAAAATAACCAGGTAATAAGGACTGGCACCCCAATGTTGATCATCCCTTTCCTCTTGAGTAAAAAGCAATTGACCTCATTATTCGACCTGGTCAAAAACATCCATGCATGAAAGACCTTCCACCATATTTAGAAAAAATTTAGAGAGACATTCTGAAGAGAACTGTTGAAGAAACTGATTAATTTTATGAGGCAAAAATACTGATGAGAGTGATTGCCTCTTTACCGAGTAGAATTAGATAATGCATTTAAACCAAAGGCTTCGTTCAATTGCATCCTGGAGAGGGTTGGTTATAACCTATGATATTCTACAGAACTCTACGGACACGTGACTGTTGAACCTTTGTTGGCACTGTATAATGTCTCGTTACATTGAGGGTGTTCTTCCTACATCCTGGGCCTATAGTTCATTGTCATTGCCCTATCCCTTAGTCCCATCAGCCGGATATATTTAGGACGATCTCCTTAACTTGTTGTCTTTGTAAAACATTTTGAAAAGTAATAGATACTTAACAGATCTGTACTACAGATCAGACACCAATTTATCCCCCCTACCTCTATGGGTTACATGAAAAGGTAAAAGTGTGCAGAACTTGTATTTCCACCTTTCTCTCTGCACCACCTCTATTAGTTTTACCACTTTTACTTGATCTAAAAATCCTGAATTTGATAGTGCGAACAGAATCCGTTATATCTACATGAACTAGCCAAAGTGAATATTGGTGGTTAGCTTAACTCTGCTGGATATGGGATAACTGTCAATTAGAGGTTCCTCTGTTTCCACTTTAACAAGGTTTTAGAAGTGAGTCGAAAGAAATGTCTCATAGGTTATCAGCAGGGAGGAAGTTATTAGCTCACCATGCTATTGAATATTCTTATTATGCTCACCATAAATGCTCTACCTGCACCCTCACCTAAACATTAAGCTATAAGTTATGCTGATAACATGCATGGACATACAACGGGCATTAAAAGATGAGCACCATTCTTAATGAAGTTCAATCAGTTTTGTAAACGACATAGGCATCATAATATCTTCCTCTAAAACAAAGAATTAACAAAGCAAACGACATCTCCCCACCATCTACTTGCAAGTGGTGAAATTCTATTAGCTTCGTTAAATCTTACAGATTCTTGGTGTAGATGTACCCTATAACTAAATCCACTATACCACAAACTAAAAACAAGATTGAATGCAAGGGTAGGCCTAAATGATTCTCAATAAGATGTGTGGCTACAACCCTCCAACTTTGGATGACTAATCGCTGAGAATGTCGAGAATGATGTTACATTTGCCTCATGTTACGGTCCTTAATTGATTATTGCTGCTAACCAATGTTGATATTAGCTAGAGAAAGTTCCTCTCCGACCCTTGGAGTTTATGCAAATTGTGTAGCTCCTCTGGGAAAATTTTTTATTCTTTGGCTGTCCCAGATCTACAAAAGTTCTTAACATGAGGAAGGAGCTTGGTATTTCTCAGTTCCAGTGATGGATTTTTGAGGATTTAAAACTGTACTCGGTATTTGAATGTTGAGGAAAACGAACCAGACACTTCACAATGGGAATTTTTACACAAGTGTGTTAGAGGTAAAATACATACAGATCTAAATGGATTGTGTAAAAACGTGCAATTTGCAATAAGTTTTATAACCTGCAATGATCTGTATCACTGTAGGCATCAGCATTTCACCCCTCCATGGAAGCATGTGTTCATTTACATATCACATACCTACAAAGTACACTCCCAGAAGCTCGTTGCTGTAATCCCATCCTTAATTACTTGTTAGAGGTCCAATGACTCAAGAAGACAATTTCTCACCTAGCTGGTAAGTTATTAAGTTTATCAAATGTTATATACAATGATTGTATTCTAAACACGGAGTCTTCTGGCAGGGTATGTTCTGCTCTTGTAGCCACCTCCTAGTTCAAGAATCGATAAGATTAAAGTTTGTTGAGTTAGCAGATAAGAATTAACATCTGGGCGTTACACTGCAAACTGATTTTTGTTTGCAATCTAATGGCACGCTAAAGATAACCTATGACACTGAGCTTGGACTTACTCCTCATTACTGATTCTATGTCATCATTGAGGTTCTGGATCATATGAATGACTCCTACAACATTGCTCATGGAGAAGCAGGTATAGATACTCAGAAAAATTAGGGACAAAGGGAATTAATGTACATTGCTATGGATGCCCATCACAACACTGGATTACTCCTTCTGATAAACGTTGATATGTTAGCCAAGAAGAGTACCTGAAGGAGACATGAGATACGAATATAACTTTGTATTAACTGTGTCTAGCATTAGGATATTAAATATTAGGAAGAAGTAAATAATTGGAACATGATTGTTATAAGGGGAATGCAGTTAGAAGCCTGCAGAGATCTCTAACCCTCTTTGATAACAATGAACGTAGATAAGTATGTTTATGGAGAAACTACTGCAATGTGAACAGACTGACTGTTGTTGTAGTGGCTTGGTTAGGCTTGGTTACAAGTACTTCTGGCAGTTTGGGGTGTACCCATCACTGTATGATGATCAACTAAATGTTAATTATGTGAATCAGGCTTCATGCGTCACTGTCTTGAACCACTATGTGCTTAATTGTCCACTTTATTGAGGAATTCAGAGACAGACAGTTATAATAACATATGTGACTAAGTCAAGTATACTTATTATTGCACAATTAGTTTACCAGATATACTATGCAATTTCCTCTAAATTTGCTTTGTAACCGATAAGTGAACTCTAGAATATGTAGATATAATACCATTTGTATTCCTGTTAACATTTGGGGATGTCCACCTTCTCCAGCCCCGTCCCCTCCTAGTGCCTAGGCCATGTTGTGTGTATCCATATGACTCTCGTGCTACCGTCCACACGGAATGGATATTAGGGGTGCACAATTTAAACTAGTTTTCTATCGTTGACCTTCATAATGTTTTCTACAGCAAACTGTATGATTTGGTTGATGTCCGCATGGAGCTTGCGTCGTCTGGCTAAGGAAATGAATATGTCATGCAGATTTGGGTGTTCATCTGACAAAGGAAGGACACGGTTGCTGTGGCTGAACATCCTTGTCTATGTCGGTATGAGGATGAGGAACAAGATGGGGAGCGCTAGTACTGTGCCCTTGTGGATTTGATAGCTTTTCACCGTAGCTGCCTCGGACTTTTACTCTGTTGTCACACTAATCTCTGTGTTCTGTTAGTGAGGAAGGAAAATATTGATACATCGACAGACTTTTTCCTGTCTATCTCTTTAGCACGCATTTTGTGCGCTTTTACGCCTATGGTCACAAGTGTTGACTGGCTTTTGCTAAAGTCTTTGTATATATTACATCTCATGTCTTTTTGCTCTTCTTGTGCATTTAGGGACATTGTCGTTGTGATCACAATAATTTTGAGACAGGGACGGGAGGAGCGACCTGTTCTAAACCCATGTTGACCTGGGTTTGTGTATAACTGAGGGTTTCTAGCATGGTTGGTGATCTTGCTTCTTAGGACCCTTTAAAGGACCAACTTTACCTTTTTATTATTTGGGATGTTATGTCGGTATTTGGTCTTAGTTCTTTGCTGTTGCTTTTCACTGCCCCTTTGTGGATGTGGGCTATGTCTGTTGTTTTTTGTATACTGTGGGAGTCGACCCCGTGTCCCATGCTCCCTCTCCATAGGATGAAAAGGGGACTCGTGATAGGGGCTTCTTGCAGTTATTGATGAACAGACCGGTTCCATGAGTCTGGCCCTAGGGGCAGAGTGCCTTATGGGCATGTCATATTTCGCTCTGTTCGAAGTCCTTAATGCTATGTCTAGCAAGGGAACCATCATTATATGTTTAGTTTCTTGCTGATGATATAACGATTCACACCACCGGATTCTCAACACCCAAAACATTATTGAATCACTGTACTAGCCTCGTGTCAGGACCTGGGGCTAATTAATCGCTGGGGATAACATACAAGATTACTTCAACAGGGTCCTCTCGACAGAGAGACACTGTTCGTCAAGGTATTCCTGTTTGCATGTTGGAGTCTCTTCTAGATTATGTAAGACAGATACTGGTATCTAGGCTTTTGAGGGTTCACTACTTGGAACTGTTGTAACGAGACTTTGTCGCCAATACGAAAGAAAGGATGAGAGCACTTAGAGTTGTGGCAGTTTTCACCCAAGTATGGAGCTCTAATGTTAAAATTGTGAAAATGATGTATCTTGCTTATATTAGATCATTAGTTGAGTATGCGGCGCCACGCTAATTACACTCGTGTCTGACTGGAAGTTTGGACTGAGGGCTGGGAAAAAAATTAAAACTTGCATGCAAAACGTAAGGAAATGAGGATAATCCTAGGATGCCCTCGTACTACCAAAAATTCTTAAATATGCGGGAAAGATCCTAAATATGCTTCCAAACATAGAGATAGTGTATAATGAAGGATATTACCTTATTGGGGTACAATATCTTAGGTTAACCCATTCAAACCACATGCACAGAAGCCCTCACAAACTTTCCTACTGCACTGGTGAACATCCTTATCAGATGTGATCGAAAAAAAAACTGCGAACGACCTCCGCCATGAAACAGCGCTACAACGATCTATGTCAAGTTAGGCAACAAGAGGACTATTCCTGTTCCATGGGATATTTCCAATTCAAACTACCATTCCTCCATTTCCCCCCAAAATCTTTATAAAAAATCACACCAAAGCTTCGTCTTGGAGGCCAAACATGATTGCCTTAGCTGTATTGATAACTTAATCACACAAGGAACGCTCCTTTAATCAAATTATTTTACGCGTTGTATGGTTCTGTTCAACAGTCCTCCACTTGTGCGCTGGTCGGGTAGCGCTGCTGTTGTCATACAGGAGTGATGGCTCTCATAAAGAATTTGGATGCACGACATCAAGAGAATGGGTCCTCTACCCTTCACAAACGGGTATGTTTGTCCATACTCATTGCACTCAAATGCGTCCATGTATCTAAGGTTGATACTTTAATTTTTACTAGATTCTCTGTTATCCATTAAATGCTCTCATCTCATGAAGTATAAATTGTGGATACTCTGTGTCAGAAGCCACCAGACATCAGGTTATGGTTAAGATTGTGGAGACATCGGAGTTCAGAGTGAATTATGATGTGGATCCAGTCTCACATTGGTCTTCAGATGCGATGATAGAAGACTGACATAAATGTGGCTAAGACTGTATGCTTAAAGAGGGGGTAGATTACAATCTTGGGTTGACAGTTAGCGTTTGAGAAAAATATTACGAAAAAGAAACCTTCGATTGAACTTTATCGGGACCTTAAAACTTTGGGGTTTTACACCTAAGTCAGTCATCTTTCATCATTCCATCATGCCAGGAGGAGCCACATGTCTAAGGTGCATCCATCAAGTATAAGCTGAGGGGTTCTTGGATGTTCACTTCCGCCCGGACTCCGGCTGGGGGTCAGACAAGTATTCTAATGTCAGGTTAAATCACCACCACCAGATTGTAGGACATCAACAGAAATGTAAACATTGCCAGATGCGGACTTTTGTTCGCAACACCTTGAGTCATTATGTACTGGAGTGCGATCAAAATTAATGAATTTAGAGGACGCGACAACTCAGAATTTTCTAAGAAATGGTTCCAAAGTATTTTATCCAGCAGTGGTATATTTCATGACCATTCTGCGGGAGAATACCCTGGACTGTGCTTAGCTGTAAATAAAATGCATTACCAAGTGTGATGTGTGTGTGGTGTGTGTCACTGTCGTGTGTGTGTGGGTATGCTGTGTTTGTGTGTTGTGTTGTGTGTGTGTGTGTGTGTGTCGTGTGTGTGTGTACTCACTATTTGTTACCATACATGTTTTGTGGATTTGCTGGGGGTCGAATAATAGCTCCTGGCCCCAGCGCCTCTTCGCTGATTGACATATAGGGTCCTCTCTCTCCCTGCCCCATGATCTTTTATCATTATTTTCGCATTAAAACTATGTATGGTTCCCGCTCCACTAAGTCACTTTCTAGGCTTTTCCACGGCCTGACTACTCTATGTCTGAAGAAAATACTTCCCTAAACATCCTTTGAATTGCATCTGAGTCTTCAACTTCCAATTGAGAACCTCTTAGTGTCTGTGTCCCTTTCTCTGGAACATTCCCGTTCTTTGTCACTTGTCTATCCGCGCAAGGATTTTCGTTATGGCGTTATTCATGTCTCCCCTGACCCTCTGTCCTCCAGTGTCGTAGGCACGATTTCCCTCAACCTTTCTTCGTAGGACTATCCCCGTAGCTCTGGCGGACTAGTCTTGTTGCAAACCTTTGCACTTTACTCTATTGGTATACCCTACCATTGACTCTAAGTGGCATATCATCAAGCTAAAAGACTTTAAGGGAAAATCCCAAATTATTGCCAGTTGGTGTGGGTCCTGTTGGCCCATCCCCGAATATCTGGGTGCCATGGTGTAACGTTTCCTACAAACATCGAAGTTGTACCTACCCCTAAAGTAGGTGTTACGCAAAATGCCAGCAGCTATGGCCTATGTTGCAGTAGACTGCGGAATACTACTTTCTTGGTGTATGTTGGTTAAGCTGTGATGTGGAAACATCCACTAGAGAATGCACAGTAGGCCTGACAGCGCACAAAAAAATTTATAGTGTATTTATAACTGTAAAGAAGTTTGGGGTTATCAGTTTCCCACAAGGACTGCAGTCAGGACCCAAACAAACATTCGTTGTAAACCTGATACTGATATTAGTCCTTATTCGGTAAATGAGATCGATAGCGGCCATCCAGTCTACCAACAGCGATCTGTGAATGAACCTCTGCAAAAGTGTGCAAGCAACCCACCTCTACTGCCAAGGATTTGGTGATAACAGAATGCCATCCACCACACACCAAGCTGTGGTGGAGCTAGCCATCCCTGCTAGCACATGTGGAACTAATGGTTGTTCACCAATACTGTTAACCTATGGCTACACCGGAATTGGCGGAAGAGTTTGTCATTTCCTCCCAATACACACAAACTACAACAGTCAGTCGGACACTCACAGGTAAACCCCCCTGGGAATATTGCGAGATGTGTCAGATGAATCAGGACCTACCTGCAATGATTGATGATGAAATGAAACAGACTTGCCTCACACGGCACCATCTAGTGAACACTAATGTAACCATTAAACCTATACCTGTTAAGGTGATCGGTGTTAAAGAAAGCATTAAACTCTGAAGTGCCATCCTCGGAGAGGCATTTTGGATTCGCATGACTTTCCTCTTTGTATAGAACATTATTTACAGAAAAAAAAATTGGCATCTTGAACAAGATCCTGTCAAGTTTATATAACTTATGTAATCAGGATTATGCTCTTGAGCATGGTGATGATGTTCAAAAAGTGCAGAGCAATTACTCCAGTTCGCTTCTCGCCTGCACTTTGGAGACAAAGATTAGTCCCATGACTCTTGCTTTCAAGATTGCCTTGGAACTGGCTGCCAATATGCCGAAGAAAAGATGCTTTAAAAATAAAGGTCCTCGACAGGCATAAACAGACGTACAAACATATGCTATTTGTTCTTAGAGTGCCTGCACACTGTAGTCAAGGCATGATAGCTTTTTCCATCTTATGTGCAACAGATCTGTTATAACCTCTTACATTGGATACATTAAAAAGTCTTTTAATGGAACATTGCTTCCATACTAGGAAGATCGGTTTGCTGAATCTTACAATAATATTAGTGCGCAAACCAAGAATATTGATTCGTCATATGTTTGCAGGAATGTAGATGAAAGATGGAGTGCACCGTCCTCCAAGCTTTCCTGTATATGCAGCGTATTAACTTAAGGTTTATCCACTACTGTTGTGTGATGTATGTCAGAAAGAACTTTGCCACATTCACTTCTTTCCTTGCAGAGTCGAAGTTAACATGCAGTCACGTGGTTGTCAAGTATATGCCAGGCGATTTTTCCCATAAACATTTTTTAATCTCTATTGTCCCCCAGCGAACCTAGCTTCGACCTGATGCTTTACCAGATCGCTCAATAGTGAACCTACACATCATTCTTGGGGATTTTAATGCCAGACATAAGAATGTATTGGGTGGGCTATAGACATGAATATACACCAAGGGAACTATAAACTAGTGAAATTGCTAAATGGTGAAGCTGGAGGTGCATGTCATAGGATGACTGAAACTGGGGTGATGCTGGAGGTTGCTGTTCTGGGAGGACAGTAATGTTGAAGCTGGAGGTGCCTGTCCTGGGAGACAGAAATGGTGGAAGCTGGAGATTTTGTCCTGGTAGTTCGGGAAATTTACGCAGGAAGGAATAGTATCAAATGACCCTCATAGGGAACTGGGGCCGTTAGTAGTGGCGGTAACAAGTGTAGTTCAAGATAAGTATAAAAATAATAGGAACAATAGAAAAATACCACACAGGAAATTGCAGAAACAAGAGGACTCCACTAGCAATAGTGAGGATTTATTACCAAAAACATCTGGTGGGAGCTCCATTGTTGAGTGTTAGGGAGGATAGGAATAAGTACAGGTAAACATGCACAACAGAGACTACTTGTCACAGGAAACCCAAGAAACGGAACCAAGGCCTGTGCACATTACTATGCACATGGTATCTGCAGACATGGAAATCTGGAAAAAACTGACGGACGTGCTTCATCATGACAAAACCTAGAAATTTGCCGTTGCCCATGTGCGACGGAAAATGCATAACTCTTCCTGTAGCTTTTCACCCTGATTTGTGCACCGTCATCTCAGTACAAGAAAGGAATCGTGCTTAACCTTAAATTGCCACGTGCACACCTATGCTAAAGGGACAAATAGTACTACAAAACATCCAGACATGGGAAAAACCTGGGAGCCAAAGCCACTCAAGAGGGAGGTTTTTTCTTTTTAGTGCACAGGAAGGAAAAAAAAACTGGCAGGAAATGCAAAATCGTACAACCATAATCCAAGTCATTCATGGAGTGGATCCACAGTAGACATGGCGCCTCCACGCCAATACCAACAGATACAGATATAATGCCGGAAAAAAAAAAAAAATATAAAACCCTCCTAGTACCAACAATACCACCGTCCGATGGACATTCTTCTTTGCAAATATACAGGTCTAAAGCCAGCAACAACTAATTACCTTTCATCCGTGGATCTGCTTGCAGAAGGCATTGGTCCAAATGTTCGCGGCTTTCACTGGAGAACCACATAAGGAGACTTCGCAGCACACGAAATATGGATCCAGGTTTACAGTGACCGACACAGACGTGGACAGAGGTGAACAGGCAAAAAGGGAGGGGGTTGGGCCTTTGTACATTGCTGAGTCATCTTGTTTGCACAGAACTGCTAAATGCTCAAAATGGATGTAGTGGAAGTGTTACCGTAAAGGTCGAGAACAAAATATAGTCATGGTGGTTAGTCTACAAGCCTCCGGATGCATACATTCCCAGCAAATTTCCAGGAACAGCTGTTATACAATTGACCACTGTCTTGGAAAATATTTCCGGCTTCCTGCACCAACATATTGCTCCTGGGGGATTTCAACTTAAGGCACCTAAATGGGGAGGGAATAATATAGACAAATAATTATAGGCCTGTCATTCCCGGGCTTAAACAGCCATACACAAAATGTAGGGCCAGACCAAACAAGGGGTGGCAAAGCCATATTACTAATCGACCCAACTTAGAATGTATCACTAATATTGCCGAAGGGACTGAACATCGGGGAATATATATAGCTAAATTCAAAATCCTAATTACCTCACAAAAAACTATCAACATTGCATAATCTCTACAGAGTTTCCACACGTCAAACATTTAAGCCAATTTAGTCAAACATATAGGAGTATGATAACTGATGACGCATGTACAAAAGAATCACTTACTACTATCAGGTGACTTCGAATATAATGCTCCTGCACGACCAGGACCAACACACTGTTACTGAATTCACAAACAAACAATGAGTAATGTATGTTTCTACCAAGCAGTAACAAAACCTACAAGAGTACAGAGACTTGTGTCTCTCCCCCACTTTCCCTACTTGACCACAATATGGATCCAAACACCGCATATCACCTTTTTTAAAATCAGGCTATGTTATTTACTAGTAAAACCAACAGGACCCCCACTACCATACTTTCCTCATAACAAACTCTTGGTAAACTACCTCATGACAACTATAAAGTCACCTTCAGACTTACACATGAGGCACGACCATTAATAATTCGAACGCAAGCATTAGACAAAACATTGATTGGCACAACTGGAGCTTTGATATCTATACAGATATTGACGAATGTATTAATATTTTTCAAAAAAAGACCCAATTTACCACTATAACAAGCACTGCCCTAAAAAAAATAAACAGATGACAGCAATGAGACTGAAACAGTCCAGGCTAACACCCAAGCCATTCTCTAATCCATAAATACAAAACACCAATATGAAACACAGTACAGAATGGAGTCACATAACCAGATTGACCAAACAAAAAAAGTTACTCGTCAAATACTAAAACAGACTGATAAGAAAGGTGCAAAAAAAAAATGTATTATGAGAACAGTATTATCCGCAACTTATCGAGGTGATTAATAAAGACCTGGAAAACACTTATCTGAAATTCTGGGAACAAAAAAGATATTCTCGAAATGCGAAATGAAAATTAGAACAAAATCAGATGAACCCCAACTCCCAACCACACAGCCAAAACAGCAAAACAGACTCAATGATTTCTTCTCCACATAGAAAATAAAAAGAGACTAACAACCTTAGCCCATAAAATCCCATAGCTCAGATAACCCAACACAAATAACTAACCTCACCGGAATTACCCGAACACACTGTTCCTAGCTCCGACTAACCCATACGAAGTCTCCTTATTATCATGCACTAAAAAACAGGCAGGAGTTTAAGTACCTTACAAACCGCTTTTTTATATATAAAATAGGTGTCACATGTTTGCTCATTCAATCATTGCAACATCACTCTTTATACAAATCCATTGAATCACTCCACCTTCCCTACTGTACTCAAAATACGCAAGGGTCACCCCGATCCTCAAAGGACGGGAGACCAAACTAGAGTTGAATATCTGTATAGGCCATTATCCAAACTTACACCCTCTTCAAAAAACTTTTGAAAAACTATTTCATAATCGAATATACTTCCTAACCTTATCCTCACCAAAAATCATTATCTACCCTCTGCTCAATTTGGATTCAGAGCTAATAAAAAATGACTATTGATGCTTATTATAAACATGTCTAGAAAAACATATATACACTGCATTAGAGAAAAATAGATAGTCCACTGGGGAATATTCTTGACTTACGTTAAGCTTTTGATACAGTTGACCATGCTTGCCTCCACGTAAATATTTGTCTCACTATGGTATAAGAGGGCCATCTCCACTCAATTTACCTTCAAGTCATACCTCAGCAACAGTAGCCAATATGTGTACGGCTAATGGGGCAAAAATATTCTGCGCTAAACCCATTTACAGTTGGTTGTCCAACAGGGAAGTTGTCCTTGGCCCTCTTCTCTTTCTCCTATACATAAACTGACCTTCCCCAAATGCTTCGCCAATTTTACTCAAAACCCACACCTTTTTGCATGTTGAAACTCCATACGCTCTTCTCTTCTACCGTCGATGCCAGTCACACTAGCAATACTGTAAATACCGGAATTTACAGAAAATATCTTACCTGGATGAAGGCACTAACTCTATAACTTACCATAAAAAACATTGGAACATACTCACTTTCATTCACAGTTTGGTAACAGGTACTGATGTCCCTCTTAACGCTAAATGATAAACGGATCACTATAACAAAGCTAACAGAGGGAAATTCTTAGGATATCACCTTGATAATAGACTCAAATTTCACTACAAATATATCAACAAATTTCTAAGAAAATTTCCGAACGCCTGTCTGGCTTACCTATCGAAGATACACGGTACTATGTTCCACAGTAGCCCTCCTGGCCTCTTTATCACTCTCATATTTCCCCCTATCTCACCTTTTGGGAATTTGTGCATGGGGTCAGTATAAACAGTTAACCATATCAGACCACTAATTACCCATACCTGAAAGGCCTGCCAGTTTGTATGATAACAAATTCTCACTAAAGTGCAGCCACTCTCCAACAACTATGTCAAATTACACTAAATCCTACTCACCCATACAAAAACATCCATACTTTAATTTACTGCCACCTAATTACATACAGTTTGACACTTATTCTGATATTATCCCTCCCCTCATACATTTCCCGTGCCAACTCAACAGAACACATGACATTGACACAAGACACAGATCACTCTTTGATGTTTCCTCGTGTTCATACTTCACATATGCAAAAAATCTCAATGACAACATTAAAAGGCCCTAAAATCCTGGAATTTCATTTCCTGTAAATATAAAAGAAAACTATCACTACCTGTTTATAGTTCAAAGTCTTACTCAAAAGATGCACTTACTCACCAAAACCAAATAAATACTGAATAACTGAACCCTTCTTAAAATTGTATATACTTAAATGTTTCTCACCAATTCTATCACATAAAGTGTTAAACCTAAAAAACCCAACTCTACTTTTTTATTTTTTAATACAATTACACTACCTAACAGATTCCTTTCATATGGACATGTTTTGTAATTACTCACTTGTGCTGTTTAGCTTAAATCTGTTTTCATGTATGTTTTATCAATGACTATTCATATTGGCCTTAGTTTAACTTAAGTTAATTTTTAAAGCCAGCCCGTATATGCTATGCCATAGTATAAGTGGAGGCTTTGGCATACTGCTCTTCATCTGTTTTTTTTTGTACTCTCCTGTATGTGTGCACAAATTTATAATTAATAAATAAATAAATAAAATAAATATATATTGTTGCAGTAATAACACAAGGAGGCAGTCTGATGAAAACTCACACTCACACGAGCTTTTAAATATCTGCACCAAATTCACATTCTAAAGTCCAGCAAATTAATAGGAGCCTACTAGACTGGAGAGAGAAATAACACTAGACCTTCATCTTCACAACATTGATGATCTGATAAGATATGTCAACATATCCAAAAACAATATACTCAAGATCACAAATAACGAGGTTCAGATGTAATGGTGGGAGCCCCTGGGACGACATAATGGACTAGTCACGAGGGATGCATTCACCAAATTCAATCTTCAATAACAAAACTAATAAAGTGGGACCAAGTAAACCAGAGCCTAAACCGATATAAGCTTGGGAAGTATACTAGGCAACACAGAACCCCAACTTATGCCTCTGAAAGAATTAAACTTGGGTGGCACTCGATGTATGCACAAGGGCTTTTCCTCTAAGAAAAATAGGAGGCGGGAGTAGATCTTCATTAGAAGAAAGAGACAGGGCGTCTTTACATCGCGACGGACAGAGAAAAGAATAAGAGTTAGAGGCTAAAAGAGGGTCAATATATCTGAACATCGCGTAGGAGGACAACTGGTCAGTGAAATAGCAAGCATCGAACTCAAAGCTAAAAGGATTCATTATAGGAGTCAGGAAATACGCGGGGAGAACTAAAATCCATAAATGAAATCGATAAGAAACCCAATGTATTTCCACTTATCTATGCGCATATTCAAACGTCGAGATCTACGTCCCGTATTGGGCCATCTATCTTAACACAAAGATGGGGTTCCGACACAGTTGACAGACCAAGGAAATGAGTGAGCTACTCAAGTCCCAATATGACTCAGTTTTTAATGGCATAGGCCACTAACCTAGATGAGAGCTCGACAGATCAAAATTCATTTTTTTATGAAGAGAGCCTCAAAATTTGGTTAACAACAAAGCCTATCCGATGTTATCTGACGCCAAAGGACTTCGAACAGGCGATAAATGCATGCCACATGCACTTGCCCCAGGCCAGACTCATGGAATCCGTGTTCATCAAGACTGCAAGAAGCCTCATCACGAGCCTTTTCCTTCCTATGTGAGATGGGAAGCATCGGACACGGGGGGTCTCGTCCCACAGTTACTAAAAACATACAGACATTAGCCCCACTCCACAAAGGGGGCAGTAAAGCAACAGCCAAAGAAATACAGACCGATTAGCACTAACATCCCATATCATAAAAATCTTTGAAAGGCGTACTAGAAGCAAGATTCACCACCCATCTAGAAACCCATCAGTTACACACACCCAGGGCAAACATGGTTTAGATTAGGTCCGCTCCTGTCTGTTCAACTATTAGGGTCACTACGTGCAAGGTCCTAAATGCACTAGAAGATTAAAAAGAATGCAGATGTAATATTATATCAGACTTTGCAAAATGCCTCGACAATAGTTGTGACACATGCGTAATAGCGAACAAAATGTCGTGCTAAAGGAATAAAGGAAAAATGTCGGTCGTTGGATCTATAATTTACTCACTAACAGGAACACGAGAAGTAGTCGTAACAGTCAGAAGTAAAGTCCGAGCAGTTCGGTGAAATAAGCTCTATTCCCACATAGGCACAGTACTCGCTCCATTCTTGTTATCATCTCTCATATCTGAGACATACGACAAGGATGTCAGACACAGCTCCGTGTCTTCCTTTGTAGATGACACCCGAATCTGCACATGACAGGTCTTTCCATTGGCAGACACTCAAGGCTCCTAGTGGCGGAATCAACAAATCTTTTCAGTTGGCTGCAGAAAAAATTTAAGTTCAACGATGGAGAAATTTCAATTACTCAGATATGGTAAACACGAGGAAATTAAATTCTTCATCAGAGGTAGTATCAAATCGGGTAAGTTCTGGCCACAAAAATAGAGCGAAACACCAACGTCATAGACCCTGGGAATGTGATCATGTCTGAGGATCTCACCATTCAAGACCATAAAACATTGTATCAAATCACATCTGCTAAAAAAATTGATCATGGATGGATTAATGAAACCTTCAAACACTAGGGAGGCAAGTCCTTGATGACACTCTTCAAGTCACTTGTTCTATATGGCTGGATATATTTGCTGCTCACTAACTGACACCTTTCAAGGGCAGGTGAAAATTGCTGACCTAGAAACATGTTACAGAGAACCTTCACGGTGGCATAACGGAGATAAAAAACACCTTCCAATTACTGGATGGGCTTGAGGTTCCTAAACCTGTTAATTCCCTGGAAATGCGGGCGGGAGAGATACATGATTATTTACTACCTGGTAAATCCTAGAGGGACTAGTACCAAAGCTTGCAAGAAAAATCACTCGCTACAGAATAGCAAAAGACTTGGCCAGGGACGATGCATCATCCCCCCAATGAAAAGCACAGGGGTGGCACTAGCACGTTAAGAGACCATACAATATAGTGTCAGGGGCCAGTGATTGTTTCAACTGCCTCCTGCATACATAAAGGGGGCTTTAACAAAACAGACCCCTGGCACGTCTTCAAGCTGGCAATGGACAAGCACCTAAAGTCGGTTCCTGTCCAGCCGCGGGCACTGTGGCTCGTACTGTGGTTTGCGTGCTGCAGCCAACAGTAACAGGCTGGGTGATTCAGGCTATGATCCACCACGGAGGCATGGGTCACAGACCGGGCCGCTGGGGGCGTTGACCCCCGGAATCTCTCTCCAGGTAAACTCCAGGTTGAAAATCTAGATGAGCCTATCTCACATAATATGGTGGCATTTACTTGAATCTGTGTCTTGGATTTAAGGCATTTACTTATACGATTGCATGACTCTGTTCGTAGTTGATGTTTCTTCTATCTGATCACTTCCCAAGACTAACGACTGTCAATCTTGATCACATCTCCAGCAATCAAGGAGCTAAATACAGAAGTTGGAAACTTATTCTCAAACCAGAACACAGAGACACTTTATTTAAACACACTTGGATCTCAATTATTTTTAGTCCATGCCAGTAATGCTTGCATAGTATAAGTGGCTTTGGCTGCTGCTCTTATCTGTATTTTTTGTACCTCTGTATGTGTGCTCAAATTTTTAAATAAAATAAAATAAATAAATGGTATAAGAATTACGAGCCCATTGGCACACAAAAATTTAATGTGATTTATTTATCCAGACTATTGAGAGTGCTTCTCACCGGTGTCAAGTTGGGCAGGAATAGGAAGAAACAAAGACCCTCACTATCACAAATAACAATAATAAACAATGTGTAAATACATATAATGATCGCCAAAGTTACTGCAATCTAAACACAATGCAGCGTAGGAAGGACTGGGTAAAGCATACCGTGAATGTAGAACAACCACGACCTGCTCAGAAGTTCCAAGCTGCACTAACAAATTGCAAGGAATAGAAAAGGAAGGAACGCTTCATGGGCAATCAGGACTGGGAACCCCCCCCCCCCATGTTTGTTGGTTAGGATTAAATAGGTCCACCCCTTTAACTCTGGCTTGGGAAGGTATCAATAAAATAACCAGGTAATAAGGACTGGCACCCCAATGTTGATCATCCCTTTCCTCTTGAGTAAAAAGCAATTGACCTCATTATTCGACCTGGTCAAAAACATCCATGCATGAAAGACCTTCCACCATATTTAGAAAAAATTTAGAGAGACATTCTGAAGAGAACTGTTGAAGAAACTGATTAATTTTATGAGGCAAAAATACTGATGAGAGTGATTGCCTCTTTACCGAGTAGAATTAGATAATGCATTTAAACCAAAGGCTTCGTTCAATTGCATCCTGGAGAGGGTTGGTTATAACCTATGATATTCTACAGAACTCTACGGACACGTGACTGTTGAACCTTTGTTGGCACTGTATAATGTCTCGTTACATTGAGGGTGTTCTTCCTACATCCTGGGCCTATAGTTCATTGTCATTGCCCTATCCCTTAGTCCCATCAGCCGGATATATTTAGGACGATCTCCTTAACTTGTTGTCTTTGTAAAACATTTTGAAAAGTAATAGATACTTAACAGATCTGTACTACAGATCAGACACCAATTTATCCCCCCTACCTCTATGGGTTACATGAAAAGGTAAAAGTGTGCAGAACTTGTATTTCCACCTTTCTCTCTGCACCACCTCTATTAGTTTTACCACTTTTACTTGATCTAAAAATCCTGAATTTGATAGTGCGAACAGAATCCGTTATATCTACATGAACTAGCCAAAGTGAATATTGGTGGTTAGCTTAACTCTGCTGGATATGGGATAACTGTCAATTAGAGGTTCCTCTGTTTCCACTTTAACAAGGTTTTAGAAGTGAGTCGAAAGAAATGTCTCATAGGTTATCAGCAGGGAGGAAGTTATTAGCTCACCATGCTATTGAATATTCTTATTATGCTCACCATAAATGCTCTACCTGCACCCTCACCTAAACATTAAGCTATAAGTTATGCTGATAACATGCATGGACATACAACGGGCATTAAAAGATGAGCACCATTCTTAATGAAGTTCAATCAGTTTTGTAAACGACATAGGCATCATAATATCTTCCTCTAAAACAAAGAATTAACAAAGCAAACGACATCTCCCCACCATCTACTTGCAAGTGGTGAAATTCTATTAGCTTCGTTAAATCTTACAGATTCTTGGTGTAGATGTACCCTATAACTAAATCCACTATACCACAAACTAAAAACAAGATTGAATGCAAGGGTAGGCCTAAATGATTCTCAATAAGATGTGTGGCTACAACCCTCCAACTTTGGATGACTAATCGCTGAGAATGTCGAGAATGATGTTACATTTGCCTCATGTTACGGTCCTTAATTGATTATTGCTGCTAACCAATGTTGATATTAGCTAGAGAAAGTTCCTCTCCGACCCTTGGAGTTTATGCAAATTGTGTAGCTCCTCTGGGAAAATTTTTTATTCTTTGGCTGTCCCAGATCTACAAAAGTTCTTAACATGAGGAAGGAGCTTGGTATTTCTCAGTTCCAGTGATGGATTTTTGAGGATTTAAAACTGTACTCGGTATTTGAATGTTGAGGAAAACGAACCAGACACTTCACAATGGGAATTTTTACACAAGTGTGTTAGAGGTAAAATACATACAGATCTAAATGGATTGTGTAAAAACGTGCAATTTGCAATAAGTTTTATAACCTGCAATGATCTGTATCACTGTAGGCATCAGCATTTCACCCCTCCATGGAAGCATGTGTTCATTTACATATCACATACCTACAAAGTACACTCCCAGAAGCTCGTTGCTGTAATCCCATCCTTAATTACTTGTTAGAGGTCCAATGACTCAAGAAGACAATTTCTCACCTAGCTGGTAAGTTATTAAGTTTATCAAATGTTATATACAATGATTGTATTCTAAACACGGAGTCTTCTGGCAGGGTATGTTCTGCTCTTGTAGCCACCTCCTAGTTCAAGAATCGATAAGATTAAAGTTTGTTGAGTTAGCAGATAAGAATTAACATCTGGGCGTTACACTGCAAACTGATTTTTGTTTGCAATCTAATGGCACGCTAAAGATAACCTATGACACTGAGCTTGGACTTACTCCTCATTACTGATTCTATGTCATCATTGAGGTTCTGGATCATATGAATGACTCCTACAACATTGCTCATGGAGAAGCAGGTATAGATACTCAGAAAAATTAGGGACAAAGGGAATTAATGTACATTGCTATGGATGCCCATCACAACACTGGATTACTCCTTCTGATAAACGTTGATATGTTAGCCAAGAAGAGTACCTGAAGGAGACATGAGATACGAATATAACTTTGTATTAACTGTGTCTAGCATTAGGATATTAAATATTAGGAAGAAGTAAATAATTGGAACATGATTGTTATAAGGGGAATGCAGTTAGAAGCCTGCAGAGATCTCTAACCCTCTTTGATAACAATGAACGTAGATAAGTATGTTTATGGAGAAACTACTGCAATGTGAACAGACTGACTGTTGTTGTAGTGGCTTGGTTAGGCTTGGTTACAAGTACTTCTGGCAGTTTGGGGTGTACCCATCACTGTATGATGATCAACTAAATGTTAATTATGTGAATCAGGCTTCATGCGTCACTGTCTTGAACCACTATGTGCTTAATTGTCCACTTTATTGAGGAATTCAGAGACAGACAGTTATAATAACATATGTGACTAAGTCAAGTATACTTATTATTGCACAATTAGTTTACCAGATATACTATGCAATTTCCTCTAAATTTGCTTTGTAACCGATAAGTGAACTCTAGAATATGTAGATATAATACCATTTGTATTCCTGTTAACATTTGGGGATGTCCACCTTCTCCAGCCCCGTCCCCTCCTAGTGCCTAGGCCATGTTGTGTGTATCCATATGACTCTCGTGCTACCGTCCACACGGAATGGATATTAGGGGTGCACAACACTTTTTCTCCTTGCTATAAATGATTTGGCCTCTAGTCTTCCATCCAAAATTTGGTCGTCCGTCTATGCTGATGACTTTGCTATTTCTTGTGCAGATGCTGACTGTCACCTCATTACAGTTTCTCTCCAGCATGCAGTCGACCGTGTTTCTAATTGGGCCACCACGCATGGGTTTAAATTTTCCAGTAGCAAAACTCACCAAATTACTTTCACTAGATGCTCTGTCATTTCCGATCATCCTTTGTACCTTTATGGCTCACGTATCCCTGAACGTGAGACAGTCAAGTTTCTAGGCCTTCTCTTTGACCGTAGGTTATCCTGGAAACCTCACATTACCTCTCTATTTATTTATTTATTTAAAGTGCAACATGCCAAAGCCCCTTGTATGCAGAGCATTATGGGCAGGCTTAAAATTAACTTAAGATTAACTAAGCAACGATATATTCAGTGTTAAAAACATTATTGTAAACAGATAACAATTTAGCACAAATGAATATTACAAAGACAAATCATATGATCATTTACTGTATTGCTGTGCATTCAGTAGAATGGAGTATTCTGTTAAGTACTGTAATTAAAAAATAACAAAGTTTGATTGGGTCACAGGTTAGACATTTATGAGATACAATAATGAGAAGCATTTATGAGATACAATTATTCAGTATTTAGTTGTGGGTAAGTGATTTTTGAGAAGAGACTTGAATTTATAAACAGTGTTTCTTTTATATTCACAGGTAATTAATTCCAGATTTTAGGGTCTTTTATGTGCATTGAGTTTTTGCATAGCGTGAGATGGACACGAGGAACATCAAAGAGTGATCTGTGCCTTGTGTTATGGTCATGTGTTCTGTTGAGGTTGGTAAGGAGACGTTTGAAGGGAGGGTTAATATCAGAGTTAAGTGTAGTAGGTGCAGTAATAAGTATGGATGTTTTGTATGGTGAGTAGGTTCAGAGTTTTGAATATTGGTGGAGTGTGCTGCCTGTAGTGGGATTTTGTTATCATTCTGACTGCAGCCTTTTGTTAGATAATTAGTGGTCTGAGATGGTTTATTGTTGTTGAGCCTCATGCACAAATTCCATAGGTGAGATAGGGGTAAATAAGTGAGTGATATAGGGCCAGGAGGGCTGACTGTGGAACATAGTACCGTATCTTCGATAGTATGCCTACGGTCTTGGAAATTTTCTTAGAAATTTGTTGTATATGTGTTTGAAATTGAGTCTATTATCAAGGTGGATTCCTAAGAATTTTCTCTCTGTGAGTTTTGTGATAGGTGATCCGTTTATCATTATGTTAAGAGGGACATCTGTAGTTCTGTTACCAAACTGAATGAAGTAGGTTTTGTCAATGTTGAGAGTGAGTTTGTTAGTTCTCATCCAGGTAGATATTTTCTGTAATTCGGTATTTACAGTATTGGCTAGCGTGACTGGGCTTAGGTGAGAGAAGACGTATGTAGTGTCATCTGCAAATAGTGTGGGTTTGAGTAGTTGGGATGCATTTGGTAGGTCATTTATGTATATGAGAAAGAGAAGAGGGCATAGGACACTTCCCTGTGGGACACAAACTGTAACTGGCTGTGCGGAAGAGTTTTCCCCATTTGTGTAAACATATTGGCTTCTGTTGCTGAAACCGTCTGGCTGAACCTTCTTAAAACCCTTGCTCATCTTTCATGGGGAGCTGATCGTCGAACTCTCCTTCGCCTACATTCAGCCCTCATTTTATCGAGACTCGATTATGGTGACCAGATCTATTCAACGGCCTCTCCTGCTATTCTCTCTAGCCTTAATTCCATCCATCATGAGGGATTATGTTTATGCCTTGGTGCTTTTCGCTCTTCCCCTGATGAGAGTCTCTATGCAGAAGTGAATGTTCCATCCTTGTCCGATCGCCGTGATGCCCATTGCCTTCGCTACTATGTACACTCTCATGATCTCCGCAATCCTTCTATTTATAGAATAGTCACTGATATTAGTAGACATTCTTTATTTGTTTGCCACCCCTGTTTGCTTCGTCCCCTTTCTCTTCGCCTACATTCGCTCTTGTCTTCCCTTCAATTGTCACCTTTCTATGTTCATGTAGCATCTCACTTTTCCCTACCCCCCTGGGAAGTTCCAGCTGTTCGAGTCTGTTCTTTCTCACTCCCTTGCTCAAAAGCCCAACTGCCTATGGTAGCTTCCCGCTCTCTTTTTCTTGACCACTTCCACTCTCATTCTCATGCCATCGCATGTGGGATGGAGATGGGGTGACACAGAGTGAGTCAAATTCGGCGGGTTGGCGGCGTTGGTGCACCGCCTGTAGGTGAGGCGGAGAAACGTGTGTGAACAAAGAGAGCGTGAGGCAGAGAAACGTGAGTGTAAACAAAGAGAGCGTGAGGCTGATGGAACACATATTACCTCCCTAATACGTAAGTTAATAGTCACGTATTCTGCCGTCCATACGGTGCCAGTCAATGATTTGTCAGGGGCTAGGAGGTACAACGTGTATTCACGACGTCAGGTTGTTCATCCTAATTTGTGTGTTTTGTTTCTTTGCAGCTAGGAGCATTCATTATGTTGTACCTGAATAAAGGATTACCAGCACACACCCGAATGTCTCTTTGACCATGTTCCTAGGTATTAACTTACATACTACACGGGTTAAGGAGCTGGTGTGGTAGCCGTCCAGGCATACCTGGTGGTGATGGCAGCCTCGTTGAGTTGTGAGACGGCAGGATGTACAGTGGTGAAGACGGCAGAGGACATGCTGACATGCATTGCACTGATGCAGCTACATCAGAAGAACGTGCATGACACCAGGGACACGACAGAAGCCGCCCAAAATCAACCGCCCAACACTACAACAAGGCATCGGTGAAGATGATTGGGCTGCATTTTTCCCGCTAGTGGGAGATGTTTCGAAATGGGACCGACCTAACACCAAATCAAATCACCGCTCAGCTCCTGGCCTGCTGCGAGCATGAGTTAAAAGCTGCATTGTTCTGAGAAATGGTTCTCTGAACCATTCATCTACAAATAGCCAGCAGCCCTGAGGCAGCGGTCTTAGATGCCATGAAACGTCTCACAGTGGTGAGTGTGGCACTAAGTGCAGCACTGCTTCAGATGAAGCAGGAACCAGGGGAGCACGTCAGGCAGTATATGGCGAGACTGCGCGGGTTGGCCAATGTTTGCCAGTGGATCAAAACTGGGACCTGCAGGGTGGCCACTTGCTCTGGCACCGTCGCCACAGACTACACTGAAGATATTGTCAAACTGTTTCTCTTAACTGGTCTGGCAGATGACAACATCAAGAAGGAGGTCCTCGGGACGACAGACATTGACACATGGACACTGAATGAAACTGTCAGTCTTGTAGATAGCAAAGAGACCGCCACCTGTGCCATGGCGACTGAGAACCTACAGGTGGCAGCCAGCGGCTACAAAAAGATGGTCCGCTGGCGCTGCAGCCAGGCTTCACCAGTGCCCACACAGGATCATGGTGAGCAGGCCCAGATGAGATGCAAGATATGCTGCCAGTGTGGCTCTCTCGCCCCCCAGTTTGGTATGGTGAGAGGCAAACTCAAGGAATTCACGTTGTCTCGGATGCTGCAAAAAGAACAACCCACGTCCCTGTAAGTCATCTCCATCTTCCAGTGGGTTGGTGGAGGCACTGTTTCACTATGTGGCTACCGCCGAGATAGGCTCCTGTGCAAGTGAGGCTCTGCCTCATCTGACGCTATCTTTAACAGTAACTGTGGATGGCAAGACCTACGACATGGTGAAGACACCATGTCCACCATGGCAGTCAGCCCATATCTTGGCCATTGCCAACTCCGGAGCACGGACCTGTCTGATGGGGCTCCAGGCCCTCAAGAAGCTGGGCTTATGCCAACGGCACCTCACCCGTGTCTCCACATGCATTCTGGCCGCGAATAACGCACTGGAAGATAGCCGCTTCTTCACCATGGGGTGCCGGGATCTCATCATAATGACCGACCGCAAGCCGCTTGTAAAAATTCTTGGGGATCAAGCACTGGATGACATCACCAATCCGAGGCTCTTCCAACTGAAACAGCGCACCCTGATGTGGCAGTACTGGATCGTGCACGTCCCCAGCAAGACTATCCCAGCAGCAGATGCAACATCACGGTACCCATCAGCCACAGACCCAAAGGACACAGCCAGTGAAATGTGTGCTCTGTCACTTATCTGGGTCCCAGCGGGCACCCACGATGACCTGGAGACACTCCTCGTTGCAGCAGCAAGATCGTCAGCGGAGTCTCTCGGCACAGTCACATGGGAGAGAGTCAAGGAGTGCACCTTTGCAGACCACGACCTCCAGCTGCTCACACCACTAGTTGAGTTTAGGTTCCCACCATCCCAGGATGCCTTACCAGAGGAGCTGCAACCATACTGGCAGTACTGTGACAGGTTATCTTTCACGGATGAAGTCGTCATGATGGACCACAGGATCATGACACCACAGGGACTTCAGAATGAGGTCCTACGGACGCCTCACACAGCTCACCAAGGCAGCAGTGGCATGCACAGTAGGGCAGTAGGTGCCGTCTTTTGGCCAGGCATCACCATAGACATCGAGAGCACACATTCCAGGTGCCATGCCTGCTGGGGAATGTCACCCTCCCAGCCTCGTATGCTGCCTGTACAGCCATTTGTACCAAGCAACCCCTTCCAAGCCATTGCTGCTGACTTTTGCGTAGTGCACAGCACTGGGTACCTAGCCATCGTGGACAGGTTCAGTGGCTGGCCACACATTGTTGCATTCAAGTTGGGTGCCAAGGGCTTCATCACGGCCCTTCTCAATTACTTCGGAACATTCGGTGTTTCATCGGCACACCACCCACAGTCCAACGGGTGGGCAGAGGTAGCTGTCAAATCGATGAAGTGGTTACTGACATTGCACACGGATGCAAACGGGAGTCTCCATACAGAGGCGGTGACTGGCGGCTTGCTTCAGTATCGAAACACTCCAGACCATCAGACCAGTATGTCACCAGCACAAATCATCTTCGGCAAGAATCTTCGGGACCTGCTACCCATTGCTCCAGGTACGCAAGTATTCACCAACCCATTGATTCTCCCTGTTTGGTGTCAAACATGGGATATGCAAGAAGAGGCCCTCCAGATAAGATTCGTCAAACAAGTGGACGATCTACAGCACCACACCTGGCAACTTCCCCCATTAGTGCCCGGCAATCGAGTGCTTCTGCAAAACCAAACTGGGAATCACAGCACGAGATGGAACAGGACCGGTGTGGTGGTGGAGTCGAAGCCGTATGACCAGTACTTGGTCAAAGTAGATGGCTCGGGACAGATTACTTTGCGCAGTTGGTGGTTCCTGCACCATATTCAGGGGCTGGCCAATGGCAACCAGCCCTCGCCACCACCACACCCGGTTCCCCCGCCTCCCGACACCCTACCCCCGCCAGTATGTAGTGCGGCACAGAGCAGTGAGCAGTCTCAGGCACCCAGTGGCGACGTAGCGACCACACCCCGACAGTCGCACAACACAGAGACAACCCCGGAACCACCCATGGAGCACACAGACCAGGCACTCCCACAGGCACATGAGCCAGCACCCAGCCAGACCGTCACACACACACTTCCATATCACCACCTCCAAGACCACGCAGAGACAGACGTCCGCCAGCATACCCACGGGATTATGTCACAGAGTGATGAGAGGGATAGGGTGACACAGAGTGAGTCAAATTCGGCGGGTTGGCAGCGCCGGTGTGCTGCCTGTAGGTGAGGTGGAGAAACGTGAATGTAAACACAGAGAGCATGAGGCCGACGGAACACATATTACCTCCCTAATACATAAGTTAATAGTCACGTATTCTGCCATCCATACCGTGCCAGTCAATGATATATCAGGGGCTAGGAGGTACAACGAGTACTCACAACGTCAGGTTGTGCATCCTAATTTGTGTGTTTTGTTTCTTTGCAGCTAGAAGCATTCATTATGTTGTACCTGAATAAAGGATTACCAACACACACCCGAATGTCTCTTTGACCATCGCAGTGTACACAAATGGCTCTGTCTTCTGATGGTGTCGGATTTGCAGCAGTGTTTCTGGACAGCGTTGTGCGAGGGCATTTACACTCTTTGGCTAGCATTTTTACTGCTGAATTGTATGCCATTCTTGCAGCACTTATCCATATTGTATCTTTGCCTGTGTCATCATTTGTGGTTGTTTTAGACTCCCTTAGTGCTTTACAGGCTATACAAAAATTTGATACACCTCACCCCCTAGTTCTCCGTATCCAACTTTGGTTACACTGTATCTCTACCAAACATAAAGATATTGTTTTTTGTTGGGTCCCTGGTCATGTTGATGTACAGGGCAGTGAACAGCCAGACACTGCTGCGCAGTCAGCAGTACATGACCTTCCAGTTCCATATAGAGGTGTTCCATTCATGGTCTATTTTGCTGTTTTAGCTACCCAACTTCACACCCGTTGGCAACAACGTTGGTCTGCTCTGCTCAATAACAAACTTTGTTCTATTAAACCGAGTATAGGTTACTGGCCATCTTCTTGTCATCAGTGTCGAGGTTGGGAGACTACTCTCTCCCACCTTAGCATTGGCCACACTTGTTTTACTCATGGATATCTCATGGAGAGGTGCCCTGCTCCTTTCTGTGAGTATTGTCAGGTTCCAGTATCGGTCAGCCACATTCTGTTAGACTGCCCACTTTATCAAAGAGCATGCAGAATTTACCTCCAACGTTGTCTTCGCTCTGCTGCTCTCTCTTTACCTTCCATTCTTGCTGATGGACCCACCTTTCATCCGGACTCTCTCATTGACTTTTTGACAACAAATGAGTTACTCCACAAACTCTGATGATGATAGCTTCAGCCCTTTCTACCTCAATCTCTTGCTACCCTCTACCTGGCACTATCCCCTGCCCCGCTTTTTTCTGTAACCTACTAATCATCCCTCCCCCCTTCTGCTGCCTGATACCCTCACTTCCTTCCCTGCTCTGCAGCGCTGTATAGCCCTTGTGGTTTAGCGCTTCTTTTTTATTATAATATCCCACCTCCCCATCCCCCCTTTTTTCCCTTTTCCTCCCCTCTCCCAACTCTCCCCTTTCCTTGTCCCATTTGTAGTCTCTGGGGTCCTCCCTTCTGGTATTACGATTTGTAGGTAGGGGGACGTGTGCCAGGGTTCATCCCACTCTGTAGAGTCCCTCGGGGGTGGTGTAGTTTGCCATGGAATCTGAATTGTCTGGAGGTGCCCTGCTCCCTTCCCAGATTCTGAAAAGTGGGCAGGGTGTCCTACAGATGATGGGTGTATCTTTAGAGGCTGCCTGTCAGCTCTGGGAGGTGGCAGCCAAAGGAGGTATGCTTTGTGGTGTGTTTCCAACTGCCCTTCTGTCGAGGTGGCTCAGTAGATGTGACGTTGTTATCCTGGAACGCTCGGTAGATGTGAGGTTGCTATCCTGGAGTGTTGGTTTACTGGCGTGAAGGGTAGGGTATGGCACGAGATCCACGCTGCATCTTCTCTGTTTATGGGCTCGAGGCCCTCTCGGATGAATGGAAGAACTTACAGCCCTTCCATGCCTACTAGTGACTGTCCCTCCACTATCCCTCTTTTTTTTCTTTCCTTCTTTTTTTTCCTTTAAAATAACAAGAAAGAAGCACCACTATCATGGAGTCTTCATTCTGTGATAACCCTCCTCCTCCCAGGCCCCTTTCTGTTCCCACATCCTGTTCTGACTTGGCTTCATTATCGGACCATTCTCTAGACTTCTCATACCCCTGTACCTTCTGCTGGTGATGCTTCATCACCTGCTCCAGGTGCTGAGGTGTCACCCATTCCTATTAATGCCTCTGCCTCTTGCGCCTGGCTTCCCCAAATACAGTGTGATGATTTTTGGATCTCCCACCTCCCTCAGATCAGACTGCCCATGGTACTACTCCTGAACGTTCCAGACCACCTACTGAAGACGGTTCTTCGATGTCTACCCAAAAATAGCCTACGCGACACCCACTTCCTGTGTGCACCATGTTTACAAGTATGCAATGGACTAAATTCACTTCCCTACAACCGACATCTCCAACTGATTATCTTTCAGGTCATAGTATTGGTAAAGCTCTTTTACAACACGTTGGCCAAAATAAAGTGGACCATAGGTTATCGGCCATTCCACTTATTGGCAAACTTGGTTATCGGCCGGGTTTTCAGCTCCCGATTGTAGGCTGTTATTTTGCTTATCGGCCATATGGTACGCATCAACCCACCACTGCCAGCCACTCATGTGTTAGTCTGGCATTGTCTCTGGGTGAGTGAGAAAGCTTCTGCTCATTCATCCAAACATTTCGGTATAATTTCCGCTATAATGGTTATCGATTGAGTGCAACCGGGAAATAAGTAACCATGGCCCAAAAGAAAGTTCCTGTTAAAGTTTCTTTGGTAAGGAAAGTGAGAAACATGATGAAATTTAAGAAAGAAGTTGTTGAAAAGTATGATAGTAGTGTACAGGTCATGGAACTTGCCAGGATGTATGGGAAAAACAAATAAACAATCACTTCTATCTTGGCAAAGAAAGAACAAATCAAGGAAGCTGAAGTGGCAAAAGGAGTAAATGTGCTAACCAAATAAAGGTCATCGATAATGGAAGATATGGAGAAGTTGTTGGTTTTCTAGATCGCTGAAAAACAATTAGAGGGAGATAGTGTTGCAGAGTCAATGATTTGTGAGAAGGCAAGGCAGTTGTATGTAGATATTGTAAAGAAAATGCCTGGAACAAGTGCTGTTGTTAGTGAATTTAGGGCCAGCAAAGGCTGGTTTGAGAGATTTAAGAAGCATAGTGGCATACACAGTGTGGTAAGCCATGGGGAGACGGCAAGTTCTGACAAATGTGCGGCTAAAAATTTGTGCAGGAATTCAAGGGGAAAGTAAAGGCTGAAGGATTCCTCCCCCAACAAGTGTTCATTTGTGACGAAACAGGCCACTTTTGGAAGAAAAGGCCAATGAGGATCTACATTACGCAGGAGGAAAAAGCACTGCCAGGTCACAAGCCTATGAAAGACAGGCTTTCTCTTTTGTTCTGTGGTAATGCTAGTGGGGATTTCAGAGTGAAGCCTTTACTGGCATACCACTCTGAAAATCCCAGGGTGTTCAAGGAAAAAAAATCGTAAAAAATTGATTGTGTGTGATGTGGAAAGCTAATAATAAGGCACGGGTCACAAGGCACATTTTCAAAGAGTGGGTCGATGATGTGTTTAGCCCAAGTGTGAAAAAATACCTCCTGGAAAAGAAATTGCCATTTAAGTGCCTCCTGGAACTGGACAATGCTCCTGCTCAACCTCCATACTTGGAAGACCAATTGATTAGGGACTTCCATTTTATAACAGTGAAGCTGTTGCCTCCTAACACCACTCCTCTCATCCAGCCCATTGACCAGCAGGTCATTTCTAACTTCAAAAAAACTCGACACAAAAGAAGTGTTTCACAGGTGCTTTGAAGTGACCTCAGATACTCATTGACCCTTAGAGAGTTTTGGAGGAATCACTTCGGTATCCTCCATGCATAAGCCTTATAGGTAAGGCTTGGCAGGGAGTGACTTCCAGGACTTTGAACTCTGCTTGGAGAAAATTGTCACCAGATTGTGCCCAAGAGAAGGATTTTGAAAAGCATAGGGCCGACCCTGTCGACCCCGAGGAGCCTATGCCATTTGTGGAATCTATTGTGGCACTGGGAAAGTCCATGGGGTTAGATGTAAGTGGTGAGGATGTGGAAGAGTTGGTGGAGGACCACAGGGAAGAGCTAACCACTGAAGAGCTGCAAGACCTTCATCTGGAACAGCAACAGACTGCAGCTGAGGAAATTGCTTCAGTGGAGGAGGAAAAGAGAGGAGAGAAGGTGCCTTCTTCAGTGATTAAGGACATGTGTACAAAGTGGAATGAGTTGCAAAGTTTTGTTGAAAAGTATCACCCTGACGAAACTGAAACAAGCCATATCTGCAACTTGTTCAGTGGCAAAACCTTGTCCCACTTCAGGGAAATCTTAAAAAGATGCCAGAAACAGAGCACTCTGAACAGTTATTTTGTGCAACAGGGGTCCAGTGACTCTTGAGCTGGTCCTAATGGCATTAAAAGACAAAGAAGGGAAGTAATCCCAGAGAAGAACTTGTTACCTGAAGTCCTTATAGAAGGGGATTCTCCTTCCAAACAATAACCCTCAACTCCCTCTCTCCTCCTCCCTATCTTCCATAAGTCAAAAAGAGTCTTCAATAAAGGTATGTAATAATACACAAATAACCCACACATAAAAGAGAGAAGCTTCTCTCTTTTATGTGCGGGTTATTTGTGTATCATTCCAGTCACGGTATTGTGCCTTTTTTTGTTATTTATTGTTATGTATGTAATAATGATTTAATTGTTCATATGTTTATTTAGTTCTCATTGTTTTGTGTATGTAAAACTATAATTAATCTTCAAAAAATGTATTTTATGGAAATTTTTTTGGGTGTCTGGAACGGATCAATTGTATTTACATTAATTCTTATGGGAAATATTATTTCCGTTTTCTGCCATTTTGTTTTAGGCCAACCTTCTGGAACGGATTATGGTCAATAACCGAGGGTGCACTGTTTATCCTTTCACGTTCTTGGAAACTGTATGTGTGTCGTTACAGTTAAGAATTCAGAACAAGCTTATGATCTTGCCCATATAACTTCTATAGATAACATTCGAACCATAGTTCATAAGCATGCTACTCTCAATTCTTGCAGTGGTATGGTGGTTTTATCACATACCATCGTACAGGGTGATTTTCTGTCTTACGGCATTTATAATTTAGAGCAATTAGCCCTTCAGGACCTTCCTATTCTCAAAGTGGAGGCATACATCCTGCCTGCTCATGGGTGGAGGCGCTTTTCTAATAACATCACCCACTTAACCTTTGACTGCTGTGTACTACCATCCTCCGTTTACATTGCAGGTCATCGCCTAGAGGTTAGTGTCGTAATTGCTGGTGCTTTGGACACCCTGCTGAATACTGCAGATCTGTGGTGGAGTGCCCGATCAGTGGTGCCTCAGATCATGCCAATACATCTTGCAGTCTTCCCCCCTCTTGTCTCTATTGTAATGAATCTCATCCTTCTTTGTCATGCCATTGTCAAGTCTATCGTAATGAAGTCTATCGTAATGAAGGAGAGTGAGGGCGTTATGCTATGGCTGTCTCTCAGCTCCACCTTCAGGGAAATCTTCCTTGTATTCCTTATTCTCGAGTAGCTCGGAGACCTCCAATCTTGACGGTCCCCCCACCTACCAGCTCTGCTGCTATCATGTCTTCTGGGGTCACTCCAATTTCCAATTCTTTTGCAGTTTTATCCTCTGAAACACCTACCTCTGTACCTCTTTCTACTTAGATTAGATTTTTATTTTGACAAATTACATGGTTGTACAGAGGAATATAATAGTTGGGTGTACATGACAAAAGCCCCTCTGTATGCTGAGCATTTCAGACAAACTTAAAGATTAACTTAAGGATAGTAATGCAATAATACGTAGTTCATATGGTCATTAGATGAGTTAGTACAGGAGAATTTAATATTATATCAGGTGATGCTACATGGTTTTGATAAGTCTAGTAGAGACTTTTTACACTATTGAATTAGTTAATAAAGATTACAGTATTACAATGTAACAATTTAAAAAAAATTACAGTATGATGTATTACAGTTTAGTACTATTTAAAACAATGAAATTTGGTATTACAATGGAACACTTTACATTATGATGTACTGTAATACAGACATCCTAATTTCAAAGTAGTAAGTGGTTGAGTATTCATCAGCACAATATGAGTACCTTTTGAGAAACAGGTAGTGGTTAGGTAAGGTTGTCTGGTTAATTTTGGGTGATGAGGTGATTTCTTATTTGGGCCTTAAACTGTTTTGCAGACAGGGGTCCTTTAGATTGTTCTGGCAATGAATTCCAGATCTTCGGGCATATTACGTGCATTTTTTGCATAGGGAGAGATGAACATGGGGAATATTGAAGAGTGATCCGTGTCTCGTATTATGGTTGTGTGTTCTGTTATAGTTATCAAGGAGGAGTTTGAGAGGAGGGTTTACATTAAGTAAAGTGTTCTGTGTATGTAGTAGGCACAATAATAAGTGTGGATGTTTTGTATATTTAGTAAGTTAAGACTCTTGAAAAGTGGAGGAGTGTGTTGTCTAATGCAGGAGTTAGTAATCAATCGCACTGCAGCTTTTTGCTGGGTTATTAAAGGCTTAAGGTGATTTGCTGTGGTTGAGCCCAATGCAAAGTCTGTATATATTACATCTGCATTCTTTTTATCTTCTAGTGCATTTAGGACCTTGTCGTAGTGATCCAATAGTTGAGATAGACAGGAGCGACCTGTTCTAAACCCATGTTGCCCTGGGTTGTGTAACTGATGGGTTTCTAGATCACCACCCATCTAGAAACCCATCAGTTACACAACCCAGGGCAACATGGGTTTAGAACAGGTCGCTCCTGTCTGTCTCAACTATTGGATCACTACGACAAGGTCCTAAATGCACTGGAAGATAAGAAGAATGCAGATGTTATATATACAGACTTTGCAAAAGCCTTCGACAAGTGTGACCATGGCGTAATAGCACACAAAACGCGTGCTAAAGGAATAACAGGAAAAGTCGGTCGATGGATCTATAATTTCCTCACTAACAGAACACAGAGAGTAGTCGTCAACAGAGTAAAGTCCGAGGCAGCTACGGTGAAAAGCTCTGTTCCACAAGGCACAGTACTCGCTCCCATCTTGTTCCTCATCCTCATATCTGACATAGACAAGGATGTCAGCCACAGCACCGTGTCTTCCTTTGCAGATGACACCCGAATCTGCATGACAGTGTCTTCCATTGCAGACACTGCAAGGCTCCAGGCGGACATCAACCGAATCTTTCAGTGGGCTGCAGAAAACAATATGAAGTTCAACGATGAGAAATTTCAATTACTCAGATATGGTAAACACGAGGAAATTAAATCTTCATCAGAGTACAAAACAAATTCTGGCCACAAAATAGAGCGAAACACCAACGTCAAAGACCTGGGAGTGATCATGTTGGAGGATCTCACCTTCAAGGACCATAACATTGTATCAATCGCATCTGCTGGAAAAATGACAGGATGGATAATGAGGACCTGCCTAGTATGGGCCAACAGGCCTCCTGCAGTGTTCCTCCTTTCTTATGTTCTTATGTTCTAACCTTCAAAACCAGGGAGGCCAAGCCCATGATGACACTCTTCAGGTCACTTGTTCTATCTAGGCTGGAATATTGCTGCACACTAACAGCACCTTTCAAGGCAGGTGAAATTGCTGACCTAGAAAATGTACAGAGAACCTTCATGGCGCGCATAACGGAGATAAAACACCTCAATTACTGGGAGCGCTTGAGGTTCCTAAAACTGTATTCCCTGGAACGCAGGCGGGAGAGATACATGATTATATACACCTGGAAAATCCTAGAGGGACTAGTACCGAACTTGCACACGAAAATCACTCACTACGAAAGCAAAAGACTTGGCAGACGATGCAACATCCCCCCAATGAAAAGCAGGGGTGTCACTAGCACGTTAAGAGACCATACAATAAGTGTCAGGGGCCCGAGACTGTTCAACTGCCTCCCAGCATACATAAGGGGGATTACCAACAGACCCCTGGCAGTCTTCAAGCTGGCACTGGACAAGCACCTAAAGTCGGTTCCTGACCAGCCGGGCTGTGGCTCGTACGTTGGTTTGCGTGCAGCCAGCAGCAACAGCCTGGTTGATCAGGCGCTGATCCACCAGGAGGCCTGGTCACAGACCGGGCCGGGGGGGCGTTGACCCCCGGAACTCTCTCCAGGTAAACTCCAGGCACAAATACCATAGGTGAGGTAAGGGTAAATGAGAGAGTGGTACAAAGGTAGAAGAGCTGATTGGGGTACATAGTGCCTGCTGTTTTGGATACTCTCTTGGAAATTTGATGCATCTGTGCCTGAAATCTGAGAATGCAGTCAAGGTGGAGACCTAGAAATTTGCCCTCTGCCTGTCTCGAGATAGGTGAACTATTTATCAAAATGTTTAACTGTACATTTGAAGCTCTGTTTCCAAAAAGCATGAAGTAGGTCTTGTCCATATTGAGAGTAAGTTTGTTGGTAATCATCCAAGCAGATATTTTCGGCAGTTCAGCATTTACTGTGTCTGTTAGTATGGTTGGGTCTGGGTGAGAAAAGACAGAAGTTGTGTCATCTGCAAATAAAATGGGTTTAAGGGGATTAGATGCATTTGGTAGGTCATTGATGTAAATGAGAAAGAGAAGTGGGCCAAGAACTCTCCCCTGTGGGGCTCCAACAAGAACAGGTTGTGAAGTGGAGCTGGTTCCATTTGTGTATACATACTGGGTTCTGTTGTTAAGATTTTAGGTAATCGAAAGAGTGTCCTCTGACCCCGTAATGTTCAAGTTTTTGGTGCAGGTCATGGTCAACTGTTTCAGAAGCTTTTTGTAAGTCTATGAACAGTTTCCAGGGGAATTTCATTTTTCTCGAGTGCAGAGTATATTAGTTCAAGCATATATGTAATAGCATCATTAGTACTTTTTTTTCGGTCTGAACCCAAACTGAGAAGGGTTGAGTATGTTGTGGGATACGAAGTAGGAGCAGACTTGTTTGTGTATTAATTTTTCGAAGATTTTAGATAGTAGGGGCAGGTTTGATATAGACCTATAACTGTTCATTTCAGTTGGATCACCTCCTTTGAGGATCGGGGTGACTCTTGCTCTCTTGAGTATGGATGGTAAGGTGGAAGATTCAATGGATTTGTTAAAAAGTGTTGCAGTAATTGGTAACAACACATGAGAAGCATTTTTATACATGAGAGGACCCCAATGGAAATAAGTCACTCTGTCTGACTTTTTTGGGTTATCCTAGGTTCTCTACACATATGCTGCTATGTATGACAATTCTATGTAACTGTATTTGTGTATACCTGAATAAACTTAATTACTTACTTATTACTTACTTAAGTTATTTAGGTCCCCTGTCTTGTTCTTTAGTGTTTTGATGATAAGAGAGATTTCAGTTGGGTTTGTTTGGGCTAAAAATAGAGTATTAGGGTAGTTGCCAGTGAGGTAGTCTTTTGGTTGAATGTTTGAACTTGGGATTTTACTTGCTAGTTTTGTTCCTACGGTGGAGAAAAAGAAATTTTGTTGGCAGTATCAGTTGACTGAAGGAGAGGTTCATCTGGTTTAGTTAAGTTAATCAATCTGTTTTGTGGCAACTTTTTTGTTTCTAGAATTTCAGATAAGGTTTTCCAGGACTTTTTCATATCACCTTTTATGTCATGAAATCTGTTTTCATAATACAATTTTTTTGACTTCCTTATTAGACTGGTTAGTATTGATAAGTAACGTTTTGTGAGATCCTTTGTTATTAGACCCATTCTGTACTGTTTTTCATATAGATGTGTTTTTTTTCAGTAGATTTGAGGATGCTGTTTGTAAGCCAGGGGCTGTTTAGTCTCTTTGCTGTGATCTGCTTAGTTTTTAATGGGCAATGCATGCTATAGAGATTTTGTTTTGTTTTTTTGTAAAAAAATATTAACACATTCATCAATAACTAAGTTGTCTGCTAGCTCGTTTTGCCAGTCAATGCCACTAAACGCTGAAATAAAGTTATTAACAGATGACTCATCATGTAGTCGGAATGTGATCTTGGTTGTCTTGGGGCACTTTACGCCAGTTGGTTATGAGAAAGATGGGATAGTGGTCAGTGGTGTTATCTGTGATTATGCCTGCTTTTAATGGGGATATAGTGTTTGTCCAGATATGGTCTAGTAATGAGGCATTTGTGTCAGTGATTCTTGTAGGTTTTGTTATTGTTGGTAGAAGTAAGCAGCCGTTCATAGTGTTTGTGAATTCAGTCACTTGTTGGTCATGGATGAGATTTATGTTGAAGTCTCCTGTAAGTATTAGGTGGCGTTTGTTCATTTCAGCGCTAGTTATTATGTTTCTTAGTTTTTCACTAAAAGAGTAAATATTGGAGTGAGGAACTTTATAAATTGCTCCGACTGTTAGAGGTTTTGTAAGGTTTTTGGATTTAAATTTAGCTTCTCATTGTTGGCATACCTGTTTTTGTAAATAATGTCTTATTTACAATAGAATATTCATGGCCTCAGGGGTAATTGGGGAGAACTCCAAGTGTTGCTCTCCCAGTTTTCTCTAATATGTGTCATGTTAGAAGAACCCAAAATTCGTTCAGCTGTTATTCGTCCCGTTTTGGGCTATGTGCTGCTACATTCTTCTGATCCCTCTCCTGATGAATCATTTAATGTGAGCGCACTTCTTGTGCGTGTTGGTATACCGTATCAACAAGTTTTTGTTTGTTATCAGCTACATTATACTGCAGCTTGTACTTATTTATGCAGATGGTATACAGTATGCTCTCTCTGCATTCCGTATCTCGGATATTGCATTTTTTATCTTTTCTCTACCACAGCCATCTTGTTAGGTGATTTTAATGTTCACTATCATCTGTGGGGAGGGTTCCACTGTGACTCTCGTTGTGATCAGTTGGAGACTTTTCTCGTCTTTCATCCTCTTCATGTTTTAAATATGGGTGCTCCTACCCACTTTGACTCTCACACTCAGTCTCTTGCAATGATCTTTCTATTTGTTCCTCGTCAGTTGCATTTGATTACACTTGGTCTGTTCTTCCGGATTTACAGGACAGTGACTACTTTCCTATTCTTCTTACCTCTGGAGTTTACCTGGAGAGAGTTTCGGGGGTCAACGCCCCCGCGGCCCGGTCTGTGACCAGGCCTCCTGGTGGATCAGCGCCTGATCAACCAGGCTGTTGCTGCTGGCTGCACGCAAACCAACGTACGAGCCACAGCCCGGCTGATCAGGAACTGACTTTAGGTGCTTGTCCAGTGCCAGCTTAAAGACTGCCAGGGGTCTGTTGGTAATCCCCATTATGTGTGCTGGGAGGCAGTTGAACAGTCTCGGGCCCCTGACACTTATTGTATGGTCTCTTAACGTGCTAGTGACACCCCTGCTTTTCATTGGGGGATGGTGCATCGTCTGCCAAGTCTTTTGCTTTCGTAGTGAGTGATTTTCGTGTGCAAGTTCGGTACTAGTCCCTCTAGGATTTTCCAGGTGTATATAATCATGTATCTCTCCCTCCTGCGTTCCAGGGAATACAGGTTTAGAAACCTCAAGCGCTCCCAGTAATTGAGGTGTTTTATCTCCGTTATGCGCGCCGTGAAAGTTCTCTGTACATTTTCTAGGTCGGCAATTTCAACTGCCTTGAAAGGTGCTGTTAGAGTGCAGCAATATTCCAGCCTAGATAGAACAAGTGACCTGAAGAGTGTCATAATGGGCTTGGCCTCCCTAGTTTTGAAGGTTCTCATTATCCATCCTGTCATTTTTCTAGCAGATGCGATTGATACAATGTTATGGTCCTTGAAGGTGAGATCCTCCGACATAATCACTCCCAGGTCTTTGACGCTGGTGTTTCGCTCTATTTTGTGGCCAGAATTTGTTTTGTACTCTGATGAAGATTTAATTTCCTCGTGTTTACCATATCTGAGTAATTGAAATTTCTCATCGTTGAACTTCATATTGTTTTCTGCAGCCCACTGAAAGATTTGGTTGATGTCCGCCTGGAGCCTTGCAGTGTCTGCAATGGAAGACACTGTCATGCAGATTCGGGTGTCATCTGCAAAGGAAGACACGGTGCTGTGGCTGACATCCTTGTCTATGTCGGATATGAGGATGAGGAACAAGATAGGAGCTAGTACTGTGCCTTGTGGAACAGAGCTTTTCACCGTAGCTGCCTCGGACTTTACTCTGTTGACGACTACTCTCTGTGTTCTGTTAGTGAGGAAATTATAGCTCCATCGACCGACTTTTCCTGTTATTCCTTTAGCGCGCATTTTGTGCGCTATTACGCCATGGTCACACTTGTCGAAGGCTTTTGCAAAGTCTGTATATATTACATCTGCATTCTTTTTGTCTTCTAGTGCATTTAGGACCTTGTCGTAGTGATCCAGTAGTTGAGACAGACAGGAGCGACCTGTTCTAAACCCATGTTGCCCTGGGTTGTGTAACTGATGGGTTTCTAGATGGGTGGTGATCTTGCTTCTTAGGACCCTTTCAAAGATTTTTATGATATGGGATGTTAGTGCTATTGGTCTGTAGTTCTTTGCTGTTGCTTTACTGCCCCCTTTGTGGAGTGGGGCTATGTCTGTTGTTTTTAGTAACTGAGGGACGACCCCCGTGTCCATGCTCCCTCTCCATAGGATGGAAAAGGCTCGTGATAGGGGCTTCTTGCAGTTCTTGATGAACACAGAGTTCCATGAGTCTGGCCCTGGGGCAGAGTGCATGGGCATGTCATTTATCGCCTGTTCGAAGTCATTTGGCGTCAGGATAACATCGGATAAGCTTGTGTTAATCAAATTTTGTGGCTCTCTCATAAAAAATTAATTTTGATCTTCGACTCTCAGTCTGGTTAGCGGCTTGCTAAAAACTGAGTCATATTGGGACTTGAGTAGCTCACTCATTTCCTTGCTGTCATCTGCGTAGGACCCATCTTGTTTAAGTAGGGGCCCAATACTGGACGTTGTTCTCGATTTTGATTTGGCATAGGAGAAGAAATACTTTGGGTTTCTTTCGATTTCATTTATGGCTTTTAGTTCTTCCCGCGATTCCTGACTCCTAAAGGATTCTTTTAGCTTAAGTTCGATGCTTGCTATTTCTCTGACCAGTGTCTCCCTGCGCATTTCAGATATATTGACCTCTTTTAGCCGCTCTGTTATTCTTTTCCGTCGCCTGTAAAGGGAGCGCCTGTCTTTTTCTATTTTACATCTACTCCTCCTTTTTCTTAGAGGAATAAGCCTTGTGCATACATCGAGTGCCACCGAGTTAATCTGTTCTAGGCATAAGTTTGGGTCTGTGTTGCTTAGTATATCTTCCCAGCTTATATCGGTTAGGACTTGGTTTACTTGGTCCCACTTTATGTTTTTGTTATTGAAGTTGAATTTGGTGAATGCTCCCTCGTGACTAGTCTCATTTTGTCGGTCTGGGGCTCCACGCATACATGTCTGAACCTCAATTATGTTGTGATCTGAGTATATTGTTTTTGATATGGTGACATTTCTTATCAGATCATCATTGTTAGTGAAGATGAGGTCTAGTGTATTCTCCAGTCTAGTAGGCTCTATTATTTGCTGGTTTAAATTGAATTTTGTGCAGAGATTTAAAAGCTCGTGTGAGTGTGAGTTTTCATCAGAGCTGCCTCCTGGTGTTATTACTGCAACAATATTATTTGCTATATTCCTCCATTTTAGGTGCCTTAAGTTGAAGTCCCCCAGGAGCAAGATGTTGGGTGCAGGAGCTGGAAGATTTTCCAGACAGTGGTCAATTTTTAACAGCTGTTCCTGGAATTGCTGGGATGTTGCATCCGGAGGCTTGTAGACTACCACAATGACTAGGTTTTGGTTCTCGACCTTTACTGCTAAAACTTCCACTACATCATTTGAGGCATTAAGCAGTTCTGTGCTACTCTACTACATATTCCCGACTGCCTCGTAGCCCTCGTTGGCAATTTGCACAAACGAATTGGGACTTATACTCTCATCTTACCACTGTTTGTGAGGACTTCCTTTAGTCTTCTATTAATGAATTTGTACACCAGTTTTCGACCTTAGTTTTGACTGTGGCATCGCATTCTATTCTTCTAACCTCAGGCAGGCATTCTCAGACATATTTTACAATTAAGAATAAAACTAAGTATGCCCGAAATGCCTAGCCATGCTAAGCGTTCTAATGGTACACTCTGTAATCACAATTTTACTACATGTTAACCAAACAATAACCAAATTTCTGTAAACTCAGCATTGTAATCCTTATAGAGAATAAACTTTGAATTTGAATTTGAATTTGAATTTGACATGCGTGCCTTGGTGGGCTCCTGCGTGTGCCCGTGCAGTGCCTTTGAAACGTGCTGCATGGGGCTGTTATCAATATAATCGGACCTCAGAGTGTCTTTTGGTTTTTCATCAGGCAAGGGCAGTTGCTCGCCATGTCATACGCGACTCTAAACGCACTTGTTGGCAAGACTAAATGTCTATCATTACCTCGTCTTCCCCTATGTGTGCGGTTTGGAAGAAGGTACGGAAGTTGTGTGGCAAGTACACTCCGGACCCAGCTACCGTTTTGCGGGTTGCTGGTGTTAGTGTTGCAGATTCTTTTGAAGTTGCCACGGAAATCGGGGAATTATCTTGTTCCTGTCTCCCACGGGCTTCACCTTTGTCCCTCATTTCTTGCATCTAAGTCTGCCAAGGAGCAATTGCCCTTGGACTTCTCTAATGGCATGAGCCATATAACGTACCTTTCACTCTCCTAGAGCTAGAGTCCACGCTTTCTGCTTGCCAGCCATGGGCAGCTGGACCTGATGATATTCATGTCAGTATGCTACAACATCTGCATTCTACGGCCCTTCCAGTCCTTTTGCATCTTTTCAATCTTATTTGGGTGCGAGGGGTTTTCCCTCAACAATGGAAATTTGCCATAGTACTTCTGTTTCGCAAACCAGGCACCTTGGGGCTTGATACCTCTCACTATTGCCCCATTGCCCTGACCAGTGTAGTCTGCAAGGTGATGGAATGATTGGTGAATAGACGTCTGATATGGCTCTTGGAGACTCACAATAGTCTTTCCACTCGCCAATATGAGTTTCACGAGGGCCACTCTACTTTGGACCCCTTGCTCCACTTAGATATGTATCTGCGAAATGCCTTTACTAACAAACACTCTGTCCTAGCAGTCTTTTTTTGGTCTTGAGAAGGTATATGACAGCACATGGAGGTGTAACATTTTAGCCCAAGCCCACTCCTTAGGCCTCCACGGTAATCTACCAACCTTTCTTGCTGCTTTCTTATCTGACAGACATTTCTGGGTCTGTGTTGGAGCCTCGCTTTCCTCATATTTTGTACAAGCCGAAGAAGTCCCACAAGATTGTGTCGTCAGCACTACTCTTTTTCTCTTAGCTATAAATGACCTACCTTCCATTCTTCCATCACATATTTGGTCGTCACATATGTGGATGACTCAGGCTCTGACTGTCGACTAGTAGCAGCCTCTCTTCAGGTTGTGATAGACCGAGTCTCCCATTGGACCACTTCTCATGGTTTTAAATTTTCTAGTACGAAAACCCAATTCATTACCTTCACTAGACGTCCGCTGCTTCTGGATACTCCATTGTACTTACACGGTTCACGTATTCCATCATGTGATACGGTCAACTTTCTTGGCCTGCTCTTCGATCGCCGGCTGACGTGGAGACCTCACATTTCTTCTTTAAAGACAACTTGCCATGGTCGGCTAAATCTTCTTAAGGTTCCTGCACATCGTTCATGGGGAGCAGATTGTCGAACTCTCCTCCGTTTCCATTCCACCCTAGTCTTGTCCAAGCTAGATTATGGTGACCAAATCTATTTTGCAACCTCTGTTTCAACTCTTTCTAAGTTAGATCCCATTCAACACCAAGGTTTCTATATGTGACTTGGTGCCTTTCGTTCATCTCCAGTTGAAAGCCTTTGTAGAGGCGAATGTTCCTTCCCTAACCGATCGTCGTGATGCTCACTGTCTTCGATATTTTGTCAGCTCTCATGATCTTCGTGTTAGTCTCAGACATTAGTAGGAACCCACTGTTTGTTCAACGCCCCTGCCTACTCTGACCATTTTCTCTTTACATTTACTCACTCCGCTCTTCTCTCCAGTTGCCTTCCCTTGTACGTTCATTTAGCGTCTCCCTTTTCCCTTTCCCCTTGGGAAGTTCCAACAGTTCATGTCTCTCCCCCCCACTACAGTTCGCCGAAGGTTTCTTACCTATGCCTACTACTCGCTCTCTTTTTCTCGAGCACTTCCGGTCGCATGCTCATAACATTGCTGCGTATACAGATGGTTCTAAATCTACTGATGGTGTTGGGTTTTGCGGCAGTTTTTCCTGATAATATTGTCCGAGGCCACTTGTTGGACTTGGCTAGTGTCATTACTGCAGAGTTGTATGCCATCCTCATAACGCTTCTTTGTATTTCATATGTCTCCCTCGACATTCATGATCGTTTCAGATTCCCTCAGGGCTTTACAAGCCATTAATTAAACAATTCGACTCCCCTCATCCATTAGTCCTCTGTATTCAACAATGGTTGTGCTGTGTGGCAAACAAGAATAAAGCTGTCGTTTTCTGCTGGGACTCTGGTCATATTGGTGTGCAGGGCAATGAGCAGGTAGCTACTGCTGCACGGTCAGCGGTGCATGATCTCCCAGTTTCTTATAGGGGTATTCCATACAGGGACTCTTTTCCAGTCATCTCTGCCCGTCTCTGCTGCCATTGGCAACAACGGTGGTCGGGCATATGCCGTAACAAATTGCACTCTATTAAACCACTTTTAGGTTTGTGGCCATCTTCCTTCCACCGTTGCCGTTCTCGGGAGACTGCACTCTCCTGGCTCCACATTAGTCATACACGCCTTACCCATGGGTATATCATGGATAGACGCCCTGTTCCCCACTGTGAGGCTTGTCAGGTCCCTATTTCGGTTCTTCACGTCCTTGTTGATTGCCCGATTTACCAGCGAGCTTGCAGGATTTACCTCCAACGACACCACTG
This sequence comes from Cherax quadricarinatus, assembly GCF_026875155.1. Classification (NCBI taxonomy): domain Eukaryota; kingdom Metazoa; phylum Arthropoda; class Malacostraca; order Decapoda; family Parastacidae; genus Cherax; species Cherax quadricarinatus. The sequence continues at coordinate 54,842,666 of NC_069415.1, forward strand.
TCCTACCACTCTTACTATATCTTCTCTATATAATAATAATAATTTTAATAATAATAATAATAATAGTTTATTAGGACATGATACATAGTTGTACAAGGTATTATAGTAGTTGGGTGTACATGTCAAAAGCCCCTTGTATGCAGAGCATTATGGGCAGGCTTAAAATTAACTTAACATTCGCTGCCTGACCACGGTAGAGTGCGGTTGTGCTCTGCACCCCTCTGCTGTTTTCAGACGAGCTACCTAGTACCAACATGGTGCTGAGTGTGAGGAGGCGCGTAAATACCATCAGTATTGAACTGCTTCGTGGGGCAATTTCACCCGCTTCAGCACAGGTGTTACTCCTGACCATCATCAGGGAGACGTATGGGACCCAGGACGATGAAGTTTATGGTGTTGCCCTGAATGGAGCATATAGGATCTTCGTTAAACTGAATTCCACATTTGTGTATGAGTCATTGGTGCATAGATTTCAAGACATGAGTGTTGATGCTACTCCAGCTGTGAAGGTGCATTTAATTGACGTATCTCGCCACTTTACGTGGGTCAAGCTCCATAATGTACCATTCGAGGCAGATGAGGCTGACATACGACGTGTTTTTGAGGCATATGGAACTGTACATCTGGCACAGCAAGGCAAGTGGGCGGCAGGTGCATATATGGGCCATCTAGAGGGGACATTTACCCTGAAGATGACCCTAAGACATGCCATCCCATCTTATGCCGTACTGGAGGACTTTAGAACACAGGTTTTTGTATCATACGCTGGACAGAGACATACGTGCAGGTTATGTGGAGCGTACGATCATTTGGCAGCTGTGTGTGTGAAGCAGCGGCGGGTGCCTGCACAAACTAGTGCAGCACCTGTTACCAATGTAGACGCTGTTGCTACGAGCCCCACGCACAAGCATGAGCGTGGGCGATTGTGGAGTGAGGTGGTGGAGACCCACGAGAAGTCTGGCGTGTGTGAGGCAAGCTGTGTCCCACCAGAGACCGATATTTTGAAGGAGCCGAGTATAGAAGTGTGTGTGCAGGAGGAGGTAAAGGCGATTGAGGAAGAGCTAGTGGAGGTGTTGAGGGCTTTATCACCACCTCTAGGGGTGGAGGATGAACCTGCAGGGGTGCAAAACACCGAGTTGACAGTGGAGGAATGTGACATACAATTACATAGCAGGGAAGACGTGGCGAGCGGTGTGGGAGAAACGTCGCCGTGTTTTGAGGGACGGAGCATGGTGGAGGTTGAGGTCCATCGTGCGGCCTCCTTCGACGATAACATGGAGACGTGGTTCTCACGAGGAAGAGAGCGGCGGCATCAGACTCTGATGATGTCCTGACGCCGGCGCAGAGACCTGGAAAGGTGGATGAATTTCGTCGTGGTAGCCAAGACAAGAGGCACTGGAAGAAAGGGGATGGGAGGGAAGGTGATGTGAAGACTTGTAGAAACCCAGGTGCAGGTGGACCTGGGAAGAATGGAGAAAAGAGGCAGGGGTGGAAACTTTAACAGAGGCCTCAGGTGTATGACTGTGAATGTGAATAGACTGTGCCAGGGCATAAAAAGGGAATGGTTCAGAATGCTTCTGCTCAAATATAGAGTAGATGTAGTGTTTCTTCAGGAGCACAATTTCAAGGAGGGGAAAGTGCTGGAAGTGGCAGGGTTTCAGGTGGTGACTCTGCCATCTGAATGTCTGAAAGGTGGTGTGGGTATCATGATCAGGGAGGCGAGCCGTTTGTGTTGCTAAGAAGTGAGGGGGGAGGGGGGAGGGGGGAGGGGGGGGGGTAGAGTATTCTGCGTGGACGGGTGGTGGATGGGGCAGAGGGTATCTTTTGTAAGTGTGCATGCACCAGCAGAGAATGATGTGAGAGTAAAAAAGGATTTTGTATGTGAAGAACTAGTTTTCTTCTTATGTGGTTTACCTGCAGTGGCCATCGTTGGTGGGGACTGAAACTGCGTTATTAGGAGGGCTGACGTAGAACCAAAAGGGGCGGGGCACGTGTCGGCGGCCTTGCGAGATCTCTTGAGGGATATTCAGTTGTGGGATGCGGTTGGAGGAGGGACGTGGGAGGTAGAGCACACTTTTGTAAGAAGGGGTTACATGGCTAGGTTGGATAGGCTGTATATATCTCAAGGGGTTTGGTTGACATTTTTCCGTACAATAGAAGTAGCTTATTCGGATCATCAGGCGGTAGTAGCAGAGGTGGGGTGGGAGTCACTAGCAGGTATATCTAGGGGATATTGGAAGTTAAATACAAGTGTGTTAGGTGATGAGGAGGGGATAGAGGGATTTGCAATGCTGTGGGAGGGGTTAAGTGCAGAGGTAAATGGGGTAGAGGATGTGGTGATGTGGTGGGATGGTGTGGCTAAAGAATGGATTAAGCAATATTACGTAAGAGAAGGGAAACATATCAATTCTTTAAAATATGGGCTTGCCAACTATTTGGAGGATAGGTTACGGGGTTGTTATGCGAGGGGGGCAGTGGCGGGCACTTATCCTATGGATGATATTATGGCAATTAAAGGGAGGCTGCATGAGGTACAGGATGAGAGGTTCCAAGTGGTGTGGGTACAGGCAGGGGTGGAAGAGGTGTTATGGGGTGATAGACCTTCATCGTGCATATTGTGTAGGCAAAAACAAAGACAGCAGGCAATGGCTATTCCATGGTTGGAAGTTCATGAGTCGATAGTGGGGTACAGGAAGGGGCAGGTCATACAAGCTATGGAAGGAATGGGGGCATTTGCGGATAAGTGGTATGAAAAGTACTGGCAACGAGAAGGGGTAGAGGATGGGGTTTTAGAACAGGTGAGTGGGAGTGTGGTATGTCAGTTGCATAACAGTGATAGGGAAGCACTGGGTGGGGAAATAACTGAGGGGGAAATTTGGAGGGCTTTAAGTGGAATGTGAAAGGGCAAAGCACCAGGAATTGATGTAAAATAGATGTAAAATAGAAAGAGACAGGCGCTCCCTTTACAGGCGACGGAAAAGAATAACAGAGCGGCTAAAAGAGGTCAATATATCTGAAATGCGCAGGGAGACACTGGTCAGAGAAATAGCAAGCATCGAACTTAAGCTAAAAGAATCCTTTAGGAGTCAGGAATCGCGGGAAGAACTAAAAGCTATAAATGAAATCGAAAGAAACCCAAAGTATTTCTTCTCCTATGCCAAATCAAAATCGAGAACAACGCCCAGTATTGGGCCCCTACTTAAACAAGATGGGTCCTACACAGATGACAGCAAGGAAATGAGTGAGCTACTCAAGTCCCAATATGACTCAGTTTTTAGCAAGCCGCTAACCAGGACTGAGAGTCGAAGATCAAAATGAATTTTTTATGAGAGAGCCACAAAATTTGATTAACACAAGCCTATCCGATGTTATCCTGACGCCAAATGACTTCGAACAGGCGATAAATGACATGCCCATGCACTCTGCCCCAGGGCCAGACTCATGGAACTCTGTGTTCATCAAGAACTGCAAGAAGCCCCTATCACGAGCCTTTTCCATCCTATGGAGAGGGAGCATGGACACGGGGGTCGTCCCTCAGTTACTAAAAACAACAGACATAGCCCCACTCCACAAAGGGGGCAGTAAAGCAACAGCAAAGAACTACAGACCAATAGCACTAACATCCCATATCATAAAAAATCTTTGAAAGGGTCCTAAGAAGCAAGATCACCACCCATCTAGAAACCCATCAGTTACACAACCCAGGGCAACATGGGTTTAGAACAGGTCGCTCCTGTCTGTCTCAACTACTGGATCACTACGACAAGGTCCTAAATGCACTAGAAGACAAAAAGAATGCAGATGTAATATATACAGACTTTGCAAAAGCCTTCGACAAGTGTGACCATGGCGTAATAGCGCACAAAATGCGCGCTAAAGGAATAACAGGAAAAGTCGGTCGATGGATCTATAATTTCCTCACTAACAGAACACAGAGAGTAGTCGTCAACAGAGTAAAGTCCGAAGCAGCTACGGTGAAAAGCTCTGTTCCACAAGGCACAGTACTAGCTCCCATCTTGTTCCTCATCCTCATATCCGACATAGACAAGGATGTCAGCCACAGCACCGTGTCTTCCTTTGCAGATGACACCCGAATCTGCATGACAGTGTCTTCCATTGCAGACACTGCAAGGCTCCAGGCGGACATCAACCAAATCTTTCAGTGGGCTGCAGAAAACAATATGAAGTTCAACGATGAGAAATTTCAATTACTCAGATATGGTAAACATGAGGAAATTAAATCTTCATCAGAGTACAAAACAAATTCTGGTCACAAAATAGAGCGAAACACCAACGTCAAAGACCTGGGAGTGATTATGTCGGAGGATCTCACCTTCAAGGACCATAACATTGTATCAATCGCATCTGCTAGAAAAATGACAGGATGGATAATGAGAACCTTCAAAACTAGGGAGGCCAAGCCCATGATGACACTCTTCAGGTCACTTGTTCTATCTAGGCTGGAATATTGCTGCACTCTAACAGCACCTTTCAAGGCAGGTGAAATTGCCGACCTAGAAAATGTACAGAGAACTTTCACGGCGCGCATAACGGAGATAAAACACCTCAATTACTGGGAGCGCTTGAGGTTTCTAAACCTGTATTCCCTGGAACGCAGGAGGGAGAGATACATGATTATATACACCTGGAAAATCCTAGAGGGACTAGTACCGAACTTGCACACGAAAATCACTCACTACGAAAGCAAAAGACTTGGCAGACGATGCACCATCCCCCCAATGAAAAGCAGGGGTGTCACTAGCACGTTAAGAGACTATACAATAAGTGTCAGGGGCCCGAGACTGTTCAACTGCCTCCCAGCACACATAAGGGGGATTACCAACAGACCCCTGGCAGTCTTCAAGCTGGCACTGGACAAGCACCTAAAGTCAGTTCCTGATCAGCCGGGCTGTGGCTCGTACGTTGGTTTGCGTGCAGCCAGCAGCAACAGCCTGGTTGATCAGGCGCTGATCCACCAGGAGGCCTGGTCACAGACCGGGCCGCGGGGGCGTTGACCCCCGAAACTCTCTCCAGGTAAACTCCAGGACTCCCGGCAGAGTTTTATCAGCAGCATTGGGAGCTAATGAGGCATTTTTTGGTTAGTTTATTAAATTGCATGAAGGAGAGAGGTGAGATGGGAGAGAAGCAGGCAACGGCTGTCGTTGTCTTGGTACCAAAGGGTAAGAGGCAGCATACACTTCGGGATTACTGGGCAATCTCATTGTTATGCGTGGATTATAAGTTGTTTGCCAAGGTTTTGGGGAATTGGTTTAAGTGTGTGGTGGGGCGGGTAGTATCAAAAACTCAGTTTGGTTTGCCAGGGAGGTCTATGGTGGAGGGGCATGGGTTACTTAGGGATTTCGTGGAGACAAAAGGGGGGAGGGGGGGAGGTTTGGTGGCACTCGATTGACAAGGGGCATACGATAGAGTGGATTGGAAAGCATTCAGAGCCAGCCTCAGGGGACAGGGGTTAGGGGAAAAAATAGTGGGTTGGGTTGAGGCGTTGTATCGAGGTGCAATGGCGAGGGTACAGATTAATGGTCGATTGGGTGGGAAGATTGTAATGGGTAGGGGACTTAGGCAAGGGTGTCCTATGTCACAATTACTGTTTGCGTGCGTACATGATCCCTTTTATAGATTGGTGGAGCAGCTTATGTGTCGCGTAGAGGGATCAGGGAGTGAGGTTGCGAGGGTTTGGCCAGTTTTAATAGGGTATGTGGATGATACTACTATTCTGATTAGGGAGGGGATGTCAATGGACACATTAGATGGGGTAGTACAAATGTTCGCAGGGGCAACTGGTATGAGGGTGAATTCAGACAAATCCATGGTCATGGGGTTAGGAGCTTGGGCAGGAAGGGTTGAGTGGGGTAGTGCAGTCGTGAGGAAGCGGCAGCAGCAGCGGCAGCGGCAATAGGAACCTTGTCTTCTATTTTTACTTCTACCTGAGGTTCCCAGCAGCCCAGTGATGACCTAATCAAGACCCACATAACACTAACATGTGTGGATACCCAGAATGATATCAATCAACTGCAGAAATCACCCAAAAGTTCACAAATTACCAACTAATAGGACTCGTACTATCACCTCCTACCCCGCTGCCACTGAAGTGATACTCCACAACATTCACCCATCACCCATCGCCTACTATTCACCCGAAGCCACAGCCAATGGACAAGGGTCAGAGCAATAAAAGAAGATCCAGTAACCAGCTAAGGACTCCTAACATCAAAGGTGAGAGCAGTAATAACACGAGGAAAACTTGTGGTACTGGCAGCCAGGACACAACCCTCATCACCCACCGGCACCACCACAACACACGACAGACACAACAAAACATGGCGCCGCCACAGTCCAAGATAACTCCTTCCCAGTATTTGATGTCAAAAAGATCACCGACCCAGAAATAGCTAAACTCCTTACGATTCAGAACCAAACGATCACCAAACTAACTCAAGAAATGCAGGAACTAAAAGCTAGCAATGCAGATTACCTCAACAAGATCACTGCTCTTGAATATAAGCTAGACACTCTAGAACAACAAAGCAACACCCACACCCAGTCCCTAGACACCATCAACACTCTAAAAGACCAAGTCACCCTACTTACTACCAACATTATAAAGGAAAGATCAAGAGTGGACCAACAACTTGCCAATGTCATAACCAACTTCTAAGACCATAATGACCAACAGCAGCTATCTGACGCTGTTGTAGTTAACAGCAAACATCTCCCACCCACAGTCACCCAAGAGACCTGCATGGAGACCACCCTACAGCTTATCAAGGACCACCTTCGCCTTAACATACGTAGTGATGACCTAAAGGATTGCAAACTGATGGGCTACCAAGCGGGTAAAAAAAACAGTGCTGTTAAAATTCCAAACTAGCCTACAAAGAAACAACCTACTAAAAACATCTATTTCTATGAAATCTGATGTTTACGTCAATGAGTGCCTTACCAAAACAAGACAAAACCTTCTTTATCAGCTAAGAAAATTATGCTATGCCCAAAAAATCCACCAGTGCTTTGTGAGGGATGGAAAAATCGCAGTTAGGAAACAGCCCACTGGGAAGAAATACTTCATCTCTACAGAACATGACCTTTAAACATTCCTAAGTGAGGCTGGACTAACAGAATCAGAGTAAAGTGCAGATAATATCCACAGTCCACCGTTAGTGTTATAGTGTCATAAATTTGTGCCCCCCTAAAATTCTAATACCACAACTACTTTTGATTGTCATTGTTGTATTCAACGACCATTCTACCTCATAGTCTTAATTGTGTTTAATATCTACAGAATCTATCACCTTTTTTACAACTTACCACATCACTGTTCTATCTTATTTTATTATAAACTAACCATAACTTGTCCTCAATAATTCTACCTCACTTTAAGAAATACTCAATTGCCCAATTTTATTTTAAAATCCCTATTATTGCCCAATTTTGCTTTAAACTATATTGACCAAACTTATTGTAAACTTCTTTTATTGACCATTTTTATTCTATACTTTGTTAAACTAGTATTTTCAACTACAACTTTTATATTATCCTGTCTACCATCTTACTAACATATTATAACCAAGTCATTGCCATTTTTATTTTTATCATTTTTTTTATTATTCTTTTGCTACCTTAACTTGTGTATTTTATCCTGTCAATTTAAATCTAGTTATATTCTAATTCTTGTAAACAACTTATATAAGACTTAGTGCAATTACAATTGAGAGTCTTGTGCCTTTTTTATATTATTAGATTAAACTCAGTTGTACTATAGCTCATTCTAGCTCAATACATAGTCAATACCAAATTCACTATATTGGACCATAGTGCAATTACTAGTGAGTGACTGGTGCTATTTTTAATTTGTATTTTTATATTATTAGATTAAACCTAGTTGTACTATAGCTCATTCTAGCTCAAAACATAGACTCTTCAAAAGTCATTATATTAGACCTTAGTGCAATTCAAGTGAGAGTCTTGTTCTATTTTTAATTTGTATTTTTATATTACTAGTTTATACCTAATTGTACTTTAGTTCATTCCAGCACAACACATAGACAACATCAACTTCATTATGTGTAGCAGTGACTATACTCTATATGACCAAAATACTCTAGCTATATACTTGTCCAAACTTCTCACCACTACAGATATCAGTACTAGAACTCAACACACAACTCAGGATATAAATAACCATAATTTAAACCTAGAAGATGATTGATCACGTTGACCCTGATCTAAACCTCCATAATCTGACACCCAATCAAAACCTATTGGAAAGTAACTGCCTTTATTACACAGCATCACAAGCCAGCACTATTCTAAACAATGCTAAAAGTCTATCAGTACTTAACTACAACATCAGGTCCTTAAGCAAACACTATGATGACCTCCTGGCACTCCTTAAATCACTAAAGACACCCTTCTCCTGCATTATTCTTACTGAGACCTGGCTTAAGCAGGACACAATAGATATCTACCCTCAGGCGCGGATCTAGGAACAAAGTTTGGGGGATGCCCGACGGCAGAATTTTCGGTTGTTTAAAGAGCATTAGCATTACCGTTTCTCCACTAACGGGATTCTTATTTGTTAATTACTGGCGGACTGACCTAAATGAATGGGCATAACCATCTGCTCTAGGTGCCAGTGTTTCTCTTCGGATCCAAATGAGAGGGCCGATTTTTCTGAGAAAAAAAAACACTGACCTTACAATGTGAGGAATTTTGTATCTTATTAAAACTTTATTGAAAGTAAGAATTTAATAACTAGAGACTTTTACATTAGACATTAACTTAAATGTAGAAATATATATATATATATATATATATATATATATATATATATATATATATATATATATTATAATATATATATATATATATATATATTATATATATATATATTATATATATATATATATATATATATATATTATATATATATATATACCTGCTTAAGACAGTAAGCATTATACTTATAATATTACCTATAATTGTAGCCTTAAAAGTAACATGCAAAGGTTATTACACTGAAAGGATTAATCACACTGCAGCCTAAGCAAAGAGAAGACGGCGGTTCCTTTCCACAAACTTGTTGATCACACGATCAACAGGAACATGTACATCGTTATGGACGGCGAGTAGTGCGAGGCCGTTGAGGCGATCTTGACCTATGGTGCTCCTCAAGTATGTCTTCAGGCGTTTCAGGGCTGAGAACGATCGTTCGGCTTCTGCATTTGAGACTGGCAGGGTCAGTAGGATGGTAAGGAGCTTCGCGATGTTCGGAAACATACGGGCCTCGGCGTATTCCTTTGCTTTCTTGACAGATTCGAAGGCCGGAGCGGAACATGTCCACCGCTGTGTTTCCGTCTGCACGAGCAAAAATGACTCAACGTCACTTTCGTAGAGTTTAGTGGCTTTAAGAACAGCATCCACGTTTGCTTTTGAGCCCCTGAGCAGCTCCTTCAATCGGAGAGCAACGGGCACAGTGTCATCATCAAATCTGCTCTTCAACTCAGCGATCACATGGTCAACGAACGGAATATACACCGAGCGCCGATAGTACTCCTCAGCAGATGCCGCTGGGACATTCGCGCGTTGTGTCTGTCGTGCACAGACTCTGGGAATAGGGACGTCATCGTGAGCTGAGCCCACTTCAACTAGAAGATCTTTGGCTTTCACGAACACAGCGTGGAAGTACTCCTCGGCATCCGCTCTAAATTTGGAGAATAGAGTCCCGATTTCACGAATCAGTGCGTACGCACATACCAGGTCACCTTCCTTTTTCTGTAGGGTTCTGCTTGGCTGAATCTATGCCTACGGTAGCCTAGCGTGAAAGAGTATAATAATAATAATAATAATAATAATAATAATAATAATAATAATAATAATAATAATAATAATAATAATAATAATAATAATAATAATGATTGTTATTTTTATCAGGCTAAGTTTCAAAATATTTACCCATATCTCTGATATATGGGTAAATATGTTGAAACTTAGCCTAATAAAAATAACAATTATTATTATTATTATTATTCTTATTATTATTATACTCTTTCACGGTAGGCTACAATAGGCATAGCTCCAAGGCTTCAACCCACTCCACTCTGGCACTGTCCCACAAGGCCCCAAAACAGGCATAAACACAATAGCCTAATGTATTAATCTTGCCCTGGCCCCTTTACCTGGTGCAGTAAGGTCACTGAATGGTTCATGAACCCTTACCCTCTCGTCCTGGTTCGTGCCCGGCTCGCAGTGAGTCAGTATGTGTGTTGGAGCCTTGAAATACCGGGGGACGGTGACTCACCGTCACGGGGTCACGCCGCATCAGCCGTCTGATGTTACCACGTGCTCTCAACATGCAACACTGCTTGACGCTCGCTGAGGCTGAGCCTCGCTCTCTCAGAGCCTGCCTGCCTCTCTGGGTGTTATGCGAAATTTCTTTCAAGTTAGGACATTTCCACGATTTTTTTTGCCACATCTCATTATTCTCAGCATCAATACAGCTCCAAAATGTTTATTATAAGTATCCAACCTTAAACAGCATTTTTGTATTGTTATGGAGTTAGAGGTATTACCTGGAGTTTACCTGGAGAGAGTTCCGGGGGTCAACGCCCCCGCGGCCCGGTCTGTGACCAGGCCTCCTGGTGGATCAGAGCCTGATCAACCAGGCTGTTGCTGCTGGCTGCACGCAAACCAACGTACGAGCCACAGCCCGGCTGATCAGGAACTGACTTTAGGTGCTTGTCCAGTGCCAGCTTGAAGACTGCCAGGGGTCTGTTGGTAATCCCCCTTATGTGTGCTGGGAGGCAGTTGAACAGTCTCGGACCCCTGACACTAATTGTATGGTCTCTTAACGTGCTAGTGACACCCCTGCTTTTCATGGGGGGGATGGTGCATCGTCTGCCAAGTCTTTTGCTTTCATAGTGAGTGATTTTCGTGTGCAAGTTCGGTACTAGTCCCTCTAGGATTTTCCAGGTGTATATAATCATGTATCTCTCCCTCCTGCGTTCCAGGGAATACAGGTTTAGGAACCTCAAGCGCTCCCAATAATTGAGGTGTTTTATCTCCGTTATGCGCGCCGTGAAAGTTCTCTGTACATTTTCTAGGTCGGCAATTTCACCTGCCTTGAAAGGTGCTGTTAGTGTGCAGCAATATTCCAGCCTAGATAGAACAAGTGACCTGAAGAGTGTCATCATGGGCTTGGCCTCCCTAGTTTTGAAGGTTCTCATTATCCATCCTGTCATTTTTCTAGCAGATGCGATTGATACAATGTTATGGTCCTTGAAGGTGAGATCCTCTGACATGATCACTCCCAGGTCTTTGACGTTGGTGTTTCGCTTTTTTTTTTGGGGCCAAAAATTTTTTTTTATCTATGAAAAGATTTAATTTCCATTTTACCAATCTGAGAATTAAAATTTCCTGTTAAAATTTAAGTTTTTCCCCCCCGCCCCCTGAAAGTTTGGTGGATGCCGCCGGGCTTTGCTGTCTGCAATGGAAGCCCCTGTCAGAATTGGGTGTCATGAAAAGGAAGACCGGGCTGTGGTAACCCCTTATTGTCGGAATAAGGGTGGAACAAGAGGGGGCATACGTGCTTGGGGAACGGTTTTCCCCGATCCCTCGGATTTTTCTCTTTTGAATCTCTCTTGTTCTGTTTTAGTGAAAATTTATGTTCCTCCCCGCTTTTCCGTAAATCCTTTACCCAATTTGGGGTTTACCCGGGTAATGGGGGTTTTTTTGAAAGTCTGAAATTTTTTCATTGATTTTTTACTTTATTTGCTTTAGTTCCCGTTTTTCCCCAAAAAAAGTTAAACCAAAAGGGAGGACGGGGCCCCCCTGTTTTGGGTTTTACCTGTTTTTCTAGGGGGTGGTGATCTTGTTCTTAGGACCCTTAAGATTTTTTGATTGGGGTGTTTGTCTATTGGTCGATTTTTTTGCTTTGTTTAAATGCCCCCTTTTTTAAAAGGGGGGGCTATGTTGTTGTTTTTAGAATGTGGGACCCCCCGTTCCATTCCCCTTCCCCATAGGTTTTGGAAAAGGCCGTGTGGGGCTCTTGCAGTCTTGAAGAACAAGAGCGAGCGGGCCCCTGGGGATCGGGCTGTCATTTACCCTGTTCGAATCTTTGGGTAGGAAAATGGATAGGCCTTTTTTAATCAAATTTTTTGGGGCTTCCATAAAAAATTCTTTTGATTTTCACTCTCTTTTTAGGCGGCTTGCAAAAAATGACATATTGGGACGAGAGCCACCATTTCCTTTGGTTTTATCTGTGTGGGACCTTCTTGTTTAAGTAGGGAATATGGGTTGTTTTCGATTTGGTTTTTGGTTTTTGATTTCTTTTTGGGTTTTTTAGTACTTCCCGTTTCTCTCCAAAGGATTCTTTTAAGCAATTTGATCCCTTGCAAAATTTCTCTGACCATGCTCCCTAGCAATTTCAGAAATTGACCTCTTTGGCTCTGTTATTCTTTTTTCGTCGGTAAAGGGGGGCCCCTGTTTTTATTTTTTCCTCCTTTTTTCTTAAAAAAAATTTTTTTTTTGGTTTTCCCCCCATTAATCTGTCTGGGCTGTTGGGGTTTTTGGTTGTTTAGTATTCTTCCCGTTATCGGTTGGACTTTTTTTATTGGCCCATTTATGTTTTTGTTTTGGGTTTTGGGGGGTTTGTTCCCTGGGAAAATTTCTTTTATGCTTGGGGGCCCCGGTTTCTAACTCAAATTTTTGTTATTGAATTTGTTTTTTTTTGACATTTCTTATCAGACCCAATTGTTTGGTGACTTTTTCTCCTTTAGGGGCCCTTTTTTTTCGGGTTTTAATTTTTTTTTCAGAGAAAAAACCCGTGTGAGTGGGATTTTCAAAGTGCCTCGGGTGTTATTACTCCATTTTTTGTATTTCCTCCTTTTTTATTTTGTTAAGTTGAAATCCCCCCGGACAAATTTGGGTGGGGTGGGTTTTCCAGAATGGTAAATTTTTAAAGTGTTTGAATGGGGGTTTTTTCTCCACTTGTGGGAAAATATCTAGGTTTTGGTTTTGACCTTTATGCTAAAAAATTTTTTTTCCCGGAAATTTTTGAGGCCTTTGGTTTTGAAAAAAGGGACCTTTTTTGCCAATGTCCCCCGGGGCCCAAAAACCCCCCCCTTTTTTTTCCGCATTTTTTCTTTTTTCACATCTTTTTTTATAGGTTGTAAAAAACAGGGTTTTTCCCTCATTTTTTTTTGCCAATTTTACCTCTCCCTTTTAGTTTGGGTTTTAAAAAAGTGAAAGGGGCAACCCCCCCTTTGCCTTGAAAAAGGGGTCCCCCCCGGGTTTTTTTTTGAAGGTTTTTGTTTTTTTGTTGGGCGGCTTTTTGGGCCCTTTTTATTTCCAAGGGATAAAAATTTTTTTTTCGGGGGGATTTTTTGTTATTTCAGTGTGGTATTTTTTTGGTACTGGGGGGGGGGATTTTTTTCCCGGCATTAGTATCTGTATCTGTTGGTTTGGAGTGGAGGCATCGACTTTGTGGTTCCATCCAGGAAATGATGGATTTTGGTGACAATTTCTTCCATTTTTTATCTTTTTCCTTTGGAAAAAAATCTCCCCGGGGCGGGGTTCCCTTTCCCCTTTATTTTGTTTTTTTTTTCCCCTTTGTGGATCCGGTTTGTTTGAATTTTTCCACGAAAAACACACGGGGTTAAAGTTTGGGGGGGGTTTGTTTTTCTGTTTCATGGGGACTTGGGATTTTCTATTAATATTCAGTCCCTTGTTTTTAATTTCCCCAAAACCGGTGTATTTTGGCCAGTTTTTCCTTTGCCGGGGTTCCCTGTGTTTTATTTTTGGTGATTTTACCCTTTCTTTTCATCCCCCTTAGCCAAAGGGAAACCGTTTTTGGAAAAACCCATTTCAGGGTTCCCCGGCCTTTTTTCGGGTTTTTCCTTTTTGCAAAGGTTTTTCCGCCCTTTTTTCCCAAGGTCCCCCCCTTGATCATTTATATTTTTCCTTTTTAAACCATACGGTTTCCCGTTAATTTAGCTCCAGGAAGATCTATTTTAAATTATTTCCCGGGAAATCTGTTTTGTTGGATACAAGTTCCCTTCTGTTGGAAGACCCCGTTCCCCTTCTCCCCCAAACCAAAACCCAATTTTACAAATCCGGCCCTTCCCCCCTTGTTTTCAATGGCGTATGGGCTTTTCTAATTTTTTTTGTTTCCCCAAAAAAGCTTATTTTCTATGAAAGGCTTTTGAGGAAAACCTTTTTCCCTTGTATTTTTAACTTTTTCTCTTGGAAAAAAAACCACCCCTTTTTTTTAACTCGTATTTTTTGGAATTTCACGGGGGTTGCTTTTTTCCCATAAAATGAAATTTAAGGGGAACCCCACTCCCCAAACTCACAAGTTTTTTAAATTTTTAGGGTTATTTACTCAACCTGAACCTCTTAATATTTATTAATAACCTTAAAGAGCCGAGTTTCGCTAATGTTTTGTTTTTGGCATTTCCCCGGCCCGGAAATTTTTGGGTTTTATAATTCCTAAAAACCCCTGTTTAAAAATTGCATTTAAGCCTTTAAAACCATCAATTCCCCTAAGGGGGCCATCGGGTTAAAAATGGGGTTCCCCCTCATTTTTATCAGGGGACTTTTTTTTGGGTTTTTGACAACAAAAGGGGGGCCCCAATTTTTAAAAATTTTTTTTGTTTTACCGGGAAAGCCGGTGATTCCCCCTAAAATGACGAATTTGGGACCTACCCTTTTTAAAACCCGGTATTTTTTATTTTTTTTCCGTTCACCAAATAAATGCTTTTAAAAAAAGTGGGAATTTTGGGGAAAGGCCTTTTTTGGGGTCTGCCCCTTTTATACGGGGGGAAATAAGGATTTTCAAGTTTGGGGTTTTAGAAAAAAAAATATAAAAATATATATAATTTTAAAATATTTTTTATTAAAATTATTTTATTATTGGTTAAAATTTTAAATAATGGGGGAGTTTTTCCCCCTTTGGGGTAATTTTGGCCCTCCTCCTCGCCCCATTTAAACCCCGTTTAAAAAATGAAAGCCCAAAAAAAGGGGCCCTGGTTTCCCCGCCTTTTTAACAAATTTTCAGGAACCTTTCCCTTTGGGCCCAAAAAGTTTTATTAATTTTTTTTCCCAACCATTTTGTTTTGGCAAAAATTGCTTATGAATAATTTTTTTTAAATAATTTTTGTTTTTTAAAAATGAAAAAAAAAACCCCAAAACACTAAACATGGGGGGGGGGGCCCCCCTTTACGGGGGGGCCCCCCCCAAAAAATTTAAATTTTTTGGGGAAAAAAAAATTAATAAAAAAAATTTAATAAATTTTTATTAATTTAAATAATTTTAAAAATGGTTAAAATTAAAATATTTCACCCCCCCAAATTAAAACCCCCCTTTCCTCCCCCAAAAAAAAACCAGCTCGCCCGGGCAAACCCAAAAGGGGGCCAAAGGGGGGGGGCCCCCCCGGGGGCCCCCCTTAAACGGTTCACCCTCCCAAAATACCCTTCCCCCGGACAAACCCAATTTGGTAACAACATTATCAACAAATCTTTTAGACCCTTGTTTTAAAATGGGGGAAAAGTTTTCAAAAAACCTTGACCTAAAAAGGGTTTTCCCGGCCTACAAAACCCCCAAAAAAGGGGAATTTTGTACAAAATAACAAAAGAAAAATTAACAAAACCCTTAAGACTTAACATCAACCCTTGGTTTTCCTTAAACATAACAAATAAAAAACAAACTTTTTCCAAAATTAAAAACCCAAAACCCTGAAACAATTGCAAAAAAACCCATTAAACCAATATACCCCCCTTAAAAATAAAAAAGATACTTAAAACCCCCTATTCCCCCTTAAAAACTTATCCCCATTTAATAAAACAAACCCACCCGAAAACCCTTAAGAAAAAGCTCCTTTTTCCAAAATTTCAACCAATTTTACTATAGGGAAATAACATTTTTTTAACAAAAAAAAAAAAATTTGCCTAAAAACAAAAAGATAAACAAGGGTTTGAGGCTACAGCCCCCATTTAAAAATCCAGAAAAGCCCCCTTTAAAAGAAATTTAAAGGGTTAATAAAAAATATTCAAAAAAATTTCCATAATCCTTAAAAGGAAGCAAATTTTTACTCAAAAAACCCCCTTTAAAAATTTTGCCCCCAAAACTTGGGATAAATAGATTTGGTCAAAAAAAAATGAGGCAAAACCCGATTGTAAACTGGACTGGTTCGCATTTGGGGTGCACCACCCGGTTTAAAGATTTATACTTTTGTATAAATTCAAAATCACCTTTAAATCTAAAAAATTGTGATTTTTGGGTTTTATCAAACCGCCAAGGGTTTAAATTGCCCCATTCGTGAAAGGGGTCCGCCTTGGGGGAACCCAAACTGGCCCCCAAAGGCGGTTTAAAACAGTTTTTGGACCATAGCTTTTAATAAATACAAGGGTTTAGAGTTCAAATAAAACCTTTCTTTAGACCTTGGGCTTTCACAAAAAAAGGGAATAAAATTTTTTTCCTGGGAATTTGGTTAGCCCTTGGGAATATCCAAAAATGTCAACGAAAAAACGGGAAGTTTTTTGGGGGTATGAAAATAAAATTTTGGGGGGGAACTTCCGGGAAAAAGGGAACTAAAGTGCTTTTGAAAAATGGAAGCTTTTCCGGGGGAACAAAAAAATGGGCGAAGATCCCCTTGTCGGGGATTTGGGGAAGGGCTGGAGTTGTGCCCTGGAGCGAAAATGGGGGGGTTTTGGGTCCGGGAGGAAAAATAACGGAAAAGGGTTTTTACATTTTTAAAGGGGGACCCTGGGGGAAAAGAATGTAAGGAAAATGTGTCAGATAATAACTAGACTGCCCGGGGGAAAAAAGGGAACGGATTTTTTCCCCTATGGGAATTTACAAAAGGGGGAAATTTCATTTCCCCTAGGGGAAGGATAGAGGGGAAAAAATGACAAAGAAAGTAAAAACCCAAAGCAAACAAAAACCCCAAGGTGGCAAAAAAAAGGGCTCACTGCTTGTGGGAAAAATTTTTCCAAAAAAAAAAAGGGGGCCCCGTGGTTAATGAAGAAACGGGGGAAAACCATGCCCAAAAGGGGGACAACAGAAAAAAGGGAAACCCCAAACCAACTTTTCCCCTTGCATGGTATTCTCGGAAACAAAAACGGGGACGTCCCTATAACCCCCCTAAAAATGCACCCCATTTAAAAAACAGGGAAAACAAAACCCCTCCTTTAAAGCCATGAATTGTCCCCCTTTCAAAGGAAAGAGGTTTTAAAAAAATTGCCAAGGAACCATCAAAAGGGGAAAAAAAAAAAAAACCCCCGGCCAGGGGGGATGTAAAAGGGGAATTTTTTGTCCCCGGGGAAAAAAAAAGGGGAGGGCAGAAATCGCCCCCCAAGTTTTTGGGGGAACCACAGTCGATGGCCCCCACCCCAAAAACCAACAGTACAATACTAATGCGGAAAAAAAACCCCCCCCAGTCCAACAATACCACCGCCGTAACTTTTCTTTGAAAATATACAGGGTCTAAAGCTAGCAAAAAAAAAAAATATTTATTGGATGTTGAGAGGAAGGAATGTTGGGTTTAGAAAAAACCCAAAAGGGGATCACTTGGACAACGAAATAGGATCCCAGGTTCAATTTTTCGAGTGACAGAGGCCCAAAAAAGGGGGGGGGGTTGGGTGTACATTGCAGGGGCATTGTTTGCACGAATGCAAATCCCTCAAATGATGTAGGGAATTTTAGCAGAAAAGGGTCGAAAACCCAAAAACCCTAGTCATTGTGATAGTCTACAAGCCTCCGGTGCAACATAGCAATTCCCAACGTTTTAAAAAATTGCCCACTGTCTGGAAAACCTCCGCTCCTGCCCCAAAACATTTTGCTAATGGGGGTTTTCATTAGGCACCTAAAATGGGGGAATATAGCAAATTATTGTTGCAGTAATAACCCCAGGGGCAGCTCTGATGAAAACTCACACTCACGCGGCTTTTAATCTCTCCCAAAAAATT
Organism: Cherax quadricarinatus; assembly: GCF_026875155.1. Taxonomy (NCBI): domain Eukaryota; kingdom Metazoa; phylum Arthropoda; class Malacostraca; order Decapoda; family Parastacidae; genus Cherax; species Cherax quadricarinatus. The sequence continues at coordinate 54,860,647 of NC_069415.1, forward strand.
CAATTTAAAAAAGCAAATAATAGACCTACTAGACGGGAGAATACACTAGCCCCTCATCTTCACAAAAATGATGACTGAAAGAAATATCCCCATATCAAAAAAAATATACTCAGATACAAAAATTTTTTTGGGAGGTTCAGTCAGTATGGGGGGGGAGCCCCCCCCCGACATTGGTTTAGTCACAGGGGGCTTAAACCAAATTCAACTTAAATAACAAAAACATAAATGGGACCAAGAAAAACCCAATCCTAACCATATAAGCTGGGAAGATATACAAAGAACCAGACCCCAATTTATGCCTAGAACAGATTAAACCGGGGGCACTCGATGTTGCACAAGGTTATTCCCTCAAAGAAAAAGGAGGGTAGATGTAAACAAAAAGAGCAGGGCCCCCTTTACGGGCGGGGAAAAAAAAACAAGGGGGCTAAAAGGGGGCAATATATCTGAAATGCGTAGGGAGACACTGGTCAGAGAAATGCAAGCATCGAACTTAAGCAAAAAGAATCCTTTGGAGTAGGAATCGCGGGGGGAAAACTAAAAGCCAAAATGAAATCAAAAGAAACCCAAAGTATTTCTTCTCTTGCCAAATCAAATCGAGAACAACGTCCTATTGGCCCCTCTTAAACAAATGGGTCCTACAAGATGACAAAAGGGAAATGAGTGGCTACTAAAGTCCCAATATGATCTTTTTTAGAAAGCCGCAAACCGATGAAGTCGAAGATCAAAATGAATTTTTTATGAGAGGGGCCAAAAATTTTGATTAACCAACCCTTCCGATGTTATCCGACGCCAAATGACTTCGAACAGGCGATAAATGACATGCCCATGCCTCTCCCCCCGGGCCGACCTAAAAATCTGTGTTCATCAAGAACTGAAAAAAGAAGCCCCTATCACGACCCTTTTCCCCCCTAGGGAAGGGGGAGCATGGACAGGGGGGGTCGTCCCCACAGTTACAAAAAACAACAGCATAGCCCACTCCACAAAGGGGGCATTTTAAAGCAACAGAAAAGAACAAAGGGGACCAATGCACTAACATCCATTCATAAAAAATCTTTAAAAAGGGTCCTAAGAAGCAAGATCACCACGCATCTGAAACCCCCCTTTACAAAAACCCCGGGCAACAGGGAGAACGGGGGTTGCCCCCGCTTTTCCCCTATTGGACCACTACGAAAAGGTCCAATTTGCACGAAGAAAAGAATGCAGAGTAATATATACAGACTTTGCAAAAGCTTCGACAAGTGGGCCCCTGGGTAATACGCACAAAATGCGTGCTAAAGGAATAACAGGAAAGTCGGTCGATGGATCTATAATTTCCTCAAAACAGAACACGAGAGTAGTCGTCAACAGAGTAAAGTCCGGGGCGTACGGTGAAAAGCCTGTTCCACAAGGCACAGTACTGCTCCCATCTTGTTCCTCATCCTTTACCGAATAGACAAGGTGTCCCCACGCACCGTGTTTTCCTTTCAGATGACACCCGAAATCTGCATGAAGTGTCTTCCTTTGCAGACACTGCAAAGCCCCAGGCAGACATCAACCAAATCTTTCGTGGGCTGCAGAAAAAACAATATAAATTTCAACGATGAGAAATTTCAATTACTCAGATATGGTAAAAATGAGGAAATTAAATCTTCATCAAGTACAAAAAAATTATTTTTTTTTTTTTTTTATTATCAACCGGCCGATTCCCACCAAAGGAGGGTGGCCGAAAAAGAAAAACTTTTACCCTCATTCATCCATCATGTCTTTCCAGAAGGGTGCTTTTCACTAAGTTTTTTAACGCAACATTAACACCCCTCTTTAGAGTGCAGGCACTGTACTTCCCATCCCAGGATCAAGTCCGGCCTGCCGGTTTCCCGAATCCCCTTTATAAATTTTTACTTGTCCACTCCCAAAAGACGCAAGTATTTTAAAAAACCTTTTTTCTCCATTCACTCCTATCAAACACGCTAGCAGCCTGTGGAAGCCAGCCCCCCAGAAAAAAAACCCCTTTCCCCCCTCCCAAACCCCTTTCCCAGGCCCACCCCCACCCCCCCTTCCTTCCCCTACAGACTGAACATCTTGAATATTTTGTTTCGCTTTCCCTTCTCTCTCTGTCCGAACCACCTCAACACCCCTTCCTCACCCCCTGGGCAACATTTTTGGGAATCCCGCCTCCTCCTAACTTCCAAACTACAATTCTCGCATTAAAACACCACACATCCCCAGACTGACTCTCCCTGCCCCCCCTTCCCTCGCTGCAAAATTTTCCCCCCCGCTTCACCCCATTAAGAGCGTTTGGGAAAATATCTTCTACATTCCCCCTTTGCCTCCAAGGACAAAGTTCTTTGTTCCCCAGACTCCCAAGTGCACCATCACCTTTTTTCCTTTACAAATTTTATGATTCACCTATCTTTCATGACCCCTCCGCTGACACGTCCACTCCCAAATATCTGAATACGTTTCCCCCCCCCCCAACTTCTCCCTCAATCTGTATTCAACTTTCATCACCTAATCTTTTTGTTTCCTCTACCTTACTCTTTCCTGTATTCACCCTTTTAAATTTTTTTCTTTTGCCACCCTACCCAAAATTTATCCCCCCAATCTCGCAATTTCTTCAGAATCTCCCAAAAGCACGGTCATCAGCAAAAAGCGCTTGACCTCCCACTTTGGTGTGGTTTTTTATCTTTTAAATCCAGCCTTTGCCAAAAACCCTCGCATTTTCTTCCTTACAAAACCCCCTCTATAAAATATTAAACAACCCGGTGGGGGCTCACCATCCTTGTCAAGGCCTCTTTTTTGGGGAAAAATTTCCCTCTTTCCTCATACTCAACTTGAGCCTCATACCTCGTAAAAATTTCACGCTTTTGTAACCTACCTCCTAACCTTTCACTTGAACATCTGCCACATTGCCCCCTTCCACCCCGTCATTTCGCCTTTTCCAAATCCCCTAAATGCCACAAAACCTCTTTGCCTTTCTAAAAAAACTGTTTTACTTATTGTTTTTACTGTAAAAACCCCGGTCCCCACACCCCTACCTTTTTCCCAAAGCCCTTGTCATCTGTATCCTATTCTCCGTCTTACTTTAATTCTTTTAATTATAACTCTAATACACTTTCCCGGTACATCAACAGACTTATCCCCCTTAATTTTTTTCCCCTCTTTTATCCCTTTGCCTTTTAAAAAAAGGGGAAATATGCATGCTCTTGCCAATCCCCAGGTCTTACCCCCTTTTCCTTACATTTATTAAACAATTTCACCAACCATCCAAAAAAATATACCCCACCTGCTTTTAAAATTTTATCTTTTTCCCCTCAAACCCGGCTGCCTTCCCCCTTTTATTTTACCTACTGCCCCAGAACTTCCCCCACACTACAATGGCTTTTCCTATCTACAAGATGTTATTCCTCCCGCCCTATACACGAAAACACAGTTCCCTTTTCATCAACATTTAACAATTCCTCAAAATATTCCTTCCATCTTTCCCCAAAACCTCTAATCTCCATTTAATAACTCCCTCTCCCTTTTTAAATGCAAATCCTTTTTTTTAGGCTTTTTTAATTGTTAATCTCACTCCAAAACTTTTTTTTTTTTCAAAAAATTTGTTGATAACACTCACCCACTCTCTCATTTGCTCTCTTTTTACATTCTTCACCCCCCTCTTAACTCTCTCTTTTTTTCCCTATTTTCTCTTCCCCCCTTGCTCACTTTACTTTGTAAAAAAATTCTCATATGTAACTTTTTCTCCCTTACTACTCTTTTACATCATCATTCCCCCCCCCCCAAACGCTCCCCTTCCCTCCTGCACCCACTTCCTGTAACCACAAACTTCTGCTGAACACTCTAACACTACATTTTTAAAACCTACCCCCTACCCCTTGACCCCATTGCCTATGCCTTTATTAGCCCCTCTATCCCCCAATAGCGTTTATATTTACCCTAACTGCCCCCCTCTTTTAGTTATAAACCTTAAACCCCTCTCTTCCCTGTTTTTCTTTCTCCCGTTCCCATTTCCCCTTTTCTCTCATGTAGCACAAATAGAAAGTGATTGATTACTGTGGCCCCTCTATAAAATGTACTCCTGAAGTTACTCAACAGTCTTTTACTACCCTACTAATCCAACAAACTACTGTCATTTCGCCCTAATCATATCGTGTATACTTTTTTACCTCTTTTTCTTAAAATATGTTTAACCTTTAAATAAACCCTTTCTATACAAAGTTCAATCAAGGGCTCCCCTTACATTTACACCCGGCACCCCAAAAATTTCCCACCACACCCTCTCTAAAAGTTTCTCCTACTTTAGCATTAAGCCCCCACCACAATTTTCTCCTCACTTGGTTCAAAAGGGCCCCATACATTTCCCTTTAAAATCTCCCAAAATCTCTCTCTCTCCTCTGCATTCCTCCTTCTCAGGGGCAACACCTTTTTTACCCCCTTTCGCATCCACCTTACTTTAACCCATAATTTTTGAATTTACACATTCAATTCTCTTTTCTCCCTTCCCAAAAATGTATTTAACATCTGCTACCCCTTCCTTTGCTCTAACTCTCTCAATACCAGATTTTAAACCCCTTTTTTTTTCCCCACTGAAAAACTCCTACCCCCTTCAGCTTTTTTTCGCTTAGGCCAGGACATCCACTTCTTTTCTTCATACATCAGCAATCATCTGTTTTTTGTCACCCCACTAATCCCCGCACATTTAAGCAAAACCCCAAAAAGAGCGAAACACCAACGTCAAACCCGGGAGTGATCATGTCGGGGATCTCACCCTTTAAGGACCTAAAATTGTATCAATTGATCTGCTAGAAAAATGACGGGTGGGTAATGAGAACCCCTTTAAAACTGGGAGGCCAAGCCCATGATGACACTCTTCAGGTACTTGTTCTTCTAGGCCCGGAATATTGCTGCACACTAACAGCACCTTTTAAGGGAGGTGAATTTCCGACCTAAAAATGTACAGAAATTTCACGGCGCGATAAGGAGATAAAAACACCCCAATTTTTGGGAGCGCTTACGTTCTAAACCCGTATTCCCCGGAACGCAGGAGGGGAAAAGAATACATGTTTATACACCCGGAAAATCCCGAGGGGGCTTCCAAACTTGCACACGAAAATCACTGTTACGAAAGCAAAAAGACTTTGGGGACGATGCACCCTCCCCCCCTGAAAAACAGGGGGGGTCACTGACGTTTTAAAAGGGCCATACAATAGTGTCAGGGGCCCGGGACTGTTCAACTGCCCCCCAGCACCATAAGGGGGATTTTCCAACAACCCTGGCATCTTCAAGCTGGCACTGGACAAGCACCAAGTCAGTTCCCGGGTCAGCCGGGGTGGGCCCTAGTTGGTTTTCGTGCAGCCAGCAGCAACGCCCGGTTGATCGGCTCTGATCCACCCCGGGGGGCCTGGTCTCAGACCGGGCCGGGGGGGCGGGGTTTACCCCCCGGAAAAATCCTTTCCCGGTAAACTCCCGGTAATCAGTTTCACCAAAGTAATAAAAAAAAACCCAAAAAACTAACTACTCCGTGATTCACAACACTAGAGGAGATATAAAAAAAACCTGGAAAACACTCTCTCAGGTTCTAGGGGCCCACAACTGAAAAAAACCCGAATATTGTCCTAATAAACCTAATGAAACACCTACACCCCCTGACACAGCTAACAAGAAAACGACTCTAACCATAATCTAAATTTGCCAAAAAATCCCCATACCAAGCCCATGTGGGACTACCTGATGGGAATTTCCCCAAATTCCCTTCCATCTTTCACCAACTGAGCCCACGGGAAATCACTGAGATCAAAAATCATTAAAAAAACTTAGGGAATCTGTTCTGTCCCCCCATACTGTACAAATGAGCGACCATGTCCCTTTCACAGCTATTTCATTACTTTTTTAACAAATAAATAGAAACAGACCTTCCGAAAAAACTCAAGATGGCAAGGGTTACACCAAAAATAAAGGGGTGACCCCATAGGGCTTAAACAAAATATAGGCCAATATAAACTTACCCTTGCTATCCCAAAAAAATTTGGGAAAATCGTGAAAAGGAACTATAATAATTTTTAACGCACAAAAAACTACTAACCCCCGCAATTTGGATTCAGGGAAAAAAAAAAAGCACAAAAAGCAATCATAAAAAAACTAGATCCTTTACAGCTTGGAAATAAGGAAAATCCCCTAGGAATTTTTTTGACCAAGAAAAGCTTTTTACACAGTAACCACGCATCCCACTCCACAAAATTGACCCTTACGGTTAAGAGGCCCTGCGCTTGCTTTTTTCAAAACTTACCTTTCTAATAGGACGTATGTCACCATTAAAAAAACAGATCAACAACACGGGCCCCTTGATACTGGAGTTCCGCAGGGAAGTGTCCTTGGTCCCCCGCTCTTCCTCATATACATCAATGATCTTCCAAAAGTTTCCCAAAAACCTGAAAACCTTCTCTTTTCTGAGACTGACTTTGTTAATCTCACCCTAATCTTTCCACCCTCAACACCATTTTTAACGAGGAGCTGATCAAAAAACGACTTGGATGACAGCCAAAAAACTTACGTAAAATGGCAAAAACCTACTATATTTTGTTTGGGAGCAGAGCAGAAGATGGGATAAATTAACTTAAGATCGACAACACCTAATTACCATCTAATGAGGGCAAATTCCTAGGCCCATCCTTGCACCACCCGAAATTTTTAGCACCCATATCCAACACATAACCAAAAAAAAATATCCCCAAAAAGGGTTGGGGTCCCCTCCCAAAATACGTACGATATACGTGCTGCAAAATGCCTTCTCAACCCATACCACATTATTTTCCATACCTCACCTAGCTATTTGTGCTTGGGGATAACTGAGCAACACACCCAAACCAATAATAACCCACAAAAAACTGCGTAAAATAAACCTTAAATCCCATCCCTGGGAAAAAACCCCCCCCTTCAAGATTAAAATTACCCTGTTCAGAACATCCAACTTACTCTGTGCAATCTCATCTACAGGGCCCTTAAATCCAATTCAACCTTTGACCAAACGCTTTTTGTAGTTGTGACAAACCCACAGGATAACACCAAAACCCAAAATCTCTACGACTTCCCTGTGTGACTAAACCTTTCAAAATTCAAAGTATGTCAAAGGCCCTAAAAATTGGGAAAACCCCCCCCTGAGAACTCTAGAACTGAGACACATTATCACCTTCAAAACTCCTTAGAAAAAAAATTTATCTCCCCGATACACCCCCAACTAACACCAAAACCCCCTGGGGGTTACACTTAACTCACTACCATTTGACCCTAAAACAGAAAAATTAAACTCAACTTAAAATAATGAATCCCGGATATCCCAATACTGAAACTATGTCTGTGCCAAAACAAAAGCAACATGCTAAATCACAAACTATATTTAGTCACTTAGCATAATACCAACTTTGCTCATAATTTTTAAATTTTAAAATTTGATTTTAAAATAAAATCTGCCCCAAAAGCCTACCATGCTAGGTGTTTAGTGGAATCTGTAATCTTTTTTTCTACATGTAAACCACACAATAACCCAAAATTTTGTAAACTCGCATGTAATTTCCCTTTTAAGAATAAACTTTGAATTTGAATTTAATTTAATTGAAGCAGGGGAATTCGTTAAAAATTTTTCGGTCTTATCTATCGGGGGAAACTAATGGCATGCATGGAAAACTCGATTAGGATGGTAGACAGGGTTTAGGGGCGCTTGAGTGTTGCGACCTTTTATTTGCCCTTGGCATGTGCCATTGTTTTTAACTCTACTGTTAGCAAAGTATGGGACGTGGCAGCGTGTTCCCTTTTAAATGGCCGGAGTAACGAACTACTTAGGGGGGTTTTTAAAATTCTTGTGGGGGTTGGGTTGTGATTGGGTTAAAAGGGGTGGTAATGTTTTCCGTAAGTCAGGGGGGGTGGATTTCGGACTAAAACGGAGGGTCAAGTGTCTTCATTTAAAAGGGGGGGATGAGGAAAGGGGTGGGTGGGGGGGGGGTTTTGGCCCGGGTCCACAAAGATTGCAATGGGGTTATACAGGATTTAAATTTCACGAGTGTGAAACGTATTTAGGGCTATGGCGTGGGATCAAGAGCCGCAAAGGGCAAAATAGGGAGGTTTTGGTTAACGATTTTAGCCGGAGGGTTTTAGCGCCGTAGGGGAAATTTTTCCCCTGTATGATGGGGAAGTATATGGAAAAGTTGAGTAGGATAGGTTGCAACCTCGTGTTTTTGGGATGTAATTTATCGTTTTCTGCAGGCATTTTACGTCGGGTGTGGTTTACGGGATAGACGGTGGGTTTACGGGGGGGGGGGGGGGGGGGGGTTTTTTGGGGGGTTTGGGGGGAGTCGGGGTTTAATGTGTATATTTTTTTGACGGATGAGGGGTGTCAAGGGGGGGTCAAATAGGGGGATATATAGGATAGGAGGTCAAGGAATTTCTGTATTGAGAGTTGGTCTCGACGTGGGGGGGGTTTGGGTGAAAGTGTCATCAGGCTGGGGGTAATTATGGTAGATTATATATATATTTTTATAATATATTATATATATATAAAAATATATATTAAAATATTATATTATGTAATTTTTATATATTATATATATAATATATATTATATTTATAATATTGTATATTTTTTTTTTATTACATACCCGGCCCTTTTCCCCCCCAGGGGGGTGGCCCGAAAAAAAAAAAACTTTACCATCATTCACTCCATCACTGTCTTGCAGAAGGGTGTTTAACCCACGTTTTTAAAAATGCAACATTAAACCCCTCCTTTAGAGTGCGGCACTGTACTTCCCATCTCCAGAATCAATCCGGCCTGCCGGTTTTTCCCCGAATCCCCTTTATAAAAGTTCTTTGCTCACACCCCAACAGCATCAAGTATTTTAAAACCCTTTGTTCCATTCACTCCCCATCAAAAAACGCTCACGCTCCCCTTTGGAATCCAAACCCCTCGCACACAAAAACCCCCCCTTTACCCCCCCCCCAAACCCTCCTAGGCCGACCCCCCCCCCCGCCTTCCTCCCCTAAAGAGATAAACCCTTTAAGTCATTCTGTTTCGCTCCATTTCTCTACATGTCCGAACACCCCAACAACCCCCTTCCTCACCCTCTGGACAAAGTTTTGGTAAACCCCCACCTCCTCCAAATTCCAAACTACGAATTTCTGCATTATATTCACCACACTTGCCCTCGCTGACATCCCACTGCCCCCACCTTTCCCGCTCAAATTCATCACCCCCCGCTTCACACCCTATAAAAGCTTGGAAAAAATATACCCCATCATTCCCCCCTTTGCCTCCCAAAGGGCAAAGTTCTTTGTCTCCACATATTAAATGCACCCTCACTCTTTTTCCCCCCACAATTTTATATTAACTCATCTTTCATAGCCCATCCGTGACAGTCCCCCTCCCCAAAAATTTAATAGTTCACCCCCTCCCTATCTCTCCTCCAATTGTATTCAATCTTTCTCACCTAAACTTTTTGTTATTCATAAACCCTTTCTCTTTCCTGTATTCACCTTTTAATTTTTTCTTTTTCACACCCTACCCAAAATTTTCCACCCAAACTCTGCAAATTCTTTCAGAATCTCCAAGAGACAGTGTCATCAGCAAAGAGCAGCTGTGACAACTCCCCCTTTGTGTGTGATTCTTTTCTTTTTCTCCACGCCTCTTTCCAAGACCCTCACATTTTCTTCTTTACAACCCCCTTAAAATAAAATTAAACAACCACGGGACTCCAATCCCTTTTCTAAGGCCCACTTTTTACTGGGAAAAAAAATTTCCCTCTTTCCTAATACTTAACTTGCCCCCCTATCCTCGTAAAAACCTTTTACTGCTTCAGTAACCTTCCCACACCCAAAATTGCAACATCTGCCACATTGCCCCCCTATCCCCCTTCATACGCCCTTTTTCCCAAACCATAAAAAGCCCAAAAACCCCCTTTAGCCTTATTAAAAAATGTTCATTATATGTTTCACTGTAAAACCCGGCCCCACCCCCCTACCTTTCCTAAAACCTCCTTGTTATCTGCTATCCTATTCTCCGTCTTTCTCTTTAATTTTTTCAATTATAAACCCCACCAACACTTTACCCGGTTTTCACTCAACAGACTTATCCCCCTTTAATTTTTTCCTCTCTTTTTTTCCCCCCGCCTTTATACAAAGGAATATGCATGCTCTCTGCCAATCCTAGGTACCTTACCCCTTCCATACATTTTTAAAAAATTGCACCCAAACCACCCAAAACTTATCCCCACCTGCTTTTAACTTTTTTTTCTTTTTCCCATCAACCGGTGCCCTTCCCCCCCTTATTTTTTCCTACTGCCCAGACTTCCCCACTCACAACTGGCTCTTCCCCACCACAAGATGTTTTTCCTCCTTGCCCCATAAAGAAAACCCGCTTCCCATCTTCATCAAATTTAACAATTTCCCCAAATATTCTTCCCTTTTTCCCAAAACCCCTAATCTTTTAAAAAACTCTCCCCTCCCATTTTTAAAAGACAAATCAAATTTTTCTTAGGCTTTCTTAACTTGTTTAAATTTACTCCAAATTTTTCTTTTTTTCAACAAAAATTTTTTGATAACATCTCACCCCCTCTCTCATTGCTCTTTTTACATTGCTTCACCACTCCTTAACCTCTCTCTTTTTCTCCCCATCTCTTCCCCCTTGATCACTTCTACTTTTTAAAAACTTTATATGCTAACTTTTTTTTCCCCCTTTTACTCTCTTACATATCATTCACCAACGCCCTCTTCCCTCCCGCACCCCTTTCCTGTAAACCCCAAACTTTGCTGAACCTCTAACACTACTTTTTTAAAACCACCCCATACCTTTCGCCCCTTGCCCAGCTCTCATTAGCCCCCCTTTTCCTCCCAAAAGTGTTTTATCTTACCCCCAACTGTCCTTTTTAGTTTTAAAAACCCCACCTCTCCCCTTTCCCCGATCTTCTATTCCCTTGTATTCCCTCTACCTTTTACCTCAGTGTAGCTAAACTAGAAAGTGATTCTGTATACTGTGGCCCCTCTATAAAAGTAATCCGAAGTCTCTCAACAGTTTTTTCTACCAATATAAACCAAAAAAACTACTGTATTTCGCCCTACATCATATCGTGTATACTTATTTATCCCCTTTTTTTTAAAAAAATGTTTTAAACCCATAACTAAACCCCCTTTTTATCAAGTTCAAACAAAGGGCTCCCTTTATTTACACCGGCACCCCCAATTACCCCACACCCTCTCAAAGTTTCTCCTTTTAGCATTCAAGTCCCCCACCCAATTACTCTCTCACTTGGTTCAAAGGGTCCTATCATTCACTTAACATCTCCAAAATCTCTCTCTTCCTCTGCTTCCCTCTTCTCCAGGGGATACAGCTTATTATGACCCACTTCTCGCTCCCAAACCCTTTTCTTTAAACCCCCAAAAATTCTTGAATTTACACATTCATTCTCTTTTCTCCTTCCATAATGATTTTTAAAATTACTGTACCCCTTTTTATATATAATATATATATATATAATTATATATATTAATATATATATTATTAAAATTTTATATAATATATGTGTGGGGATTGCGGGGGGAAAAAGGTTAGTGAGGTGAGAGGAGGGTGTTAGCGGAATGTTCTATAAAACAGATGTAGAAAAGGAAATTTAGGGAGGAGGTGGGGGGGGATTTTTTGAGGGATATAGGCAATTACATTACAGGTTTTATTAGATTTAATGTACGAGGGGGGGGGGGGTCGACTGGAGAGTGTTGCTGGGGTGGGAAGTCATAGGTGAAAAGGGTGCTTCCCTGGTTAGGATGAACAAAGTTTGCGTGTGTGTTGGATGAGTGATGCGTGAGTGAATATGTATGGACCAGTGTGCAAGCGCCTGTGGAAAATGGGCCCGTTTCTTGTGTGTCATGGATTTACACTATTTTAGTATCATGTTTCTTTTAAGGTAGTAGTGAATGATGATAAAGGTATAAATGGGGGGGGGGAGGTCTTTGCAGAGTGGGGAGTAGGCAGTTATTGTGTTGGAAGGATGGGCAGTTGCTTGTTTAGTGTGTTGTAGTATAATGTGTAGATAAAAGTAATTGTATATGAAAAATGAGATCATACAAGTTGGGCTTTTGGGTTGTACTATGGAAAAATTTCTCTCTTACGCCTGATAGTTAAGGCGGGTTTATCAACGTGATCCCTTCAAATTAATTTTTTATTAGTTTTATTATGACTATCAGTTTTAATATTGTGTGAGTTGGGTTTAGGTGCAGCGTCCAAAAAGTTGTTTTTTTTTATCTGTGTAAGGGGGATCCCAACAGCCCCCTGGCAGTCTTCAAGTGGCACTGGACAAGCACCTAAAGTCAGTTCCGGATCAGCCGGGCTGTGGCTCATATGTTGGTTTGCGTGCAGCCAGCAGCAACAGCCTGGTTGATCAGGCTCTGATCCACCAGGAGGCCTGGTCTCAGACCGGGCCGCGGGGGCGTTGACCCCCGGAACTCTCTCCAGGTAAACTCCAGGTAATCAGTTCTCACCAAAGTAATAAAAAAAGCCAAACAACTATACTACTCCAGTAGATTCACAGACACTAGAGGAGATATAAAAAAGACCTGGAAAACACTCTCTCAGGTTCTAGGGACCTACAAACTGAAAAAACCAAGAATATTGTCCTAACTAAACCTAATGAAACACCACTACATCCCACTGACACAGCTAACAAGATAAACGACTTCTCAACCATAGGATCTAATCTCGCCAATAAAATCCCACATACCAATGCCCATGTCGGGGACTACCTAGATGGGAATTTCCCAAATTCCTTCCATCTTGCACCAACTGAGCCCACGGAAGTCACTGAGATCATAAAGTCACTTAAAAATAACTTAGGGAATCTGTCTCATGTCCCACCATTACTGTACAAGTGAGCGACCCATGTCCTTTCACATGCTATTTCATTACTTTCTAACAAATCACTAGAAACTAGCACCTTCCCGAAACTACTCAAGATGGCAAGGGTTACACCAATACATAAAGGTGGTGACCCTATAGACTTAAACAACTATAGGCCAATATCAAACTTACCATTGCTATCCAAAATCTTTGAGAAACTCGTGCACAGGAGACTATAATAATTTATAACGACACAAAACATACTCAACCCCTGCCAATTTGGATTCAGGAAAAATAAAAGCACTAATGATGCAATCATAAAAATACTAGATCTGCTTTACACAGCATTGGAAAATAAGGAATATCCACTAGGAATTTTTTTTGACCTAAGAAAAGCTTTTGACACAGTAGACCACGACATCCTACTCCACAAACTTGACCATTACGGTATAAGAGGCCATGCGCTTGCTTATTTCAAATCTTACCTTACTAATAGGTATCAGTATGTCACCATTAAAGACACAGCATCAACAACACGGCCACTTGATACTGGAGTTCCGCAGGGAAGTGTCCTTGGTCCCCTGCTCTTCCTCATATACATCAATGATCTTCCAAACGTATCCCAACACCTGAAATCCATTCTCTTTGCTGACGACATGACTTATGTTATCTCTCACCCTAATCTTGCCACCCTCAACACCATTGTTAACGAGGAGCTGATCAAAATATCGACTTGGATGACAGCCAATAAACTTACGCTTAACACTGGCAAAACCTACTATATTATGTTTGGTAGCAGAGCAGAAGATGCATAAATTAACATTAAGATCGACAACACTCTAATTACCATACATAATGAGGGCAAATTCCTAGGCCTATCCCTTGACACCAACCTGAATTTCAGCACCCATATCCAACACATAACCAAAAAAGTATCCAAAATGGTTGGGATCCTCTCCAAGATACGTACGATACTACGTGCTGCAAAATGCCCTTCTCACACTATACCACTCACTTATTTATCCATACCTCACCTATGCTATTTGTGCTTGGGGATCAACTGCAGCAACACACCTAAAGCCAATAATAACCCAACAAAAAGCTGCAGTAAGAATAATCACTAAATCCCATCCCTGGCAACACACACCCCCACTCTTCATAGATCTAAACTTACTCCCTGTTCAGAACATCCACACTTACTACTGTGCAATCTACATCTACAGGACCTTAAACTCCAATATCAACCTTGACCTAAAACGCTTTCTTGATAGTTGTGACAGAACCCACAGGCATAACACCAGACACAAACATCTCTACGACATTCCCTGTGTCCGACTAAACCTTTACAAAAATTCAATGTATGTCAAAGGCCCTAAAATCTGGAACACCCTACCTGAGAACTCTAGAACTGCAGACACATTCATCACCTTCAAAACTACCATTAGAAAACATCTTATCTCCCTGATACACCCCGCCAACTAACTACACGAATACCACCTGGTGGTTCACACTTACACTCACTCACCCATTTGACCATAAACAGAAATATTAATCTCAATCTTAAAATAATGAATCCTGTGATACTCCAATACTGAAACTATGTACTGTGCCAAAACAAAAGCATTCACATTGCTAAACTCACAAACTAGTATTTAGTCACTTAGCCATAATACCAACTTAGCTCATAATTTGTAATATTTTAAAATTAAGATTTAAACTAAGTCTGCCCAAAATGCCTAGCCATGCTAGGTGTTCTAGTGGTACACTCTGTAATCATTATTTTACTACATGTAAACCACACAATAACCAAATTCTGTAAACTCAGCATTGTAATCCTTATAGAGAATAAACTTTGAATTTGAATTGAATTGAATTGAAGCAGGTGAATTCGTTAAAAATTTGCGGTCTTATCTATGCGGACGATCTAACTGTGGCATGCATGGAAAACTCGATTAGGATGGTAGACAGGATTCAGGGACGCTTGAGTGCATTGCGACCTTATCATTTGACCCTTGTGCAGTGTGCCATTGTTATTAACATCTTACTGTATAGCAAAGTATGGCACGTGGCAGCCGTGTTCCCATTAACTGGGCCGGCAGTAACGAACATACTTAGGAGGGTTTTTAAATTCTTGTGGGGTTCGGGTTGTGATTGGCTTAAAAGGGACGTGGTAATGTTACCTGTAAGTCAGGGGGGGCTGGGATTGCTGGACTTAAAGCGGAGGGTCAAATGTGTCTTCATTAAAAGGGAGGTGATGAGGGAAGGTGTGGGTGGGGGGGGCTTTGGCCAGGATCCACAACAGATTGCAATGGATGTATACAGGAGTTGAATTGCACGAGTGTGAAACTGTATTGAGGGCTATGGCGTGGGATCAAGAGCCGGCAAAGGTCAAAATAGGTAGGTTGTGTTACACGATTGTTAGCCAGGAGGGTTGTAGCGCCTGTAGAGGGAATTTTCCCCATGTATGCATGGGGAAGTATATGGAATAAGTTGAGTAGGATGAGGTTGCAACCTCGTGTTCGGGATGTAATTTATCGTTTTCTGCACGGCATTTTACCGTCGGGTGTGGTTCTACGGGATAGACGAGTGGTTGACGGGGGGGGGGGGGGGGTGCGGGTTATGTGGTTGGGAGGAGTCGGCGTTTAATGTAGTATATTTTTGTGACGGACTGAGGAGTGTCAAGGGGTGGTCAAATAGGGTGATATATAGGATAGGAGGTCAAGGAATTTCTGTATTGAGAGCATTAGGTCTCGACGTGGGGGTTGGGATGAAAGTGTCATCAGAGCTGTGGGGTACATTATGGGAGATTATATATATATATATATATATATATATATATATATATATATATATATATATATATATATATATATATGTATATATATATATATATATATATATATATATATATATGTATATATATATATGTATATATTTTTTTTATTATCATACCGGCCGATTCCCACCAAGGCAGGGTGGCCCGAAAAAGAAAAACTTTCACCATCATTCACTCCATCACTGTCTTGCCAGAAGGGTGCTTTACACTACAGTTTTTAAACTGCAACATTAACACCCCTCCTTCAGAGTGCAGGCACTGTACTTCCCATCTCCAGAACTCAAGTCCGGCCTGCCGGTTTCCCTGAATCCCTTCATAAATGTTACTTTGCTCACACTCCAACAGCACGTCAAGTATTAAAAACCATTTGTCTCCATTCACTCCTATCAAACACGCTCACGCATGCCTGCTGGAAGTCCAAGCCCCTCGCACACAAAACCTCCTTTACCCCCTCCCTCCAACCCTCCTAGGCCGACCCCTACCCCGCCTTCCTTCCACTACAGACTGATACACTCTTGAAGTCATTCTGTTTCGCTCCATTCTCTCTACATGTCCGAACCACCTCAACAACCCTTCCTCAGCCCTCTGGACAACAGTTTTGGTAATCCCGCACCTCCTCCTAACTTCCAAACTACGAATTCTCTGCATTATATTCACACCACACATTGCCCTCAGACATGACATCTCCACTGCCTCCACCCTTTCTCCTCGCTGCAACATTCATCACCCACGCTTCACACCCATATAAGAGCGTTGGTAAAACTATACTCTCATACATTCCCCTCTTTGCCTCCAAGGACAAAGTTCTTTGTCTCCACATACTCCTAAGTGCACCACTCACTCTTTTTCCCTCATCAATTCTATGATTCACCTCATCTTTCATAGACCCATCCGCTGACACGTCCACTCCCAAATATCTGAATACGTTCACCTCCTCCATACTCTCTCCCTCCAATCTGATATTCAATCTTTCATCACCTAATCTTTTTTTTATCCTCATAACCTTACTCTTTCCTGTATTTCACCTTTAATTTTCTTCTTTTGCACACCCTAACCAAATTCATCCACCAATCTCTGCAACTTCTCTTCAGAATCTCCCAAGAGCACAGTGTCATCAGCAAAGAGCAGCTGTGACAACTCCCACTTTGTGTGTGATTCTTTATCTTTTAACTCCACGCCTCTTGCCAAGACCCTCACATTTACTTCTCTTACAACCCCATCTATAAATATATTAAACAACCACGGTGACATCACACATCCTTGTCTAAGGCCTACTTTTACTGGGAAAAAATTTCCCTCTTTCCTACATACTCTAACTTGAGCCTCACTATCCTCGTAAAAACTCTTCACTGCTTTCAGTAACCTACCTCCTACACCATACACTTGCAACATCTGCCACATTGCCCCCCTATCCACCCTGTCATACGCCTTTTCCAAATCCATAAATGCCACAAAGACCTCTTTAGCCTTATCTAAATACTGTTCACTTATATGTTTCACTGTAAACACCTGGTCCACACACCCCCTACCTTTCCTAAAGCCTCCTTGTTCATCTGCTATCCTATTCTCCGTCTTACTCTTAATTCTTTCAATTATAACTCTACCATACACTTTACCAGGTACACTCAACAGACTTATCCCCCTATAATTTCTTGCACTCTCTTTATCCCCTTTGCCTTTATACAAAGGAACTATGCATGCTCTCTGCCAATCCCTAGGTACCTTACCCTCTTCCATACATTTATTAAATAATTGCACCAACCACTCCAAAACTATATCCCCACCTGCTTTTAACATTTCTATCTTTATCCCATCAATCCCGGCTGCCTTACCCCCTTTCATTTTACCTACTGCCTCACGAACTTCCCCCACACTCACAACTGGCTCTTCCTCACTCCTACAAGATGTTATTCCTCCTTGCCCTATACACGAAATCACAGCTTCCCTATCTTCATCAACATTTAACAATTCCTCAAAATATTCCTTCCATCTTCCCAATACCTCTAACATCTCCATTTAATAACTCTCCTCTCCTATTTTTAACTGACAAATCAATTTGTTCTCTAGGCTTTCTTAACTTGTTAATCTCACTCCAAAACTTTTTCTTATTTTCAACAAAATTTGTTGATAACATCTCACCCACTCTCTCATTTGCTCTCTTTTTACATTGCTTCACCACTCTCTTAACCTCTCTCTTTTTCTCCATATACTCTTCCCTCCTTGCATCACTTCTACTTTGTAAAAACTTCTCATATGCTAACTTTTTCTCCCTTACTACTCTCTTACATCATCATTCCACCAATCGCTCCTCTTCCCTCCTGCACCCACTTTCCTGTAACCACAAACTTCTGCTGAACACTCTAACACTACATTTTTAAACCTACCCATACCTCTTCGACCCCATTGCCTATGCTCTCATTAGCCCATCTATCCTCCAATAGCTGTTTATATCTTACCCTAACTGCCTCCTCTTTTAGTTTATAAACCTTCACCTCTCTCTTCCCTGATGCTTCTATTCTCCTTGTATCCCATCTACCTTTTACTCTCAGTGTAGCTACAACTAGAAAGTGATCTGATATATCTGTGGCCCCTCTATAAACATGTACATCCTGAAGTCTACTCAACAGTCTTTTTATCTACCAATACATAATCCAACAAACTACTGTCATTTCGCCCTACATCATATCGTGTATACTTATTTATCCTCTTTTTCTTAAAATATGTATTACCTATAACTAAACCCCTTTCTATACAAAGTTCAATCAAAGGGCTCCCATTTTCATTTACACCTGGCACCCCAAACTTACCTACCACACCCTCTCTAAAAGTTTCTCCTACTTTAGCATTCAAGTCCCTACCACAATTACTCTCTCACTTGGTTCAAAGGCTCCTATACATTCACTTAACATCTCCCAAAAACTCTCTCTCTCCTCTGCATTCCTCTCTTCTCCAGGTGCATACACGCTTATTATGACCCACTTCTCGCATCCAACCTTTACTTTAATCCACATAATTCTTGAATTTACACATTCATATTCTCTTTTCTCCTTCCATAACTGATCATTTAACATTACTGCTACCCCTATATATATATATATATATATATAAAATATATATATATATATAATATAATATATATAATATATATATATATATATAATATATAGTGTGGG
Organism: Cherax quadricarinatus; assembly: GCF_026875155.1. NCBI lineage: Eukaryota > Metazoa > Arthropoda > Malacostraca > Decapoda > Parastacidae > Cherax > Cherax quadricarinatus. Next base: position 54,879,503 of record NC_069415.1, read on the forward strand.
GATTGCGGGGGAAACAGGTTAGTGAGGTGAAGAGGAGGGTGTTAGCGGCAATGTTCTATAAAACAGTATGTAGAAATAAGGAAATTTATGGGAGGAGGTGGGTGAGGGATTTTTCAGAGGGATATAGGCAACTTACATTACAGGTTTTATTAGACTTGTAATGTACGAGGGAGGGGAGGGTACGACTGGAGAGTGTTGCTGGGGTAGGGAAGTCATAGGTGAAAACAGGGTCGCTTCCCTGGTTATGGATGACAACAAATGTTTGCGTGTGTGTTGGATGAGTGATGCGTGAGTGAATATGTATGGACCACGTGTGCAAGCGCCTGTGGAACTGGCCAGTTTCTTGTGTGTCATGGATTATACACTATTCATATAGTACTCATGTTTCTTCAAGGTAGTAGTGAATGATGATAAGGTATAAATGGGGGGGGGGAGGTCTTTGCAGAGTGAGGAGTAGGGCAGTATATTGTGTTGGAAGTGATGGGCAGTTGCTTGTTTAGTGTGTTGTAGTATAATGTGTAGATAATAAGCATATTATTGTATATAGAAAGATGAGACTACATACAAGTTGGACTTGGACTTGTACTATGAGAATTACTCTCTTACGCCTGATATGTTAAGGCGGATTTATCAACTGTGATCCATTCAAATTAGATTTATTATTATGTTCTTATCTATGTACATATCAGTCTTAAGTCATATGATGTGAGTTGGGTTTAGGTGCAGCTGTCACAATAAGTTGTTTTGTTTTATCTGTGTTAGGGAAGTATGTGGAATTGTTTGCGTGTAGCCGCTACATGACTGAGGTTTTATACTTTATACCTTTGTATTCTGTGATGTTTTTCATAATATAAAGTTTTTATTTATATACTATGTTGAATGAATAGGGTTACATGCTAAGATAATTGCACATAAGTTGCCTTTGGGAGATGACATTCATTGTTGCAACCTTCTTAGAAAATTAATCTTTTGAAGTGTATTCTCTTTCACCGGGTTGAAACATTGTTATTAATATTTGTGTCTATGGTGTTACTGTATCACTCATGATAGTGTAATTACTATGTGTCCTTTAATGTCAAGTTAAGATGCAATCAGGTTGTTGATGGTTATATTTTGCGGGAGGGGGGTGGGGTGAAATTGTGTTAAAAGTTTAAGCCTTCAGAGGTATAATTCTGGTATAACTGGTGTATATGGTGTGTGGTGATAGGGTGTCAGAACACTTTTGTCTGGTGTGATCTTTTGTAAGGGTAAATTAGGAATTTGTGATTTAACTCATTTTGTGTACCTTTTAATATAATTTCCACCTTGTATTGTAATGTTTAAAAAAAAATAAAAAAAAAATTAACTTAAGATTAAGCTATAATAGATTTAATGGAACAGTTACAGTAAACAATTTACAATATCAAAGACAATTGAGTATTTTAAACAATGAAATTTGAACATTTCAATTTTGAAGTATTATAGTTTTACAATTTTGTAACATTACAGTGAATAATATAACAAAATGGTCAATTTACTATACGTAGTCGTACAATTTATTAATCAGATCTATCAAATTAATGATCTGTAGTGCAGTAACAGTTTATATGGTCATGAGTCACAGTGCATTCAAGAGAATGGATTATTATATTAGGTAATGCTATAATAACATAGTTTAATAACGTTTCTCTAATTATACAACTGGGTTATACTTTTATGAAATATAAGTTATTCGATATTTGCATTAGATTAGATATGAGAATTTATTGATCTTTGAGCATTTATTTATGGGGTCTTAAGGCTAGGGGAGTAACACAGTGAGTAATGATATTTTGAGGCAGTAGAAAGTGATTTGTTAACTATGTAGGCAAAGTTAAATTAAGTATGATGTATTTAGTTTTGGGTGAGTAGGTGCACATTAAAGGCTCAAATTTTTGGGCCTTTTATGTGCATTGAGTTTTTACATAGTGTGAGTTGGACACAGGGAACATCAAAGAGTGATCTGTGTCTCGTGTTATGGTTGTGTAAATTAATGAATAGAAAAAGAAATAACAGACAAACATAAACACTTTATTATTTAGAAAATATAAAATATAAAGCACTTAAATATGAAATATTAATCCTACCTTAAAGGGTATATATATATATATATATACAACTTGGGTGTCTGGTGTTGGTGACACTATGTTGTTGAAATCGTAGCCGTTGCCGATGATGGGGGGGGGGGTCGCAGGTGTTGGTGACAACCCACCGGCTCGTTCTTCACAGATTTTATAGCCGTCAATAATCCGTCCAGACGACAGGAAAGCAGGTTTTTTCCACTGCAATGATGATGGGTTATATCCTGCTACTTGCATACACAAACAGGTAAGTGGCTCAGAATTTGGGACGTCTCAGAACGTTAGTCCGTCTCCTTCAATTCTACTCGTTGATTGGCAGGTGACCCTCTGTCATTTCAAGCTGTAAAGAGTGACAAATTACCCACTGCTTAAGAAATCACTCTCCATGATAAGTACAATACCTTAAAGATGTGGTGATTATTAAAATATTTAACCTATCAAGACTGAAAGGATTAAGTTAATTATTGGTCAAAAGTGAAGCTTTCAACCAAAAAGTCCACTAAAATATGATCAGGCGTGTACTTACAGTAGTGTTGGGAGCTGTGAGTCGAGTGATTTACTGTTTGACCAGAGCCCCACAAGTCACCTTTCCGGGGGGAGGGGGAAGAGGGAGGGGAAGGGATAGCTGGAGCTAGACTGACCCTACCGTAACAAGCAGCCGGCAATCAAACTATCACTTTTGGGGAGGGGGAAAAAGGGGGGGGGGAATAGCGGGAGCTGGACTTACCCTACCTTAACAAGTAGCCAGCAATGAAACTATTGTTACTATATACTCCCTCGCTACTCCTATCTATTGAACTTTTCCCTCATAGCTTGTCTTGGAGAGCTTGAACGTTGAAGCGCCTAGGAGTTATGAGGAGAATGTCATCAACATAACAGAGCCAGGTGACAGTCGAAGGAATAATGGTGGAGAAACGCTCGGCTTCCAGATGTTCCATGTATAAGTTCCACCATTATTCCTTCGACTGTCACCTGGCTCCGTTATGTTGACGACATTTTCCTCATAACTCCCAGGCGCTTTAACGTTCAAGCTCTCCAAGACAAGCTCAACCAGGTCGAGCCCTCAATCCAGTTCACACTTGAAGAAGAAGTCGACAACACTCTTCCTTTCCTTGATGTTCTTCTCTGCAAAACTGACCATTAACTTCGTTTTAAAGTCTATCGAAAACCAACCAACCAAAACGATCTTCTCCATTTCTACTCTCACCACGACACCAAAACTAAACGTGGTGTAATTATAGGCTTCTTCCTGAGCGCACCCAGAATCTGCAGCAATGAGTTCCTTGAGGAAGAATACACTATAATTGAACAAGTATTTTCTAAACTCCACTATTCGCATCACTTCATCAGAGACTGCAGACGGCGGGCATTAAACATCTTCAACACACCCAAAGAAGATACTGCCGAGAAGAGATACATAGTCCTCCCCACCAACTCCATTGCCAAACATGTTTCCAACATCTTTTCCAATACATCATTCCAAGTATCTACCTCCACAACCACGACCATCAAGGACATCACCAGTAGTAGACAGGACAAGCTTCCATCCTCTGCAGGGGTATACATAATCCCTTGTAATGACTGCAACAAATTATACGTGGGCGAAACATCAAGAGACCTCCAAACACGTATTTCAGAACACCAATATGCAAGCAGGACTGACGACACAAGGAATGCCTGTGTACACCATCGCAATTCACACAACCATTTAATTAATTACAGAAACTCAAGACTTATCACCACAGAAGACAACACTCAATACTGAAAAATCCTGGAATCATCGCTTATCTCTATAACCAACAATTTCAACCAGAACAACGGCTTCTATATCATAGCTGAACCACTCGCCAAGAAACTTATTCATCGCTATCTCACATAAGAACATGGAACACTGCAGAAGGTCTACTCACAACTTGTCCAATACCCCTGCCAAGCTACCCAAGACTCTATAATCTCACCCGGTAGATCATCAGATGCAGCATTCTCCACCTGACCTCAACATTCTGAACCTGACTATAAATACTCCCGTAATTTCCACCCCAGGTAGATCTGTGTGTGGTTTAGAAAGACACATAAGCATACACTATGACATATTTATTAGAAAACGTTTCGGTTCTGGGAACTTGATCACTTGATCACGTTTCGCCATCCAGTGGCTTTATCAATACAAATTCTTGGACACGTCTATCTTCACTGACGCCTATATAAGCGCCAGTCTCCTTACCTGTGCTTCAGAATCTCTACAACCACGGTGTTGTAAACGCCACCTCCAAGGCTGAGGGACTGATTACCTCATCTTTTGTATATAGTACTTCTGTTTTCTAATTATGTCCAAGAATTTGTATTGATAAAGCCACTGGATGGCGAAACGTTTACATTAAAGATAACCAGATGTTGCACAAGTGTCTTAACTTTCATCTTGTCGGTATTGTATACCTGTCTTGCACAACTTGTCAGGCACTGAAACATCATGGTATCTTGATTCAGAGGACATCTACAAGACCTTCTTCACTACTTCTACAACTAGCCCATCAATTTGGGAAGGACCTACTTCCACTGGGGAATCCCGCCTACCAGTGTTTATGCCCTCGTCTGCTACACGTCTCTCTTCACTGACGCCTGTATAAGCGCCAGTCTCCTTACCTGTGCTTCAGAATCTCTACAACCACGGTGTTGTAAACACCACCTCCAAGGCTGAGGGACTGATTACCTCATCTTTTGTATATAGTACTTTTGTTTTCTAATTATGTCCAAGAATTTGTATTGATAAAGCCACTGGATGGCGAAACGTTTACATTAAAGATAACCTGTGTTGCACAAGTGCATATGTGTGTATGTTTCCATTGTGTCGGTATTTTATGCCATTTATTTTCATCAGTTCAAGTGATTTCGGACATACAGAGCCACCCCACCTCCCTTACCGATATTTCTATCTACTTGGAACAATTTAAAACCCTGAATGTGACATTCTGAAGGCATGTCCCGACTTCTGGAATTAAACCATGTCTCAGTGATTGCAAATACATCAATGTTACCTGCACTAGCAACTAATCACAACTCATCCATCTTATTCCTAGCACTATGGCTATTAGCATAATATAATTTTGAAGACCCTCCTTTCTCTTTACCCTTCCTGCTCATATCTGTTTTTTCACTAAACCTATTACTGTCCTTGTTGCCTAGTGCCATTGGCTTTCCAATATCCACCTCATTCTGTCTATTACTAGTTCCCCCTAGAACTCATAGTATTACTATACTGTGACTTTACTATATTTCTGCCAAAACCCATTCCACTGTATATTCCTAGTTTAAAGCCCTAGCAGCTTCCTCCACTGCAGTTGCCAGTACCCCCACTCCAGACCTAGATAAGTGAACCCCATCCCTGGGATACATGTCATTTCTGCCTTAGAAGAGATCTCAGTTGTCAATGAAAGTTACAGCATTTTCCTTACAGTATTTGTCCAGCCAGCAATTGACACCAATTGCCCTGGACAACCATTCGTTTCCAACTCCTCTCCTTGGCAAAATACCACATATGACAGGGTTCCCACCCTTCTTCCTAATTATCTCTACTGCTGACCTATACCTGCTAATCAGGTCCTCACTCCTACATCTGCCAACATCGTTGCCTCCCACACTGAGGCAGATAATAGGATTGCTCCCATTACCTTTCATGATGTCGTCCAGACGGCTAACAACATCCTCCATCCCAGTCCCAGGAAAACATACCCTGTGCCTCCTCTTCCTGTCCCTAAGACAAAAGGCCCTATCCATAAACTTAACCTGACTGTCTCCAACTAAAACAATGTTCTTACCTTCATTTGTGGAATTTGTCGTGACGTTCTTGATGGTCTTCATTGGGGTATCAATGGATATTTCACTCACGTCTGCCAATGCTCCCTTGGTACTCGTTGTGACGTTCCCAGTAGACAACCCACATTCGTCTGGTAACACCGAAAATGGGTTGGAAGTCTCCACAGCAATCTTCTGGATCTTTGTTTTCTGCCACTCCAACAGACTTCTTGATTTTCAGTTTTGTTCCATGTTGGCCAGCCACTGACCAGGTTCCTCTCTTGACCTGAGGACTCACAACAGGAGGATTACTTCGAATCCTCTTTTTTCCTCCGTCAGTCGCCGTATCTCAAGCTTAGCAACCCTAAGCTCCTCTTTCAGCTGCTTGTAGAGTTGCTCAAGAGAGGACATCTTGCGCAGATTCAAGGAGAATGCACTGGACAGAACTTCACAGAGCTAAGTACACTTCACCACTGAGCTAAGTACACGTCACCACTGTGACGTGTACCACTGTACACGTCAATTATTCAAAATCTTTCATCTCGTCCACTCTCAATCACAGAAACTGAAGCCGTCAGCTTAGGCTTCAAATTCGCAACAGGAATTACGAAACCAAAACAAGACCTCATTTTCATCGCCAAAAACTACAAACACAATGACTCCGACTTCCAAAAAGGTTTTTTTCAAGTCATCATCTCAGCAGCCATCTTAACACGCAGCGCCCCAGTCATACCTCGTTGTTACATCATTGCACTTCAAGCTTCAGCAGAAGACACGACCATCAGGGTCACCACCGCTGATAAAGGAGGTGGTGTTGTTATCTTGAACACTGACGATTACAGGAACAAAATGCTCACTTTAATTAATGACTCAGATACCTACAAACCTCTCACAACTAACCAAGTGGACAACCTTGCTAAAACTTTTCTTCAAAAGACTCGCCGCATTCTGAGGGACTCAGAACAAGGGAAGAAACTTCTGCACACCATACCCAGCAACCCCAGACCTGCCAGAATGTACGGCCTGCCAAAAACTCACAAGCCTGGTATCCCATTGAGGCCCATATCTTCGGGAATAGACAGTGCTTCCCACCAACTCTCAGGAATTCTAGCAAAACACCTCTCTAAACTCTTGGGCACTATCAGTCCAGCACATCTCAAACACTAGGGTGATCTTCTCAATCACATTCGCAATATCAACATCAACAACAAAAAGCTTTCTAGCCTTGACGTAACTTCCCTATTCACTAAAGTACCTACTACACAAGCCATCGATCTCTTGCGCTGGAAAATTGACGATTCACTTGATCTTCCTATTCCAGCCAGTGATTTCATCGACCTTGTTGAACTATGTGTTCGCTTTACGTGTTTCTCTTTCGAAAATCACCTCTTTCAGCAGACTTTTGGACTACCTATGCGTTCGCCACTCAGTGCCGTCCTGGCGAACCTATACATGGAACATATGGAAGCCGAGCGTTTCTCCAACATTATTCCTTCGTCTGTCACCTGGCTCTGTTATGTTGATGACATTCTCCTCATAACTCCCAGATGCTTCAACGTTCAAGCTCTCTAAGACAAGCTCAACCAGGTCGAGCCCTCAATCCAGCTCACACTTGAAGAAGAAGTCGACAACACTCTTCCTTTCTTTGATGTTCTCTGCAAAGATGACCATGAACTTCGTTTTAAAGTCTATTGAAAACCCACCAACCAAAACGATCTTCTCCACTTCTACTCTCACCACGACACCTAAACTAAACGTGGCGTAATTATAGGCTTTTTCCTGCGAGCACTCAGAATCTGCAGCAATGAGTTCCTTGAGGAAGAATGCACTATAATTGAACAAGTATTTTCCAAACTTCACTATCCTCATCACTTCATCAGAGACTGCAGGCGATGGGAATTAAGCATCTTCAACACACACAGAGAAGTAAAAGGACACAAGTGCAACTAATGTGACATTTTATTGCGGCAATGTTTCGCTCTCCAGGAGCTTTGTCAAGCCGTTACAAACAGTACATGGACACAGAGGGTATATATACATGGAACACCTAGAGCCCGAACACTTCGCCAACATCATCCCTTCGAACATCACTTGGTTACGTTACGTGGACGACGTCCTCGTAATAACTCCCAAACGTTTTGATGTACGGAATCTAAAGGCAAGGCTCAACGCAGTTGAACCGGCGATCCAGTTTACACTAGAAGAAGAGTCCAATGACAAGCTACTTACTTTACTTTACTTTACTTAGATTTTAGTAAGGCTTTTGATAGAGATCCGCACCATAGACTGTTAAAGAGAGTGGCAGCTCATGGCATTGGGGAAAAAGTGCTCTCGTGGATCGAGTCATGGCTCACTGACAGGAAGCAGAGAGTGTCCATAAATGGGGTTAAATCCGAGTGGGGATCTGTAACAAGTGGCGTTCCACAGGGATCAATCTTGGGCCCGTTGTTGTTTATAATATATATCAATGATCTTGATGAGGGAATTACTAGTGATATGAGCAAATTCGCCGATGACACAAAGATAGGTAGGATAATTGATTCAAACGTAGATGTTATGGAACTTCAGGAGGATTTAAACAAACTCTATTCTTGGTCAGAAAAGTGGCAGATGCAGTTCAATGTAGATAAATGCAAGGTTCTGAAGCTTGGGAGTGCCCATAACCCTAGTACTTATAAGTTAAATGATGTAGAACTTAGCCATACAGATTGCGAAAAGGACTTGGGGTTATGGTGAGCAGCAACCTTAAACCAAGACAGCAATGCCTAAGCATACGTAATAAGGCAAATAGATTACTGGGATTTATATCAAGAAGTGTAAGCAACAGAAGTCCAGAGGTCATACTGCAGCTTTATACATCATTGGTAAGGCCTCACCTAGATTATGCAGCTCAGTTCTGGTCTCCATATTACAGAATGGACATAAATTCGTTAGAAAACATTCAGCGTAGGATGACTAAATTAATACATAGCATTAGAAATCTTCCTTATGAAGAAAGATTGAAGACTCTTAAGTTACATTCACTTGTTAGACGAAGAATGAGGGGAGACCTGATCGAAGTGTATAAGTGGAAGATAGGTATTAATAAAGGGGATATTAATAATGTCTTGAGAATGTCTCTCCAAGAGAGAACCTGCAGTAATGGATTTAAATTAGATAAGTTTAGATTTAGAAAGGACATAGGAAATTATTGGTTTGGAAATAGGGTAGTTGATGAGTGGAACAGTCTACCTAGTTGGGTTATTGAGGCTGGGACTTTGGGTAGTTTCAAATTTAGGTTGGATAAGTACATGAGTGGGAGGGGTTGGATTTGAGTGGGACTTTCACATCAGAGCTTATTTCTTGTGTGGCATTGAAAATTGGGTTGGGCAAATGTTTTGTTAGTGGGATGAATTGTAAAGGACCTGCCTAGTATGGGCCAACAGGCCTGCTGCAGTGTTCCTCCTTTCTTATGTTCTGATGTTCTTTCCTCGACGTCCTCAGTCACAAAGTAGACAACAGCCTAAGATTTCAAGTATATCGGAAACCTACCAATAAAAATGATCTCACACACTTCTATTCCAGTCAAGATACTAAGACCAAAAGAGGTATCGTCATCGGGTTTTTCCCAAGGAAGAACTAAAAGCCATAAATGAAATCGAAAGAAACCCAAAGTATTTCTTCTCCTATGCCAAATGAAAGTCAAGAACAACGTCCAGTATTAGGCCCCTACTTAAACAAGATGGGTCCTACACAGATGCCAGCAAGGAAATGAGTGAGCTACTCAAGTCCCAGTATGACTCAGTTTTTAGCAAGCCGCTAACCAGACTGAGAGTCGAAGATCAAAATGAATTTTTTATGAGACACAGAATTTGGTTAACACAAGCCTATCCGATGTTATCCTGACGCCAAATGACTTCGAACAGGCGATAAATGAGATGCCCATGCACTCTGCCCCAGGGCCAGACTCATGGAACTCCGTGTTCATCAAGAACTGCAAGAAGCCCCTATCACGAGCCTTTACCATCCTATGGAGAGGGAGCATGGACACGGGGGTCGTCCCACAGTTACTAAAAACAGCAGACATAGCCCCACTCCACAAAGGGGGCAGTAAAGCAACAGCAAAGAACTACAGACCGATAGCACTAACATCCCATATCATAAAAATCTTTGAAAGGGTCCTAAGAAGCAAGATCACCACTCATCTAGAAACCCATCAGTTACACAACCCAGGGCAACATGGGCTTAGAACAGGTCGCTCCTGTCTGTCTCAACTATTGGATCACTATGACAAGGTCCTAGATGCACTAGAAGACAAAAAGAATGCAGATGTAATATATACAGACTTTGCAAAAGCCTTCGACAAGTGTGACCATGACGTAATAGCGCACAAAATGCTTGCTAAAGGAATAACAGGAAAAGTCGGTCGATGGGTCTATAATTTCCTCACTAACAGAACACAGAGAGTAGTAGTCAACTGAGTAAAGTCCGAGGCAGCTACGGTGAAAAGCTCTGTTCCACAAGGCACAGTACTCGCTCCCATCTTGTTCCTCATCCTCATATCTGACATAGACAAGGATGTCAACCACAGTACCGTGTCATAATTGCAGATGATACCCGAATCTGCATGACAGTGTCTTCCATTGCAGACACTGCAAGGCTCCAGCGGACATCAACCAAATCTTTCAGTGGGCTGCAGAAAACAATATGAAGTTCAACGATGAGAAATTTCAATTACTCAGATATGGTAAACACGAGGAAATTAAATCTTCATCAGAGTACAAAACAAATTACTCAGATATGGTAAACACGAGGAAATTAAATCTTCATCAGAGTACAAAACAAATTCTGGCCACAAAATAGAGCGAAACACCAACGTCAAAGACCTGGGAGTGATCATGTCGGAGGATCTCACCTTCAAGGACCATAACATTGTATCAATCGCATCTGCTAGAAAAAATGACAGGATGGATAATGAGAACCTTCAAAACTAGGGAGGCCAGGCCCATGATGAAACTCTTCAGGTCACTTGTTCTATCTAGTCTGGAATATTGCTGCACACTAACAGCACCTTTCAAGGCAGGTGAAATTGCTGACCTAAAAAATGTACAGAGAACCTTCACAGCACGCATAACGGAGATAAAACACCTCAATTACTGGGAGCGCTTGAGGTTCCTAAACCTGTATACCCTGGAACGCAGGCGGGAGAGATACATGATTATATACACCTGGAAAATCCTAGAGGGACTAGTACCGAACTTGCACACGAAAATCACTCATTACGAAAGCAAAAGACTTGGCAGACGATGCAACATCCCCCCAATGAAATGCAGGGGTGTCACTAGCACGTTAAGAGACCATACAATAAGTGTCAGGGGCCCGAGACTGTTCAACTGCCTCCCAGCGTACATAAGGGGGATTACCAACAGACCCCTGGCAGTCTTCAAGCTGGCACTGGACAAGCACCTTAAGTCGGTTCCTGACCAGCCGGGCTGTGGCGCGTACGTTGGTTTGCGTGCAGCCAGCAGTAACAGCCTGGTTGATCAGGCTCTGATCCACCAGGAGGCCTGGTCACAGACCGGGCCGAGGGGCGTTGACCCCCGGAACTCTCTCCAGGTAAACTCCAGGTCTCCAGGTAAGAGCATACCGAATTTGTAGTCCTGAGTTTCTTGACGAGGAATGTACATACATTCACCGAACCTTCACAGATTTACATTTTCCTTCCTTTTTCATCAAAGAATGCAAGAAAAGAGCTCTTCAGATCATTAATTCTCCATGCACCAACACCACTCCCAACAAAGTTATAATTCTTCCCAACAGCCAGGTTGTATGTATGTATAATGTTCGCCAAGACCGTAGTCCTGGCACGGGTCTCAATCTTGCGATGACCCATCTCTGGCTCCCGAGGGAGAAAGGTTTCTACAATGATACGACGTATGCTGCTCAAGCACTCTTCTGGTCAGTTCAACTGGTACATCTCATAAGCGACAACACCATATGTACTCATAACTATGGACACTAGCGATGAGGAGGATATGTCGTTATCACGGGTAACAGCTTGTCTGGTTCGTTGACTCCATGGTACACTAATGTGGCTGCAGCCATCTCTGGGTCCTCTTCGGGATGGAATATCACTCCTAGTTGCCTGTGGAGTGTCTCAGTAACTTTGTACTCCAGAAGATAGTGTGTTAGGGGCCGCTGGACAACGTGCTGACAGTACTGGCACATCTCCTCAGCCTTGTCTACCATCATCTTGGCTGTGAGAAAGCCCAAACGAAGCCAATGGATGGCGGTACACTGCGCTCTGGACCAGTTTCTATCATATGGAGGGGGTTCTCCCTGATTCGCTGCTCGGTACCACTGTTGAGATGGGGTATCACCTAAGACCTCCCCCATAAGTTTCATGGCTCTGGCAGCCACCGATTTGGTCTCTCGTAGGCTGATTGGGACAGTAATCCCAATATGTGGATAGTCTGTTGCTGCCTTGGCTGCATCATCTGCCGCCTCATTTTTCCGGATGCCAGCTTGGCTGAGGATCCAGTTCAATGTCGATCTGTTACCCTGAGCTTCTAAGGCTGTCATTATGCTCAGGATCGATGTGATGAGGTGAACATTGTCCTGTGGTTGAGGATGGGAGAGGGCATTGATTGCAGACGTGGAATCAACATGTATGACAAATCGGAGTCGATGTCGTAGGGCATGTGACAATGCCTGCTGAATCGCCACCAGATCAGCTTGAAGGATCGCGCAGTGGTCAGGGAGTCGCCAGCCTTGTGTGTGACCATTGTGGTACAGTTCAGCTGCTGCTCTCTTCCTGTCAGGGTCGACAGAACCATCTGTGAAATACACTGCACATGTGCCTCCCTCTGCCAGTGCCATGCTTGTCTCAGCACGATTGCTGAGGGTGTCTTGACTGCAGAGACGCTTAGAGATGGGTAGCTGCATGATGCAAACATCGGCTGGATCTGGGCCCCAGGGAGGTGGTGGATGGTACCCAGCAACAGGAAGGTCACAACTCTTCTCAAGGAGTAGTTGTATAGGCAGCAGCTTCCTCCCAGCAGCACAAAACGAATGAATCCAGGAGTAGTCCGTGAAGAGTGTGGGATCTTGTGCCATGGTTGCCAATATCCGTCTCCTTAGTGGGGTACGTTGCTGCCGGTGCAGAATCGTGGCTACTTTGCAGGCGTTTATGTATCTTACTCTGTCAGCCAAGGAAGGAAGCTGGGCCTCGGATCTGAGACATACTGTGTTGGTCCTGATGGGGGCCCCAAGCATAGTTCTTATCGCCTGGTTTTTACGACCTCCACCCTTTGCCTGCTCTGTGGGAAGAAATGAGCTAATGCCTGTGCACCGTAGTCAATGAGCGAGCGTATAGCTTGTATATAGTACAAGCGAAGTACATCTTTGCTTGCCCCTGCACAGTGCCTCGTCATGGCTCTCATTTCGTTGAGTCTGAGTAGAGCACGGGATCTGACATACCCGGCCTGTTTCTGAAAGGTCAGCTTTTTATCAATGTAGATTCCCAAGTACAGGTAGGAGCCTGTCCACTCAAGTTCTACATCTTGAATACGTAATCTATTCACAGGATCTGGTCCCTTGAACATCATTGCAAGAGATTTCTCGGCCGAGATCTTGAGGCCTAGTTCCTTGCAAGAATGCGTAATTAAGTCCAAAGCTCTCTGAGCCTGTCGCTCTAAATTGCCTTTCCCATTCACTGCGAGTGCAAGATCATCAGCATAGCTGAGGAGCTGTGTACTGCTGTGAAAGGGAAGGTTCACAAGTTCCTGCATAAGGATGTTAAACAGGGTAGGACTGAGTACACCTCCTTGTGGCTTGCCGTTTTCCAGGGTTTTAAAGGAAGAGTAGTGTCCCTGAAAGCTGACACAGGCCTGCCTACCCCTAAGGTAGGACTCTATCCAGGCCAGGAGGCGTCCTTTGATTCCCTTCCGAGCTAGTATTGCTAGAATTGCTGTGGGGCTGGCTAGCTCAAATGCCTTCTCAAGGTCGAGGTAGACGACAATACTCGGCTTTTTGTTCCTATCAGCATTCTGGCTTAGTAGAGTGGTTATGCACTCTGCTCTACCCACTCCTTTGGTGAAGCCAAATATGTGATGATGAGAGGGTCCAAGTTTCCACAGGAGGCGGTTTAACACCATCCTCTCAGAAGTCTTGGCTAAGCAGCTGGTCAGCGATATGGGTCTCACACTGCCTGGGTCCTTGGGCTTTGGAATTGTTACGATGGTAGCTTTCTTCCAAGCTGCTGGGAGCGTCCCGGCCCTCCACGACTTGTTAATGACGTCTAGTATGGCCTCCCATCCACTCTGCCCAGCCCGTGCAATCATGGAATACGTAACACCATCGATGCCTGGGGCAGTGTCACCTGTGTTCTTAATGGCATGTCGGAGTTCGAAGTCCGTGCGGTCTTTATCAGTCACATCTTCTGACTCACATACAGCTTGTATCGTTAGCTGGCGTTGTGGCAGAAGATCCGTCTATATATTCCGGATGTCCTGTGGGAGCTGAGTGGAGGCTCCCCTGGAAGTGAAAAGCTCCACTAGTTTCTCAGCTTCCTGGGATGGGTTCGGGTGTGCTGGTGGCCTCGGCTTGCTCTTGCCAGTTGCTATGTTGAGCTTGCCCCATATCTCAGATAAAGTGGTGTGATGCCCGAATGTTGAGCACTCCAGCCATTTCTCAGTTTTTACTCTGAGAGAGACTGCAGGCATGCTGCACAATGACTCTCAGAGTATTCCTGTTCTCTGCCATAGGGTTACGCCTGTATAGTTTCCTAAAAGAGTTGATGCGGTGGTTCTGCTCCCGCACCTCGTCGTTGTAGAACCACCAGTCTCTTTTGTGAGTGCGTCCTGCGGACTTCTTTGGAATTGCACGCTCTGCTGCCTGGATGAGAACAGTGATTAGCTCCTGTTCAGCCATATCACAGTCTTCAGATAGAGAGTATGTGGACCACCAGTTATGAAGATAATCCTGGAACACCTTCCAGTTGGCCCTCTTTACGTCCCATCTAGGAGGCAGCACAACAGTGGGAGGCCTGTTGATGTTGAAGGTGGTGATCACTGCAAAGTGGTCACTGACAAGGTGAGGATGAGTTTCCCATGTGGCTCCTTCTGTGAGTTGTCTTGACCCGAAGGTAAGGTCGAGGCAGCCACCCAACAGGTGTGTGGGGTCTCCATTGTTTAGCAACTTTACCTCTGGAATATCGTGTAGGAGCATTGCTATGTGTCTGCCAGCAGCATTGGTTGCTGAGTGAGAGTGCAGCATTGGGTGATGTGCGTTGAAATCTCCGCCCACAATAATACACTCAGTGTGTGCTAGTGCGAAGAGCTCTGCAATGTCGAGGGTGTGTCTTGGGTTCTTGTAAATGTTATAGATGGTAATGGGCGCCCCAGGTATGTGTGCAAGGATGGCCTGTACCTCGACATCCTCCCCACAGTCCACAGGGTTGGCTATAACCTCGTGAGGTATTGTATTGGATACAAATACAGCTGTGTCTCTGCAGTGAACTCCCGGGTCCATGTGCTGAAAATACCCAGCAAAACCGGGTAGTCTTGGGCACATAGTCGGGACAATCAGAGTTTCTTGTAGCAAGACGATGTCAACCCGATCCCGAATTACTGCCTCCAGCAAGAGGTGCTGTTTGCCCCTCAGGCCCTGAATGTTCTATTGTAGGACCTTGAGGGTGTGATTTGGTACCGAGGTTATTCCATCGCTGTTGCTTCCTGAGCTGGAGACTGAGTCCTGCCTGCTCTGAGAACCTGCAAATTCATGGCATCCACTGTCTCCTCCTCGGTCAGTAAGCACACTCTCAGGAGCGTACTGACCATCTGCCGGAATACGCTCTGTTGTTCCGTGGAGTTGATTGTGTTGCAAATAAGATCCGTGAACACCTTGATGAGTGCTACGAGATCCTCCCTGGTGAGGGCCTGCTTTGAGGTTGGGTTCGAAACAGTGGATATTATCTGGGCTGTTGTGGTCTGTAGGGACTGCTGAGGGTTGAATTTCTTTATTGCATGCACCGTGGTCTGTTGCTGTATACCAGGTTGGGTAGCTGGGATCTGCTGGTGAGGTGCCAGTTGAGTCTGCAAAGTGCCTATGCCGGGTAAGGAGTGCCTGCATTGTCGTGCTATGGCCGGTGGGGGCTCCTTTAATGCCACCTGCTGATCGTGTTGACCAGATGTATCCTGTTGACGCCTCCTGTTTCTCTTGTTTCTGTTTCTTCGTTGAGGTAGGGGTGCAGGAGGTTCTTGACCTTGAGACCTGGTTGAGGCTTCGAGGGTTGGGAATTCTTCGGCATTGAGTTGGGTTAGCTGGTGAGAGATCTGCGGTATGGCAGGGTTCTCTGCACCCATCGTCTGCTGAGAGTGATGATCCGTCGTAGCTGATGCCGAGTTTTTGGCGTCTTCCATACTCCTTGAATTCTGGCTAGCCTCTCGGGGCATCGAGGATTCCAGGCATGGTGTTTCTGCCTGCAGTTCGGGCATTGTGGAGTGGGTGGCAATGCATTTTTCAGCTTGGTGATGCATTCCTCGGTAGGGTGGTGCTGGCTGCAGACACCGCAGATTACTCTGTTCGGACAGAGTGCACCCAGGTGTCCATAATGCTGACACTTGAAACAGCGAACTGTCTCTGCTGTGAAGGTCCTGACATCGTACCTGCCCCAAGAACAAAGGTCCAGCTAGGATGGCAGTGGTCCTACATGCTGAATGAGGACCTGTCAGGTTGGTGCATTGCCTGCCGTCTTTGCCTTGAGATATTGAGCTGACACCACACTGGAGTGAGCTGCTACTGCCTCGATGTGCATCATCAGTGGGGTATCGCATCACTACACCCTTGGTGATCTGCTGAGAGTCCAGTTCCTTCAGGGAGAATGAGCGATCTGTCTCCATGACTCTCTTCAAGGTGGTGTACATTTCCTTGTTGAGAGGAGTCAATATTGATTCTCCCCTCAAGTTGAACCATATCTTGAACTTCAGGTTTTGTCGTGATTCTAGGTATGAAACAACGCCATAGTGGGTTCTATGGTCCCCGTAAGACTTCACCTTGAATTTGCCAGGTCGGTTGAGCTGGTTTGCCTGCTGCTTGGACGGACGGCGCTTCTTCTTGTTGTCCACAGGGATCCATCCTTCTTGGTTTTCGGGGGGTGAGTGTTTATTTCCTCTCCTGTTTCCATATTCGCTGGCTCCGTGGTTGGAACTGTCAGATCTGCTACAATGTGAGCAGGATCTTCCTCTTCCTCTAATAACACGGAGTGGTCTTGCAACTTCTTCGCTAGAATTGCGCCCCACATTTCCAAATCCGAGTCCTCCTTTGTGTTCATGGAGCATCGTGGCCTCTTCTTTTCGGCAGAAGCCATGTGCCTATCTTGTGATAAGGTAGTGAACTCCATGAACTGAGTGTATGAACTCAGTCCATCTGAGTCTGCTGTGTCTCTGATGTGATAATGTGATCCTTTATTGACAACGTTTCGCCCACACAGTGGGCTTTTCCAAGTCACAAACAGATCTGAACAGCCAGGTTGCACTGAACGTTTCTAAAGTACTTTCACAAGCAAACACCAGAGACGCCATCGCTTCCAGCACTTCGATAAAGGATCTAACCAGAACAAAATCCAAGCACAACGAACCAGTCAACACAGGGGTTTACCTATACCTTGTGGAGGCTGCGACAAGATTTATGTAGGTGAAACAACAAGAAACCTCGACACCCGCCTTAATGAACACATTTACACATGTAGGAACGATAACTTGAACAATGCCTGTGTACAACACCGAAATTCCACCAATCATCTCATGAAGTTCAGGGACGCCCAACTAGTGATCAAAGAAACTAATTTCCGCAGATGCAAGTGCCTTGAATCTTCACTAATAGCTGTTTCTAATACAATTAAACAAAACAACGGCAGCTTCACCGTCTCTGAAGTCTTAGCAAGAATCCTCCTGTGTGGAGTATTGTACTTAGCTCAGTGTACTTAGATTGTACTTAGCTCAGTGGTGACCTGTACTTAGCTCAGTGGTGACCTGTACTTAACTCAGTGGTGACCTTTACTTAGCTCTCAGTGGTGACCTGTACTTAGCTCTGTGAAGATCTGTCCAGTGTGTTCTCCGTGAATCTGTCTAAGATGTCATTTCTTGAGCATCTTTACCAGCAGCTAAAAGAGGAGCTCAGGATTGCCAAGCTTGATATACGGCGACTGACGGAGGAAAACAAGAAGATTCGAAGTAATCCTCCTGTTGTGAGTCCTCAGGTCAAGAGAGGAACCTGGTCAGTGGCCGGCCAACATGGAACGAAGCTCAAAATCGAGAAGACTGTTGGAGTGGCGGAAATAACGAAGATCTAGAAGACTGCTGTGGAGACTTCCAACCCATTTTTGGTGTTACCAGACGAATGTGTGTTGTCTACTGGAAACGTCGCTATGAGTACCAAGGAATCATTGGCAGAGGAGAGTGAGTCGACATCCCTTGAAACACCAACGAAGACCATCGAAAACGTCTCTACGAACTCCACCAGTGAAGGTAAGAACATTGTTTTAGTAGGGGACAGTCAAGTGAAATTTATGGATAGGTCATTTTAGTCAGATTGACCGGAATTTTTTGACAGAGAATTTAGAATTTAATGACTTTTTAGAAGTAGTGCAGGATTGTTTTTTGAAGCAGTTTGTGACAGAACCTACAAGGGGTAATAACCTGCTTAACTTGGTTCTATCAAACAAGGAATCACTTGTTAATAATTTAGAAATTTCAGAGGAACTTGGCACAAGTGACCACAAATCAATTACCTATAGTGTTGAATGGAAGTATGATATTAGGGATAACTCAGTAACAGTCCCAGATTTTAGCTCAGCAGATTACAATGGGCTTAGAGAACACTTATCATCTGTTGACTGGGGTAACGAAGAGAGCTATCAATACGAGAGTTTTCTAAACACTATACATGCTGCTCAGAGAACATTTATCTCGTATAAAGAAATTAGATCGAATAGAAATGACCCAAAATGGATTAATAATAGGCTCAAATATCTTTTAGGATAGAAAAAAGGAATTTATAGGCGCATCAAAAGTGGTGAGGGTCATCTTAGTAATCATTATACTGACATTAAGAGGGACACTAAAAAGGGGATACGGAAAGCTAAATGGGACTATGAAATTGAAGTTGCCAGGGAATCAAAAAGTAACCCGAAAAGCTTTTTCCAGGTATATAGAACAAAAGTTAGAGATAAGATATGTCCCCTTAAAGATAGCTCTGGGCATCTTACTGACAAGGAGAATGAAATGTGCTCTATTCTTAATAATTATTTTCTCTCAGTTTTCACTCAGGAGGACACTAACAATATCCCAGTAATAAATTTTTATAGTGGGCCTGAAGATAAATTATGCAATATCATAGTCACTAGCGAAATGATTATCAAACAGATAGACCGACTGAAGCAAAATAAATCCCCGGGCCCTGATGAGCTTTTTTCTAGGGTTCTTAAGGAGTGTAAAATGGAACTTTGTGAACCATTGACTAATATTTTTAATATTTCTCTTCAAACAGGTGTAGTGTCTGATATGTGGAAGATGGCTAATGTAATTTCTATTTTTAAAGCAGGGGACAAGTCGTTGCCGTCAAATTACTGCCCAATAAGCCTAACCTCAATTGTGGGCAAGTTACTAGAGTCAATTATAGCTGATAATATAAGATGCCATCTGGATAAGCATAGCTTGATTAATGATACTCAGCATGGGTTCACGAGGGGCCGTTCCTGCCTAACTAATTTATTGACGTTCTTCAGTAAAGCTTTTGAGGCTGTTGACCACGATAAAGAATTTGATATTATTTACTTAGATTTTAGTAAGGATTTTGATAGAGTACCACACCAGAGACTGTTAAAAAAGTGGCAGCTTATGGCATAGGGGGTAAAGTGCTGTCATGGATGGAGTCATGGTTCACTAATAAGGAAGCAGAGAGTATGCTTAAATGGGGTTAAATCCGAGTGGGGATCTGTAACAAGTGGCGTACCACAGAGATCAGTTTTAGGCCCGGTGTTGTTTATAATATATATATCAATGACCTTGATGAGGGTATTACTAGTGATATGAACAAATTCGCCGATGACACAAAGATAGGTAGGATAATTGATTCAAACGTAGAAGTTAGCGAACTTCGGAAGGATTTAGACAAACTCTATTCTTGGTCAGAAAAGTGGCAGATGCAGTTCAATGTAGGTGACCTGTACTTAACTCTGTGAAGAAGTGTCTTGTTTGCTCCCGTGGACTGAACCAAGATGCCCTCCATCGAGCAACTTTACCAGCAACTTAAGGAAGAATTGAGGGCAACGAAGATGGAGATACGGCGATTGACCGAGGAAAACAAGAGGATTCGTAGTAGTCCTCCTGTTTCGAGTCCTCAGGTCAAGAAGGGATAGTGGTCAGTGGCTGGACAGCAGGGGACGACGAAGTTGACGATCAAGAAGACGAATGGAAAGCCAGAAACGATGAAGAAGAAAGAGACTGCTGTGGAAACTCCCGTGGAAACCTCCAACGCATTCTCGGTGCTACCCGACGAATGTGAGTCTACTACTGGGATCGTCACGACGAACGACAACAAGGAAGGTAAGAATATTGTTGTTGTTGGGGATAGCCACGTTAGATACATGGATAGGGCATTCTGCTTGAAGGACAGGAGTAGGAGACAAAGGGTATGATTTCCTGGGGCTGGGATGGAGGACATTGTTAGCCGGCTTGACAACATCATGAACGGTAATGGGATCAATCCTATTATTTGCCTCAGTGCTGGAGGCAATGATGTAGGCAAGCGTAGAAGTGAGGATTTAGTTAGAAAGTTCAGGACAGCTATAGACATGATTAGGAAGAAGGGGGGGCGCCCTGTTATATGTGGCATTTTGCCAAGAAGAGGTGTTGGTAATGAATGGTTGTCCAGAGCAATTGGTATTAATTGTTGGCTGGATAAACACTGTAAGGATAATGCAGTACCATTCATTGACAACTGGGACAACTTCTATGGCCGAAATGACATGTATGCCAGGGATGGGGTTCACTTATCCAGGGCAGGTGTGGGTTTTCTTGCTAACTCAGTTGAGGGGGTTGTTAGGGCTTTAAACTAGGATTAGTTAGAGGTATGGGTTTAGAAATGATTAATAATGAGTATGGATATATTGACTTATGCTCTGATATTAAGAATCTTAATAGTAACTGTCATGGAGTAACTCTGGGTAATGATAATTTCAGAAATTGTGTAAAAACAAAGACGAATAGGAAAAATGTGCAGAAGAAAAAACATATGATGGTATTTTATGCTAACAATCGAAGTGCAAGAAATAAAATTAATGAACTACGTTTGGTAGCATGTGCTGGGAACTTTGATATCATTGCATTAACTGAAACGTGGTATGATTTAAAGAGTCGGGATATGACTGCTGAGTGTAATATTCAGGGATTTAAGTTGTTCAATGTGGATAGATGTAATGGGAAGGGGGGAGGAGTTGCATAGTATGTTCGAGAAAATATTAATTGTTGCATAAAAACAGGTATAAAAATAGATGGAGCAGTAACAGAGTCTGTTTGGGTAGAGTTCGTGGAGGGTCAAGAAAAACTAATTCTAGGTGTAATATACCGACTTCCAGGCTTGGATCACGATAGAGGGAGACTTCTTTGGGACGAAATTGTTAGGGCTTCTGGACACAGTAACATAGTCATAGTAGGGGACTTTAACTTTAGCCAAATTAACTGGAATTCTTTGACAGGTAATTTAGAGTCCAGTGACTTCATGAAAACAGTTCAGGACTGCTTTCTGAAACAGAGTGTAGCTGAGCCTACCAGGGGTAATAATTTGCTAGACCTAGTCTTGTCAAATAAGGAAACACTCGTGAATAATCTGGAGATCACTGAAGAGCTTGGCGCAAGTGATCACAAATCCATCACCTTTTAGCATTAATTGGGAATGCAAGAATAATGATAATACAGTAAAAATCCCTGATTTTCGTTCTGCCGATTATAATGGACTTAGGGAACATCTGTCTAATCTTGAATGGGGTTATCTAGCTAATGATTTTATTGACGATAATCATACTTATGAATATGAAGGGATCTGCTTTTATGATTGTTTTCTTAATAATGTACACAGTCCCCAGAGTATATACATTCCCCAGAGAGAAATTAGGTCTAATAATAACGATCCCAAATGGGTTAACAGGAGGCTAAAGCATCTATTAGGGGAGAAAAGGGGAATTTATAGGCGCATCAGAAGAGGAGAGGTTAACCTTACTGACCAATATGTTCAGTTTAAAAGAGAAGTAAAAAAGGCGATTAGAAAGGCTAAACGTGACTATGAAATTAGAGTTGCTAATGAATCGAAGACTAATCCAAAGGGGTTCTTTCAAGTGTATAAGACGAAGGTGAAGGAAAAAGTAGGACCTCTGAAATCTGGGAATGGACAGCTGACGGATAATGAACTGGAAATGTGTTCCTTATTTAATGACTATTTTTTGTCAGTTTTTACACAGGAAGATGTAAATGAGATTCCAGTAATTAACAATTATTTAGTTCCTGATGAATTTAAGTTAACTAATATTACTGTCACGAGGGACATGGTTATTAAACAGATAGACAAACTGAAACAAAATAAGTCCCCGGGACCCGATGAGTTGTTTTCAAGGGTACTTAAGGAATGCAAGATGGAGCTTAGTCAGCCATTAACGAGTGTATTCAATGCGTCCATCCTTACCAGTGTTGTGCCAGAGTTGTGGAAGATGGCTAATGTGGTTCATATATTCAAATCAGGGGATAAAGTCCACTCCTTCAAATTACCGTCCAATAAGCCTGACATCTATAGTGGGCAAGTTATTAGAATCAATTATAGCTGACATTATCAGAAGTCACCTTGAAGAGCATAACTTGATAAATGAATCTCAGCATGGATTCACGAGAGGTCGTTCCTGCCTGACAAACTTACTGACGTTCTTCAATAGAACATTTGAGGCAGTTGACAGTGATAAGGAATATGATATTGTTTATTTGGATTTTAGTAAAGCCTTCGACAGAGTACCTCACAAGAGACTCTTAAGAAAAGTGGCAGCTCATGGTATAGGAGGTAAAGTTCTAGCATGGATTGAGGCATGGCTTACCAATAGAAAGCAGAGAGTTACCATTAATGGAGTGAAATCTGAATGGGGATTAGTCACTAGTGGCGTTCCACAAGGATCAGTTTTAGGCCCTCTCTTGTTCATAATTTACATTAATGACCTTGATGAAGGGATTACTAGTGACATGAGTAAGTTTGCTGATGATACAAAGATAGGCCGTATAATTCACTATGAGGAGGATATCAATGAACTCCAGGACGATTTGAACAAATTAATGTCTTGGTCTGAAAAATGGCAGATGAAGATTAATGTGGATAAGTGTAAGGTACTTGCCCTTGGTAATGAAAATAACCCTCGAAGCTATAATCTAGGTGAAGTAGAGCTTGGTCATACAGAATGTGAAAAAGACTTGGGAGTCATGGTAAGCAGAAATCTAAAGCCAAGACAGCAGTGCCTTAGGTTGTGCGCAAAAAGGGCCCAACAGTTTTACTTGGATTTATCTAAAGAATATAAAAAACAAAAGTCCAAAATTTAAATTTTACAGCTTATACATCACTAGTGGGGCCCTCATTTAGTTTTATGCTGCTAAATTTTGGCCCCTTACTACGGGGAGGCCCATAGACCCCCATTAGAGAACATACAGAGAAGAATGACAAAAAATTGATTTATTTGGGGAAAGGAAACCCTTTCCCGTTTGAAGATGGCTTAAAGCCAAAAATCTCCACTCTCGGGGAAGAGGCTTTAAAATGGGGGGAGATATAAATGAAGGGGAAAAAGGGGAAAAGACGGGCATAAAACAAGGAGACATTAATAAATTTACTGAGGTGTCGAACCGGGTTTAAAAACCCGGGAAAAAAGGATTTTAAGTTGGATAATTTAGTTTTAAAAAGGACATGGGTAAGTACGGGTTTTTCCAAACAGAGTTGTAGATGGGGGAACCCAGTTTTTTCCCCAGTGGGGTGATAGAGGTAGGGACCTTGGGTAGCTTTAAGAAGAGACTGGACAAAATATGATTGGGAGGGGCTGGGTTTGTTTGGGTTTTCAAGGGGTACGGAGGTTATTTCTTGGTAGCTTTAGGTAAAAATGTCTTTTGTTTAAGGCCCTTTGCCTCGTACGGAAACCAGTAGGCCCTTCTCAGGGGTTCCTACATTTTATGTTTTTTATGTGCAAAATCTTGGGTTTCTTATTAAGGAAACGTTTCGCTTCATCCCTTCATATACAGGGAAGCCTTTAAGAAAAAGGAGGAGGGCTGATGTAATTTAGTTCCCCCAACCTTGAAGTCGTGGTTTTTTTTTTCCATCAATCTTGAGTAGATTTTTATGGGTCAAGGGTTTATTGGTGACCACATCGACTTTAAGGTTGAGGGGCCCGTTCCTCTTCTTCTCCTATTCTTCAAAACTTCCCTTTTTTTTAAGAAAAGGGATATAATACCCACAAGATGAAATTAAAACACATTTGGGAACATCCCGGGTATCTTTATTTTAGACGTTTCCCCATCCATGGCTTTATCAATACAAATTTTTAGGGGCATAAATTGGAGACCCGTAGAAAATAAGTACAGAAGATGGGGAATCCCCGTCCCCCAAACCCAGGAGTATTTTCGAAAAAACAAACCCTTTTGTCCCTGGAGATGTTTAAAAAATTTTTTTAAAAAATTTTTTTAAAAGGGGAAATTTGGGGTAAATTGCTGGCTGGACGAATACTGTAAGGAAAATGCGAAACATTCATTTACAAATGGGGGCCTTTTCTATTGGGAGAAATGCATGTATGCCCCGGGATGGGGGTTTTACTTTTCTAGGTCTGGGGGGGGGAAAACTGGCAACTGCAGGGAGGGGGCGTTAGGTTTTAAAAATAGGAATAGTTAGTTTTATGGGTTTGGCGGGGGGAAAACAGTCAAGTCGCAGTGAAGTAATATGAAGGGCTTGGGAAAAATAGTAATAGGGGAATAAGAGGGAGATATTTGGGAAAACCAAATGGCACAAATTTACATGGGGCAAAAAATTGGTTTAGTGGAAAACAGAAAGGGCAGGAAGGGAAAAGAGAGGGGGGAGGGTCTTTTAAATTTTTTATTACACAAATGTCCATGCTAGGAATTAAAATGGGGCGTGTTGAGACTAGTTTTCTAGTGCAGGTAAATTGATGTATTTGCCTTAACTGAAACGTGGGTTTTAACAAAAAGTTTGGGACAACCCCGTGGAAAAGTCACATTCAGGGTTTTTAAAATGTTCCAAGTAGATAGAAGTTCCCCGGGAAGGGGGGTGGGGTGGAATTGTATGTCCGAAAAACGCTTTTTAAATGTTGCATAAAAAAAAGGGTATTAAGTTTCTGAAGTAAAAACCCTACAAAGCCCGTTTGGATTGGGAAATTTTCCCCGAGGGGGATGAAAAAAAATTTAATTTTTGGGTGTGATATACTGTCCACATAACTTAGATAGGGGCCAGGGCGGGACTACTATGGGAGGAAAATGTTAGGGGGCCCCAAGGAAAAAAAATGTAAATAAAATTTGGAGAAAAATTTTTTGTTTAGTATATTGAAATTTGGGAAATTTTTTACTGGGAATTTAGGAAACATTTCGACTTCTTAAAGTATTTTAAGGTCAAACGCAGTTGAGCCTTGCCTTTTCAGTTTGGAGGTCCCTTGATGTTTCGCCCAGTTATAACTTGTTGCAGTCATTACAAAGGGGTTAAAGAACAACAAAAAAGGTATACAATACCCAAGGTTGTTAGGTAAGACACATATGCAACAGTTAGACAAAGTTGTCTAACTGTTGCATATGTGTCTTACCTAACACAAGGGATTATGTATACCCCTGCAGAGGATGGAGGCTTGTCCTGTCTACTACTGGTGATGTCCTTGATGGTCGTGGTTGTGGAGGTAGATACTTGGAATGATGTTTTGGCAAAGATGTTGGAAACATGTTTGGCAATGGAGTTTGTGGGAAGGACTATGTATCTCTTCTCGGCAGTGTCTTCTCTGGGTGTGTTGAAGATGTTTAATGCCCGCCGTCTGCAGTCTCTGATGAAGTGACGAGGATAGTGGAGTTTAGAAAATATTTGTTCAATTATAGTGCATTCTTCCTCAAGGAACTCGTTGCTGCAGATTCTGAGTGCACGCAGGAAGAAGCCTATACGTGGGCGAAACATCAAGGGACCTCCAAACACTTATTTCGGAACACCGATACGCAAGCAGGTCTGACGACACAAGGAATGCCTGCGTACAACACCGTAATTCACACAACCACTTGATAAACTACAGAAACTCAAGACTTATCGCCACAGAAGACAACACTCAATACCGAAGAATCCTGGAATCATCACTTATTTCTATATCCGACAACTTCAACCAGAATAGTGGCTTCTATAACATAGCTGAACCACTTGGCAAGAAACTTCTTCATCGCTATCCCACATAAGAACACTGTAGAAGGTCTGCTCACAAACTTATCCAATCTCCTTTCCAAGCTACCCAAGTTTTTAGACTCTATAACCCCACTCGGTACTTCATCAGATGCAGCATTCTTCACCTGACCTCAGCATTCTGAACCGGACTATAAATACTCGCGTTCCTTCCACCCCAGGTAGTTCTGTTTGTGACTTGAAAAAGCCCACTGTGTGGGCGAAACGTAGTCAATAAAGGATCACATTATACTGCATTTGTGTTTATATTTCCAAATGTCACATTAGTTGCACTTGTGTCCTTTTACTTTTCATATTGTCGGTAATTCTACCAACTTTATTACAAGTTAAATAATGATAAATTAGACACATGTGCAACTCTTGGGTATCTTTATTAAGGAAACGTTTCGCTTCATCAGTCCATATACAGGAGAAGCTTGAAGAACAGGAGGAGAATGATGTAATCAGTTCCTCAACCTTGAGTCGATGTGGTCAGTCCATCAATCTTGAGTAGATTGATGGACTCAAGATTGATGGGCTGACCACATCGACTCAAGGTTGAGGGACTGATTACCTCATTCTCCTCCTATTCTTCAAGTTTCTGTTGTGTAAGAATGGTATATAATACCGACAAGATGAAATTAAGACACATTTGCAACATCTGGGTATCTTTATTGTAGACGTTTCGCCATCCAGTGGCTTTATCAATACAAGGGTGATGGACTGATTACATCGTCTTCAAGTATCTTCTGCTTCTATCAACTTTTCTGTACTTGACTGAAGAAGCCTACTGTGTAGGCGAAACGTTTCATAATAAAGATACCTAACTGTTGCATATGTGTCTTACCTAACAACCTGTCGGTATTTTATGCCATTTTAATGCACAAATTCTAGGACATAACTTGAAGACAGTAGAACTAAGTACAGAAGATGAGGTAATCAGTCCCTCAACCTAGGAGTAGTTGCGAAGAGCATCATAGTCATGGAGATGTTCAAAAATTTTCAAAATTTTCAAAAGGGCAATTGGTGTAAATTGCTGGCTGGACGAATACTGTAAGGAAAATGCAGAAACATTCATTGACAACTGGGACCTCTTCTATGGCAGAAATGACATGTATGCCAGGGATGGGGTTCACTTATCTAGGTCTGGGGTGGGAGCACTGGCAACTGCACTGGAGGGAGCTGTTAGGTCTTTAAACTAGGAATAGTTAGTGGTATGGGTTTTGGCGGAAAAACAGTCAAGTCGCAGTGAAGTAATCTGAGTACTAGGAGAACTAGTAATAGGCAAAAAAAGGTAGATATTGGAAAGCCAGTGGCACAAATTGACATTTTGATGTTCATCTTCAGAAAGGAGCAGGAAGGGTAAAGAGAGAGGAGGGTCTTTAAATATATATTACACAAATAGTCGCAGTGCTAGGAATAGGATGGATGTGTTGAGACTAGTTGCTAGTGCAGGTAACATTGATGTATTTGCCTTAACTGAAACGTGGTTTATTTCAAAAAGTCGGGACATACCTGTGGAATGTCACATTCAGGGTTTTAAAGTGTTCCAAGTAGATAGAAGTGCCGGGAAGGGGAGTGGGGTGGCATTGTATGTCCGAGATCGCTTGAACTGTTTCATAAAAACGGGTATTAAGTCTGAAGTGACACATACAAAGTCTGTTTGGACAGAATTTTCAGAGGGGCATGAAAAATTAATTTTAGGTGTGATATACTGTCCACCAAACTTAGATAGGGACCAGGAGAGACTACTATGGGAGGAAATTGTTAGGGCCACAATGCACAATAATGTAGTAATTCTAGGAGACTTTAACTTTAGTCATATTGACTGGAATTTCTTGACTGGGAATTTAGAATCATACGACTTCTTAGAAGTAGTTCAGGATTGTTTTTTGAAGCAGTTTGTGACAGAACCTACAAGGGGTAATAACCTGCTTGACTTAGTTCTGGCAAACAATGAATCCCTTGTTAATAATTTAGAAGTTTCAGAGGAACTGGCTGCTAGCGACCACAAATCAATTATATTTAGCATTGAATGGAAGTATGATAGTAGGGATAACTCAGTAACAGTCCCAGATTTTCGCTTAGCAGATTTCGATGGGCTTAGAGAACACTTATCATCTGTTGACTGGGGTAACGAAGAGAGCTATCAATATGACAGTTTTCTGAACAGTATACATGAGGCTCCAAGAACGTTTATTCTGTATAAAGAAATTAGATCAAATAGAAATGACGCAAAATGGATGAATAATAGGCTGAAATATCTACTAGGGCATAAGAAAGGAATTTATAGGCGTATCAAAAGTGGTGAGTGTCATCTTATGAATCAGTATATTGACATTAAGAGGGACATTAAAAAGGGGATAAGAAAAGCTAAAAGGGACTATGAAATTAAAGTTGCTAGGGATTCTAAAACTAACCCAAAATTTTTTTCCAGGTATATAGAACAAAAGTCAGAGATAAGATAGGTCTACTTAAAAATAACTATGGGCATCTTAGTGACAAAGAGAATGAAATGTGCTCGATTTTAAATAATTATTATCTCTCGGTTTTTATGCAGGAAGACACTAATAACATTCCAGTAATTAATTTCTAGAGTGGGCCACAAGAAGAAAAATTATGTAACATCACAGTCACTAGTGAATTGGTTGTGAAGCAGATAGACCGACTGAAGCAAAATAAGTCATTGGGTCCTGATGAGGTTTTTTCAAGGGTTCTTAAGGAATGCAAAGTGGAATTCTGTGAACCATTAACTAATATTTTTAATTTATCTCTTCAAACAGGTGTAGTGTCTGACATGTGGAAGATGGCTAATGTGATTCCTATTTTAAAACAAGGGACAAGCCATTACCGTCAAATTACCGCCCAATAATCCTGACCTCAATTGTAGGCAAATTACTAGAGTCAATTATAGCTGAGATTATAAGAAGCCATCTCGATAAGCATAGCTTGATTAATGACTCTCAGCATGGATTCACAAGAGGCCGGTCTTGTCTAACTAATTTATTAACTTTCTTCAGAAAAGCTTTTGAGGCTGTTGACCACGATAAAAAAATTGATATTATTTACTTAGATTTTAGTAAGGCTTTTGATAGAGTTCTGCACCAAAGACTGTTAAAGAAAGTGGCAGCTCATGGCATTGGGGGAAAAGTGCTCTCGTGGGTCGAGTCATGGCTCACAGACAGGAAGCAGAGAGTGTCCATAAAAGGGGTTAAATCCGAGTGGGGATCTGTAACAAGTGGCGTTCCACAGGGATCAGTCTTGGGCCCGTTGTTGTTTATAATATATATCAATGATCTTGATGAGGGTGTTACTAGTGATATTAGCAAATTCGCCGATGACACAAAGATAGGTAGGATAATTGATTAAAACGTAGATGTTAGGGAACTTCAGGAGGATTTAGACAAACTCTACTCTTGGTCAGAAAAGTGGCAGATGCAGTTCAATGTAGATAAATGCAAGGTTCTGAAGCTGGGAGTGTCCATAACCCTCGCACTTATCAGTTAAATAATGTAGAACTTAGCCATACAGATTGCGAAAAGGACTTGGGGGTTATGGTGAGCAGCAACCTTAAACCAAAACAGCACTGCCTAAGTGTACGTAATAAGGCAAATAGATTACTGGGATTTATATCAAGAAGTGAAAGCAACAGAAGTCCAGAGGTTATACTGCAGCTTTATATATCATTAGTAAGGCCTCACCTAGATTATGCAGCTCAATTCTGGTCTCCATATTACAGAATGGACATAAATTCGTTAGAAAACATTCAGTGTAGGATGACTAAATTAATACACAGCATTAGAAATCTTCCTTATGAAGAAAGATTGAAGACTCTTAAGTTACATTCACTTGTTAGACGAAGAATGAGGGGAGACCTGATCGACGTGTATAAGTGGAAGATAGGTATTAATAAAGGGGATATTAACAAGGTCTTGTGGATATCTCTACAAGAGAGAACCCGCAGTAATGGATTTAAATTAGATAAGTTTAGATTTAGAAAGGACATAGGAAAGTATTGGTTTGGAAATAGGGTAGTTGATGAGTGGAACAGTCTACCTAGTTGGGTTATTGAGGCTAGGACTTTGGGTAATTTCAAATTTAGGTTGGTGACGTGTACTTAGCTCTGTGAAGACCTGTTTGTGTGCTCTCTGTGAATCTGAATCAGGATGCCATCTTTTGAGCAACTTTACCAGCAACTGAGAGAAGAGCTCAGAGTTGCTAAGCTGGAGATATGGCGATTAACGGAGGAGAACAAGAGGATTCGTAGTAATCCTCCTGTTGTGAGTCCCCAGGTTAAGAGGGGAGCTTGGTCAGTGGCCAGGCAACATGGAACCAAGCTGAGGATCAAGAAAATGGTTGGAGAGGCAGAAACAATGAGAAACCAGAAGACTACCGTGGAAACTTCCAACCTATTCTCGGAGCTACCTGACGAATGTGAGTGTTCTACTGGGAGTGCCACAACGAGCACCAAAGAAGCATTGGCAGACGTGAGTGAGACATCCCTAGACGCCAAACGAAGACCATCGAGACCGTCTTGACGAATTCTATAAGTGGTGTAATGCCACCTGGCGAATGTGAGTCGACTACTGGGAGCATCACGACGGACGTCACCAAGGAAGATAAAAACATTGTTGTTTTTGGGGATAGCCAGGTTTGGTACATGGATAGGGCATTCTGCTTGAAGGATAGGAGTAGGAGGCAGAGAGTGTGTTTTCCTTGGCCTGGGATGAAGGATATTGTTAGACGTCTGGATGACATCATGAGAGGTAATGGGAGAAATCCTATTATCTGCCTCAGTGCTGGAGGCAACGATGTTGGCAGAAGTAGGAGTGAGGACCTGATTAGCAGGCATAGGTCAGCAATAGAGATAATTAAAAGGAAGGGTGGGAAACCTGTCATATGTGGCATTTTGCCAAGGAGAGGAGTTGGAAATGAATGGTTGTCCAGAGCAATTGGTGTCAATTGCTGGCTGGACAAATACTGTAAGGAAAATGCGGTAACACTCATTGACAACTGGGACCTCTTCTATGGCAGAAATGACATGTATGCCAGGGATGGGGTTCACTTATCTAGGTGTGGGGAGGGAGCACTGGCCAATGCATTGGAGGGAGCTGTTAGGTCTTTAAACTAGGAATAGTTAGTGGTATGGGTTTTGGCGGAAAAACAGTGAAGTCGCAGCGTAGTTATATGAGTACTAGGAGAACTAGTAATAAGCAAAATGAGGTGGATATTGGAAAGCCAGTGGCACTAATTGACAAGAACAGTAATAGGTTTAGTGGAATAACAGAAAGGAGCAGGAAGAGTAAAGACAGAGGAGGGTCTTTAAATATATATTACACAAATAGTTGCAATGCTAGGAATAAGATGGACGAGTTGAGACTAATTGCTAGTGCAGGTAACTTTGATGTATTTGCAATAATTGAGACGTGGTTTAATTCAAAAAGTCGGGACATGCCTGCAGAATGTCACATTCAGGGTTTTAAATTGTCCCAAGTAGATAGAAGTGTCGGGAAGGGGGGTTGTTTGGCATTGTATGTCAGATCGCTTGAACTGTTGCATAAAAACGGGTATTAAGTCTGAAGTAACACATACAGAGTCTGTTTGGATAGAATTTTCAGAGGGGAATGAAAAATTAATTTTAGGTGTGATGTACCGTCCCCCAAATTTAGAGAGGGACCAGGGGAGACTACTATGGGAGGAAATTGTTAGGGCCACAAGGCATGATAATGTAGTAATTCTAGGAGACTTTAACTTTAGTCATATTGATTGGAATTTCTTGACTGGGAATTTAGAATCATACATCTTCTTAGAAGTAGTTCAGGACTGTTTTTTGAAGCAGTTTGTGACAGAACCTACAAGGGGAAATAACCTGCTTGACTTAGTTCTGGCAAACAATAAATCCCTTGTTAATAATTTAGAAGTTTCACAGGAACTGGGAGCTAGCGACCACAAAACAATTACATTTAGCATTGAATGGAAGTATGATAGTAGGGATAACTCAGTAACAGTCCCAGATTTTCGCTTAGCAGATTACAATAGGCTTAGAGAACACTTATCATCTGTTGACTGGGGTAACGAAGAGAGCTATCAATATGACAGTTTTCTGAACACCATACATGCTGCTCAAAGAACGTTTATCCCATATAAAGAAATTAGATCAAATAGAAATGACCCAAAATGGATGAATAATAGGCTGAAATATCTACTAGGGCAAAATAAATGAATTTATAGGCGAATCAAAAGAGGTGAGGATCATCTTGTGAATCAGTATATTGACATTAAGAGGGACATTACATAGAGGATAAGAAAAGCCAAAAGGGACTGTGAATTAAAGTTGCTAGGGATTCTAAAACTAACCCAAAAAGTTTTTTCCAGGTATATAGAACAAAAGTCAGAGATAAGATAGGTTCCCTTAAAAATAACTATGGGCATCTTACTAACAAATAGAATGAAATGTGCTCGATTTTAAATAATTATTTTCTCTCGGTTTTTACACAGGAAGACACTAATAATATTCCTGTAATTAATTTTTATAGTGGGCCAGAAGAAGATAAATTATGTAACATCACAGTCACTAGTGAAGTGGTTGTGAAGCAGATAGACCGACTGAAGCAAAATAAGTCACTGGGTCCTGATGAGGTTTTTTCAAGGGTTGTTAAGGAATGCAAAATGGAAGTCTGTGAACCATTAACTAATATTTTTAATTTATCTCTTCAAACAGGTGTAGTGTCTGATATGTGGAAGATGGCTAATGTAATTCCAATTTTTAAAACAGGGGACAAGTCGTTACCATCAAATTACCGCCCAATAAGCCTGACCTAAATTTTAGGCAAGTTACTAGAGTCAATTATAGCTGAGATTATAAGAAGCCATCTCGATAAGCATAGTTTGATTAAAGATACTCAGCATGGATTCACAAGAGGCCTGTCTTGTCTAACTAATTTGTTAACTTTCTCCAGTAAAGCTTTTGAGGCTGTTGACCACGATAAAGAATTTGATATTATTTACTTAGATTTTAGTAAGGCATTTGTTAGAGTTCCGCACCAAAGACTGTTAAAGAAAGTAGCAGCTCATGGCATTGAGGGAAGGATGCTCTCGTAGATCGAATCATGGCTCACAGACAGGAAGCAGAGAGTGTCCATAAATGGGGTTAAATCCGAGTGGGGATCAGTAACAAGTGGCGTTCCACAGGGATCAGTCTTGGGCCCGTTGTTGTTAATAATATATGTCAATGGTCTTGATGAAGGAATTACTAGTGATATGAGCAAATTCGCCGATGACACAAAGATAGGTAGGATACTTGATTCAAACGTAGATGCTAGGGAACTTCAGGAGGATTTAGACAAACTCTACTCTTGGTCAGAAAAGTGGCAGATGCAGTTCAATATAGATAAATGCAAGGTTGTGAAGCTCGGGAGTGTCCATAACCCTAGCATTTATAAGTTAAATGATGTAGAACTTAGCCATACAGATTGCAAAAAGGAATCGGGGGTTATGGTGAGCAGCAACCTTAAAGCAAGACAGCAATGCCTAAGCATACATAATAAGGCAAATAGATTACATAAGAACATTAGAACATAAGAAAGGAGGAACACTGCAGGAGGCCTGTTGGCCCATACTAGGCAGGTCCTTTACAATTCATCCTTCTAACGAAACATTTGTCCAACCCAATTTTCAATGCTACACAAGAAAGAAGCTGTGGTGTGAATGTCACACTTAAATCCAACCCCTCCCACTCATGTACTTATCCAACCTAAATTTGAAACTACCCAAAGTCCTAGCCTCAATAACCCAACTAGGTAGACTGTTCCACTCATCAACTACCCTATTTCCAAACCAATACTTTCCTATGTCCTTTCTAAATCTAAACTTATCTAATTTAAATCCATTACTGCGGGTTCTCTCTTGGAGAGATATCCTCAAGACCTTGTTAATATCCCCTTTATTAATACCTATCTTCCACTTATACACTTCGATCAGTCTCCCCTATTCTTCGTCTAACAAGTGAATGTAAACTTAAGAGTCTTTCAATCTTTCTTCATAAGGAAGATTTCTAATGCTATGTATTAATTTAGTCATCCTACGCTGAATGTTTTCTAACGAATTTATGTCCATTCTGTAATATGGAGACCAGAATTGAGCTGCATAATCTAGGTGAGGCCTTACTAATGATGTATAAAGCTGCAGTATGACCTCTGGACTTCTGTTGCTTACACTTCTTGATATAAATCCCAGTAATCTATTTGCCTTATTACGTACGCTTAGGCACTGCTGTCTTGGTTTAAGGTTGCTGCTTACCATAACCCCCAAGTCATTTTTGCAATCTGTATGGCTAAGTTCTTACATATTTTAACTTATAAGTGCTAGGGTTATGGACACTCCCGAGCTTCAGAACCTTGCATTTATCTACATTGAACTGCATCTGCCACTTTTCTGACCAAGAGTAGAGTTTGTCTAAATCCTCCTGAAGTTCCCTAACATCTACGTTTGAATCAATTATCCTACCTATCTTCGTGTCATCGGCGAATTTGCTCATATCACTAGTAATTCCTTCATCAAGATCATTGATATATATTATAAACAACAACGGGCCCAAGACTGATCCCTGTGGAACGCCACTTGTTACTGATCCCCACTCGGATTTAACCCCATTTATGGACACTCTCTGCTTCCTGTCTGTGAGCCATGATTCGATCCACGAGAGCACTCTTCCTCCAATGCCATGAGCTGCTACTTTCTTCAACAGTCTTTGGTGCGGAACTCTATCAAATGCCTTACTAAAATCTAAGTAAATAATATCAAATTCTTTATCGTGGTCAACAGCCTCAAAAGCTTTACTGAAAAAAGTTAATAAATTAGTTAGACAAGACGGCCTCTTGTGAATCCATGCTGAGTATCATTAATCAAGCTATGCTTATCGAGATGGCTTCTTATAATTTGAGCTATAATTGACTCTAGTAATTTGCCTACAATTGAGGTCAGGCTTATTGGGCGGTAATTTGACGGTAACGACTTGTCCCCTGTTTTAAAAATAGGAATTACATTAGCCATCTTCCACATATCAGACACTACACCTGTTTGAAGAGATAAATTAAAAATATTAGTTAATGGTTCACAGACTTCCATTTTTCATTCCTTTAGAACCCTTGAAAAAACCTCATCAGGACCCGGTGACTTATTTTGCTTCAGTCGGTCTATCTGCTTCACAACCATTTCACTAGTGACTATGATGTTACATAATTTATCTTCTTCTGGCCCACTATAAAAATTAATTACCGGAACACTACTAGTGTCTTCCTGTGTAAAAACCGAGAGAAAATAATTATTTAAAATCGAGCACATTTCATTCTCTTTGTCAGTAAGATGCCCATAGTTATTTTTAAGGGGACCTATCTTATCTCTGACTTTTGTTCTATATACCTGGAAAAAACTTTTTGGGTTAGTTTTAGAATCCCTAGCAACTTTAATTTCATAGTCCCTTTTAGCTTTTCTTATCCCCTTTTTAATGTCCCTCTTAGTGTCAATATACTGATTCATAAGATGACCCTCGCCTCTTTTGATACGCCTATAAATTCCTTTCTTATGCCTAGTAGATATTTCAGCCTATTATTCATCCATTTTGGGTCATTTCTATTTGATCTAATTTCTTTATAAGGGATAAATGTTCTTTGAGCAGCATGTATTGTGTTCAGAAAACTGTCATATTGATAGCTCTCTTCGTTACCCCAATCAACAGATGATAAGTGTTCTCTAAGCCCATCGTAATCTGCTAAGCGAAAATCTGGGACTGTTACTGAGTTATCCCTACTATCATACTTCCATTCAATTCTAAATGTAATTGATTTGTGGTCGCTAGCACCCAGTTCTTCTGAAACTTCTAAATTATTAACAAGGGATTCATTGTTTGCCAGAACTAAGTCAAGCAGGTTATTACCCCTTGTAGGTTCTGTCACAAACTGCTTCAGAAAACAATCCTGAACTACTTCTAAGAAGTCGTATGATTCTAAATTCCCAGTCAAGAAATTCCAATCAATATGACTAAAGTTAAAGTCTCCTAGAATTACTACATTATCGTGCCTTGTGGCCCTAACAATTTCCTCCCATAGTAGTCTTCCCTGGTCCCTATCTAAATTTGGGGGACGGTATATCACACCTAAAGTTAATTTTTCATGCCCCTCTGAAAATTCTATCCAAACAGACTGTATGTGTTACTTCAGACTTAATACCCGTTTTAATGCAACAGTTCAAGCGATCTCGGACATACAGTGCCACCCCACCCCCCTTCCCGATACTTTTATCTACTTGGAACAATTTGAAACCCTGAATGTGACATTCTGCAGGCATGTCCCGACTTTTTGAATTAAACCACGTCTCAGTAATGGCAAATACATCTATGTTACCTGCACTAGCAACTAGTCTCAACTCGTCCTTCTTATTCCTAGCACTGCGACTATTTGTGTAATATATACTTAAGGACCCTCCTTTCTCTTTATCATTCCTGCTCCTTTCTGTTATTCCACTAATCTTATTACTGTCCTTGTCAATTAGTGCCACTGGCCTTCCGATATCCACCTCATTTTGCCTATTACTAGTTCTCCTAGTACTCATATTACTACCCTGAGACTTCACAGTTTTCCTGCAGAAACCCATACCACTAACTATTCCTAGTTTAAAGACCTAACAGCTCCCTCCACTGCGTTGGCCAGTGCTCCCACCCCACACCTAGACAAGTGAACCCCATCCCTGGCATACATGTCATTTCTGCCATAGAAGAGGTCCCAGTTGTCAATGAATGTTACCGCATTTTCCTTACAGTATTTGTCCAGCCAGCAATTGACACCAATTACTCTGGACAACCATTCATTTCCAACTCCTCTCCTTGGCAAAATGCCACATATGACAGGTTTCCCACCCTTCTTCCTAATTATCTCTATTGCTGACCTATACCTGCTAATCAGGTCCTCACTCCTACATCTGCCAACATCGTTACCTCCAGCACTGAGACAGATAATAGGATTGCTCCCATTACCTCTCATGATGTCATCCAGACGGCTAACAATATCCTTCATCCCAGCCCCAGGAAAACACACTCTCTGCCTCCTACTCCTATCCTTCAAACAGAATGCCCTATCCATGTACCTAATCTGACTATCCCCAACAACAACAATGTTTTTACCTTCCTTGGCGTCGTCCCTAGTGATGCTCCGAGTAGTCGACTCAAATTCGCCAGGTAGCATTACACCACTTGTAGAATTCGTCATGACATTCTCGATGGTCTTCGTTGGGGTTTCTAGGGATGTCTCACTCACGTCTGCCAATGCTTCCTTGGTGCTCGTTGTGGCATTCCCAGTAGAACACTCACATTCGTCAGGTAGCACCGAGAATGAGTTGGAAGTTTCCACGGCAGTCTTCTGGTTTCTCGTTGTTTCTGCCTCTCCAACCGTTTTCTTAATCTTCAGCTTGGTTCCATGTTGCCCGACCACTGACCAAGCTCCCCTCTTAACCTGGGGACTCACAACAGGAGGATTACTACGAATCCTCTTGTTCTCCTCCGTTAATCGCCGTATCTCCAGTTTAGCAACTCTGAGTTCTTCTCTCAGCTGCTGGTAAAGCTGCTCAAGAGAGGGCATCCTGGTTCAGATTCACAGAGAGCACACAAACAGGTCTTCACAGAGCTAAGTACACGTCAGAGTACCTCACAAGAGACTCTTAAGAAAAGTGGCAGCTCATGGTATAGGAGGTAAAGTTCTAGCATGGATTGAGGCATGGCTTACCAATAGAAAGCAGAGAGTTACCATTAATGGAGTGAAATCTGAATGGGGATTAGTCACTAGTGGCGTTCCACAGGGATCGGTTTTGGGCCCTCTCTTGTTCATAATTTACATTAATGACCTTGATGAAGGGATTACTAGTGACATGAGTAAGTTTGCTGATGATACAAAGATAGGCCGTATAATTCACTCTGAGGAGGATATCAATGAACTCCAGGACGATTTGAACAAATTGGTGACTTGGTCTGAGAAATGGCAGATGAAGTTTAATGTGGATAAGTGTAAGGTACTTGCCCTTGGTAATGAAAATAACCTTTGAAGCTATAATCTAGGTGAAGTAGAGCTTGGTCATACAGAATGTGAAAAAGACTTGGGAGTCATGGTAAGCAGAAATCTAAAGCCAAGACAGCAGTGCCTCAGTGTGCGCAACAAGGCCAACAGATTACTTGGATTTATCTCAAGAAGTATAAGTAACAGAAGTCCAAAAGTTATTTTACAGCTCTATACATCACTAGTGAGGCCTCATTTAGATTATGCTGTTAGGTAAGACACATATGCAACAGTTAGGTATCTTTATTGTGAAACGTTTCGCCTACACAGTAGGCTTCTTCAGTCAAGTACAGAAAAGTTGATAGAAGCAGAAGATACTTGAAGACGATGTAATCAGTCCATCACCCTTAAAGTTTTGAGGTGGTCAGTCCCTCAGTCTGGAGAAGAGCATTGTTCCATAGTATGAAACAAGCATATTGTTTCATACTATGGAACAATGCTCTTCTCCAGACTGAGGGACTGACCACCTCAAAACTTTAAGGGTGATGGACTGATTACATCGTCTTCAAGTATCTCTGCTTCTATCAACTTTTCTGTACTTGACTGAAGAAGCCTACTGTGTAGGCGAAACGTTTCACAATAAAGATACCTAATTTTGCTATGTGTCTTCCCTAAAAAACCCTGTCGGTATTTTAACCTTTAATGTTAAAGACATTGATATTATTAAAAAAACAACGGGCCCAAGACGCCCCTGTGGAATCCACTTGTTACTGACCCCCCACTGGGTTTTAACCCCATTTTGGACATCTTGTTTCTGTCTGTGAGCCAGATTCGACCCACGAGAGCACTCTTCCCCAATGCCATGAGTGTACTTTCTTCAACGTCTTTGGTGTGGAATCTATCAAAATGCCTTACTAAAATCTAAGTAAATAATATCAATTCTTTTCGGGTCAACACCCCTCAAAAGCTTTACTGAAAAAATTTTAATAAATTAGTTAGACAGCCCGGCCTTTTGTGAATCCATGTGATATCTTTAATAAAGCTATGCTTATCGAGATGCCTTTTTATAATTTGAGTAAAATTGACTCTAGTAATTTGCCTAAAATTGAGGTCAGGTTATTGGGGGGAAATTTGACGGTAACGACTTGTCCCCTTTTTTAAAAAATAGGAATTACATTAGCCATTTTCCCACTATCAGACACACCTGTTTGAAAGATAAATTAAAAAATTTAGTTAATGGTTTACGCTTCCATTTTGCTTTCCTTTAAAACCCCTTGAAAAACCTCATCAGGCCCCCGGTGTTTATTTTGTTCAGTTGGGCTATCTGCTTCACAAACCCTTTCACTATTTACTATGATGTTACTAAATTTTTCTTCTTCTGGCACACTATAAAAATTAATTACCGGAATATTTTAGTTCTTCCTGTGTAAAAACCGAGAGAAAAAAAATTATTTAAAAACGAGCACATTTCTTCTCTTTGTCAGTAAGATGCCAATAGTTATTTTTTAAGGGGACCTATCTTATCTTGACTTTTGTTCTATATACCTGGAAAAAAAATTTTTGGGTTAGTTTTTGAAAATCCCCAGCAACTTTAATTTTCATGCCCTTTTAGCTTTTTTTATCCCCCTTTTTTAAGTCCCCTTGTGTCATTTTTGATTTATAAGATGACCCTCGCCTTTTTGTACGCCTATAAATTCCTTTCTTATGCCCCAGTAGAATTTTTGCCTATTTTCACCATTTTGGGCATTTCATTTGATCTAAATTTTTTATAAGGGGTAAATGTTTTTTGAGCAGCAGTATTGTGTTCAGAAAACTGTCATTTGATAGCTCTCTTCGTTACCCCAGTCAAACGAGATAAATGTTCTCTAAGCCCATCGTAATTTTGCTAAAGGGAAAAGGGTGTTACTGGTTATCCCCACTATCATACTTCCCTTCAATTCTAAATGTAATTGATTTGTGGTCGCTAGCACCCCTTCTTTTTGAAACTTCTAAATTATTAAGAAGGGATTTATTGTTTGCCGAACTCAGTAAGCAGGTTATACCTTGTGGTTCGTCACAAACTGCTTTTGAAAACAAAACCTGAACTACTTTAAGAAGTCGATGATTCTAAATTCCCGTCAAGAAAATTTCCGTCAAAATGACTAAAATTAAAAAACTCCCAGAATTCTACATTATCGTGCCTTGTGGCCCTAACAATTTCCTCCCATAGTAGCTTCCCCGGTCCCCATCTAAAATTTGGGGAGGTATATCACACCTAAAGTTATTTTTCATGCCCCTCTGAAAAAATTTTATCCAAAAAGACTTTTTTTCTT
>NC_069415.1:54920715-54986687 GCF_026875155.1 Cherax quadricarinatus
TAGGAAGCTATCTGATGAATTGTTGTTGTTTGGGACACAGGGGACCAACACATGTTTGGTTTAATGCCCCTTTTAAGCCCTTCCCAGGTTTCCACTTAATGGTAATTTATCTAAGTTTCTTTTTGGCCAGGTTATTTTAAATTTTAGAGCCATGAAGTAGGTATGGCAAATTCCCCCAAATTTTTGCAAAAATTTCTTGCCAAAAAAATTATCCTTTCCCTCATGTAGGAAATCCCCAAATTTTCCTAGGTATGGTAGGATTTTAGAGTTTTTGCAAAAATTTCTCCTTCCCTTTCCAAAAGCCCCCTTTAAAGTGGACTCAAAGTAAAATGGTTTCTATAAACCCAAAAACTCACCCTTTCTAGCCCCTATTTCATGTCTCCAAATTTCCCTCCAACCTTTTCCTTACAGGTGATGGGGGGGTTTAGGGAAGTATTTCCCTGAAATCGGGGGACGATGTGTTGCAGCT
Source organism: Cherax quadricarinatus (assembly GCF_026875155.1). Classification (NCBI taxonomy): domain Eukaryota; kingdom Metazoa; phylum Arthropoda; class Malacostraca; order Decapoda; family Parastacidae; genus Cherax; species Cherax quadricarinatus. The sequence continues at coordinate 54,921,185 of NC_069415.1, forward strand.
GTGGCGTACTATTGGGCCCAAAGTACCAGTCCCCCCAGAGAACCTACCCACTTTGAAAAAAGGCCCTCCCCCTGGTTTGGCCTTGGGAACTTTTTGAGATTTTGGGGGCCAGACTTGCAGGTGGCACAGTTACACCGCCCAAAACCCCCTTTATTTTACATTCAACAATGAAAAAACAAACAAGAATTATGAGGGGGTTCATCAGGCTACACCCCATAACCTTCTTTTTAAACAATTGCGGGCCCAAGAAAAAAAATGGTGATTTTTTATAAAGAGGTTAGCATTCTATTTATTGGTTAGGATTTTTAGGGCCCTTTGGTAAACAGGTTTATGCCCTTTTCTCCCCCTTTTGTATATAATGAGTATTTAATGTTGTGATTATCTTTTTTTAACGAGATGATGCTAAACTGCTACCGTCCGCAGTATCCTTAGAGACCTACATGAAAGCTCATACAGTCTCTGAGTCTCGCTGTACAGTTAAGAGAGTTTGGCTTATGTCGCTGAATAAATTGAGCTCTAATCTTAAGATTTGGAATGGTAGAGAGAAAAGTGGTCCATTATTTCGGCCATGCAGGCGCACATTTACCATTTGGAGGTGAAGCCTAGATCCTGATCCTTTCTCGGGGGGTGTTGCATGCAACGAATGGTAACCTTTACATTCGAGCATGTGAAACGATACTTAAAAAGGCACCTCCTCCCCAACCAGGCCCGAACCAGTAACTAATAGGTCGAGCAATCAGGCCCCATCGGTCAGATCAATTTCTAGTTCAAACCAATCATATTATGAATCTGGGAATTTTCTGGAAGTGACGTGGATACCGCTCACATTACACACCCCATTTCATTTTCACCCAGCTTAACCGCTGTCCGTTCTGTAACCCAAGCTGTGTCTCCTCTCTTGCTTCTTGATTTAAACCATGTTGTACACTTTTTTCCAGTTTAGTGACTTTAACCTCACTTGTAAATACGTATAATTCACACTTGGTGAGAAATATAAGTCAAAAGTCATTCAACAGGCCTTTTTAGTTCCTGGATTAATGAGTAACAAACACGTTTTCGAAAATAGTTTGGATCTGAAACCTGGCTGTATTATCTCCCTCAAACATCTCAGGGGACATATACTGGATGGAAACAGGGTTGAAGAGACAGAATCATTGCAAGATCTACACATATAACAAGGGATCTAATGCGCAATAAATATCAGGCTAGACAATCTGAATACCAGAAATACAACTATATCGACATGCAAAGAGAATTCTATATACCTTACAGAAAAACCCTCCACAACACAACAAACACTACCAGACTACACACCATCAACACGCACTCCCTAACAGAATCCCTGAGAAATTTCCATTCCCTGAGCCAAGATTCTGCAGGATCTCCCCGAGAGACAGAGTATTGTACCTACTTAAACCATCTTATGGTCCACAACAAGAGACAATAATAACTCAATTTATATGAGAATTTACTGCAACACAATCTCTAGAAGCTTACAACATAACGTTCGTATCATCTTCTAACACCTATACAGGACACACAACACTAGAAAACATGAGCAAGTCCAATCAACATCTCCAGGGCAGAAACACACATAAAGACAACTTGCAACCACAACCTTACATCAAGCCAACTTGCAACACCAAACCTACAACTCCAACAACACCTTGCGAACCCACCGACCTACATCAAACACCTTGCAAACCAGACCACCTTAACATCAAGCACCTTGCAACCTACACCCACATTTCAGAGCATGCAAGCGATCTTGCAGACCACCACCTAATCAAGCACTTTGCAACCTCGCGACCTACAGCAAGGCACTCGTTGGCTCCAATCACCTAACATCATGCACCTTGCAACCACCATCTAAACTCAAGGCACCAAGCTAAACCACCACCCTACATCAAGCACACTTAGCAAAAACACCGACCGAAATCAATACGAATACACCTACAACCACCTCCTACATCAAGCATCTGCAACCAACACCATATCAGCACTTGCAACCTTACCACCCTACACTAGCACCTTGCAACACAACCAACCTACATCCAAGCCCTTGCACCACCAGCTAAATCACCGCACCAGCTACCACCACCTACATCAAGCACCATTGCAACCACCACCGAAATCAAACACACCTTTACAACACACCACCTTCAGCAAGCACCGTACATACCACCACCTCCCAGAAAGCACCTTACAACCACCACCTTTCAGCAATCACACTTAACAAACCACCACCTTCAGCGAAGCACCTTACAACCACTACCTTCCAGATAGCCCTTTTCACAAACCTCCACCTTCAGCAAACACCAATTACAACCACGCACCTTCACAGCCAGCAGCCTTACACCACCACACTTCAAGCAAGCACCTTACAACCACTACCGTTCAATCAATCTTTCCAAGCACGCTTACAACTCACCACCTTCATCATGCACCTACAACACAGTCACCTTCAGTCAAGCACATACAACCGCGCCACCTTCGACAAGCCCTTTACAACACATCACCTTCACAAGCAAACCTACAGACGCACCACCTTCTGCAAGCACAATTCTACAACAACCACCTTCAGCAAGCACCTGTACAACCCCACCAACCTACCAGGCAACAACCTAACACCCACATACCTTTCAGCAAGCAAACCTCTCTACAACCACCCCTTCACACGCACCTTACAACCCCCACCTACAGCAATCACCTTACTACCACAACACCAACAGCAAAGCACCTTACAACCATCACCTTAATGCAACACCTTACAACCACGACCTCAGCAAGCACCTTCTACAAACCATCCACCTACAGCAGAACCTTACAAACCCTCACACCTCATCAGCAACTTACAACGCAAGAATCCGATCAGCAAGCACCTACAAAACCCCATCACCTACAGCAAGAACCCATACAACATTCACCTTCAGCAAGCACCTTACAACAAATGTAAAAAACCGAAAACACAATAAGACAATTCAAATGGATACAACCACCCCACTTTCGGCAAGCACCTTACAACCACCAGACACCTTCCGCCACCAACCTTACAACCACCACCTACAACAGCACCTTACAAACAGCGCCAACGAAATCAACACCTTACAACCCCCACCTACAGCAAGCAGCCTATAAACCACACCTACACAACCACCTTAACAACCATCACCTCCAGACAAGCACCATTACAACCACCATAAACCTTCAGCCAACACCTTACAACCACCACCTACAGAAAGCGCACCTTAACAACCATCAACCTTCAGCAAGCACCTTCTACAACCACCAACCTGAGCAGCACCGTTACAACCACCACCTACATCAAGCACCTGCAACCACCACAATCAGTAAGCACCTTAACCAACCACCCTACACAAGCACACTTACAACCATCACGCTCAGCAAAGCACCTTACAACCACCACCTACATCAAGGCACCTAGCAACCACCACCTTCAAGAAGCACCTTAACAACCACCACCTACAGCAAGCACCTTAAAACCATCACGCTCAGCAAGCACCTTACCAACACCACCTCAGCCAGCACCTAACAACCACCACCTACAGCAACACCTTAACAACTCAACACTCAGCAAGCACTTACAACCACACACCTACACAAGCCCCTTACACCACCTTCAGCAAGCACCTTACAACACACCTTTCAGTCAATACACCTACAAACCACCTAACCTACAGCAAGCACCTTGACAACCATGCCACCTTCACAAGCACCATCTCACAACCGCACCCCTTACAGCAAGCATCTTATCTTACACAACCAAATCACCTTCAGCAAACACCTTACAGACCATCACCTTCAAAAGCACTCTTAACAACCATCACCTCAGCAGCACCTTACAACCACCACCTTTCAGCAAAGGCACCTTACAACCACAACTACACAAGGCACCTTACAACCATCACCATATCAGCAGACACCTTTACAACATCACCTGTTCAGCAAGACACCTGTACAACCATCACCTTCAGCAAGCACCTTACAAACCATCACCTCCCACAAGCACCGCATACAAGCCACCACGTACACAAGCACACTTACAACCACGCACCCTTCACAAGCACTTACAAACACACCACCATTCAGAGCAAGCACCTTACAACCACCACCTTCAGACAAGACCTTTCAACCACCACCTTCACAAACACCTTTTACATTCCACACACCAACACAAGCACCTTAACAACCATCCCCAACAAACCTTTCATCAAGCATCCTTTACAACCACACCCCCCACTCTCACAAGCACCTTACAACCACCACCTTCTCAAGCAGTACCTACAACCATTCACCTTCTCAGTGCAAATTCACATTAACAACCGATCACCTTCACAAGCCCTTACAACCATCACCCTTCACAAGCACCTGACAACCACCACCTTCAACAAGCACTATAAAACCAACCACCCTTCAGCAAGCACCTTACAACCACCACACTTCAGCAGCACCTACAACCATTCACCTTCACAAGCACCTTACAACGTCACCTTCAGCAACGCGCACCTTACAATCATACACCTCCAGCAAGGCACCTTATCAACCAGCACCTTCAAGCAAGCACCTTACAACCATCACCTTACTCAGCAAAGCATCTCTTACAACCGTCACCTCCGCAAGCACCTTACTACCAATACCTTCAGCTTAGCACCTTACAACAATCACCTTCAGCAAGCACCTTACAACCACCACCGCAAAATATCACAAGCACCTTACCAAACCACCACCTACACAACCAACCATACAACCACACCTTCAGCAAGCACCGTACAACCACCAACACCTTCAGGCAAGCCCTTACATAAACCACCACATACAGAAATAACCTTACAACCATCACCTTCTCAGCAAGCACCTTAAACAACACACCTCCTTGAGCATAGCACCTTACCATAAACCACCCACCTACATCAAGCACTTGCAAAAACCACCCCTTCAGAAGCAACCTTACAACAAACACCACCACCTACAGCAAGTCACCTTACAAACACATCACGCTCAAGCAAACGCCACCGTAACAACCCCACCTACATCAACACACTTGCAACCATCCACCTTCATGAAGCACCCTTACAACCACGCACACTACCAGCAAGCACCTTACAACCCTACACGCTCAGCAAGCACCTTACCACCAACCACCATTCAGACATGCACCGTACAACCACCACCTACAGCAAGCACCTTACCACGCACCAACCTACAGCAAAGCACCTTACGCACCACCACCATCAGCACACGCACCTTACATACCACCACCTTCAAGCAAACACCTACAACACCACCTACAGCAAGCACCTTACAACAATCCATCACCCTTCAGCAAAGACCTTACAACCATCACTTCAGAGCAAGCACCTTACAACCATCACCTTCAGCAAGAACACCTTACAACCAATCACCTTCACAAACACCTTATCAACCATCACCTTCAGAAAGCACACCTTACAACATCATCCTTCACAAGACACCTTACAACCACCACTCAGCAAGCACCCTTACAACCACACAATCAGCAAGAACCTTACAAAACCATCACCTTCAGCAAGCACCTTAACAAACCATCACCATCCAGCAAACCACCTTACATAACCACACCTTCACAAGCACCTATCACCATCACCTTCAGCACAACACCTTACAGCCACACACTTACAGCAAGCACCTTACAAACCCCACCTTCAGTAAGCAGCACCTGCAACCACCACCTTCACGCAAGCACCTTACAACCACCACCTCTCAGACAGGCCCCATTACAAAACCAACCACCTCGCGACAAACACCTTAAAAACCACCACCTCACAGCAAGCACCTATACTAACACAAACCATCACCTTCATGCAAGTCACCTTACAAAACCACCACCTTCAGCAAGTAGCACCTTACAACAACACAACTCTTGCAGCAAGCACCTCAACATACCAACACCTTCAGCAAGCCACCTTAACAACCATACACCTCAGCAAGCACAGCTTACAAACCATCATCCTTCACAAGCACCTTACAACACACCTAACCTTCAGCAAAGCACCTTAAAACAACCAACTCAGCAAGCACCTTACAACCACCAACCTTCAGCAGCACCTTAACAACCACACCTTCAGCACGCACCTTACAACCATCACCTTCAGCAAGCACCTTATTCAATAACATCAACGTGCTCTTCATCAAGCACCTTACAAAACCACACACACTTCAAGCAAACACCTTCAACCACCACCTTCAGCAAGCAACCTTACAAACCACCACCTACAGCAAGCAGCCTTACAACCATCACCTTCAGCAAGCACCTTACAAACCATCACCTTCAGCAAGCACCTTACAACCGTACATCCTCAGCAGCACTTACAAGACCACCACCTTCAGCAAGCACCTTACAACAATCACCTTCATGCAAGCACCTTACAACCATCACCTTCAGCAGAGCGACCCATACAACCAACCCCTTCAAGCAAGCACCTTACCTAACCATCAACCTTCAGGAAGCAACTCTTACAAACAACCACTCTCTCCTTCACACCGTACAACCACCACCTACAGCATGCATCCTTACACCACCACCTACAGCAAGCACCTACAACCACCCCACCTCAGCAAGCACGCTTAACAACCACCACCCTACAGCAAGCACCTTACATCGAAGCACATGGAAGAAGTTCTGTCACGAAGTAACAGGAAGACAGTTCTGCTGAAGAACTGGAAGAAGTTCTGCATGAAGAACGCAGAAGTAGCTGCATGAAGAACGGAAGAAGTTCTGCAAGAAGAACTGGAATAAGTTCTGTCATGAAGCAACCTGCGAAGAGAGTCTGACATGAAAGAACTGGAAAGAGAGTTCTGACATGAAAGAACTGAAGAAGTTCTGAGCATGAAGAACTGAGAAGAAATTCGGGCACGTAGAAATGGAAGAAGGATCTGCAAACGAAGGAACTGTAATAAAGTTCTGTATGAAGAACTGGAAGAAAGTTCTCATGCAAGACACTGGGAAGAATTCTGCATTAAAACTGGAACAGAAGTTGCTGCATGAAGAAAAACTGGAAGAAGATTCTGCATGAAGCAACCTGGAAGAAGTTCTGCATGAAAGAACTGGAAGAAGACTCTGCAAGGAGAAACTGGAAGAAGTGCAGCATAAGAACTGAAGAAGTTTCTGCATGAAGAACTGGAAGAAGTTCTGCATGAAGAACTGAAGAAGTTCCATGAAGAACTGGAAGGAAGTTCCGCTTGAACAACTGGAATAAGTATGCAGAAGAAACTGGAAGAAGTTCTAGTCATGAATAACTGGAAGAAGTTCTGCATGAAGACTCAGGGGAGAGAAGTTCTGCATGAAGAACTGGAAGAATTCTGCATGAAGAACTTGAAAGCAAGTTCTGCATGAAGAACTGGAAGAAAGTTCTGCATGATCGGAAAAGTTTATTCTGCATGAAGAACTGGAAAAGTTTCTGCATGAAGAACTGGAAAGAAAATTCTGCATGAAGAACTGGAATAAGTTCTGGCATGAAGAACTGGAATCGAAGTTCTGCAATGAAGAACTCGAAGGTTCTGCATGAAGCAACTGGAAGATACCTGTCATGAAGGACTGGAATAAAGTTCTGCATGAAGCGCGAACTGAGTAAGAAAGTTCGCATGAGAGAACTGGAAGAAGTTCTGACATGAAGAAACTGAAGAAAAAGTTCTGCGCCTGAAGAACTGTAAAGAAAGTTCGTGCATGAAGAAACGGAAGAAGTTCATGCAATGAAAACTGGAAGAAGTTCTGCAAGAAGAACCTGGAAGACGTTCCCAAGGAGAAATTGGAAGAAGTGGTCAGCATGAGACTGGAAAGAGTTCAGCAGATAACTTGAAGAAGTCCTACTGCATGAAGAACTGGAAGAAGTACTGTCGTGGAGAACTGGAAACAAGTTCGGCATGAAGACAACTGGAAGAAGTTCTGCTTGAGAACTCAGAAGAAGTTTCTGCACATGAAGAACTGGAACAAAGTTCTGCTTGGAGAACTGGAAAAGTCAGCTCTCTGAGAACTGAAGAAGTAACTTCATGAAAAACTGGAAGAAGTTCTGCAAGATAGAACTGGAAAGAAGATTTCTACAGAAGACACAACTGGAAAGAATGTTCTGCATGAAGAAATGAAAGAAAACAACGATTCTGCATGTAGAACTGGAAGAAAGTTCTCTGCAGACAGCACTGGAAGAAGTTCTGCAGAAGAACTGGAAGAAGTTTCTGATACATGGAGATACTCTGCGTAAGAAGAATTCTGACAATGGAGACTGCGGAAGAATCTCTCTGCATGAGAACTGAAAGAAGTTCTGCAATGGAGAACTGAAGACTCCTGCATGGAGAACTGAAGAAATTCCTGCTGAATGAACTACGAAGAATCTCTGCATGAAGAACTGGAGAAGTTCTCCATGGAAAAACTGGAAGCAGTCTCATAAAGACACTGCAGAATTTCTGCATGAAGAACTGGAAGAAGTCTCTTCTGCATAAGTAAACAACTGGAAGTGTTCTGCAATGAAGAACTGGAAGAAGTTCTACGCATGAAGAAAGACACAACGTGGAAGAACGTTCAGCATGGAGAAACTGGAAGAAGTTTCTGCAAGGCGAACATGAAGAAGTTCAGGCATGAGACTGGCAGAAGTTCTGCCATGGAGAAGCTGGAAGAAGATTTCCGCATGAAGAAACATGGAAGTAGTTCCGCATAAGAACTGGAAAAGTTATGCATGAAGAACTGTATAGAAGTTCTTGCATGAAAGAAACTGGGAAGGAAGTTCCTGCATGAAGAACTGGAAGGAAGTTACTGCATGAAGAACTGTAAGAAGGTTCCGCATGAAGAAAACCTGGTGAAGAAGTTCTGACATGAAGAACTGGAAGAAGCGTTACTTGCATGAACTGGAAGAAGTTTCTGCATGAAGAACTGGAAGACAGTTCTGCATGAAGAACTGGAAACAGAAGATTTCTGCATGAAGAACTGAAAGAAGTACTGCATGAAAGAATCTGAAGAAGCGCTCAGCATGAAGAACTAGGAAGAAGTTCCTGCATGAAATACACTGAAGAAGTTCTGCATGAAGAACTTGGAATAAGTTACATGGCATGAAGAACTGGAAAAGTTCTGCATGAAGAGCTGGAAGCAAGTTACTGATGAAGACTGGAGGAAGATTCATGCTTGGAAGACGGAAAGAAGTTCTGCATGAAGAACACAGGAAGAGTTCTGCATGAAAGAACAGGAAGAAAGTTCGCAGCATGAGAATTGGAAGAAGTTCTGGCAGTGGAGAACTGGAAAAAGGTACAGCATGAAACTTGAAGAAGTTCTGCATGAAGAACTGAAAAAGTTCATAGCATATGGAGAACTGGAAGAAGGTTCTGACTTGAAAAGAACTGGAAGATGTTCTGCTGTGGAGGGAACGTGAGGTAACAACTATTCTCTGACATGAAGAACTGAAGATGTTCTGCTATGGAGACATAGTCTGGATGAAGTTTCTTGGGCGGTGAAGAACTGGAAGATTTCTGCATGAGAGAACTCACAAGAAAGTCGCTATGAAGCAACTGGAAGAAGTTTCTACGGAAGAAACCTGGAAAAGTTCTGCATGACGAAAACTGGAACATGTTCTAACTGCAATGAAGAACTGTAAGAAGTCTTCTGCATGAAGAACTGGAAGGAAGTTCTGCATGAAGAACTTTTGTTGAAAAGTGTCTGCATGGAGAAGCTTGAAAGAAGGTTCTTGCATGAAACTGGAAGAAATTCTGCATGGATAAACTGGAAGGGAAGTTCCTAGAGACAACTGGAAGAGAGTATCTGCATGAAACTGGAAGAACAAATCTGCACATGAAGAAAATGAAGAGATTCTGCGCCATGAAAAAGTAAACTGGAAGAAGTTCTAACATGCGCGATGAACTGGAAGACAAGTTCTGCATGAAGAACTGGAAGAAGTTCTGCATGAAGAACTGGAAGAAGTTCTGCATGAAGAACTGGAAGAAGTTCTGCATGAAGAACTGGAAGAAGTTCTGCATGAAGAACTGGAAGAAGTTCTGCATGGAGAACTGGAAGAAGTTCTGCATGTGCAGACAACTGGAAGAAGATTCTGACAGGAGACTGGAAGAAGTTCTGCATGAGAGAACTGAGAAGATTCTTCATGGAGAACTGGAAGAAGTCTTTCCTGCATGAAGAACTGCGAAGAAGTTCGCAATGGAGAACTGAAGAATTCTGCATGAAGAACTGAAGAAGTTTCTGCATGAAGAACAGAGGAAGAGGTAATCTGCTTGTAGAACTCAGAGAAGAAGTCTGCTATGTAATAACTGGAAGAACGTTCCTGCTGAGGAGAACTGAAGAAGTTCTGCTTGGAGAACTGGAAGATTCTGCACATGAAGCACAACTGGAACCTGCATGAAAGAACTGGAGAAGCGAATTTCTGCCTGAAGAACTGAAGTAAAAGTATCTGCATGATAGTGGAAGATAGTTCTGCATGAAGAACTGCACAAGAGTTCTGCAGAAGAACTGAAGATGTTCTGGCATCTTAAGAAATGAAGAAGTTCTGCATGGAGAACTGGAAGCGAAGTTGTTGCAATGAAGAACGGAAGAAAGTTCTGCAGCCTAAAGCTGGAAGAAGTTCCTGCTGAAAACTGGAAGAAGTTCTGCATGAAGAACTGGCCAAGATGTTCTGCAATAAGAACTGGAAGAAGTTCTGCTGAGAACTGGAAGAAAGCTTTGCCATGGAGAACTTGGAAGAACGTTCCTGCATGAAGAACTGAGGAAAAGTATCTGCATGGAAAACACTGGAAGAAGTTCATACATTGAAAGAACTGGAAAAAGAAATTTCATGCCACAACGCGGAGAACTGCGGAAGAAGAAATTCTGCATGGAGAACTGGAAGAAGAAGTTCTGCATGGAGAACTGTAAGAAAAAGTTCTGCATGGAGAACTGGAAGAAGTTCTGCATGGAGAACTGGAAGAAGTTCTGCATGAAGAACTGGAAGAAGTTCTGCATGAAGAACTGGAAGAAGTTCTGCATGAAGAACTGGAAGAAGTTTCTGCTATTAAAACATGGAAGGAAGTTCTTGGCATGAAGAACTGTAAGAGTTCGCATGAAGTAAAACTGGAAGAAGGTTCTGCAATGAAAGAACTGGAAGTAGTTCTGCATGAGAGGAACGGAAGAAGTTCTGACATGGGAGAACTGAGGGAAGAAAGGTTGTCTGCATGGAAATCTGAAGAAGTTCTGCATAGAGAACTGGAAGAACGATTCACTGCATGAAGAACTGGAGAAGTTCTCATGGAGAATTGGAATTACTGCATGGAGATCTCTCTCTGGAAGACAAGTATCAGCATTGAAACTGGAAGAATTAGACAAAAATAAAAAGTACTGCATGAAGAACTGGAAGAAGTTCTGCAATGGAGAACTGGAAGAAGTTCTGCATGAAGAACTGGAAGAAGTTCTGCATGAAGAACTGGAAGAGGTTCTGCTTGGAGAACTGGAAGAAGTTCTGCATGAATAACTTAAGAAGTTCTGCTTGGAGAACTGGAAGAAGTTCTGCTCTGAGTAGAACTGGAAGAATTTCTGCATGAAGAACTGGAAGAAGTTCTGCATGAAGAACTGGAAGAAGTTCTGCATGAAGAACTGGAAGAAGTTCTGCATGAAGAACTGGAAGAAGTTCTGCACGAAGAACTGAAGCTAAGTTCTGACCATCGGAAGAAACTGGAAGAAGTTGCTCATGAAGTGGAAGAAGATCCTGCCATGAAGAACTGGAGAGTCTGCAAGAAGAAACTGGAAAAAGTTCTGCCCCGATGTAGCGCTTGACGATCTATATCTCCCTGCTATGAAGAACTGCGAAGAAGTTTGCATGCGAACTGGAAGAAGCGATTTCTGCATGAAGAACTGAAGAATTTCTGCATGGAGAACTGGAAGAAGTTCGGCCATGAGACCTCGACAGAAGTTCTCCATGACCGAACAGGAAGAAGAACTTGCATGAAGAAGCTGGAAGAAATCAGCATGACGAACTTGGAAGAAAGTCTTATGCTATGAAAGAAACTGGAAGAAGTCGGCATGAACGACTGAAGAACAGTTCTGCATGGAGAATGGAAAGCAAGTTCACTGCAATGGTGAACTGGAAGAAGTACTGACATGGAGAACTGGAAAAGTACTCTGTCTGAGAAGAACTGGAAGAAGTGCTGCATGGGGGAACTGGAAAGTTCAGCATGGAGAACATGAAGAAGTCTTCGCATGAGAACTGAAGAATTCTGCATGCGAAGACTGGAAGAAGGTTCTGCAATGGAGAACAGGAAGACAGTTCACATGAAGAACAGGAAGGAAGATCTGCATGAAGAACTGGAAGAAGTTCTGCTGGAGAACTGGAAGAAGTATTCGGCATGAATAAACTGGCAGAAGTTCTGCATGGAAACTGGAAAATTTCTGCATAAGAACTAGGAAAGAATGTTCATACATGATGAACTATCTGGAACAGAAGTTTCTGCATGATGAACTGGAAGAATGTCTTGCATGAAGTGGAAAAGTTCTGGCATGAAAGAACTGGAAGAGTACTGAACAATGAGAACTGAAGAAGTTTTGCATGAGAAATGAAAGAAGTTCTGCATGCAGAAATGGAAGCAAGATCTGAGCATGAAGCAACTTGGCAAGAAGAATTCTGACATGAAGAACTGAGAAAAGCGAAGTTCTGCAAGTGAGAACTGGAAGAAGTTCTGCATGACGACAACTGGAAGAATGTCTGGGTCATGAAGAACTGGAAGATGGCTTCTTCTTGGAGAACTGGAAGAAGACTGCTAATAACTGGAAGATGAGTTCTGCTAGAACTGGAAAAATTCTGCTTGGAGAACGTGGAAGATTTTCTGATGAAGAAACTGGAAGACTCTGCATGAAGAACTGGAAGAATTTCTGCATAGAAGAACTGGAAGAGTTCTGCAGTGAAGTTGAAGAAGTTCTGCATGAAGAACTGGAAAGAGTTCTGCATGAAGAAACTGAAAAGTTATACTGAAGAAATGGAAGAAGTTCTGCATGGAGAACTGAAGAAGTTTTTGCACATGATGAACTGGAAGTAGTATCATCTGCATGAAGAGCCCACACACACACACACACTGCATGAAGAACTGGAAGAGGAAAAGTTCTGCAAGAAGAACTGACAGAAGTTCTCATGAAGAACTGGAAGAATGTTTCTGCATGGAACACTGGAAGAAGTTTCAGCATGGCGAGAACTGGGAAGCCAAGTTTCTGCATGAAAGAACTGGAGAGAAGTACAGCATGGAAAAAAACTGGAAAAGTTCTACATGAGAACTGGAAGAAGAAGTTCTTCACGGAGACACTGGAAGAAGGAAAATTCTGCATGAGAACTTCCAACATAAGAATTGCCCTGCAGTGGAGAACCGAAGAAAAAGTTCTGCATGGAGAACTGGAAGAAAGTTCATGCATGGAGAGACTGGGAAGAAATGTTCTGCAAGAAACGAAAACTGCAGGAAGTAGTTCCTGCTTGAAGAACAGGAAGAAGTTCTGCACTGAAGACTCTCTGGAAGAATTCTGCATGAAGAACTGAAGAAGTTCTCATTGAAGAAACTGGAAAGAAGTCTGCATGAAGAACTGGAAAAGTTCTGAACATGAAGAACAGGAAGAAGTTCTGCATGAATAACTGGAGCAGTTTCAGCATGGAGGAACTGGGAAGAAAGTTCTGCATGGAGAACTGGGAAGAAGTTCTGGCATGGACACAAGAACTGGAAGAAGTTCTGCAATGAAGAAACTGGAAGAAGTTCGCATGAGAGAACGGAGAAAGTTCTGCAGAGAAACTGGAAGAAGTTCGTTGCATGGAGAAGCTGAAGAAGTTTGACAATTAAAGAAACTAGGAAAGAAGTTCTGCAATTGGGCGAACGAATTGAAGAAGTTCTCATGAAGAACTGGAAAAGTTCTGCATGAAGCGAACTGGAAAGTATATCTGCTTGAGAACTGGACGGAAGTTCTGCATGAATACTTGAAGAAGTTCTGCTTGTGAACTGGAGAAGTTCACTGCTTGGAGAACTGGAAAAATTTCTGCAGAAGAACTGAGAAGAAGTTCCAGAAGAACGGAAGAGCCATGAAGAACTGGAAGAAGTTCTGCATGAAGAACTGGAAGAAGTTCTGCATGAAGAACTGGAAGAAGTTCTGCATGAAGAACTGGAAGAAGTTCTGCATGAAGTGAAAACTATCTTACGCATGAAGAACTGGAATGAGCTTCTGCAAGAAGAAATTCTGGAAGAAGTGTCTGCATAGAAGGACTGGAGAAGTGCTGCATGAAGAACTGAAGAAGATCATGCATGAAGAACTGGATAGAGAGATTTGCTGCATGAAGAACTGCGAAGAAGTTCTGCAGTGGAGAACTGGAAGAAAGTCCTGCATGAGAAACTGGAAGAAGTTCTGCATGAAGAACTGGCGAAAGAAAGTTCTGCAGGAAGAACTGGAAGAAGGTTCCGGCATTAAGAACTGCAGAAGTTCTGCAATGAAGATCTAGGAAGAAGTTCTGCATAAGACACTGGAAGAAGTCTCTGCATGGAGAATGGGAAGAAAGATTTCTGCATGGAGAACTGGAAGAAGTTCTGCATGGAGAACTGTGAAGAAAGTTACCGCAGGAAGAACTGAAGATGTTCGGCATGAGAACTGGAGAAGTTTTCTGCATGAGAACTGGAAGAACGTTTATCTGCAATGAGACGAACTGGAAGAAGTTCATGTCATGAAGAACTGGAAGAAGTCTTCTGCAATGGAGAAACTGGAAGAATTCTGCATGAAGAACTGGAAGAAGTTCGCTTGAAGAACTGGAAGCAGTTACTGCTTGGACAGAATTTCTGCGTGCATGACATAAACTGGCGCAGAAGTTCTGCATGGAGAAACACGGAAGAATTTCATCTGCATGAAGATCTGGAAGAAGGGTCATCAAGTGAACTGGGAAGATGTTCACTGACAGGAAGAAAGGAAGAAATTCGGCTAAAGTGGAATAAGTTCTGCATGAGAACGGAAGAGTTCTGCATGAAGAACATGGAAGAAGATTTGCAGGAAGTAATGGAAGAAGTTTCTGAGCATGAAGAAATGGAAGCAAGTTCTGCATGAAGACTCGCGAAGAAGTTCTGCATGAGAAACTGAAGAAGTTACTGCATGAAGAACTGGAAGAAGTTCTGCATGAAGAACTGGAAGAAGTTCTACATGAAGAACTGGAAGAAGTTCTGCATGAAGAACTGGAAGAAGTTCTGATGGAACGAACTGGAAGAAGTTTACTGCAGAAGGGAATCTCGAAGAATAAAGTTCTGCATGGAGAACTGAATAGATAGTCTGCATGAAAACTGAAGAAGTTCTACATGGAGTCACTGGAAAAGAAGAAGTCCCATGGAGAAAAAAAGGAAAGAAGTTTTTAGAGGACATACAAAAGGTTAAAGAAAGGAGAAAAAAAAAGTAAAAATTATGGAAGACTGGAAAAAATTTTTCCTGCAGGGAAAGGAATGAAAAACGTACTCCAATGAGACTTTGGAAAGGGACTTTTCTACTGGAATGCGGATTCTGTTAGATGAAGAAAAGAAGCCAGAAAGGGAAGACATGAAGATTGTATGTGGGGGGTCACAAAAAGTTGAAAACGGGGGGTTCAAGAAGTTTTTAACGTTAAAGGAAAATAAAAAAAATTTTGTACGTGGAGGTCATCAAGAAGTTTGCGAATGGAGGTCATCAAGAATTTGGGAAACGGGGGGGGTCATAAAGAAGTTGTAACGGGGAGGTTAAACAAGAACTTGTACGGGGAGGTCATCAAAAAATTTTACCGGGGTCAAAGAAATTGACGGGGGAGGTTATCAAAAATTTTTAATTTGGGGGCCCATCAAAAAGGGTACTTTGGAGGTCCCCAAAGAATTTTGAACGTGAAGGTCATCAAGAAGTTGTACGTGGAGGTCCCCAAAAGAAGTTGAAACGTAAAAGGTCACAAAAAAGGGTTGTAACTTTGGGGGTTTCACCCAAAAAATTTTAGCTTTAGGCCCAACAAAAGAAAGGGTGGAGGTCACCCAAGAATTTGGGTACTGGGGGTCATAAAAAGAAGTTGTAGGGGGGGAGGCTAAAAGAAGTATGAAACTGAGGTCACCAAGAAAACGGGAGGCACCAAGAAGTTGGTACGTGGCGGCCCCATCAAGAAGTTTTCCGTAGAGGTCATCAAGAATTTTAACCGGGGGTTCATCAAAAAGGGTTTTTAACGGGGCTTTTCAAAAAGGGAAGTTTTACGTGGAGGTCATAAAGAGGTTGTAGGTGAGGCCCATTCAAAAAGTTGTACTAGGTCATTAAAGTTTTAAACGGGGAGGTCATCAAGGGGTTTTGGAAACCGTGAGGGTCATCAAGAAGTTGTACGGGGAGGTCATCAAAAAGGGTTTACTTTGGAGTCATCAATTGGTTGTACGGGGGAGGTTATAAAGAATTTGGGAACGTGGGGGTTCGTTAAGAAGTTGTACGGGGGTAAATAAAAGAGGTTTGAGGGTGGGGGTTAAAACAAAAAATTGAACGGGGAAAAGGGTCATCAAGAAGTTTACGGGAGGCCATAAAAGAGGTTGAAAACGTGGAGGTCATCAAGAAATTGTACGGGGAAGGTCCCAAAAAATTTGGGTACGTGGAGGTCATCAAGAATTGAAAACTTTTTGACCCCTCAAGAAGTTGACGTGGGGGCCATTTTGGGGGGGGGGGGGGGGGGAAAGCTTCATTTGGGAGTATGGATTTTTCATTCCCCCGAATTAGTTGAACCTTTTTTAAAAATAACTAGTCAGTGAGGGACGAAAAAAATAAACCTAATGAACTTTTTTAAAAAAATTAGAGGTTCAGTCAACAGCACTATCAGAAAACCCCCCAATAAGGGGTTTTGATAATGCTGCCAAAAACCTTTATTGTTGAAATGAAAAGAAAAAATCAACGAAAAAACATAATAAGTAAACAATTTTATTAAATATAAAACTGGTAAAAGACATAAACCCCTTTTTAAAAAAGAAATTAATAAAAAATTGAAGAAAAAAAAGATAAAAAATGAAATAAAAAAAACTATTTTAGTCCTAAACTAATATAAAGTTTCCCAAAAATAAATGGAAAAAAATGGGGGTTTGCCGATGTTTTGGGGGGGCGTTTGATCTGAATCCGGGCCCGGAACACTGGGGCCGTTTTTGACGATGGGGGGGGGAAGGGGGTCACCAAAGGGGGAAAGTAACTTTCCCCACAGTTAGTCGCAGTGACCCCCAAAACCCAGTTAAAATTTTGACCAACAGGGGGACTGTGATCCTTTTGAACCACCACAACACTTGGGGCATTTTATCCCAGTAGAGAACCAACCAGAAAAACTTGTGAACAGTTGAGTCGCCCCAAAAAAGAACCACCAAAGAAAAAACTTGTGAAGCCCGTTTTTGGCGGGCCCGTAGAGAACCCAAACCCGAAACACTTGTGAAGGCATTTAGTCCGCCACTTAAAAGAAAACCCCCATTTAAACACTTGTGAAGCAGTTAGTGGGCCCGTAAGAACCACCCCTGAAACCTTTTGGAAAACATTTAGTTTGCCAATAAGAACCACCACAACACTTGTGAAACATTGAGTCGCCAGTAGAGAACCAACCCTGAAAAAACTTGGAAAGGCAGTTGGTCGCCAGTAGGAAAAACCCCCATGAAACACTTGGGGAAACAGTTGAGTCGCCCCTAGAGAAACCACCATGAAACACTTGTTTAAAACCCGTTGGGGATCGCCCGTAAGAACCAAACCCAAAAAAACCCCTTGGGGAAGCAGTTTTAGTCCCCCCATAGAGGAACCACCCCTAAACAATTGGTTTGAGTCCAACTGGGGGGAAAGGCTTCTAGAATGGGAGTGTAAACTTTATTGCCGGTGACGGCTGCGAGTGGAGGGGGGACCAGTGTAGGTAGAGATGTCAGACTGACAGTCAGATCTTGTCAAAATCTATGCTTACTCTCTTATCTCGCCTGTGCCGGATGACCTGAGCGACAGTCAAGGTTAAAATAAAGAAATACATAATTACGCACCACTCGAGAAGTTGTACGACTTTTAAAAGAAATGGTGAGGATTAAATGATGTTACATTATGTAAGTATAAATCAGGACAGGAAGAATTTGCAGCATTAAAACCTAAACAAGAGTGAAGCTCGTACTGAAACGAAATTAACCCAAACACATTATAAATTAAACAGGTGTGCAATGAACACCTACAGATTTGACGAGGGCCGCAAGTCTAGTGACTGACAACCGGTCGGAGACACTCATCACCTCCCCCAGGGTGCAGAAGGGGGTAGGGGGAAGCGGGAACTATGCATCCACCCTAACTGAACCAGTAGACTGCCCAATAAATTACCACCACCACCATTCATTTATACTTCCGCCACTCCTATCTAATGAACTTTTCCCTCACAACCAGTTTTATCACCATATAAAGAACACTTTCATTTACTTAAACGTAATTTAGTTTCATGACATAAGGTGTATTATAAATTTATTTCTCTATGTAATTTTAGTAAAAAAAAAATTAGTCCATGTACACTGCTGAATTTTGAAATTTTAATTGCAGTAATAGCCCAGGTTATTACAGGCAGCAGGAGGCAGAGTTCTCTCTGTGGTAATGGAAGTCTACCACAAGTTTGGGTAAGACTACAACCAAAGAATTTGCTTCTGGAGAAGATACAGCGTTGGTGTTAGAGCAGTATACTGAAGAGGACCTGCCAGATGACAGCTCTGTTAATTCTATAGTTTACCAGACCACTAACACCGCAGCCATAATTAACCAAGGTTAACACCACGACCGTTACAATCACCATCATCCATAACCCAACCTCCCACCAACAAAAAAAAAAACACCATAATTGTTGAAGATTTTGGCCTTACCTGCTGTGTTTAAATTATAACTATATATAATGAACACTTAGCTGATAAATGACAGCAAATCGTCTACACAGCCGCCCCTGCAGACGAGGTCTAGAAGCTGTTGAAACCATCACAACATTGGGCTGTCAAGAGATACAATTTGTAAGTATAAATTACCCCTAGGGGGTGTTATGCCAGCATATTTCATTCGATGATGGCTGACGAAATACCTACTTGTTTGGACTCAAAAGTCACACCTTAATGAGCGATTATAGGTTCGATTACAAACTATCCTTGTGCACTCAAGGAATTGCCGCAATCCCCCGAATCTATACAAGAAATTCGATGTAACATACCTTTTGCTCTTTGTAACGTGTGGCTATGGGTGTTCTCAATCACCTTCGACCAGTATCGGTGACTTGATGAGTTGAAGTGTCCTTGGATCGTCCCACGTCTTCAGCATTGTCTAGGAAACGCACACTTGGTTTACACTATGTTCGCACAAGAGTTTGTCTTTATTGTTTCACAATGTATCCAAGAGAAGCTGTTTCACACTTTTTCTCTTAAGTGTTTATTGTGTTTGAGAACTTGTGTTCACACCATAACGGCACAGATCAGTTTCCTGGCATCAGGGTCACTCTCCCCTAGAGTCAAAGATAGTCTGGCCCTCACGCCACACCGCCCCATGCTCGTCATGCCTAGCATGCAAAAAAAAAAAAAAAAAACGATGACTAGTACCTATGCTCATCCTTGTGCACCTCTCCGATTGAAGCATGAGCAGAATGTTTGTTTCTTGACTGTCTTAAGCATTAGACAACAATGTACGCACTATCTTTACTAGATGGTAATAAAGTGGGAGCAGAATATTACTTATTTGTCCTGCTAAGTATAGAGATGTACTGTCTCTTATAAAAATACCACTTTGCAATCACCGAGCTGCAAGGAGCAGAGTCACTTGACTAAGGGGCATCTCGCCTTGCTGTTGATCAATTATCTTCACTCTAGCAGTAAAACAAGAACTGCGACCCTTCTGAGAGGGCCTGGCCCCTCAGGGCTGAAGGGGCCTCTGAAGGGCTGTAACCCCCTCTGGTGGAAAAATTTTCCACACTGGGGAGGCGCGGTGGTGGTTCGCTGCTGCAGGTGAATGTTTACATCATTACATTAATTTAATTTTCTCATCGCCACTACTGCTGCTAGCTTCTTTTTCTGAACCAGCTTTTAGTCTGTTGTGGTTTCTGGAGAATCCACTAATTTTGTTTTCTAAAACTGTGTAATTCTCTAACGGGCACTAATTTATTTATTGTTCTGCTTTGCACTACACCTTTGCTCAATAATTGATCAACTGTTTCCTGATGATTCCATTTGTCATTCCAGGATTATTTGGTTACAAGTTTTTCCAATAGTGGCAGTGAGAACCTCGACAATCATTGATCGATAATCACGTATGTCTACAGGTTCTTAAGGACTTATGAGATTTTCAGCACAACCAGCTCTCCATAGATGTGTTCTCGCAATGTAGGTGTAGATAGTCTTCTTTCGCCATATTTTCTACCGCAACGTCTCGATCACTTTATAAGGTTTTGAATTTACGATATATGAGTTGCTCAGAGGTTTCGAAATAAGTAGGTTCCTCTTGACTTTCTTTATAATTCATGGGAGGAACAAGGTTCGAGCCTTCTGCCATGGAGTGAAATGAGATGGACTTAACACTCTAAAATTGTCCACAGATCATCGGTAAATAAGTTTGAGGTCTGTTGTTGACCTTAGTTTTCCTATTTCAGTCACAACTGTAAGTAATTCTTCTAAGTCTATTCTCTGACGAAGAGAGTATTCCTTAAAACAACGTTTCACAATGCCGATCATTCTTGCATTGAGTATCGCACGCGTGCCATGGAAGTTTTAGGAGGAATGATGTATACTCTACGACAAACTGCGCGCGCGCGAGTCAGCATATGTTGTATCTTCGGGATGATCATAAGATTATTGCTTTTATAAGCAGCCACCAGCAACAACAGTTCGTTGCAATTATCTGAAATCATCAGTCGGAACATGCCCTTCTGGCTGCAAAACGCCTTCTCTGAATAATTTGATAAAGGTTTCTGCGCAGAATGTCTGAGTGGCTGTACTTCTAGATCGTACTGCTCTAGTTATGATCGCACAAAAGTCGAACCAAACAGATGTTACATCTAGAGATGGAACTTTGTCACTGTTCTTTGGTTAAATTTTTGTCAGTGTAGTCTACACCTGTCACCTCAATGGAGTGATATGACAAATCTTTCAGAGGGATCTGGAGGTGGAACATGTAGTAGTGAACGTACAAGTAATAATCAGTCCTTTATTTGGTTTTTCACACTTTGTCGACCTTGGAGGTATCCAGTAGGGTCTGTAGTATATGACAAAGTGTGTCAGAGTACCCCACCATGTACAGTTACTGTGGGCGTTTTGAACAATCAGTTTTTGTTAGCCAAATGCATTCTTGGGGGAGGATCAAATATTGTGATGTGATGGCTTTTTAAGGTGAGTGAAGAAAAGAAAAGAATTATGAATTCTTTCCTACGACATTTATAAGTCTTTTCTGAGTCGAGGCATTAAAAGTCCTAAAGAATTAATCATAACAGGTTGTCTTTTGGGATTTGATTCTGGTGTTTCTAGAAATTTTATATTCTCTGTAGAGGAAAACGTCTTTCTGTATTAGTTTTCACTCCAAGATCGTTATACGGGTTCAGACATATCTTAATTCAGGTTTTATTCCTTTAATTGAATTCAAAGACCAAGAGCTGTAACTCTTAATAGTCTTACCCTAAGATGAGTATTTTAGATTCCGAGTCAATGACGTATTTCTGTGGTGCTTCGGCAAGTATTTACACAACTTATTTCTGCTGTGTTCAAGCAGACTGTTTTTTCTGGCATAATGTGAGCTTTTTGCGGGCCGGCCAGTATTTTCATTAGAGAGCCGCAGTTCGGTGACCGTGTGCCATTATTTTATTAGCCAAAATTTTCTTGAGTGGGACACCCGTGACAAATAAAACATGTCAGCTAGGATTCCTAGGGTAGAGACGTGAAGAAAGAGATATCTTCTCTGCATCTCTTTTATTACTGTACTCTGTTCTGTACATAGACCAGCTTACTCTTATTATTTCTTAACCATGGAGAACTGCCTAATCATCACTCAGATCACGGTTTTTTTTCAATTAGTGAGTGATCAAGTACTTTGTTGAGATAGCAGCTAATTTGTTACTACATAGGAGTGCTGTCATGTTCCAATTGTGCGTACTGTTCTGATCTCTTCATGAGGGTGCTATCCGGGGCCTTTGAAGTAAATTAGTGTACTTCTTCAGCTTTACTCATGGGAAGCTACACGGCCATAACTCTGGTTGGCGCATCACAGAACACATGTAATAGTGTGTACTTGTTTCCTCCTCTTGACCTATTTTGTCTGGTGGAAAATCTAAGTTTGATGAAGTTGCTTAAACTCCCTGGATTATTTCTTCCCATGCTTGACTCATTTCTAGAGGCAAGTTCTCATCCCATCGCAAATTTGAGCTTCCATGCATATTGCATAAGCATTTTACCCTTTATGGGTAAATTGTGAGACGAGTTCCTAGAGGATCAAAACTAATTGTGATACCTCTGATCAGTAAACTACGTTAATGTGAGTGTACTGCATGATTTATTGTTTATCTTTTTTTGGGAGACTTCAAAGTATCTTCCCTGTGTGTTCCAATTATGTCCCAGCATATTGTTGCAATCAGGAATTTCAGTTTCAGAGCGAAATCGTTCTTTCGAATAAGTTCCCTTAATTGCTTTGAATTTGTATTCCTCAAATCCTTAGAGGCATAATTTGCTTCTTTCATCTCCTTGTAGCTTATCTGTTGAAGGATTTCAAATCCCTCCTACTTTTTTCACACTACCTGAAGCATGTCCATCATTTGAAAATTTTCTTTAAGATTTCTTGAAGGGACTGTTCAGATTTCTTCGAAATGTGTTTTTAGAGTAGCTTCTAGGTAAGAATGCGTGGGAGTAGTTGCACCAAATGATATGATTTGAAACGAGAAAGTTTTCCACAGGAATTTGAGGAGTCATGTGGATTTTCAGGGCCGCCACGAGAATCGAGTATAATCTCGCTTTCTAGGTTTCCATGTTGTCGTATCTTAATTTAAGAAGCTGTGGAAATATAAGCCGTGTAAGCATATGGGGTTTGTGCGAAATGCGCGCACTCTGAAGCACGTCTGTCAAGCTTATCAGTTAGTGAGGGTCGCGTCATCAGGAGACAGTCATTTCTAGATTGCCTCAACATCTTTATTTGCACGTGCGCTGCATCATATACAACACGTAGTAGAGTGGGTTTCTAGAGCTTTTCTGACTCCTGGTGCGGGAGATAATGAGCGTTTGTCCTTCACAATATATCTTCGGACTATTTCATCATGAAATATTTTGTCCAATGTTCTTGTATGATATTATCATAGACAGCTCAGTTATGCTCTGGATTCTTCCCTGATGCTCATGTATTTGTGCTTTCATCTGTCCGAAACCATGCGATAATTTGCTAGGCAAGATGTGGTGGAATTTAATTTCCATTTGGCATAACCTAACCCTAATATGTCGATCTTTTTATTTGATAGTGACCACGTATTGGTTCTAGAAAGGTCTGAGTCCTCTTGTGGGCTTGGTTATATCTTTATCATCAAGATACGCCTTATCGTCATCTAAATCCCACTACTTAGCCAACTAGGTTCATTCGATTTCTTTCCAGTATTGATAAATTTTTGCTGTGGTACATGTCCGCGGTTATTCTCGTAAACTGTACTTTTCTACTGAATCAATATCAGCTTTCTTTCCCACTTGAGAGGAATTGGAACCACATATCAGTTGGTCCTCCTTGCTGTTCTTTCAGCAAAAGTGAACATCATGTTTACTTACCTTATTTTGTCACAAAACGTGATCATAATCACTTCTAATGAAAAATGTCAATTGGGACTAATTGTGTCCGGCGTATGTCTCAGGACAGGCTAACTGCTACCTTAGTGCTTTGCAGTGACTGCAACTGTTTCTTTTAATCCCTGGATCTGCACAGACTTAGGCAATCATTACTACCACAGCTTCTACTGTCTTTTTCCTGTTGTCCTAGACTCCACAGAGATTCTGGATAGGTCATCTGTCTGTTTACCAGAATTATGGAAAAAACCAGCTATATCTAACTGTATTTTGGCATAGGGTTGTTTATTCAGTTTCTGCAACACTGTTCTTCTTATGAAGGACCTTTGTGAGCCTTGATCAAATAGTGTTAGCACATTGGTTTTGTGTAATTTATTAGATAACTCAACTCGAGCTATCGGGAGAGCAGTTGCTTTAAACTTATCTCTCACATTTAATGCTGTTGCTTGTTGACTTCCTGATTCTGTGGAAGTCTTCTGCTGTTCAGCAAAAGTATTTGGGCATAATGCTGTATGATGCATACCCTTGCATTTAAAACACTTCTTCAGTGAGCATTTTCCTCCCTTGTGTTCACCTAAACACTTGATGCACCTTTTCAGCTGATGAACACGTTGTTTACGTGCCTCCATTGATGTGTATTGACTACAATACTGTGCCCAATGTGTTCCATCACAAAGTACACATTTTGGAGTACGTTTATGTATGACAGTCTGTTTACTGTCTGTTGTATTCACAGCTTGATAAATGCCTATATGGGATTTCCCATTATGTGGTTTAGTGGGAGTAGTATACTCTTTTTATACTGAGTTGAAGGTTTATTATCCACTGGATTTGTGGATTTTCATCTTGTCTCGTTGCTTTGCATGCATGAAACTATTGTTTGTAAACCATTGCTAATTTCCTCACAAGTGAAATAGCGTTTATTGAACATAATATTTAATCGTTCAATAGTTTGTGGTGACAACTTATCTTGTACAATACCACTGATAAACCAATCACATTGTCTTAGGTCATATTTAGCACCTAGAGATCTGAGACTATTGTCTAATGTGATTCTAAATGCCTGTAAGTCTGAAAAACAATGTTTGGGTGGCTTCAAGCTTGATATTAAGACTGCATGTCTAACTCTGGCCTTGTCAGCATCAAAGTAATTGTCTGCTAAGACACGTAAGGCTATTTGATAATTACCTTTAACACCGGAACATGATCTTAATCAGTTCATAGGGTTCTCCCCTTCACACGAAACATTTAAGATAACTGAACTTAGCAATCTCATCTATGTCATATCGTGAATTTTACTATGGATTGAAAACCACTAATGAATATCACTATCATAATTATGACCTCATGGAAATTAGTAATGACAATGGTAGTAAGCTTGGTAATTGGACACTGTTGTTGTACAGAGTTAACAGGTGTTGTTGACCACTAGTAGTAGGTCTCCTGTGACCTAGTCTTTTACGGCAGATCTAGGCCTGTACTCCTGGTCCACCTTAATTGTCTTGATCACGTACAAGTATCAAACATTATTTAATTCAATCCTCAGATGATCTGATTCCGCGAATTTATTTCCACTAATGTGTATAGTCTGACATTAATTTACTTTCCATGTGGTTGTGTAAAATAATTCACAACTTGACCTCAGATTCATCAAAATCTTATGTTTAGTAATCTTGCGTGTGATAATCCGAGAGCGCGAGAGCTGAAATTGATTTTCTAATTGTTGTAATCTTAGAGCTGATAAAACACACTGAAACTGAGTTTTCAAACAAGCCATTTTAATGGTATACTGAAAAGTTCTAGCACCACACATTAGAGTGGTTTTAAAAAACACTGTACTGCTATAGACAGTCTGAGTTTTGTTAAGCCTTAAAGAAGTCAGGCAATAAATCAGTCTGACACACTGACTCACTCTAAGCTTAACCTTCAGGACAATGACCAAGTGCAAGGGTACGACACAGCATTGCTGGTGTTTATGGCATAGAGTTTTGCTGTGTCAGCGGCCCATTGATGATTAATCAAGTAAATAACGATGTTATAGCACTTTCATTCACTATACACAATAAATGGTCACTGTGTATAACTGAATCACACGTGAATATTACTTACACATATATATATTTCACTGTTAATAATATATTTGAAAGGCTTACTACTTTATATATAAGTTCCTTAATATAACAGGAAGCTCTATAAGAAACAAACTTTACACAATCTTGTCCCTTAATTTCTGTCTATAAACATTATAAACACAGTGCGTATATTTATTACACTCAGACAAACAACATCACTTGGGTTGCTGTTTCTTAATCAGCAATTTCTCGAGATTGGAGCAGTGGTGCAGGTGTGGGTGAGTCTCCCACTCCCGTATTTCACTCTTTGCTTCCGCTGGGTAGAGCGCCCGTTGTTTCTTTTGGTGAATGCTGGGGAGCGCTGTTTTCTTTGCTGCCTCAGTCGCTGTGATTGATCTGGGAGGGACTCGATTATACTGATTTATATTGTAAAACACTAGTTTTACAGCTTTTTTCGAAGGACCTGGCGTCATAAGTTATATGTACACTGTAGTAGCAAACATATTTGGACCACAGTGTGTCCTTTATCCGTTCAGCACGACCAAACTCTGTTGAAATTTTGGCCTTAAACCACCTAAGTGAAATATTATATTAAATATAGGAAACACATACTGATAAATGACAGCAAATCTCTAGCACAGCCGCCCCGACAGACAGGTCTAGAGGCAGTTGAAAACTCATCACAACAATGGGCAGTCAAGAGATACATATTTTGTAAGTATAAATTACCCCTGGGAAGTTATGTCAGCTTATTTCATTCGATGAAAGGCTGAGCGAAATACCTACTTGTTTGGACTCCAAATCGCCACATTACTGCCGATATAGGTTGAATTACAAACTCCTTGTGACTCAAGAAGATGCGCAATCCCCCGATCTACAAGAAAATCGTAACAATACCTCTCTTTGTAACGTGAGCTAGGGTGTTACTCAACACTTCGACAGGTATCGGGATGATTAGAAGCTGAATGTCCTGTTATGTCCACTCTTCCATTGTCTAGGAAACTCACACTTGTACACTATGTTCCACAAATTTGTCTTTGTTGTTCACAATGTAATCACAAGAGAAGCTGACACACTTCTCTTATGTTTATCGTGTTTTGAGAGAGACACTTTGTCCACACTAACCGCACAGATCAGTGTTCTTGTTGGTTATCACTGGCGTCAAGTGTCACTCGGAAGTAGAGTCAAAGTTAACTGGCGTCGCACACCTGCCCCCAATCCATCCTGCCTAGCACAAAAAAAAAACGCTGACCAAGTACCATGCATTCCTTGTCACCTCCTCGATGAAACCAATCAGATGTTGTTTCGTGCTATCCTTAAGCATAGACAACAATCTTTTTTACTATGGAAGTGAAAGTGGAGCAGATTTTCCTTAATTGTCCTGTGCTAAAGTTCAGAGATTTAACAGGTCTCTTATAAAAATACACTTTGCGACACCTGCTGCAAGGAGCAGAGGTCACAGTTGACTACTGTGGGCATAAGCATCTTGATCAATTACATCACTCTGGCAGTAAAACAAGACGCTCGTCCACTCTTCTGAGGCTTGCCACTCAGGTCTGAAAGGGCTGAAGGGGCTGATACCCCCCTCCTGGAGAAAAATTTCTCACACATCTCCTTAACACAGCGCAGAAATAAGGTTTGTGTAAAGACTGCAGACACACAAAATATCATTGATAGGATCTAAATACTCATCTTGGTAAACTCTTAAAGTTACAGCTCTTGTTCCTTAAATCATTAAAGGAATAAAGACCTAATTATAATGTCCTTAACGTCCCCAACCCCCCCCCAAGCCCAACCCCCTTAAATTACTGTTGAAACTAATACAGAAAGATTTCTCTACATAATATAAATTTCTGAACACAAAATAAATCCCCAAGAAACCTGTCCATGATTAATTCTTTAGACTTTATCTTCGACTCAGAAAGATTATAATGAGTGTCAAGGAAGATTCATAATTCTTCACTACTTAAAAAGCCATACACCAATATTGATCCCAAAAATCATTTGCAACAAACTGATTGTGCAAAACGCCCACATAACGTGGTACATGGTGGGAGCTGACACACTTTGTCATATACACAATCCTACTGGATTCTCAAGAGACAAAGTGTGAAAAAACAAATAAAGACTGTATTACTTGTCGTCACTATGATAGTGAGTAGTCAGTATTCAGGTCCACATCCATACCCTCTGAAAGAGTTATGTCATATCACTCCATTTGAGTTACAGGTTAGATTACACGGACCAAAAATTTTAAGACTCCAAACAGTTACAAAGGTTCCATCAGAGTGTACATCAGTTTGTTCACTTGTGCTACAACAAGAGCAGTAATCTAGAAGTAGCCACTGCCATTCTGCTGAAACCTTTATCAAATATTCAGAAGGTTGCAGCCAAAGGCATTCCATACTGATGATATCAGATAATGCAAGCTAACTTTGTTTCTGGTCTGCTTATACAAGCAAAGAATCTTTATGCCAACCAAGAACAACAAATGCGAATCAACACAGTTGATCGCGTTTGAGATCCATTCCTCTAAATCTCCATGCATGGCAGAATTTTATGAAGAGGATCGCATGTAAAAACGTTGTTTAAGGAAGACTCTTCACGCAGAGAAACGACTTGAGAAGAATTCCGTACAGTTTTGTGACTGAAATAGAAAATAGAGTTAAACAAACATACCTCAACTTAATTTACCGATGATCTGGCAGAGCTCGAACCTGATTCCTCCGATGATGATAAAGAAAACATAGAGAATCCTTCCTTATTTCGAACCTTAGCAACTCAGAATCGTAAATTCTAACACCTAATAAGTGAATGAACGTGCGAGAAAATTTGGCGAGAAGACTTCTCACCCTCATTGAAAACACTTCTATGAGCTGGTGTCCAGCAAATCATAAGTCCTTAAGACCTGTGCATAGTGATTATCGACATGATTGTCCGAGGTCCAATGCCACTTGGAAAAATTGTGACCATATATCCTGATGCAAATGAATCATCAGGAGACAGTTGATGTATTTAACAAAGGTGTGAGTGAATAAGCGGACAATAAATAAAACTAGTGCCGTTAGAATTACACAGTGTTGAAAACAAAATCAGTGATTCACCAGAAACCACACAGACTAAAGCTGTTCAGACAAATACAAGCCAGCAGTGTGGCGAGTGAAAAATTAAATTAATGTTAAGTGATGAATAGTCACACTGCATCTAACCTCCCCGCCCCCCAGTGTGGAGAAATTTTCTCCAGAGGGTATCACCCTTCGCCCCTTTCAGCCTTTCAGCCCCCTGAGAGCCCAGCCCTCCTCAGAAGGGCTAGCGCTTTTTACTGCTACAGTGAGTGAATTGATCGCAGATGCAGTACGAGTATGCGAATGTTGTCAAGCAACCACTGCGCATGACCTAGTCCAGTGTTTGCAGAGTGTATTTTAATAAGAAGACAGTACATCTCTTACCCTAGCAGGACAATTAAGGAAAATCTGCTCCACATATTACCGATTATAAAGATATGGACATTGTTGTCTATGCTTAAAGACAGCCAAGAATCAAACCTTCTGCTTTGCTTCGCATCGAGGAAGTGGGCAAGGCCAAAAAGTACTAGGTATTTTCCTTTGTGCTGGCAGTTACTGCGTGTGGCGTATTGTGGCGTCTTCAGATTACTTTATACTCTACTGAGAGTGAACACATGACACCAGGAAAACCAAACAAGAATGATCTGTGCGTTAGTGTGAACAAGAGTGTCTCATACACACAATAAACACTTAAGAGAAGTGTGTATCAGCGTCTTCAGTGATATTGTGTAACAATTATGATGAACATGTAACAACGAGTGTTGCGATCCAACAGAGTGTATGCCGACATTCTCAAAGAAACACATTCTTCAATCAACTCAAACGATATCCGGGCATAATTACGCGGTCAGATACATATACCCAGGAAAGTGTTCTAACTCGTGATGTGCTAACTATTGACTGCACAGTTGATATAATTGCGGAGTTAGTCACATAAAACCATAAACCCCGATGATAGCGGACCTTCGAGTCCATACACGTAAAAGTTTGTCAGCAATCAGTGAATGAAATATCAGACATAACAACCCCCTCAGTGGGTAGTATAACTACAAATTTAACTCCTTACACGCCCGTTTGAGACCTACTTCGACAGCTTCTCAAGACCTCGTCTGCATGGCGCTGTGCAGGCGATGAGGCTGTCCTTTCTAAGTTAAGTGTTCCCTATATTTAAACTATACTGATAACCATTCTCACAACAAACATCACGATGTTACTGAAAATAGAAAATTTGACCTATCAGCCCAAAACAATGTCCGATCTTTGCTTCAGAAAAACACAGTTGAGCTGAAAAACCGACGCCAATCATAAGATATTAACCACTTATACAAGAATCATACGATTCAAATGTTCAAAAAATTTGTCATTGACAAATATGCTGTCACACAAGTCCATAAACATAATGGTTTACTATCCTGGCTCATATTATGCATCTACCATTAAGACTGCGAAGCTATTAAATAGTCATTACCATGATATAATATGGATAAAAATTTTTTGCACACGTTTTACACGTAAAATAGAACAGATGTGCGTCTAACAAATGTGAATTTTACTCTCCGTACGACCGCGAATTACTAACGCGCATGTTATCAACTTTAAAGCCAACAAAGAATCACACATTGGTCCAACCTTGG
Source organism: Cherax quadricarinatus (assembly GCF_026875155.1). Classification (NCBI taxonomy): domain Eukaryota; kingdom Metazoa; phylum Arthropoda; class Malacostraca; order Decapoda; family Parastacidae; genus Cherax; species Cherax quadricarinatus. Next base: position 54,951,728 of record NC_069415.1, read on the forward strand.
GACGAAGACCTACTTAGACTAGTGGATGATTCCACTATGACCCCGCCTAATCCTGCTTCACTTCACGGCTCTATGCTGTACATTCTACAAGACTGATGGACTGAACACATCGACTCCAGGCTGAGGGACTGATTACCTCAAACTCCTCCTCTCCTTACACCTTTCTGCTTTGTATTGGACTGATGATGCCACTGTGTGGCGAAACGTTTCCTGAATAAAGATTCCCATATGCTGTATAAGTTATCAGAGACATTCTAGGATGCTAGGAATGTGTTTAATAGCACTGGTCACAAGTCACCTTCACATGCCAATTGTTCCAAGATCCTTACTCAAGTTACCGTACACAAGCATCGAAAATTTGAAGCTGATTGGATGAGACTTTCTCGTGTTATTAATAAAATAAAAGTGAAAAGTTGGAAGAAAAAGTCTGGCAACCACTTAAAGAACCTCCTCTATAGATAATTAATAAATTTATTTTCGATTCGATAGATACATTCACCATATCACAACTCCAGCTCCCTGTGTACCTTGACCCATGCGTGAGGCCTTGTGTAATTTGTGGAAATTGAACGGTGTGGCAGTCTCAAAATTACCCAAATTTTATGTTACAATTAATATCACCTGAAATAAGAGAAAGTAATCAACATACAATCAAAATAATAAATAAGGCCTAAAAATAAATAAGACTTGAAGCCAAATTATTATCTGCTAGAGACCAATATTCAGTAATACAAGGGCATTTTAAGCTTGAAGCCGCTTAGAATTTGCAGTCATATTATCAGCTTAATGGGCAGAAGCCAGTCAGATGAGACACTCACAAATCATCGCATGAAAACCAGAATTTCAAAAGCAAATTGTATCCTACCCAGACCAATATCAATTTAAATTATTTTCTAAATCTGACTGTCTAGCATATAAGTATGTAAGTAAATAAGTTTTATATAAGCTGTAGATACGTATCATACCCTGAGGGCAAGCATACCCTGAGGGCAAGCATACCCTGAGGGCAAGCATACCCTGAGGGCAAGCATACCCTGAGGGCAAGCATACCCTGAGGGCAAGCATACAGATGTTAAAGGCACGTAGTAATATATTGTGTAGATTTAGTTAAGACAGCCTAATAAAATCCAGCAATGAGACTTATTACATCTGTTATTTTGCGGAAAACAATTTATTTAATAAAAATGACACAGAACTTTCACAATTATAACCAAAGTGAACTGTTTCATTAGCACTAAAAGTTTGCAGCGACCTGAAGATACATTCTTCAGGCATTGAACAGAATTCACTAACATTTGCACCTTCACAGACTATACCAAAAAAAAAAAAAAAAAAAAATCAGCCGTTTCCTAAGATTCATCTTATCTTCTTATCAGCCACTAAAAATTGATGCCGTTCAGAATTGTTTTATTTTATTTTATTCAGGAGAAAGCGCTGAACCTGTAGGTATCACATAGCGCCTGCTGTATAAGAGACATCAAAATTCGATCCAAGGATTCCGTTGATTCACTTCCTTAGATCAAGAGCCCCTCACTAGCATCAAGGTACCTCACCCCTCACTAGCATCAAGGTACCTCACCCCTCACTAGCATCAAGGTACCTCACTGGATGAGGCGCCTTGACGTTATAATGCTATAACATTGACAAAATTGCAGCTACAACACTCCATTAACAGTACCAGAAAACTTCTAAGTAGGATATATGAGTGACAAAATTCTGAAGTTGATCAAAACTCAGTTTCAGGAATAGTCTACACAACATTTAATAGGTGGCACCTGGTCATGGACGGGGCCGCGGGGGCGCTGACCCCTGGAACCCTCCAGGTATACTCCAGGTATACACTTGACAGGTGTTGCCTGACCCTTCTACTCGTTACAATACGTCAGAGTTGAAAACTTAAGCCAGTGAGACACAACTTAATTTATAAGTAAAAGACTTGAAGGAAATTAGTGTAAGACAGAGTTTTTAATATTTCTCACTTTTCTTATTGTAGATTTATTTAAAATTCTATACAGTCCTAAAAAAATATTTTTGATTTCGTGATTTTTAACAAAGTCAAATTTTATATATCTTCTATAACAATGGTAAATTGGCACCTACACCCACCAAATTTAAAACAAAAAAGTAATTCCAATTAGGATTCACCAGCATTTTGAGAGAAGCCGACAAGAAGAGGTATGGAAACCAATTTATTTAAAAAAAAACATGACAATTTAAAATGTACACAACCCTACGTGACAACCCAGTGTTGTCTGAATACAGTTAACTAATACTGAAAGTTTCAAGCCAAACAGAAAAGTCATTTTCCATTAATTGACTTGATTCCAGCGATTTCAAGATTTCCTTTTTTTTTTTTTTTTTACAATTTCGTTAAAACTTCAACTTTGCTCCGAGACAGTTTAAACTTCTTAAAGAATAAAAGAACATTAATGTTTTGTAAGCGATCACAAGATACAATCTTTAGCTATTGAATAGAAATCAGTATCACTATTTATTTGATATAATTAGAAGATCAGGAATTTTACAGCCCAATAACAGTATGAATTTTGATTCTGAAAAATACACGAAAGCAGAAAATTAAAAGCCAGTCAGAAGAATTCTCCAATTGATGCACAAATTTAAAAAAAAAATTGTTACAGTCACAGTATTGTGTCTTTTTCGTTATTTTTGTCTGTAAGATGCATCAGCCTTTAAATAATGGCATCGTTCAGAAGCAGACTCACATTCATTTAATGGGTTTTCATGGGAATACAAATTTATAATTGGTAAATATACACCAAATAGAATTCAATTTCACTATCCAGAATCGCGGAAATAGAAGACACCTTTATTGAACGTTAGAAGACAAGCAGCTGAGTTTTTTTGTAAGTTGCTGGAACCATTCCAGGAATCTTTGAACCCTCCCAGTGGCTAACGCGACGGTCTGGAGTTTTGAGACTCTCTGACCGGGGGTTCAAACCCCACCCTGGAAGGGTTTTTTTGCAATCTTCTTTTACTTTTTCTTTACCCCCATTTTTGGAAGTGTTCTGCTTTTTTGGGGATCATAGGACCCCTTCACTTTAAAATAGCTGCGGGAATTTTGCTAAAAAGAAATTCAAAATTCGATCAGAACAAGCCTTCTCATGTTGGGAAGAAAATGAACGGGAAAATTTTTCGGGGGAAAAAAAAAAAAAAAAAAATTTTTGTTGTACAACTCCCTGCAGATCTGCGGACCAACAACCCCACTTTATATAAATAACAAAATTTCCATGGGAAAGTGCTAAATTTTTTATGAGTCATGCAGCCCGGGGGGAAATTTGGGGTAAAAACCCAATTTTAATCCAAGGACAAGGGGGCAGCTCCAGTTTTTTGGGAGTAAGATTTTCTTAAACATCTTAAAAGAAACCCCCCTTTAACCCCCCCTCCCCTCCCCCAATTAAAAACACCACATACCTGCGGAACTGCCGCTAGTTGGACGTGATAAGCCAGAATGACCCACTTCTTGAAGGCCCGGGAACACTGGGTCCCTGGAAAAACCCTGTAGTTGTTTCCGACTGAGAGTCAAAAAACCTTTTCCCCTCCCCCCGTAAAACACCCCTTTCCCTAAAAATATGCAGTGAAATACATCTCTTCTCTATCTATTTTCCCCCCTTACCTATCATCTAACGGGCTATCCCCTCTCTATTTTCCTTCCCTCTCTCCTCTCCCCCCCCTCTTGTAAATTTTATTCTTAACATATAAAAAATTTTAAAAAAAACAAGGCAACGCGCTAAGATGCATTTTAACTAAACATAAATGTTTAAAAGGTTTTTCCCTTAAGTTTAAATTTTAAAAAACTTCTTTTCCCCCTTTTTTTGGAGGGCAAGAAAATTTATTTTATAAAAAAATTTCTTAAGCTTTACTGAGGTCCTTTTTTACTCTTTTATTCCCATAACTAAAAACTTGCAGCATCATTAAATTTAATTGCCCTTTTTTAAAATTTTCTTTTATCAATGTTTTTTATTTTATTTTTTTAAATTTTTTTTTTTGGACAGAAATTTTTAAAAACCCCTTTTTTTGGGGAAAGAAAATACTTCGAAATTCTAAAAAAAAAAAAAAAAAAATCAGAAACATTTTAATATAAATGTCCTGGGCACAGCGAAGGGGTTTCTTGAAGTCCTTCTGTGGTTTAAAAGACCCTTTAAAGGGCCTCACTGGGCCCTTTCCGGAAGATCCTTTATCTGCCAACCCACCCCCCAGAAGGTCGTGATTCCCTCCCTACCCTACTATGCTCACTCTCTGCTTTCGACCTTTGGGAAAATTCCCACCAACCTTTTCACTGACACCAAAATGGGTTTTGACCGTCCCCTTTTTCAAATCACGGCTGGTAACCTTTTTCCCCCCCACCAACTCCCCTCCATTCAAAACTCCTCCCAAACCATCTAGGCAAAATTTTCCCGTTTTCCCATTATCCTTTTGGGGGAAGTAACCCTTCTTCAACATTTTTAAATTTTAGATTCTAAAAACGCTCAGGAGCAGGGGAATTTTGCCCTATAAAACCCCCGACACTTAACCCCCAGACAGCTTGGAAACAAATGACTAAATCTAACGGGCGACCCCGGAGCACTCTGTGTCCTCGTCAGAATGAATTTCGACGTCTATTTTGGGGCATTAGTAAAGTTGCTTTTTTAACTACTTAACCTTCAACTTTGCCCTTTAATAAACTTTTGAAAACCCCCCCCAAAACTGACTGCTGTGGAACACCGGGTTTTAAATTTTTTTTGATGCTTCCCCACTTTTGATTTTTCCCCGTGTATAAACCAACTCTATGTTTCCTACTGTCAAAGGGGCAGCCTCATCCAGGGGAAAAAAATTTTCCCCGTTTTGTGTGCTTTTAACTTTCCCCCAACAGGTCCCAAGTGGGGCTTCTGTCCAAAAAAACCTTACTGAAGTTAAAAAGGGAAATTACCCCTTTGTAAAACAGAGCCGGTTTTTCAAACAATCTATGCCTTTCAATGGGGGCCCCGGGAATTTTCCCCTGCGGGCATCATTTAAAGGCCCCCATTTTTTGTCGCCAATTTTGCATGGTCCACACTGTCTACCATAGACCTTGGAAAGGCCTCACTGTCTATCAGTGACCTTGAAAGGGCCTCATTCAGTATCACTGACCTTGGAAGGAGTATGTGAGGCCTCGGTAATTCTTGCAGATGGTGGCACAGGTGAGTATCGAGACAGTGTAGAACTGACTGGTGTTAGATGGAACACATCCTGTGGGAGTTCCACCCACATAAGTACTGACGGAGACAGCGACGACACCAGCGCCCACAATCACTATCACTATCACCCATACACACCACCTCACCATCATCCTGGCAGTGTCTGCTGATGTCGTTCTTCTTACAGACTGTCAGGGAAGACAAAAAAGATTGAAGCAGTCAATATATCAAAATTAAATAATATTTTTTATCCTTTAAATTACTGCAGTATTTTTTGTTTTACTAGCTATTCATAACAACATGAAGTTGATCTGTGTCTACTAGAACTATCTGTAACATATTAAGTGTTAAAATGGAATATTTTCTGCTGTTTATTTAAATTTAAAGTCAACAGCCATTTATATAATTTAAAAAACACTGAACTTGAATGAGTCGAAGTTGGTAAAAGGCAGAGAGGGGGAGGGGGAGAGGGTGAAGGAGAGAGGAGGGAGGGGGAGAAGGGAAGGGGGTAAGCGCAGTAATGAACGTGAAACTAGCTCTAATAATCTAGTTTCATCTGTGAAAGAGAAGCAGCACTTGCAGTGGGGTATAGTTCAAGGTATAGTAAAAAAAAGTATGAAGATGAATTTCAAGAGCCCTGTGATAAAGTATAATCAGTCATGTGGTGTTCAAATGTCAACATGACACGACAATTTTCACACAAAAGTGTCAGGCGTCACGCAGAAGTGCCAGGCGTCCTTGCGAAATGTTTGACTAGCATACTTGCACACCGGAACTGATTTCCACTACCAGCAATGATGGATGGAGGTTGACCCAAAATATAGAAGCTGTTTTATTTATTGGTCCCCAACGAGGACCAACGACGTTGTCAACCATCACGTATGCATCGAGACACAAGAAAATATTCAGGAAAGGGCGATCGATGGTCCTGAGCCGCAGAACGAGCAGAGAAGTACACAAGTTCATTTACCTCGAAGCAACTATGTTTAAGGATCCAACGAAACATAACATTTGGGTGTTGCCTAAAGAGTCGACACAGCTACTGGTGATAGAGAAGAATAATAAGATACGAGGCTGATAATCTAAGCACTGAATTGCTTGTTAAGCACTGAGAGTCCATGAACTTTGATAATAGAACGTTTCCTGAATAAAGATTCCCATATGCTGCATAAGTGTCTCAATCTTCAACTTTGCTTATAATTCTCTTACCATTCAGTCTAAGGCACTTCTTCATGTTGAATCTAACTTAATTTCGCGCACACACTCATCCCCCGCAGGGTGGAAGCTTTCTCCCTCTCATTCCCATTCCTCCAATGTAGTATCCGCTAATTCAACTGTCTAATACAATGGGCGCCACATTACACATACAATGTAAATTAAAAGAAACCTATAATACTACTTACATGACACAAGTACATGGACATGTAAAGTGTTGCTAAACTCATACACCACACCTGGCATTACACTTGCCAGACGTTACGAAATTTGTAAGAATTTTACACTAAAAATCCATATACAATTATCTGACGATCAGGATATGATTAGTCCCATTTTCATCATGATAAAAGTTATGAACAAGCGGTACCCCACACCCAAATATATATTTGGTAAACATCTTATAACATATATGCTACACCATGTCACCGACTATTCACCTATTCTGACATACTCTCGCACACATATGTATACACTTATACATACATCTGTGTATATATCCATACAGATGCACACATATATACATACATATTCACGCACTACTTATTTATGTAGAAGTGCGTTTCCATCTCTGTTCTTATCATGTCCGAGGAAATACTCATTAAAATAAATAAGGGTGTCATACAAAAAGTAAACTACACTTCTCACGGACCCTTCAGTATATGACTCAATATTAATACCTCATAGTACATGCGTACCCTCTCACACCCTCACACCCCTGTACGGGAGGCTAGCCCGTTGCTTCCCAGTGACCTACAAATTCCATAAATCGCGCAGCCGAAAAATCTTATTTGTGTATGCAGTAATTCCGCAAAAATTATTCTGAACCTAACGAAAAAAAACATATTTCATTGTGTTTGTTTATTAGTGTCCCATCTCCTACCATATATTTCCCTGTTGCGGCACTTAGTTCTATAAAATGTCGCCACCAGCCCTTTTATCCTTTCACCTGCACCCACATCTCTCATTGCCCATGATGTGAACACGAAATCGGTCGCCAGATATGCCACCGTGATTTTAACCTGCGCTCCCACACCATCAATATCTAAACTCAATATGCGCAATACATGCAACCCACCCCCACCCATAAATCGAATTACCCTTCCAAACCATTCCCTTACCCCACCTATGCATTCACAAAAATATACAACCTGAAAAATGGATTCCAGTTCACCACACGCTCGACACTCCCCACCTTCCCTGAGCTTGCGATTAAATAAGACGATCCCAGACGACAAAATTCCGTGTAAAAAGCGATATATCACCTCTCGGACACCTGGACTGATGCGAACTTTCGTAGACGTTCCCATATGTCGCGCCAAGCATACATCTGGTATGCTTCTTCCACAGCCACCACTTCCATCCCTCTCCCCACTCTCTCGATTACGCTCAGCTTTATTCGAGCTGGATCCCTCACCACCATCAGTACTCTCAACATTGCCTCCCCTACTCTTAAATCCTTCCCCACCCACCAACATTTTATGTCCGCATGCACTTTCTTGCTCCCACCCCCTTTTCCCCACCTTTCCGCAGAAAACTCCGTTTCACATAAATATTCATAATCCTTCGTACCAGCGGTATGAGCCCCAGCCCCCCTTCCCCAGCCAATCGGCAAAGTAGTTATCCCTCTGCTTAACCACTCACAACAGATCCCCAAATAAACCGATACGTCCTACCCAACAATTTCGTGACCTCTCTGCACATTAACGGATACATAACCACAACGTGCCATAATTTACTATACAATAATACGTTTGTCACGATTACCCTTTGGTGCAGCGTGAGATGTGTCAGCCTCAGTGCTCCTAGTCTTTTTAACACACTGTCCATAACCCTCACCGAGTTCACCTCACATGCCACCTTCATATCACAAACATACACAACCCTACATAACTTAAATTGGTCTACCATGCTCCATCTACCCCTTATGCCCCCACACCTTTGGTCCCAATTTCCCACTGCCAGGAACTTAGTCTTCATGGCATTAATTCTCATCTCTGTTGCCTCTCCAAAAACTTTCACAACCCTTTCCACCCACTGTAAATCTACCCCACCCCTTACAAAACCGTCGTATCATCTACATAACCTACAATGCCAGGCCACCCGTCACTCTCATAACCCCCCAGACCTCCCAAAAAACTAGCCCACACCACCCTATAAAAAGGATCCAGAAAACACGCGAACAATAATTGTGAAAGGGGACAACCTTGCCTTAATCCCCGACCCACTTGAACTGGCACACCTAACCGACCATTGACCTGCACTCGCAAAGTCGCCCCTTTGTATAAAGTCTGTGCCCAAGAGATGATTTCATTCCCAAAACCCTGCCAGTGCATGAACTGCCACAACGTTTCCCTTTCTACACTATCATATGCAGTAGCCCAATCCAAAGCTAAAACTCCCCCCCACCCGACACCTGTCTCCTTTCTATAAAACCTTGAATCATCCCGTGCCCTTCGATCATGGACCTGCCAGGTATTCTGTATTCCCTCTGTCTATGACTTTGTTCATCACCTTTTTCAGTCTGTTCCCCAGTATCCTCGCAAACAATTTGTAATCACCGCACGAGCGAAATGGCCCTATAATCTAGAACTGTTGATCGATTGCTTTTTGGCACCAATACCACCACTGCCATCCATTGCAAATCCCCCATAATTCCGTCATTCTTTAAGATGTTAAACAACCTTACCAAAAACACCTTCATAACACCCCAATTCACAACATGGAAGTCACTTGGTAGCCCATCAACGCCAGGTGCTTTACCTAAGCTTACCCCAGCCAAAGCTTGCCATATCTCACTCTCCATAATAGGCCTTCAATTGCCTCTCTATCCTGCATACTGAGCCCACACTGTATATTGTCACCCATTTCCCATAGGGCTATTTCCCTTATCCTAGCGCTTGACATGTAGGTCTTAAACCATGAATCAATATACCCGCTCATACCCTCCATCGTCATCAACACTTGACCCTCGTGATAGCCTTTCATCCCTGCATGCACTGTTAATCCCATCATCTCCATGGCTGCTCTCCACTACCTCTGTTCCCTCAAAACACAAGCCGAAGGCCGATCCCCCCAGAGAACCTCCTCCAAACCTCCAGCAACCCATGCCCCATCAAAACTATCATTATGCTAGCCCCTTATATGTTCCTTTAAACCCTCAATTTTCTCAACAGGGTATCGTGCACCATCACCCACATAACAATCACATAACTGTTCTTCAAAATACCCCTGGAGCCCATACAAAAGATGATTATGTTCCCGCCCACACCAAACATAATAATCCCGGATAAGTGTCTTAGCTACCGTATCCCACCACCGAACTAAGTCACCATCCCTCGGTGCCCCTACCCATAAGCTCTTCCACAAAGTCACGAAGGATTGGCTACTCCCCTCACCTTTCAACAATTTAACATTCAATTTCCAGTAACTTCGACTCCTACTAGGTAATCCCTCCTAACCTAAGTCCGTGAGAGCACCTCTATGATTGGAAAACACCACATCTACGGTACGCATGCTCTTAATCAAAGGTGTACTCATCCTCACCCCCACCACGTCCATTAATCCCACCCCAGGGAGTAAATCCCCTGAAACCCCAGAAAAGTGTCTGTCTCCCCTGGGTTCAACATCCTTATGCGTGATAATGCAGTTCCAATTCCCTCCTATGACCGCCACTTCAGGGAGAGACTGCAAATAATATACTAATACCTCCTTCACAAAGGGAGTTTTTACACGCCCATCATTCTCTGCTGGTCCATACATGCACACGAAGGCTGCCTTCTTCCTACCCCATAGACCCTTCCCTCTCCACCCTCGCAATGCTTCACAACAAACGGGCTAGTTTCCCTGATCATGATGGCAACACCACCTTTCAACTGTTTAGCATACTCCACATACACGTTATACCCTTCTATCCGCAACTCACTACCTAATTTATAATTGTGTTCTTGCACGAACACAACCTCAACATTATGACGCACCAATAAATCTCAAAACTATACACACTTTCGTACAGTTTGCAAACCATTAATGTTTATCGTCAGGTACTTAAAATGGACAATGGGGGTTTCCCTCTGGATACTGTTATTTTTTCACCTGATCTTTTGTTTCCTCCTTTTTCACCCCCTCCTCCTTTGGAGACACTTGACCAACCCCTGAGCTTTAGAGCCACAGGGCCGTCTCTGTGTCACATCCGCCCATGTTTTTTTTCCTGTTCGCTGGGCTCGCGTCAGCACATCCTCTGAGTGCGAATGCACTGCAGAACGCTTCCACATCACACTTTCCACCTGCATGTCGTAATCTACCATGCAGTCTTGGAGGATTTCTACCTCCACTGTATGTTTCAGGAAGGCATCGGGGAAGCCCACGTCCAGCCACTCTTCATGTCCAACATACACCTTCACATGCAGGACACAGACTCTTATCCGTAAATAATTCATCCAGCACAGAGGCAATGGATTCCTCGACGATGTCATCTTGCACATCTTGCTGAGCCACTTCCACTACAGGTTCCACCTCCAAGGAAGGCGAAACCCCCAGAGTGTGGTGCACACGGTCTCCGTCTCCATAGACCGCTCAACCTCTTTGCTCCAAGACAATCCTGACAGAGGTGCCGGTGCACTAGGCACATCTTGCCCCACACCATCCTCTTCTTTGTCTGTGTGTTGTTGACCAGCCCTAGTGTTGAGAAATGGCATTACCAGCTAAGTTTAAAGAGTTTGTACTTAACTTAGAAAGACAGCTCATCGCCTGCACAGCCGCCCCTGCAGATGAAGTCTTGAGAAGCTATCGAAGTCATCTCTCAACTGGCTGTAAATGAGTTATAATTTGTAAGATTATAAATTACCCCTAGGGGGTGTTATGTCAGCATATTTCATTCACTGATGGCTGACAAACTTACTTGTGTCGACTCAAAAGTCCGCCCCTTACTGCCGACTATAGGTTGATTACAAGCTCCTTGCGACTCAAGAACTGCGCAGTCCCCCGTACTACAAGAAGTTTGTAACCTACCTTGCTCTTGTAGCGTGAGCTATGGTGTTCTTCACACCTTCGACAGGTATCGGTGACTTGATAGAAGCTGAAGTGTCCTTGGATGTCCACGTCTTCCATAGTCTAGGAATACGCACACTGGTACACTATGTTCCACAAGATTTGTCTTTATTCTTCACAATCTTATCACTAAAGAAGCTGATCACACTTCTCTTAAGTGTTTATTGTGTTTTATGAGACACTTTGTTCACACTATCGCACAGATCGTTCTTCGTTGGTTATCCTGGCGTCAGTGTCACTCTCAGTAGAGTCAAAAGTAATCTGAAGACGCCACAACACCCCACGCCATCACTGCCCCCAGCACAAAGGAAAAGCTGACATAGTACTTTTCCTTCCTTGCCACTTCCTCCATGAGGCAAAACAGAATGTTTGATTCTTGCTGTCTTAATCATAGACAACAATATACACTATCTTCACCATGATAATAAAGTGGGAGCAGGATTTTCCTTGATTGTCCTGCTAAGGTAAGAGATGTACTGTCTCTTATTAAAATACACTCTGCAACACTGGACTGCAAGGAGCGGCAAGCCACGTCACATATTGGTACTGCATCTGGGTCAATTACTTGCTGTAGCAGTAAACAAGATATTTGCCCCTTCTGAGAGGGCTGGGCCCCTCAGGGTTGAAAGGGGCTGAAGGGGCTGAAGGGGGCTGAAGGGGGCTGATACCCCCCTCCTGGAGAAAACTTCTCCACACCTAGTACCTCGTTGCCGTTCACACTTGTGAAAAATACTATATATATTTTCCAGAAATACAGTAATTTATTGGTAAATAGATGGCCTATATTGTATTTAATAAAAATTATGTTATTGGAAAATGGGAAACTGAGCCTGCGCCTGCGCAGAAGGCTCTCGCCATTTTTTATTTTGAATTGAACAGAACATTAGTGTAATGAGAAGAGTTTTTCGTGCTCTAGAGGTTAAAATTGGGCTGACACCTCTCAAATAGGAGGCAAAATTGTTTGATGTGCATTCTTGTATAATTTGAGTATCAGGCGACAGGACAGGACAACTCCAGGAACCTCAGATAAGCTGTCTAATTTATGTTTAAATTCTGGCCAGTAAATTTTTCATAAATGTAGGCAAAAGGGAGGGGGGTCCGGTATATGACACATTAATCTCTAATCAAATTGGTGAGTGATATTAAGATATTTTCCTTCTGTTATGTAAATGTGTGTATATATAATCCTTTTTTAATTTTACTATACTGTTCACAAATTTATATATATATACCAGAATTCCTGGTGATGTATATTTCATTTATAATTAATAGGTCCAGAGCAACTTGTGGATATGACAGTGGTAGGTATCGAAGGGGGACATTTTTTGCGACCTAGGTGTCCCAAATTCCTACTTGTCTAACTGATAAATAATAATTATCTTTGTTCATTTACTGTTATGTACATAATGATACATTCAGATAAATGTATTTTTCCACATTTAATATGCCCGTTGGTCCTTCTTGAACCGGAGGTAATTAGTGAAGTCATTAATTAGCTAATTACTTAATAATTATATGTGACAGAATAATTATATATGACAGAAGGAGGTGGATGTTAAGTTCACAAATTTACTTAATGTGTAGTGGATTATAATTATTACAATATTAATTTTGATAAGTCAAGTCTGGCTAAGTTTATATTAATTTGTGTAATACTAATTTGAAAGACAATTCTGGCCAAGATTTATATCAGTGTATGTGTAATTGATAAGACAAGTGTGGCTAAAGATTATAATGTGCATAATATTAATTTTGCTATGCCAAACTCTGGCAAGGATTTATTAATTTGTATAATAATTTTGATAAGCTAAGGCTGGATAAAACTTTGTATTAATGTACATTTAAAATTTATATAATTTTCTTACATGCAATTGCTAAGCTCAAGTAGCTAGGATTTATTCAAAGGTAAGTTGTACTATTTACCTTTATAAAGTGCATAATTTAGTACATAATCAGTGTCATTAAGTTGAATTTAATACATTGCATCATGGCTGAAAATGAGAAAATTAATGTAGAAGACAAACATATGGAATATAGAGCAAAGAAAGCATCACTGCAGGCTAGAAAGGGTCATGTAACCAAGGCATATAATAAATCTTTGGAATTAATGAATCAAGAAACAGTGAATACTGATGATTTAAAATTGTATTTAGATGCTTTAGGGAATAGATATGATTCATACAAATTATATTACAACAAATATGAAGGAGATTTATTAGTAAACTGTGTAGATGAGACTGAAGTAGATCTTACGATTAATCAGTATTAGAGGAAAAGATTCTTTCTTGTAAAAGTCAGGCCTTGAATATATTAAAATGTGTAAACCAGGCAGTTAATCAGTCTGCTCCAACAAATAATATGTCTTTGCCAAAACTCCCAGAACTATTTTTACCTGTATTTAATCAGGGTGAAAACTGGGAGGAATTTTGGTAAATTTTTAAAGCAGCTGTGCATGACAGGAGTGACCTAGCCTGTGTAACTAAATTACTTTACCTCAATGGACAGGTAAGAGGAGATGCTTGCATACTCATACAAGCCTTTCCCAACATAGATGACTTTTACAAGGAAGCAGTTGACTTGTTGAAAGTCACTTATGGTAATATAGAACAGAGTACCTGGAGTTTACCTGGAGAGAGTTCCGGGGGTCAACGCCCCCGCGGCCCGGTCTGTGACCAGGCCTCCTGGTGGATCAGAGCCTGATCAACCAGGCTGTTGCTGCTGGCTGCACGCAAACCAACGTACGAGCCACAGCCCGGCTGATCCGGAACTGACTTTAGGTGCTTGTCCAGTGCCAGCTTGAAGACTGCCAGGAGTCTGTTGGTAATCCCCCTTATGTGTGCTGGGAGGCAGTTGAACAGTCTCGGGCCCCTGACACTTATTGTATGGTCTCTTAACGTGCTAGTGACACCCCTGCTTTTCATTGGGGGGATGGTGCATCGTCTGCCAAGTCTTTTGCTTTCGTAGTGAGTGATTTTCGTGTGCAGTTCGGTACTAGTCCCTCTAGGATTTTCCAGGTGTATATTAATCATGTATCCTCTCCCTCCTGCGTTCCAGGGAATACAGGTTTAGGGAAACCTCAAGCACTCCAATAATTGAGGTGTTTATCTCCGTTATGCGCGCCCTGAAAGTTCTCTGTACATTTTCTAGGTCGGCAATTTCACCTGCCTTGAAAGGTGCTGTTAGTGTGCAGCATATTCCAGCCTAGATAGAACAAGTGACCTGAAAGTGTCATCATGGGCTTGGCCCCTAGTTTTGAAGGTTCTCATTATCCATCCTGTCATTTTTCTAGCAGATGCGATTGATACAATGTTATGGTCCTTGAAGGTGAGATCCTACGACATGATCACTCCCAGTCTTTTGATGTTGGTGTTTCGCTCTATTTTTGGCCAGAATTTGTTTTGTACTCTGATGAAGATTTAATTTTCCCCATGTTTACCATATCTGAGTAATTGAAATTTCTCATCGTTGAACTTCATATTGTTTTCTGCAGCCCACTGAAAGATTTGGTTGATGTCCGCCTGGAGCTTTGCAGTGTCTGCAATGGAAGACACTGTCATTCAGATTTGGGTGTCATCTGCAAAGGAAGACACGGTGCTGTGGCTGACTTTCCCTTTTCTATGTTTGGTATGAGGTGAGGAACAAGATGGGGGCGAGTACTGTGCCTTGTGGAACAGAGCTTTTCACCGTAGCTGCCTCGGACTTTACTCTGTTGACGACTACTCTCTGTGTTCTGTTAGTGAGGAAATTATAGATCCATCGACCGACTTTTCCTGTTATTCCTTTAGCACGCATTTTTTGCGCTATTACGCCATGGTCACACTTGTCGAAGGCTTTTGCAAAGTCTGTATATATTACATCTGCATTCTTTTTGTCTTCTAGTGCATTTAGGACCTTGTAGTGATCCAATAGTTGAGACAGACAGGAGCGACCTGTTCTAAACCCATGTTGCCCTGGGTTGTGTAACTGATGGGTTTCTAGATGGGTGGTGATCTTGCTTCTTAGGACCCTTTCAAAGATTTTTATGATATGGGACGTTAGTGCTATTGGTCTGTAGTTCTTTGCTGTTGCTTTACTGCCCCCTTTGTGGAGTGGGGCTATGTCTGTTGTTTTTAGCAACTGTGGGACGACCCCCGTGTCCATGCTCCCTCTCCATAGGATGGAAAAGGCTCGTGATAGGGGCTTCTTGCAGTTCTTGATGAACACAGAGTTCCATGAGTCTGGCCCTGGGGCAGAGTGCATGGGCATGTCATTTATCGCCTGTTCGAAGTCATTTGGCGTCAGGATAACATCGGATAGGCTTGTGTTAATCAAATTTTGTGGCTCTCTCATAAAAAATTCATTTTGATCTTCGACTCTCAGTCTGGTTAGCGGCTTGCTAAAAACTGAGTCATATTGGGACTTGAGTAGCTCACTCATTTCCTTGCTGTCATCTGTGTAGGACCCATCTTGTTTAAGTAGGGCCCAATACTGGACGTTGTTCTCGATTTTGATTTGGCATAGGAGAAGAAATACTTTGGGTTTCTTTCGATTTCATTTATGGCTTTTAGTTCTTCCCGCGATTCCTGACTCCTAAAGGATTCTTTTAGCTTAAGTTCGATGCTTGCTATTCCTCTGACCAGTGTCTCCCTACGCATTTCAGATATATTGACCTCTTTTAGCCGCTCTGTTATTCTTTTCCGTCGCCTGTAAAGGGAGCGCCTGTCTCTTTCTGTTTTACATCTACTCCTCCTTTTTCTTAGAGGAATAAGCCTTGTGCATACATCGAGTGCCACCGAGTTAATCTGTTCTAGGCATAAGTTGGGGTCTGTGTTGCTTAGTATATCTTCCCAGCTTATATCGGTTAGGACTTTGTTTACTTGGTCCCACTTTATGTTTTTTTATTGAAGTTGAATTTGGTGAATGCTCCCTCGTGACTAATCTCATTATGTCCGTCTGGGGCTCCACGCATACATGACAACCTCAATTATGTTGTGATCTGAGTATATTGTTTTTGATATGGTGACATTTCTTATCAGATCATCATTGTTAGTGAAGATGAGGTCTAGTGTATTCTCCAGTCTAGTAGGCTCTATTATTTGCTGGTTTAAATTGAATTTTGTGCAGAGATTTAAAAGCTCGCGTGAGTGTGAGTTTTCATCAGAGCTGCCTCCTGGTGTTATTACTGCAACAATATTATTTGCTATATTCCTCCATTTTAGGTGCCTTAATTTGAAATCCCCCAGGAGCAAGATGTTGGGTGCAGGAGCTGGAAGGTTTTCCAGACAGTGGTCAATTTTTAACAGCTGTTCCTGGAATTGCTGGGATGTTGCATCCGGAGGCTTGTAGACTACCACAATGACTAGGTTTTGGTTCTCGACCTTTACTGCTAAAACTTCCACTACATCATTTGAGGCATTTAGCAGTTCTCTGCAAACAAGTAACTCTGCAATGTACAAGCCAACCCCCCCCCCCTTTTGCCTGTTCACTCTGTCACATCTGTATAGGTTGTAACCTGGGATCCATATTTCGTTGTCCAAGTGATAGTTTATGTGGGTCTCAGTGAAAGCCGCGAACATTGCCTTTGCCTCTGCAAGCAGTCCACGGATGAAAGGTATTTTGTTGTTTGTTGCTGGCTTTAGACCCTGTATATTTGCAAAGAAGAATGTTATCGGACTGGTGGTATTGTTGGTACTGGGGGGGGGGATTTTTTTTCCGGCATTAGTATCTGTATCAGTTGGTTTGGAGTGGAGGCCATCGACTGTGGTTCCACTCCAGGAATGACTGGATTTGGTGTACGATTTCTGCCATTTCCTGCCAGTTTTTTTTCCTTCCTGGCACTAAAAAAACCTCTCCCTCTTGAGTGGCTGTGGCTACCCAGGTATTCCCATGGCCTGGATGTTTTGTATCTTTTTGTCCCCTTTAGATGGTATGCCTGGCAATTTAAGTTATAGCACAGTCTTTCCTGTACTGAAGAGGTACACAGTTCAGGGTGAAAAAGCTTACAGGAAGGGAGTTTGCATTTTCCTGTTGTCATATGGGCATGGTATTTTCTAGGGTGGTCATAGTTGCACGTCCCATCTGTTTTTTTTCCAGATTTTCCCATGCCAGCAGATACCGAGTGCATAGTATGTGCACAGGCTTGGTTTCCGTTTGCCTTGGGCTTCTGTGACTGTATTCCCTGTTGGTGCATGTTTCCCTGTCTTACTTCTATCTTCCCTAGCACCAACAATGGAGCTCCCACCAGTTGTTTTTGGTAATATATCCTCACTATTGCTAGTGGAGTCCTCTTGTTTGCTATTTTCTGCGGTATTTCTAGTTTGCAATATTGGTTTTATCTTATCTTTGACTACACTTGTTTCCCTACTATGGCTCCTGTCCCCTATGAGGTCATTTATATGTATTCCTTCCTGCGTATAATTCCCGACTACCTGGACAAAATCTCCAGCTTCACCATTACTGTCTCCCAGGACAGCATCTCCAGCTTCCCCATTACTGTCTCCCAGGACAGCATCTCCAGCTTCACCATTACTGTCTCCCAGGACAGCACCTCCAGCTTCACCATTACTGTCTCCCAGGACAGCACCTCCAGCTTCACCATTACTGTCTCCCAGGACAGCACTATCAGCCCCCCATTTACTGACTACCAGGACATCATCTCCAGCCTTACAGTTTCTGACTACATGGCCAGTATCAAGGCCAGTACCATTCAGCCCAGACTTTTTATGTTCCCATCTGTTGTAGAAAGCTTCCAGGTTTTCTATGAAAGCAGCTTTGATGTTGACCTCTTTTTAATACCCTTGTGATTTTAGTCCACAGATTTATCTCATTTGGGCATACCCAAAAACACTTCCCTGTTTTAATACTGCTTGTAGCTAGTTCTTGGATATCTGCACAAGGGGCGTGACACCAATTTCCACAAAAATGACAATTTATGCATGTGGAAGCCCGTTTGTTTGACTGACCACAGACTACACACAGCTTCATAATGATTTGAATGGTTGATTTACTGCAATTCTACTAGCAACCTCTTGAATATTCTGTTATTAACCTGCTATGTAGTGCACAACGAAACCGTTTGAAACCAGTCCAGGGTTCGGACCAGTCAAGGGTTCGGACCAGTCAAGGGTTCGGACCAGTCAAGGGTTAGGACCAGTCAAGGGTTCGGACCAGTCTATCTGATCTGATCAGTGGGTCACCTATTTAAACCATACTGGTCGGTGATTTGAGCTAACACATGAAGGATCTACTGGAAATTATCTACCCGAGTAATATGTGATTTGATTAATACAAAAGTATAACTTGCGTGTTGAAGAGCCGGTGACTGCTGGCACTCCTACAATGACGAACGGTCGACCTCCACCCTTGTTTATCAATCGCTGTATCTAGCTTTTCTTTTTTTTTTTTTCCGTCTCCACCACAATAAATGCTATATTATCACTATAGTTGACTGGTGCAAATTTTGGAGGAAGGACGCTTTCTCTGTAGTAATAATTGCTTCTCGTTGTGTATATTGCGACCGCTGGTAACTACAGGTTATATGAAATTCACAGTATACGTCTGGTATTTCAAGAAAAAAGAAACTAATGAAAGTCACTCCACTCCACTAAGTACCATTATAATACTGGTTAGTTGCTACTACAACACTGTATTCTGCTCTTCACTGGTATCACTAGATTATATGCGAGTACACTAGCAGGCCAGGAAGATTATTAAAAACAGCTGACCTGTGGTAAGTTTCTGGCGACTTCTGGCACCTGCTTCTATAGGCTTATCACTTCATTTACAAATTCACCTGTTTTCAAATGACACTTTAGCCTTTATCATCAATATACTAGGGAGCCACTGTAGTATACACTATACACTATGTATACTCAATGTTTTCAGGGAGACTTTCTTTCCTCTGACACAAAGTTCAATTATTATTATTTTTTTCACACGGGACACAGGCCTATGATTCCCCTCTGGCAGTAAACTCTGCTAGGTAGTGCACACTAATTCTCCTTTTTTGACTCAGTATATAATGTTTTCCGCCCAAGATTGGTTCCAGGCGCTAGAGGGATGTATCGTATAGGATTGATGACACAAATTAAAGTTCTAGCACGTAAGAGCCACCGTGAAAACACCAGAAAAACCCGGAGCACAACGAGGCACGCTGACACTGTCACGCTACCCACTCAAGTAGGTTGGATCTAGTGAATATCTTTGTTAATTTAAAATCTCCAGATCACACTTACAAAGGTTTATAGCAGTTTAGAGTTAAACTGGAGAGCACTCTCAAAACTTTAAGTAATAAATATAATCTGAAGGAATCAGACTGGTTATTGAGTGCCATAGTTCAGAATAAATTAAGCTGGAAAACACTTGAATGCTCTCGAACAAGTATCACAAGAGTTATTTTGGTCTGGAGGAAATAAGACTAGGTCTACAAGAATTAATTGTACAATTGCAGACCAGCCAACCAACTCATTTTAAAGATGGAACACATAATAACTCAAAGGTATCTGTCAAGTTTCACAAAGGGAAAAATTATCCCAATGTTAATAATCAAAATTCATTTCCTAAAAAGAGTTGCATAGGTACATATCAAGTAGCAGGAATCAGAAATAATGATTCTCCACAAGGTAAGAAGAATAAGTACCCTCCTAAGAGTAGCCCAGTTAATAAGAAACCAGCCAAAGAAAAGAGAGATTGTCTTTTCTGCTAGGGTACTCATTTTTCAAAGAACTGCAATGCATACAATTCATGGAATGATAAAGTTGAAAGATTGGAGGAACTTGACAGATGTATCAGGTGGTTTAGGTAAACACAATGTAAAGGATTGTCATGCCAAATTAAACAACTGTTATCAATGTCACAAAGGAAGACACCATATAGTCATGTGTAAAGGTCTATATGATAATGTTGATAATAATGATAATGTTCACAATCCTGACACAACAGTAGCTAATGTAAAAATTGCTGCTAAGGGTTAATAATATGGTTTTGCTGAAGTACCCCTTACCTGTGTTACAGGTAAAAATTGATGAAAAAGGCATAAATCTAAAAATGTAAATGCATTATTGGACCAGGGATCCCAGCGTATTTTCATAAACGTAATGTCTTGCTGGTATGAAATACAGATGGGAGATCCCACAACTTTAAAATTATCGGGTTTTTCTCTCAAATAAAAGAGCTCAATTGAAATGACACTGTTTATGTAATGTCAGGTTGGGCAATGAGAAAAAAACGTGTTTAAAGCAGTAATTTTAGATAGACTTCCAGAAAAAAATATCTACAGTAGGGCTTAGCAAAGCTACAGAAAGACTTTCACATAATGTAAATTTAGCACCTTCTGATGTAAGTGATGATTTGTACCCCCAATAAAATATTTTGATAGGTAGTGACTATTATGCTTCCTTTGTAAAGGTATGGTAAGAAATGAGGTGTCACCCTTTTGAAGACTGCAGGGGTCATGTAATGTATGGTGGGATTCCTTGTAAATAATAATTAAAGACTAGAGGAAACTACAATACCAAACTGTGTGTCTTACTCATGAAGTCGTACCCCAGTATAATTCTTCCATAGAGGATGGTGTTTGACCATTGCATAATTGGGGGAAATTTTAACAGCATTGGAATAAATGTAAATGAAGAAAGTCCAGACGATTTTTTTACTCGGGAGCAATACTGAGAGATGTAAAATTGAATCTGGACAATACTGGGTATGACTTCCGTGGAGACTGAACCATCCAGAATTGCCCACTAATTACAGAATGGCATATGGACATTTAAAGGCTCAGCTCCGCAAAACTGAGAAAAGACACCAGAATTGTTAACTGCCAAATAATGATATAAATGCTGAGCAATTAATTAATAAATTTATAGAAGAGGTACCTCCTGAGCAAGCCAAAATTTATGGTCACAAATTGCCACACACGGAGTGAAGAAGGTTTCCCAAAGACCACTCCTTTGAGGATTGTGTTTAATTGTAGTGCCAGAGTAAAAAAAATGTACCTATTTTAAATACTGTTTGATGACGGGTCCGTCGTTGATGGAAAAATTAGGAGATATCTTATTAAATTTCAGAGTGAAGAATTATGCCTTACGGCTGACATAAGTAAAGCTTTCTAAGAGTGGGTTACAAGAGGCGACCGGGTTTGTACCCGCTTCTTATGGCCTAAGAATCCTATTGACCCACTTAGCCCTCTGAAAACCTTCGCTTTAGGGGCGTATTATTTGGTGCTACATCCAGTCCGTTCCTACTTCAAGCGACAATAAATTCACACCTTAAACGTATGGGAAGTTTCCCTTGAGTAAAGTAATGACAAACAATTTATGTGGACAATTTCCTGGTGTGACGTCAACTGAAGAGGAAATGTTAAAAGACTTTTGGAGAGGGTTAATAAAATAAGCAAAGTGCAAATATGCCTCTGAGAGAATGGAATAGTAATTCGTCCAAATTAAAGGACAAAATAAGTAAAGATTACCTTGGAAATGAAGTGCCAAAAGTAGTAATGTATTGGTTTAACTTGGGATACTGAGAGAGATTTTGTTAATGTTAAAACCTAATAATTACAGTATGCCCAATAAATTTAAATAAGAAGTCCTTGCTTGCTGAATTTCCAAAAGTTTTTGATCCACCCAGGTTTAGTGTCACTCCTTACTAAAGAGGGAATTTATTTAATTCAGGAAGCATGGAAAATTAAATGTGCTTGGGATGAAATTCTTTCCTGAGGAATTCATTAACAGTGGGATGAATTAATTGGTGATTATGAAAAAAATTCCAATGTTGGAGTTCCCACGCCAGGTGACCAATCCAAATGGGAAAAATGCACTCAACACTTTTTGTGATGCTTCAAAATTGGCTTAGGGAGCAGTTGCTTACCTTCAATGTAATAGTGCTATTTCTCTTGTTATGTCTAAGGCTAAAGTGTCTCAAATTAAATCACATACCTTACCTCAGTTGGAATTAACAGCCATTTATGTAGGTGTCAAATTAGCTAATTATATAAAAAAAATAAGTTGCAGGAGATAAATATTAAACGACACTGTAATTTTGGGCGATAATGAGGATCCTTACAATGGATTCGTAATGGAAACAGTAAAATTGTGTATGTACAAAACAGAGTCACTGAAATTAATCAGATGCAAGAGAAGTATAATAGTTTGGGTCAGCATATGTTAACATTTAATCATATACCTGGTGAGGAGAATCCAGCTGATTTCTTTCTCGAGGGTTTATATGCTAAATTTGTAAATGCTGTATCATGGTTTAAAGGACTGAGCTGGTTGGTAAATAAAGCTAATTGGCCTGTACAAAAGGCGTATATTACTCCTTTGAAATTACTGTGACCACTGCTCCAGTAGTTTTTTTCTTCCTTAGCCAATTTATATAAAAGTTATTCTTCTTTACCGAAAAATAATCAATGAAAATAAGTTGGTGTTTAAATTTCTAAACAAATGATTATCTCATATAAGCTTTCACATCCCTTGAATATTGGATAAAAGAAGGTACAAGAAGAAATCTATGGAAATGAGATTAAATTGATGATGGAAAGAAAAATTGTGAAAGGTTCCCATAATAGAAAATTGGGGCTGTATTTAGAGAACAATGTAATTAGGTGCAGAGGTAGGTTACAAAATGCTGAATTGGGTGATTATGCTAACACCCTATCTTACTGCCCAAAACTCATCATCTAACAAATTTAATTGTTCTAAATGTCCATAAAAATGTAATGAATGGTGGGGTACAAGATACATTAAATTGTATTAGGGGAACTTTCTGGATTCCACAAGGATGGAAAAGTGTAAAAAGGGTGATTAAATCTTGTGTAATATGTCGCCGTGTGGATGCCAGATCCTATATGTACCCAGGTCCTCCACCATAGCCAAATGAGCAATTTGAGTTGTTTAGCAACGAACTCCGCCCGGACGCAGTGTGGAAAATACTGTACATATTTTCCAGAAATACAGTAATTTATAGGTAAATAGATGGCCTATATTGTATTTAATAAAAGTAATGTTATTGGAAAATGGGAAACTGAGCGTGTGCCTGCGCAGAAGGCTCTCGCCATTTTTTTTTTTTAATTGAACAGAACGTTAGTGTAATGGGAAGAATTTTTCGTGCTTTAGAGGTTAAAATTGGGCTGACACCTCTCAAATAGGAGACGAAATTGTTGGATGTGCATTCCTGCATAATTTGAGTATCAGGCGACAGGACAGGACAACTCCAGGAACCTCAGATATGTTGTCTAATTTATGTTTAAATTCTGGCCCGTAAATTTTTCATAAATGTAGGCAAAAGGGGTGGTCCTGTACATGACACATTAATCTCTAATCAAATTGGTGAGTGATATTAAGATATTTTCCTTCTGTTATGTAAATGTGTGTATATATAATCCTTTTTTAATTTTACTATACTGTTCACAAATTTATATATATATACCAGAATTCCTGGTGATGTATATTTCATTTATAATTAATAGGTCCAGAGCAACTTGTGGATATGACAGTGGTAGGTATCGAAGGGGGACATTTTTTGCGACCTAGGTGTCCCAAATTCCTACTTGTCTAACTGATAAATAATAATTATCTTTGTTCATTTACTGTTATGTACATAATGATACATTCAGATAAATGTAATTTTCCGCAACACTGTACTGCCAGATGGTCGTACGCGCCGCACAACCTGCAGGTTCGTCTTTGCCTGGCATATGACACCCATACCTGAGTCCTGAAGTCTTGCAAGATCACGTAAGAAGGGATTGGGTGATGTAAGGTCATCATTACAGAAAATGTTTCCTCTAGTATCCCTGCATATGGGCCCTCAGACTACCTCATTGCTGTAGCCATGTGTATGGTGCCATATGTACCCAATGTAGCTCGGATGTCAGACACATCGGCCTCGAAGGGCACGTTTCTGACCTTTACAAATGTGTAGTAGCGGGAGACGTCGTGTAGCTGCATGGACACTGCATGGTTAACCACTAGGTTTACCTCCTGAAACTTGTCTACCACCGCCTCATAAACATGAGCCGAGCAAAACTTCACAAAGATCCTCTTCACGCCGTTCATAGCCACACCGCACAAGTCCTCGTTTGCGATACCATAGGTATCATGGATTATCCCAGGCAATAATAGCGCCATCGATGGCCCAAGCACGGCCCCATGGGTCAACTCGATCCACACAGTATTGAGGCAGCATCTACCCACCAACGCCATGTTAAAAAAATGATACTGCCACCAGTCAGCTACAGAAGGCAGCAGTAGCGCATGTCCTCTCTACTCAAAAGCTGAGAGACAAATGCTCTGGTCATCAGTCATTAAGGCTTGCTGCATGTTTATCAACATGTGCACTGCAATTATATACAATTGACTGGCCCGAACCCTGGACTGGTTTCAAACGGTTTCGTTGTGCACTACATAGCAAGTTATTAATAGAATATTCAAGAGGTTGCTAGTAGAATTGCAGTAAATCAACCATTCAAATCATTATGAAGCTGTGTGTAGTCTGTGGTCAGTCAAACAAACGGGCCTCCACATGCATAAATTGTCATTTTTGTGGAAATTGGTGTCACGCCCCTTGTGCAGATATCCAAGAACTAGCTACAAGCAGTATTAAAACAGAGAAGTGTTTTTGGGTATGCCCAAATGAGATAAATCTGTGGACTAAAATCACAAGGGTATTAAAAGAGGTCAACATCAAAGCTGCTTTCATAGAAAACCTGGAAGCTTTCTACAACAGATGGGAACATAAAAAGTCTGGGCTGAATGGTACTGCCCTTGATACTGGCCATGTAGTCACAAACTGTAAGGCTGGAGATGATGTCCTGGTAGTCATAAATGGGGGGCTGATAGTGCTGTCCTGGGAGACAGTAATGGTGAAGCTGGAGGTGCTGTCCTGGAGACAGTAATGGTGAAGCTGGAGGTGCTGTCCTGGGAGACAGTAATGGGGAAGCTGGAGATGCTGTCCTGGGAGACAGTAATGGTGAAGCTGGAGATTTTGTCCAGGTAGTCGGGAATTATACGCAGGAAGGAATACATATAAATGACCTCATAGGGGACAGGAGCCATAGTAGGGAAACAAGTGTAGTCAAAGATAAGATAAAACCAATATTGCAAACAAAAATACCGCAGGAAATAGCAAACAAGAGGACTCCACTAGCAATAGTGAGGATATATTACCAAAAACAACTGGTGGGACTCCATTGTTGTGCTAGGGAGGATAGAAGTAAGACAGGGAAACAATGCACCAACAGGGAATACAGTCACAGAAACCCAAGGCAAACGGAAACCAAGCCTGTGCACATACTATGCACTCGGTATCTGCTGGCATGGGAAATCTGGAAAAACAGATGGGACGTGCAACTATGACCACCCTAGAAAATGCCATGCCCATATGACAACAGGAAAATACAAACTCCCTTCCTGTAAGCTTTTTCACCCTGAACTGTGTACCTCTTCAGTACAGGAAAGACTGTGCTATAACTTAAATTGCCAGGCATACCATCTAAAGGGGACAAAAAGATACAAAACATCCAGGCCATGGGAAAACCTGGGTAGCCACAGCCACTCAAGAGGGAGAGGTTTTTTTAGTGCCATGAAGAAAAAAAACTGGCAGGAAATGGCAGAAATCGTACACCAAATCCAGTCATTCCTGGAGTGGAACCACAGTCGATGGCCTCCACTCCAAACCAACAGATACAGATACTAATCCCGGAAAAAAAATCCCCCCCCAGTACCAACAATACCACCAGTCCGATAACATTCTTCTTTGCAAATATACAGGGTCTAAAGCCAGCAACAAACAACAAAATACCTTTCATCCGCTGACTGCTTGCAGAGGTAAAGGCAATGTTCGCGGCTTTCACTGAGACCCACATAAAGGATCACTTGGACAACGAAATATGGATCCCAGGTTACAACCTATACAGATGTGACAGAGTGAACAGGCAAAAGGGGAGGGTTGGCCTGTACATTGCAGAGTCACTTGTTTGCACAGAACTGCTAAATGCCTCAAATGATGTAGTGGAAGTTTTAGCAGTAAAGGTCGAGAACCAAAACCTAGTCATTGTGGTAGTCTACAAGCCTCCGGATGCAACATCCCAGCAATTCCAGGAACAGCTGTTAAAAATTGACCACTGTCTGGAAAACCTTCCAGCCCTGCACCCAACATCTTGCTCCTGGGGATTTCAACTTAAGGCACCTAAAATGGAGGAATATAGCAAAAAATATTGTTGCAGTAATAACACCAGGAGGCAGCTCTGATGAAAACTCACACTCACGCGAGCTTTTAAAAATCTCTGCACAAAATTCAATTTAAACCAGCAAATAAAAGAGCCTTCTAGACTGGAGAATACACTAGACCTCATCTTCACTAACAATGATGATCTGATAAGAAATGTCACCATATCAAAAAATATACCAGTCACAACATAATTGAGGTTTCCCAATCATGTATGCGCGGAGCCCCAGACCGACATAATGAGATTAGTCACGAGGGAGCATTCACCAAATTCAACTTCAATAACAAAAACAAAAAAGTGGGACCAAGTAAACCAAGTCCTAACCGATATAAGCTGGGAAGATATACTAAGCAACACAGACCCCAACTTATGCCTAGAACAGATTAACCCCGGTGGAAACTCGATGTATGCACAAGGCTTATTCCTCTAAGAAAAAGGGGAGTAGATGTAAAACAGAAAGAACAGGCGGTTTCCCTTACAGGCGACGGAAAAGAATAACAGAGCGGCTAAAAGAGGTCAATATATCTGAAATGCGCAGGGAGACACTGGTCAGAGAAATAGCAAGCATCGAACTTAACTAAAAGAATTCTTTAGGAGTCAGGAATCGCGGGAAGAAACTAAAAGCCATAAATGAAATCGAAAGAAACCCAAATATTCTTCTCCTATGCCAAATCAAAACGAGAACAACGTCCATATTGGGCCCCTACTTAAACAAAATGGGTCCAAAACAGATGACAGCAAGGAAATGAGTGAGCTACTCAAGTCCCAATATGACTCAGTTTTTAGCAAGCCGCTAAACAGACTGAGAGTCGAAGATCAAACTGAATTTTTATGAGAGAGCCACAAAATTTGATTAACACAAGCCTATCCGATGTTATCCTGTACGCCAAATGACTTCGAACAGGCGATAAATGACATGCCCATGCACTCTGCCCCAGGCCAGACTCATGAACTCTGTGTTCATCAAGAACTGCAAGAAGCCCCTATCACGAGCCTTTTCCATCCTATGGAGAGGGAGCATGGACACGGGGGTCGTCCCACAGTTACTAAAAACAACAGATATAGCCCCACTCCACAAAGGGGCAGTAAAGCAACAGCAAAGAACTACAGACCAATAGCACTAACATCCCATATCATTAAAATCTTTGAAAGGGTCCTAAGAAGCAAGATCACCACCCATCTAGAAACCCATCAGTTTACACAAACCCAGGCAACATGGGTTTAGAACAGGTCGCTCCTGTCTGTCTCAACTATTGGATCACTACGACAAGGTCCTAAATGCACTAGAAGACAAAAAGAATGCAGATGTAATATATACAGACTTTGCAAAAGCCTTCGACAAGTGTGACCATGGCGTAATAGCGCACAAAATGCGTGCTAAAGGAATAACAGGAAAAGTCGGTCGATGATCTATAATTTCCTCACTAACAGAACACAGAGAGTAGTCGTCAACAGAGTAAAGTCCGAGGCAGCTACGGTGAAAAGCTCTGTTCCACAAGGCACAGTACTCGCTCCCATCTTGTTCCTCATCCTCATATCCGACATAGACAAGAATGTCAGCCACAGCACCGTGTCTTCCTTTGCAGATGACACCCGAATCTGCATGACAGTGTCTTCCATTGCAGACACTGCAAAGCTCCAGGCGGACATCAACCAAAATCTTTCAGTGGGCTGCAGAAAACAATATGAATTCAACGATGAGAAATTTCAATTACTCAGATATGGTAAACATGAGGAAATAAATCTTCATCAGAGTACAAAACAAATTCTGGCCACAAAATAGAGCGAAACACCAACGTCAAAGACCTGGGAGTGATCATGTCGGAGGATCTCACCTTCAAGGACCATAACATTGTATCAATCGCATCTGCTAGAAAAATGACAGGATGGGTAATGAGAACCTTCAAAACTAGGAGGCCAAAGCCCATGATGACACTCTTCAGGTCACTTGTTCTATCTAGGCTGGAATATTGCTGCACACTAACAGCACCTTTCAAGGCAGGTGAAATTGCCGACCTAGAAAATGTACAGAGAACTTTCACGGCTCGCATAACGGAGATAAACACCTCAATTATTGGGAGCGCTTGAGGTTCCTAAACCTGTATTCCCTGGAACGCAGGAGGGAGATATACATGATTATATACACCTGGAAAACCCTAGGGGGACTAGTACCGAACTTGCACACGAAAATCACTCACTACGAAAGCAAAAGACTTGGCAGACGATGCACCATCCCCCCAATGAAAAGCAGGGGTCACTAGCACGTTAAGAGACCATACAATAAGTGTCAGGGGCCCGAGACTGTTCAACTGCCTCCCAGCACACATAAGGGGGATTACCAACAGACCCCTGGCAGTCTTCAAGCTGGCACTGGACAAGCACCTAAAGTCAGTTCCGGATCAGCCGGGCTGTGGCTCGTACGTTGGTTTGCGTGCAGCCAGCAGCAACAGCCTGGTTGATCAGGCTCTGATCCACCAGGAGGCCTGGTCACAGACCAGGCCGCGGGGGCGTTGACCCCCGGAACTCTCTCCTGGTAAACTCCAGGTAAACACATAGAGGAGGGATTCCAGAATCTTTTCTGACTACTTCTTCAGTGAAGTTATTATCTAACTGTTCTTGTAAGACATTGTCATAGACAGTCAGTAGCTCAGGATTCTTCCTGAGCTCATGTATTGGTGCTTTCATTTGTCCGAAAGCTATACAATAATTGCTAAGCAGATGTGATGGATTTAATTTCCGTGATAACCTAACCCAATACTGTCCATCTTTATATTTGACAGCGTCCAAACATTGGTTATAAGTCTGAAACTCTTGTAGGCTTGGTTTATTTACATAAATACCTATTGCATCTAAACCCCACAACTTATCAACTGGATCAATCATTTCTTCCAGTAACTAGTACATTTTCCACTGAACCAATATCAGCTTCTGTCCCACTAGAGGGAATTGGATCACATATCATGTGGCCTCCTGCTGTTTTCAGGAAGTGAGCATCATGTTTACTTACGTCATTTTACACAAAACAGTGATAATAATCACTTCCAATGATTAAATCAATTGGACTAATTGTGTCTGTCTGTATGTCAGGACAGGCTAACTTGACCTAGGCTGCTTTCAGCGCTTCAACTGTTTCTTTTAATCCCTGGATCTGCAAAGACTTAGGCAAATCATCTAATACCCCAGCTTCTACTGTCTTTTTCCTGTTTTCTAGACCAACAGTGAATCTGACTAGGTCATATGTCTGTTTACCAGAACTTTGGAAAAACCCAGCTATATCTAACTGTATTTTGGTACAGTGTTGTTTATTCAGTTTAAGTAACACTGTTCTTTTTATGAAAGACCTTTGTGAGCCTTGATCAAATAGTGTTAGCACATTGGTTTTGTATAATTTATTCGATAACTCATCTCGAGCTATTGGAAGAGCAGTCGCTTTAAACTTATCTCTCACATTTAATGATGTTGCTTGTTGACTTCCTGATTCTGTGGAAGTCTTCTGCTGTTCAGCAAAAGTATTTGAGCATAATGCTATATGATGCATACCCTTACATTTAAAGCATTTCTTCAGTGAGCATTTACCTCCCTTGTGTACACCTAAACACTTGGTGCATCGTTTCAGCTGTTAAGTACGTTGTTTCCGTGCCCTCATTGTTGTGCATTGATTACAATACTGTGCCCAATGAGGTCCATCACAAAGTACACATTTTGGAGTATGTTTGTATGTGACAGTCTGTTTACTATCTGTTGTATTCGCAGCTTGATAAGTGCCTACATGGGATTTCCCGTTCTGTATTTTACTGGGAGTTATACTCTTTTTATACTGAGTTGAAGGTTTAGTATCTGCAGTAGAATTTGTGGACTTTCTGTCTTGTCTTGTCTTGTTGCTTGCATGCAAGAAACTGTTGCTTGTAAACCATTG
The DNA here is from genome assembly GCF_026875155.1 of Cherax quadricarinatus. NCBI lineage: Eukaryota > Metazoa > Arthropoda > Malacostraca > Decapoda > Parastacidae > Cherax > Cherax quadricarinatus. The sequence continues at coordinate 54,982,284 of NC_069415.1, forward strand.
CTAATTTCTTCACAAGTGAAATAGCGTTTATTGAACATAATATTTAATCGTTCAATAGTTTGTGGTGACAGCTTATCCTTGTACATTACCATTGATAAACCAATCACATTGCCTGAGGTCATATTTATCACTTAGAGATCTGAGACTATTGTTGAGAAATGATTTACCAGCTAAGGTTAAAGATTAAATATAGGGAGTACTTAGCTGATAAGACAGCTCATCGCCTGCACAGCCACCTCTGCAGGCAAGGTCTTGAGAACCTATCATATCCACTTCACAACAGGCTGTAATAGAGTATATTATGCTAATAATAAATTACCCCTAGGGGGTGTTATGTCAGCATATTTCATTCACTGATGGCTGTTGGCACTTAGTTGTGTGGACACTTATCACCGAGGTTTATGATAAGTGACTAACTCGTTACTTAGACTCAACTGTGCAGTCAATAGTAGTACATCACGAGTTAGAACACTTACCTGGGTATATGTATCTGACACATAGTTATGTCCGGATATCCGATGAGTTGATTGATGAATTGTGTTCTTTGAAGAATGTCGCACTACACTCTGTTGGATTGCAACACTCGTTGTTGCACTGTTCACCAATAATTGTTCACACTATATCACTAAAGAAGCTGATCACACTTTTCTGCAAGTGTTTATCGTGTTTTATGAGACACTAACGCACGGATCAGTGTTCTTTGTTGGTTATCCTGGCATCAGTGTGACTCCCAGGAGGGTGAAAAGTAATCTGACCTCACAGCATCTTACGCCACTCCAATGCCCCTCGAACGTGAAGGAAAAGCTGACCTAGTACTTTTTGCTTCCTTGCCAAATTTCCTCACTGAAGCAAAGCAGAATGCTTGATTCTTGCTGTCTTAAGCATAGGCGACAATGTACACTATCTTTACCATGGTAATAAAGTGGGAGCAGGATTTTCCTTGATTGTCCTGCTAAGGTAAGAGATGGACTGTCTTTTATTAAACTACACTTTGCAACACTGGACTCTTGCAACAAGCGGCGGTTGCTTGACCACGTTACATACTTGTATTGCATCTGGGATCAATTACTTGCTGTAGCAGTAAACAAGATGTTTGCCCCTTCCGAAAGGGCTGGGCCCCTTAGGGCTGAAAGGGGCTGAAGGGGGCTGATACCCCCCTCCTGGAGAAAATTTCTCCACACTGGGGGGCGGTGGAGGTTCACTGCAAGTGAACTATTCATCATTTAACATTAATTTGATTTTCTCACTTGCCACTACTGCTGCATGTCTTTTCTGAACAGCTTTAGTCTGCGTGGTTTCTGCAGAATCACTAATTTTGTTTTCAACACTGTGTAATTCTAACAGCACTAGTTTATTTATAATCTGCTTATTCACTACACCTTTGCTCAAAACATCAACTGTCCTGATGATTCCATTGGCATCAGGGTATGTTTACCTGGAGTTTACCTGGAGAGAGTTTGTTCAGTGCCTGCTTGAAGACAGCCAGGGGTCTATTGGTAATCCCCCTTATGTATACTGGGAGGCAGTTGAAAAGTCTCTGGCCTCTGACACTTATTGTATTGTCTCTTAACGTGCTAGTGACACCCCTGCTTTTCATTGGGGGATGTTGCATCGTCTGCCGAGTCTTTTGCTTTTGTTGTGAGTGATTTTCGTGTGCAAGTTTAATACTAGTCTCTCTAGAATATTCCAGGTGTAAATAATCATGTATCTCTCCCGCCTGCGTTCCAGGGAGTACAGGTTCAGGAAATTCAAGCGCTTCCAGTAATTGAGGTGTTTTATCCCCGTTATGCGCGCCGTGAAGGTTCTCTGTATATTTTCTAGGTCAGCAATTTCACCTGCCTTGAAAGGTGCTGTTAGTGTGCAGCAATATTCCAGCCTAGATAGAACAAGCGACCTGAAGAGTGTCATCATGGGCTTGGCATCCCTAGTTTTGAAGGTTCTCGTTATCCATCCTGTCATTTTTCTAGCAGATGCGATTGATACAGTGTTATGGTCCTTGAAGGTGAGATCCTCCGACATGATCACTCCCAGGTCTTTGACGTTGGATTCTCGCTCTATTTTGTGGAAGGAATTTTTGTACTCTGATGAAGTTTTAATTTCCTCATGTTTACCATATCGGAGTAATTGAAATTTCTCATCGTTGACTTCATATTGTTTTCTGCAGCCCACTGAAAAATTTGGTTGATGTCTGCCTAGAGCCTTGCAGTGTCTGCAATGGAAAACACTGTCATGCAGATTCGGGAGTCATCTGCACGGTGCAGTGGCTGACATCCTTGTCTATGTCAGATATGAGGATGAGAAACAAGATGGGAGCGAGTACTGTGCCTTGTGGAACAGAGCTTTTCACCGTAGCCGCCTCAGACTTTGCTCTGTTGACTACTACTCTTTGTGTTCTGTTTGTGAGGAAATTATAGATCCATCTACCAACTTTTCCTGTTATTCCTTTAGCACGCATTTTGTGCGCTATTACGCCATGATCACACTTGTCGAAGGCTTTTGCAAAGTCTGTATATATTACATATGCATTCTTTTTATCTTCTAGTGCATTTAGGACCTTGTCGTAGTGATCCAATAGTTGAGACAGCAGGAGCGACCTGTTCTAAACCCATGTTGCCCTGGGTTGTGTAACTGATGGGTTTCTAGATGGGTGGTGATCTTGCTTCTTAGGACCCTTTCAAAGATTTTTATGATATGGGATGTTAGTGCTATCGGTCTGTAGTTCTTTGCTGTTGCTTTACTGCCCCCTTTGTGGAGTGGGGCTATGTCTGTTGTTTTTAGTAACTGTGGGACGACCCCCGTGTCCATGCTCCCTCTCCATAGGATGGTAAAAGCTCGTGATAGGGGCTTCTTGCAGTTCTTGATGAACACAGAGTTCCATGAGTCTGGCCCTGGGGCAGAGTGCATGGGCATGTCATTTATCGCCTGTTCAAAGTCATTTGGTGCCAGGATAATATCAGATAGGCTTGTGTTAACCAAATATGTGGCTCTCTCATAGAAAAATTCATTTTGATCTTCGACTCTCAGTCTGGTTAGCGGCTTGCTAAAAACTGAGTCATATTGGGACTTGAGTAGCTCACTCATTTCCTTGCTGTCATCTGTGTAGCACCCATCTTGTTTAAGTAGGGACCCAATACTGGATGTTGTTCTCGACTTTGATTTGGCATAAGAAAAGAAATACTTTGGGTTTCTTTCGATTTCATTTATGGCTTTTAGTTCTTCCTGCGATTCCTTACTCCTGTAAGATTCCTTTAGCTTAAGTTCGATGTTTGATAAATTTTTCTGACCCGTGACTCCCTATGCATTTCAAAATTTTTTGCCTCTTTTAGCCGCTCTGTTATTCTTTTTCCGTCGCCTGTAAAGGGGCGCCTGTCTCTTTCTATTTTACATCTACTCCTCCTTTTTCTTAAAGGAATAAGCCTTGAGCAAAACATCGAGTGCCACCGAGTTAATCTGTTCTAGGCATAAGCTGGGGTCTGTGTTGCTTAGTCTATCTTCCCAGCTTATATCGTTTAGGACTTGATTTACTTGGTCACACTTAATGTTCTTGTTATTGAAGTTGAATTTGGTGAAGGCTTCCTCGTGACTAATCTCATTTTGTCGGTCTGGGGCTCCGCGCATACATGTCTGAACCTCGATTATGTTGTGATCTGAGTATATTGTTTTTGATATGGTGACGTTTCGTATCAGATCATCACTGTCAGAGAAGATGAGGTCTAGTGTATTCTCCAGTCTAGTAGGCTCTATTATTTTGGTTAAGTTGAATTTCTGCAGAATTTAAATTCTCGTTTTTGTTTTGTGAGTTCTCGGCAGAGCTGCCTCCCGGTGTTATCACTGCAACAACATTATTTGCTATATTCCTCCATTTTAGGTATATGGTCAATTTTTCCAAGTGGCCATTGGGACCTCGGACCATCATTGTCGATAATCACTGTCACCAGGTCTTAAGGACTTATGATTTTCAGGAACACCATCTCCATAGAATTGTTCTCTCAATGAAGAGAGATAGTCTTCTCGCCAAATTTTCTCCAAACGTTCAATTCCCTTTTTAAGGTGTTTGAATTTACGTCTTAGTTGCTCAGGTTCGAAAATAAGTAGGATCCTCTTGATTTTTTTTATCAAATCTGGGAGGAACAGGTTCGAGCCTTCTGCCATGGAGTAAATGAGATGGACTTAACACTTCTAAATTGTCCAGATAATCGGTAACATAAATTGGAAGTATGCTGTTGACTCTATTTTCTATTTCAGCCACAACTGTACGGAATTCTTCTAAGTTGATTCTATGACGATGAAAGGCTTTCCTTAAACAACGTTTTACATTGCCGATCATTCTTTCATTAAATCCCCCATGCCATGGAGATTAGGAGGAATGTATCTCCAACGACAACTGCGTTGAATTTTTTTTTT
>NC_069415.1:54987187-55026084 GCF_026875155.1 Cherax quadricarinatus
AAAAAAAAGGTTTCATTTGAAACAGGTGAATTTGAAATGAAGGATAAGCCTTAAAGCAGGTGCCAGAAGTCCCCAGAAACTTCCACAGTCAGCTGTTTTTAATAACTTCCTGGCCTGCTGTGTACTGCATAAATCTAGTGATACCAGAAAAGGAATAAGTGTTGTAGTAGAAACTAACCAGTATTATAATGGTATTAGGGGTGGAGGACTTTCATTTTTTTTTTCTTGAAAATACCAACGTAACGTGAATTTAAAACCTGTATTTCCGGGGGTCGCAATATAACAACGAAAGCAATTTATTATACAGAGAAAGCTTTTCCTTCCCCAAAATTTGCACCATAACATAGTGAAATATGCATTTTTTGGGGTGGAGACGGAAAAAAAAAATGAAAAGCTAGATACAGCGATTGATAAACAAAGGGGGGAGGTCGACCGTTCTCATTGTAGGAGGCCGAGTCACCGCTCTTCAACACGCAAGTTTATTTTGTATTAATAAAAATCACATATTACTCGGTAAAAATTTTCCCAGTGATCCTTCATTGTTACTCAAATAACCGACCATAGGGTTAAAAAGGGTGACCCACTGACAATCAGATAGATGGTCCGAACCCTTTACGGGTCCAAACCCCTTGACTGGCCCAACCCTTGACTGGTCCAAACCCCTTTTGACTGGTCCAACCCGGGCTGGTTTAAAAACGGTTTCTTTTGTGCACTACATAGCGGGTTAAAATAACAGAATATTAAAGAGGTTGTAGTAAAATGCTAAATCAACCATAAAATCAAAAAAGCTTTGGTATCTGGGGTCGTCAAAAAAGGGGTTTCCCACATGCAAAATTTGTCTTTTTTGGGGAAAATTTGGTTCACGCCCCTTGTGCTTTACCAAAAACTAGCTACAAGCGTTTAAAACAGGAAGGTTTTTTGGGGTATCCCAAATGAGATAAATCTGTGGACTAAAATCAAAAGGTTTAAAAAGAGGTAAACACAAAGCGCTTTCAAAAAAAACCTGGAACTTTCTACAAAGAGGGGAACAAAAAAAGTCGGGGCTAAATGGTACTGGCCTTGTATGGCCATGTAGCAAAACTGTAAGGCGGAGATGATGTCCGGTATCAGTAAAGGGGGGGGCTGATAGTGCTGTCCGGGGAGACAGAATGGTAAGCTGGAGTCGTCCTGGAGACTAATGGTGAAGCGGGAGGTGCTTTGGGGGGAACAGTAAGGTGAAGCTGGAGATCTGTCCTGGGAGACAGAAGGGGGACTAAAAGGCTTTCCGGGGGGAGACAGAAAAGGTTTTAACGGGAGTTTTTGCCAGGATGGGGGGAATTTATACCAGGAAGGAATAATATAAATGCCCTCATGGGGACGGGGCCTAGTAGGAAAAAAGGTATCAAAAAAAAGATAAAAAAAAAATATTGCAAACTAAAATACCGCGAAAATAGCAAAAAAAGGGGACCCACTAAAATATGAGGATATATTACCAAAAACAACTGGTGGGAGCCCATTTTTTTGGGCAGGGAAGTTGAAGTAAGACGGGGAAAATGCACCAACGGGGAAATACAGACAGAACCCCAAAGGGAAAACGGAAAACCCAAACCTGTCACATACTAGCACCGGTACTGCTGGCAGGAAATCAAAAAAACAAAGGGGACGTGAACATACCACCCAGAAATCCCATGCCCAATGACAACGGAAATGCAAACCCCTTCCTGTAAGCTTTTTCCCCCTAAACGTGTACCTCTTCATTACAAAAGATTGCATAACTTAATTGCCAGGCATCCTCAAAAGGGGGCAAAAAGATACAAAAATAGGCCAGGGGAATCCCTGGGTAGCCAACCCACCAAGGGGGAAGGTTTTTAGGCCGGAAAGAAAAAAAACTGGCAGGAAAAATGGCAGAAATGTAACCAAATCCAGTCTTTCCCTGGAGGGGAAACCACAGTCGAGGCCTCCACCCAAAACCCAAATGAACAGATACTAATGCCGGAAAAAAAATCCCCACCCCCAGTACCAACAATCCCACCAGTCCGTAACATTCTTCTTTGCAAAATACGGGGTCTAAAGCCAAAAACAAACAAAAAAATACCTTTCTCCGTGGACCTTGAAAGGGGAAAAGGCAATTTCCGGTTTTCACGGGAAACCCACATAAACATCACTTGGAAAAACAAAATTTGGTCCCGGGTTTTACAACCTATCAGAGTACAGAGTGAAAGGCAAAAGGGGGGGGGGTTGGCTTGTACATTGCGGGTTACTTTTTTGCAGGAACTGCAAATGCCTAAAATGAGGGGAATTTTACAGTAAAGGTGAGAACCAAAACCTAGTCATTGTGGTATCAAAAAGCCCCCGGATGCAACACCCAGCTTTTCCAGGGAACGCGTTAAAAATTAAACCACTGTCGGGAAACCTTCCACCCTGCCCCAACACTTGCCCCGGGGGATTTCAAATTAAGGCACCAAAAAGGGGGAAATAGAAAATTAATATTGTTGCAGTAATAAACCAGGGGGCAGCTCTGAGAAAACTCACATCACGCACTTTAAATCCTGCACAAAATTAAATTTTAAAACCCAGCAAATAATAGAGCCTACTAGATTGGAAAATACACTAACCTCATTTTCATAAAAAATGATGTTTTGAAAAAAAATTCCCATAAAAAAACATTTACTCGATCACAACATAATTGGGGTTTCATTTATGCGGGGAGCCCAGACGGACATAATGAGTTAGTCCAGGGAGATTCACCAAATTCAATTCAATAAAAAAAATAAAGTGGGCCAAGAAACAAGTCCAAACCCGAATAAGCTGGGAAGATTCTAACAACAAAACCCCAACTTTGCCTAAAAAGTTTAACTCGGTGGCACCGATTTTGCACCAAGGTTTATTCCTCTAAGAAAAAGGGGGAGTAGATGTAAAACAAAAGAGAAGGCGCCCCTTTACGGGCCCGGGAAAAAAAAACAAGCGGCTAAAAGATCAATAAATCTGAAATGCGTAGGGAGACATGTCGAGGAATAGAAAGCACGAACTTAAGCTAAAAAAATCCTTAGGATCAGAATCGCGGGAAGAACAAAAAGCCATAAATGAAATCGAAAAAACCCCAAATAATTTTTTTCCCCCTATCCAAATCAAAATCGAGAACAACGCCATTTTGGCCCCTTTTAAAAAAAATGGGTCCAACACAGAGACAGAAAGGGAAAAGAGTGACTACTCAACCCAAAAGACCAGTTTTAGCAACCGCTAACCAATGAGAGTCGAAGAAAAAGAATTTTTTGAGAGGCCCAAAAATTTTTTAAACACAAGCCTATCCGTTTTATCCTGACGCCAAAAGACTTGAACAGCGATAAAGCATCCCCATGCACTTCCCCCAGGGCCAGACTCAGGGAATTTGTTTCATCAAGAACGCAAGAAGCCCCATAGACCCTTTTTTCCCATCCTATGGGAGGGAGCAGGGGCCCGGGGGGGTCTCCCCAGTTGCAAAAAAAACAACGACATACCCCCACCCCAAAAGGGGGGCAGTTAAAGCAACAGAAAGAATACAGCCCAATGCATAACGCCCCAATCATAAAAATCTTTGAAAGGGGCCAAGAAGCAAGTCACCCACCCTCTAGAAACCCATCATTTACCAACCCAGGCAACATGGGGTTTTGAACAGGTCGCCCTGCTTCTCAACTATTGGATCACTACAAGGGCCTAAATGCACTGAAGACAAAAAAAAATGCAGATGAATATATACGACTTTGCAAAGCCCGACAAATTGACCCTGGGTAATAGCGCACAAAAAAGCGTGCAAAGGAAAAACAGGAAAATTTGGGGGCGAGGATCTATAATTTTTCCCCACTAACAGAACACAGAGTAGTGTCAACAGAGTAAAAATCCGAGGCAGCACGGGGAAAAGTTGTTCCCCAAGGGACAGTACTCCGCTCCCATCTTGTTCCCCACCTCATTCCCCCATAGACAAGGATTCAGCCCAGCACCTGTCTTTCCCTTTTCAGATGACACCCCAATCTGCATGAAGTGTCTTCCATTGCAGACACTGAAACTCCAGGCGGGGAAAAACCAAACTTTCAGTGGGGTGCAGAAAACAATATGAAGTTCAAAGTGAGAAATTTCAATTACTCAGAATGGAAACTGAGGAAAATTTAAATCTTACAATACAAAACAAATTTTGGCCACAAAATAGAGCGAAACACCAACTCAAAAACCTGGGGGTGATCATTCGAGATCTCCCTTCAAGGACCATAACAATTTTTTCAATCGCATCTGCTAGAAAAATGCGGGGGATAAAGAAACCTTCAAAACTGGGGGGCCAACCCTGATGACACTCTTCAGGTCACTTGTTCTATCTAGGTGGAAAATTTTCGCCACTAACAGCACCTTTCAAGGCAGGTGAAATTGCCGCCTAAAAATGAAAAAACTTTCACGGCGCGCATAACGGGATAAAAACCCCCAATTATTGGGAGTGCTTGAGGTTTCCCAAAAACCCGTATTCCCTGGAAAGCAGGAGGGGGAGATACAGATTTTTAAACACCTGGAAAAAACCTAGAGGACATTTTCCGAACTTGCACCAAAATCACTCACTACGAAAGCAAAAGATTGGCAGACGTTTCACCATCCCCCCAATGAAAAACAGGGGGGGTCACAGGGAGTTAAGAGACCATACAAAAAGTTCAGGGGCCAGACGTTCAACTGCCTCCCAGCACACTAAGGGGTTACCAACAGACTCCTGGGAGTCTTCAACTGGGGACTGGACAAGCACCAAAGTCAGTTCCGGGCAGCCGGGGTGTGGCCGTACTTTTTGGTTTGCGTGCAGCCCCCACAACAGCCTGGTTGATCAGGGTTGACCACCAGGAGGGTGGGCACGACCGGGCCGGGGGCGTTTACCCGGAAATCTCTCCAGTAAACTCCAGGACTTGTTCTATATTAAAACCCTAAGGACTTTCAAAAAAGTCAACGCTTCCTTTTAAAAGTCATCTATTTGGAAAGGTTGTAGATATGCAAGCCCCCTCTTTTCCTGTCCATTGAGGTAAAGTATTTTTGTTACACAGGCAGGTCACTCCTGTCGGGACAGCTGCTTTAAAAATTTTTACAAAATTCCTCCATTTTCCCCTGATTAAATACAGGGAAAAATAGTTCTGGGAGTTTTGGCAAAGACATATTATTTTTTTGGGGGAGATGATTAACTGCCTGGTTTAACATTTTATATATTTAAGGCCCGACTTTTAACAAGAAAGATTTTTTTCCCCAATACTGATTAATGTAAGATCACTTCATCTCATCTACACAGTTTACTAATAAATCTCCTTTTATATTTGTTGTAAATTTTAATTGTATGAATCATTTTTCCCTAAACATTAAATACAATTTTTAAAAAAACATCATATTCACTTTTCTTTATTCATTAATTCCAAAAATTTTTTAATGCCTTGGTTACATGACCCTTTCAGCCTGCAGTGGCTTTCTTTGCTCAATTCCTATGTTTGTCTTCAAAATTAATTTTCTCATTTTTTACCATGAGCAATGTATTAAAATTAACTTAATGACACTGATTTGTACTAAATTATGCACTTTTTAAAGGTAAAAAGACAACTTACCTTGAATAAAACCACTACTTGAGTTAGCAATTGCTGTAAAAAATTATATAAAATTTTTAAAAGTAATTTAAAACAAAGTTTTTTCCAGCCTTAGCTTATCAAAATTTTATACAATTAATTTAAAACCCCGAGTTTGGCATAGCAAAAATTTAAAATTTTCACATTTAATCTTTAAACCACACTTTTTTTATCAATTACACATACACTGATATAAATCTTGGGGCCCAAATTTTTCTTTCCAAATTTGTATTACCAAATTAAAAAAACTTTGCCAGACTTGACTTATCAAAATTAATATTGTAATAATTTTAAAAACCACTAAACATTAAGTAAATTTGTGAACTTAACATCCACCTCCTTTTGTCAATAAATTATCTGTACATTTTTTTTAAAATAATTGCTAATTAAGACTTCACTAATTACCCCCCCCGGTTTTAAGAAAGGCCAACGGGGATATTAAAAGTGGAAAATAATTTTTGAATGTATCATTTGTCAAAAATAAATGAAAAAAGAAATTATTATTTATCGTTAACAAGGGAATTTGGGGGCCCCAGGTCGCAAAAAAGTCCCCCTTTGATACCTACCACGTCATATCCACAAGTTGCTCTGGACCTATTAATTAAAATAAATTACCACCAGGAATTGGTTATTATATAAATTTGTGAAAAATAAGTAAAATTTAAAAAAAGGGTTTATATACACACATTTACATAACAAAGGGAAAAATTTTAATTCACTCACCAATTTGTTAAGATTAAAAGTGCATTTTACCGGACCCCCCCCCCCTTTTGCCTACATTTATGAAAAATTTACTCCAATTTAAACTAAATTAGACAGTTATCTGAGTTCCGGAGTTGTCCCCGTCCTGTCGCCCGATCTCAAATTTACAAGAATCACATCAAACAATTTGCCCCCCTATTTTGGGGGTGTGCAGCCCAATTTTAACCTCTAGAGCCGGGAAAAAATCTTCTCATTAACTAATTTCTTTCAAATTTAAAAAAAAAATGGCGGAGCCTTCTGCCAGGCGCAGGCTCAGTTTTCCCCCTTTTCCAATAACATAATTTTTTTAAATACAATATAGGCCCTCTATTTTTCCAATAAAAAACTGTTTTCTGGAAAATATATATATATTTTTCACAAATGTGAACGGAACGAGGTACTAGGTGTGGAGAAGTTTTCTCCAGAGGGGGTATCAGCCCCCTTCAGCCCCCTTCAGCCCTTCAGCCCCTTTCAACCCTGAGGGGCCCAGCCCTCTCAGAAGGTCAAATATCTTGTTTACTGCTACAGCAAGTAATTGACCCAGATGCAGTACCAATATGTTGACGTGGCTTGCCGCTCCTTGCAGTCCAGTGTTGCAGAGTGTATTTTTAATAAGAGACAGTACATCTCTTACCTTATAGCAGGACAATCAAGGAAAATCCTGCTCCCACTTTATTATCATGGTGAAGATAGTGTATATTGTTGTCTATGATTAAGACAGCAAGAATCAAACATTCTGTTTTGCCTCATGGAGGAAGTGGCAAGGAAGGAAAAGTACTATGTCAGCTTTCCTTTGTGCTGGGGGCAGTGATGGCGTGGGGTGTTGTGGCGTCTTCAGATTACTTTTGACTCTACTGAGAGTGACACTGACGCCAGGATAACCAACGAAGAACGATCTGTGCGATAGTGTGAACAAAGTGTCTCATAAAACACAATAAACACTTAAGAGAAGTGTGATCAGCTTCTTTAGTGATAAGATTGTGAAGAATAAAGGACAAATCTTGTGGAACATAGTGTACCAGTGTGCGTATTCCTAGACTATGGAAGACGTGGACATCCAAGGACACTTCAGCTTCTATCAAGTCACCGATACCTGTCGAAGGTGTGAAGAACACCATAGCTCACGCTACAAGAGCAAGGTAGGTTACAAACTTCTTGTAGTACGGGGGACTGCGCAGTCTCTTGAGTCGCAAGGAGCTTGTAATCAACCTATAGTCGGCAGTAAGGGGCGGACTTTTGAGTCGACACAAGTAAGTTTGTCAGCCATCAGTGAATGAAATATGCTGACATAACACCCCTAGGGGTAATTTATAATCTTACAAATTATAACTCATTTACAGCCAGTTGAGAGATGACTTCGATAGCTTCTCAAGACTTCATCTGCAGGGGCGGCTGTGCAGGCGATGAGCTGTCTTTCTAAGTTAAGTACAAACTCTTTAAACTTAGCTGGTAATGCCATTTCTCAACACTAGGGCTGGTCAACAACACACAGACAAAGAAGAGGATGGTGTGGGGCAAGATGTGCCTAGTGCACCGGCACCTCTGTCAGGATTGTCTTGGAGCAAAGAGGTTGAGCGGTCTATGGAGACGGAGAGACCGTGTGCACCACACTCTGGGGTTTCGCCTTCCTTGGAGGTGGAACCTGTAGTGGAAGTGGCTCAGCAAGATGTGCAAGATGACATCGTCGAGGAATCCATTGCCTCTGTGCTGGATGAATTATTTACGGATAAGAGTCTGTGTCCTGCATGTGAAGGTGTATGTTGGACATGAAGAGTGGCTGGACGTGGGCTTCCCCGATGCCTTCCTGAAACATACAGTGGAGGTAGAAATCCTCCAAGACTGCATGGTAGATTACGACATGCAGGTGGAAAGTGTGATGTGGAAGCGTTCTGCAGTGCATTCGCACTCAGAGGATGTGCTGACGCGAGCCCAGCGAACAGGAAAAAAAACATGGGCGGATGTGACACAGAGACGGCCCTGTGGCTCTAAAGCTCAGGGGTTGGTCAAGTGTCTCCAAAGGAGGAGGGGGTGTGAAAAAGGAGGAAACAAAAGATCAGGTGAAAAAATAACAGTATCCAGAGGGAAACCCCCATTGTCCATTTTAAGTACCTGACGATAAACATTAATGGTTTGCAAACTGTACGAAAGTGTGTATAGTTTTGAGATTTATTGGTGCGTCATAATGTTGAGGTTGTGTTCGTGCAAGAACACAATTATAAATTAGGTAGTGAGTTGCGGATAGAAGGGTATAACGTGTATGTGGAGTATGCTAAACAGTTGAAAGGTGGTGTTGCCATCATGATCAGGGAACTAGCCCGTTTGTTGTGAAGCATTGCGAGGGTGGAGAGGGAAGGGTCTATGGGGTAGGAAGAAGGCAGCCTTCGTGTGCATGTATGGACCAGCAGAGAATGATGGGCGTGTAAAAAACTCCCTTTGTGAAGGAGGTATTAGTATATTATTTGCAGTCTCTCCCTGAAGTGGCGGTCATAGGAGGGAATTGGAACTGCATTATCACGCATAAGGATGTTGAACCCAGGGGAGACAGACACTTTTCTGGGGTTTCAGGGGATTTACTCCTGGTGTGGGATTAATGGACGTGGTGGGGGTGAGGATGAGTACACCTTTGATTAAGAGCATGCGTACCGTAGATGTGGTGTTTTCCAATCATAGAGGTGCTCTCACGGACTTAGGTTAGGAGGGATTACCTAGTAGGAGTCGAAGTTACTGGAAATTGAATGTTAAATTGTTGAAAGGTGAGGGGAGTAGCCAATCCTTCGTGACTTTGTGGAAGAGCTTATGGGTAGGGGCACCGAGGGATGGTGACTTAGTTCGGTGGTGGGATACGGTAGCTAAGACACTTATCCGGGATTATTATGTTTGGTGTGGGCGGGAACATAATCATCTTTTGTATGGGCTCCAGGGGTATTTTGAAGAACAGTTATGTGATTGTTATGTGGGTGATGGTGCACGATACCCTGTTGAGAAAATTGAGGGTTTAAAGGAACATATAAGGGGCTAGCATAATGATAGTTTTGATGGGGCATGGGTTGCTGGAGGTTTGGAGGAGGTTCTCTGGGGGGATCGGCCTTCGGCTTGTGTTTTGAGGGAACAGAGGTAGTGGAGAGCAGCCATGGAGATGATGGGATTAACAGTGCATGCAGGGAAAAAGGCTATCACGAGGGTCAGTGTTGATGACGATGGAGGGTATGAGCGTGGTATATTGATTCATGGTTTAAGACCTACATGTCAAGCGCTAGGATAAGGGAAATAGCCCTATGGGAAATGGGTGACACATATACAGTGTGGGCTCAGTATGCAGGATAGAGAGCAATTGAAGGCCTATTATGGAGAGTGAGATATGGCAAGCTTTGGCTGGGGTAAGCTTAGGTAAAGCACCTGGCGTTGATGGGCTACAAGTGACTTCCATGTTGTGAATTGGGGTGTTATGAAGGTGTTTTTGGTTAAGTTGTTTAACATCTTAAAGAATGACGGAATTAATGGGGGATTTGCAATGGATGGCAGTGGTGGTATTGGTGCCAAAAAGCAATCGATCAACAGTTCTAGATTATAGGGCCATTTCGCTCGTGCGGTGATTACAAATTGTTTGCGAGGATACTGGGGAACAGACTGAAAAGGTGATGAACAAAGTCATAGACAGAGGGAATACAGAATACCTGGCAGGTCCATGATCGAAGGGCACGGGATGATTCAAGGTTTTATAGAAAGGAGACAGGTGTCGGGTGGGGGGGAGTTTTAGCTTTGGATTGGGCTACTGCATATGATATGTAGAAAGGGAAACGTTGTGGCAGTTCATGCACTGGCAGGTTTTGGGAATGAAATCATCTCTTGGGCACAGACTTTATACAAAGGGGGGACTTTGCGAGTGCAGGTCAATGGTCGGTTAGGTGTGCCAGTTCAAGTGGGTCGGGGATTAAGGCAAGGTTGTCCCCTTTCACAATTATTGTTCGCTGTGTTTTCTGGATCCTTTTTATAGGGTGGTGTGGGCTAGTTTTTTGGGAGGTCTGGGGGGTTATGAGAGTGACGGGTGGCCTGGCATTGTAGGTTATGTAGATGATACGACGGTTTTGTAAGGGTGGGGTAGATTTACAGTGGGTGGAAAGGGTTGTGAAAGTTTTTGGAGAGGCAACAGAGATGAGAATTAATGCCATGAAGACTAAGTTCCTGGCAGTGGGAAATTGGGACCAAAGGTGTGGGGGCATAAGGGGTAGATGGAGCATGGTAGACCAATTTAAGTTATGTAGGGTTGTGTATGTTTGTGATATGAAGGTGGCATGTGAGGTGAACTCGGTGAGGGTTATGGACAGTGTGTTAAAAAGACTAGGAGCACTGAGGCTGACACATCTCACGCTGCACCAAAGGGTAATCGTGACAAACGTATTATTGTATAGTAAATTATGGCACGTTGTGGTTATGTATCCGTTAATGTGCAGAGAGGTCACGAAATTGTTGGGTAGGACGTATCGGTTTATTTTGGGGATCTGTTGTGAGTGGTTAAGCAGAGGGATAACTACTTTGCCGATTGGCTGGGGAAGGGGGGCTGGGGCTCATACCGCTGGTACGAAGGATTATGAATATTTATGTGAAACGGATGTTTTCTGCGGAAAGGTGGGAAAAAGGGGGTGGGAGCAAGAAAGTGCATGCGACATAAAATGTTGGTGGGTGGGAAGGATTTAAGAGTAGGGGAGGCAATGTTGAGAGTACTGATGGTGGTGAGGGATCCAGCTCGAATAAAGCTGAGCGTAATCGAGAGAGTGGGGAGAGGGATGGAAGTGGTGGCTGTGGAAGAAGCATACCAGATGTATGCTTGGCGCGACATATGGGAACGTCTACGAAAGTTCGCATCAGTCCAGGTGTCCGAGAGGTGATATATCGCTTTTTACCACGGAATTTTGTCGTCTGGGATCGTCTTATTTAATCGCAAGCTCAGGGAAGGTGGGGAGTGTCGAGCGTGTGGTGAACTGGAATCCATTTTTCAGGTTGTATATTTTTGTGAATGCATAGGTGGGGTAAGGGAATGGTTTGGAAGGGTAATTCGATTTATGGGTGGGGGTGGGTTGCATGTATTGCGCATATTGAGTTTAGATATTGATGGTTGTGGGAGCGCAGGTTAAATCACGGTGGCATATCTGGCGACCGATTCGTGTTCACATCATGGGCAATGAGAGATGTGGGTGCAGGTGAAAGGATAAAAGGGCTGGTGGCGACATTTTATAGAACTAAGTGCCGCAACAGGGAAATATATGGTAGGAGATGGGACACTAATAAACAAACACAATGAAATATGTTTTTTTTCGTTAGGTTCAGAATAATTTTTGCGGAATTACTGCATACACAAATAAGATTTTTCGGCTGCGCGATTTATGGAATTTGTAGGTCACTGGGAAGCAACGGGCTAGCCTCCCGTACAGGGGTGTGAGGGTGTGAGAGGGTACGCATGTACTATGAGGTATTAATATTGAGTCATATACTGAAGGGTCCGTGAGAAGTGTAGTTTACTTTTTGTATGACACCCTTATTTATTTTAATGAGTATTTCCTCGGACATGATAAGAACAGAGATGGAAACGCACTTCTACATAAATAAGTAGTGCGTGAATATGTATGTATATATGTGTGCATCTGTATGGATATATACACAGATGTATGTATAAGTGTATACATATGTGTGCGAGAGTATGTCAGAATAGGTGAATAGTCGGTGACATGGTGTAGCATATATGTTATAAGATGTTTACCAAATATATATTTGGGTGTGGGGTACCGCTTGTTCATAACTTTTATCATGATGAAAATGGGACTAATCATATCCTGATCGTCAGATAATTGTATATGGATTTTTAGTGTAAAATTCTTACAAATTTCGTAACGTCTGGCAAGTGTAATGCCAGGTGTGGTGTATGAGTTTAGCAACACTTTACATGTCCATGTACTTGTGTCATGTAAGTAGTATTATAGGTTTCTTTTAATTTACATTGTATGTGTAATGTGGGCGCCCATTGTATTAGACAGTTGAATTAGCGGATACTACATTGGAGGAAATGGGAATGAGAGGGAGAAAAGCTTCCACCCTGCGGGGGATGAGTGTGTGCGCGAAATTAAGTTAGATTCAACATGAAGAAGTGCCTTAGACTGAATGGTAAGAGAATTATAAGCAAAGTTGAAGATTGAGGACACTTATGCAGCATATGGGAATCTTTATTCAGGAAACGTTCTATTATCAAAGTTCATGGACTCTCAGTGCTTAACAAGCAATTCAGTGCTTAGATTATCACCTCGTATCTTATTATTCTTCTCTATCACCAGTAGCTGTGTCGACTCTTTAGGCAACACCCAAATGTTATGTTTCGTTGGATCCTTAAACATAGTTGCTTCGAGGTAAATGAACTTGTGTACTTCTCTGCTCGTTCTGCGGCTCAGGACCATCGATCGCCCTTTCCTGAATATTTTCTTGTGTCTCGATGCATACGTGATGGTTGACAACGTCGTTGGTCCTCGTTGGGGACCAATAAATAAAACAGCTTCTATATTTTGGGTTCAACCTCCATCCATCATTGCTGGTAGTGGAAATCAGTTCCGGTGTGCAAGTATGCTAGTCAAACATTTCGCAAGGACGCCTGGCACTTCTGCGTGACGCCTGACACTTTTGTGTGAAAATTGTCGTGTCATGTTGACATTTGAACACCACATGACTGATTATACTTTATCACAGGGCTCTTGAAATTCATCTTCATACTTTTTTTTACTATACCTTGAACTATACCCCACTGCAAGTGCTGCTTCTCTTTCACAGATGAAACTAGATTATTAGAGCTAGTTTCACGTTCATTACTGCGCTTTACCCCCTTCCCTTCTCCCCCTCCTCCTCTCTCCTTCACCCTCTCCCCCTCCCCCTCTCTGCCTTTTACCAACTTCGACTCATTCAAGTTCAGTGTTTTTTAAATTATATAAATGGCTGTTGACTTTAAATTTAAATAAACAGCAGAAAATATTCCATTTTAACACTTAATATGTTACAGATAGTTCTAGTAGACACAGATCAACTTCATGTTGTTATGAATAGCTAGTAAAACAAAAAATACTGCAGTAATTTAAAGGATAAAAAAATATTATTTAATTTTGATATATTGACTGCTTCAATCTTTTTTGTCTTCCCTGACAGTCTGTAAGAAGAACGACATCAGCAGACACTGCCAGGATGATGGTGAGGTGGTGTGTATGGGTGATAGTGATAGTGATTGTGGGCGCTGGTGTCGTCGCTGTCTCCGTCAGTACTTATGTGGGTGGAACTCCCACAGGATGTGTTCCATCTAACACCAGTCAGTTCTACACTGTCTCGATACTCACCTGTGCCACCATCTGCAAGAATTACCGAGGCCTCACATACTCCTTCCAAGGTCAGTGATACTGAATGAGGCCCTTTCAAGGTCACTGATAGACAGTGAGGCCTTTCCAAGGTCTATGGTAGACAGTGTGGACCATGCAAAATTGGCGACAGAAAATGAGGGCCTTTAAATGATGACTGCAGAGGAAATTCGAAGCCACCTTGAAAGGCATAGATTGATGAAACTCGGCTCTGTTTTACAAAGGGGTAATCTTGCCTTATGAACTTCAGTAAGGTTTTTGACAGAGTCCCACTTCGGACACTGTTGAGGAAAGTTGAAGCACACGAAACAGGAGAATTTTTTCCTGGATAGAGGCATGACTGACAGATAGGCAACATAGAGTTTGCATACACGGGGAGAAATCAGAGTGGGGAAGCATCACAATTCACAAGCGGTGTTCCACAGCAGTCAGTGTTGGGCCGCTTGTTCTTCACAGTTTATATAAATGGCAAAGTTGAAGGTATAAGTAGTTACAAAAGCAACTTTACTAATGACACCAAAATAGACAGTCGAATTCATTCTGACGAGGACACTAGAGTGCTCCAGGTCAGTCGTTACGAGTAGTCATTTCGTCCTAAGCTGTCTGGGGGATAAGTGTCGAGGGTTATAGAGCACCATGCCTGCTCCTGTAGCGTTGTAGAATCTCAGATTAAAATGTTGAAGAAGGAGGCTCTACTTCCCCAGAAGGATAAAGGAAGTAGAAAAATTTGCCCTAGATAGGTTTGGGAGTGAGATGTGCAAAATGGATATGGAGTTGGTGGAGGGGTAAAAGGTTACCAGCGTGAGTTGAGAGTGACGGTCACACCACTGGTGTCCGTGACAGGAGGTAGGAATCTTCCAAGGTCAGTAGCAGAGAGTGAGCACTAGTCATGGTCATGGCAGGGAATCACGACCTTCTGTGGTCGGTGGCAGAGTGAGGATCTTCACGGTAAGTGGCAGTGAGGACCTTAAATGGTCTGTCACACAGAAGGACCTTCAAGCAACCACTCGCTGTGCCCAGGACAGTATATTAAAATGTTTCTGAATTTTTTTTTTTTTTTTTTTAGAATTTCGAAGTATTTCTCTCTCCCCAAACAAGAGTTTATATATTTCTGTCCAAAAAAAAAAAATAAATAAATAAAATAAAAAACATTGATAACAGCACATTTTAAAATGACAATTAATTACTGATGCTGCAAGTTTTTAGTTATGCTCATTAGAGAGTAAAGAAAGACCTACAGTAAAGCTGTAAGAAATTATTTTATACATATTTTCTTGCCATCCAAAAGTGGAAACGAAGATTTAAATTAATCTTAAGAAATTCCTCAAACATTTATGTTTAGTAACTGCATCTTAGCGCGCTTAGCCTTGTTTTTAAAATTTGTTATATGTTAAGAATAAAATTTACAAGAGAGGGAGAGAGAGAGAGAGAGGAAGAGAGATAGAGAGAGATAGACAGATAGATAGATAGGTAGATAGATAGATAGAGAGAGATGTATTTTCACTGCATATTTTTAGGAGGAGTGTGTACTGTGGGAGGACCCGGACAGGCTGTTGACTCTCAGTCGATCAACTACAGTTTATACACAGTACCACAGTGTTCCGACCTTCAAGAAGTGGCTCATTCTGGCTTGATCACGTCATCTAGCGGCAGTTACAGCAGGTATGTGGTGTTGTACTTGGGAGAGGGGAGGGGGTTAAGGTGGTTTCTTTTAAGATGATGAAGAACTCTCTACTCAAAGAACTGGAGCTGCCTCCTTGTCCTTGGATTAAAATGGTGTACCTCAAATTTCCAGGGACTGCATGATCATAAAGATTTAGCACTTTCCCCATGAGTATGTTATTTATATAAAGTGATGTTGGTGGCTACCGCAGACTCTGCAGGAGTGTGTACAACAAAATTTTTTTTTATCTCAGAAATTTCCTGTTCATTTTCTTCCTAACATGAGAAGGCTTCGTCTGATCGAATTATGAATTTCATTTGTAGGACAAAATTCCTGCAGCTATTATCATGTGAAGGGTCCTATGATCAAAGTTGCAGAACACATTCAAAGATGACTCACGAAATCGTAATGACACGATTGCAAACAAACCATACCACGGGTGGGGTTTGAACCCGCGGTCAGAGAGTCTCAAAACTCCAGACCGTCGCGTTAGCCACTGGGAGGGTTCAAAGATTCCTGGAATGGTTCCAGCAACTTACAAAAAAACTCAGCTGCTTGTCTTCTAACGTTCAATAAAGGTGTCTTCTATTTCCGCGATTCTGGATAGTGAAATTGAATTCTATTTGGTGTATATTTACCAATTATAAATTTGTATTCCCATGAAAACCCATTAAATGAATGTGAGTCTGCTTCTGAACGATGCCATTATTTAAAGGCTGATGCTTCATACAGAACAAAATAACGAAAAAGACCACCAATACTGTGACTGTAACAATTTTTTTTTTAATTTGTGCATTCAATTGGAGAATTCTTCTGACGGGCTTTTAATTTTCTGCTTTCGTGTATTTTTGCAGAATCCAAAATTCATACTGTTATTGGGCTGATAAAATTCCTGATCTTCTAAATTATTTCAAAAAATAGTGATACTGATTTCTATTTTCAATAGCTAAAGATTGTATCTTAGTGATCGCTTACAAAAACATTAATGTTCTTTTAGTCTTTAAGAAGTTTAAAACTGTCACGGCGCACAGTTGAAGTTTTAACGAAATTGTAAAAAAAAAAAAAAAAAGGAAATCTTGAAAGCGCTGGACTCAGTAAAAAATGGAAAATGACTTTTCTGTTTGGCTTGGAAACTTTCAGTATTAGTTAACTGTATTCAGCATAACACTGGGTTGTCTCGTTAGGTTGTGTACATTTTTAAATTGGCATGTTTTTTTTTTAAATAATTGGGTTCCACCTTCTTCTTGTCGGCTTCTCTCAAAATGCTGGTTGAATTCCTAATTGCGAATTACTTTTTGTTTTAAATTTGGAGGGTGTAGTGCCATTTACATTGTTATAGGAAGAATATAAAATTTGACTTTGTTAAAAAATCAGAAATCAAAAATATTTTTTTTAGGATGTATAGAATTTTAAATAATATCTACATAAAGAAAGTGAGATGATATGTAAAAACTCTGTACTTCCACTAAATTTCCTTAAAGTCTTTTACTTATAAAGTAAGTTGTGTCTCCTGGCTTTAGTTTTCAACTATGTCGTATTGTATCGAGGAGAAGGGTCAGGCAAACTGTCAAGTGTATACCAGGAGTATACCTGGAGGGTTCTGGGGGGTCACGCGCCCCCGCGGCCCGTCCATGACAGGGTGCCACTATTAAATGTTGTGTAGACTATTCCGGAAACTGAGTTTTGATAACTTCAGGAATTTTGTCACTTCAGAGATTCCTACTAGAAGTTTTTGGTACTGTTAATGGAGTGTTGTAGCTGGCAATTTTGGTCAATGTTATAGCATGATAAACGTCAGGCGCCTCATCAGTGAGGTACCTTGCTGCTAGTGAGGGGGGGAGGTACTTGATGCTAGTGAGGGGTGGGAGGTACTTGAAGCTAGGTGAGGGGCTCTTGATCTAAGGAAGTGAATCAACCGGAATCCTTGGATCGAACTTTGGATGTCTCTTATACAGCAGGCGCGATGTGATACCTCCCCCCCTTACAGGTTCAGCGCTGTCTCCTGAATAAAATAAAATAAACAATTCTGAAACACAGGCATCAATTTTTAGTGGCTGAATAAGAGATAAGATGAATCTTAGGGAAGGGGCTGATTTTTTTTTTTTTTTTTTGTTGGTATAGTCTGTGAGGGTGCAATTGTTTGTAATTCTGTTCATGCCTTGAGAATGTATCTTCAGGGCGCTTGCAAACTTTTAGTGCTAATGAAACAGTTTCACTTTGGTATAATTTTGTGAAAGTTCTGTGTCATTTTTATTAAATAAATTGTTTTCCGCCAAAATAAACAGATGTAATAAGTCTCTGCTGGATTTTAGTTGGCTGTTTAACTAATTCTACACAATATATTCTACGTGCCTTTTAACATCTGTATGCTTGCCTCAGGGTATGCTTGCCCTCAGGGTATGCTTGCCCTCGGAGTATGCTTGCCCTCAGGGTATGCTTGCCCTCAGGGTATGCTTGCCCTCAGGGTATGATACGTTTCTAGCTTATATAAAAAATATTTACTTACATACTTATATTGCTAGTCAGGTCAGCTTTAGAAAATAATTTAATTTGATATTGTTGGGTAGGATACAATTTGCTTTTGAAATTCTGGTTTTCATTGCGATGATTTGTGGAGTGTCTCATCTGACTGGCTTCTGCCCATTAAGCGGATAATATGATCTGCACATTCTAGCGGCTTCTTCAGCTTAAAATGCCTTGTTTTACTGAATATTGGTCTCTAGAGATAATAATTTTGCTTAAGTCTATTTATTTTTTAGGCCTAATTTATTAATTTTTGATTGTATGTTGTTTACTTTCTCTTATTTCAGGTGAGATTAATGTAACATAAAATTGGGTAATTTTGAGCGGCACACCGTTCAAATTTCCAACTATGTACACAAGGCCTCTCGCATGGGTCAAGGTACACAGGGAGCTGGAGTTGTGTATGGTGAATGTATCTATCGAATCGAAAATAAATTTATTATTTATCTAAGAGGGGTTCTATAAGTGGTTGCCAGACTTTTTCTTCCAACTTTTCACTTTTATTTTATTAATAACACGAGAAAGTCTCATCCAATCAGCTTCAAATTTTCGATGCTTGTGTACGGTAACTTGAGTAAGGATCTTGGAACAATTGGCATGTGAAGGTGATTGGTGACCAGTGCTAGTTAATACACATTTCCTAGCATCTAGAATGTCTCTATAACTTATACAGCATATGGGAATCTTTATTCAGGAAACGTTTCGCCACACAGTGGCATCATCAGTCCAATACAAAGCAGAAAGGTGTAAGGAGAGGAGGAGTTTGAGGTAATCAGTCCCTCAGCCTGGAGTCGATGTGTTCAGTCCATCAGTCTTGTAGAATGTACAGCATAGAGCCGTGAAGTGAAGCAGGATTAGGCGGGGTCATAGTGGAATCATCCACTAGTCTAAGTAGGTCTTCGTCCCAAGGTTGGACAAGTGTTGAATTCTTTGTAGCTTTAAAGTTGATAACCAACGCGCCTTAGTATTTCGACGTCGGACAGGGAGAAGTAAAATTCAACTTTGTAGACGGCACATCTGTCAATTTTACGTGTATAAAACAGTGTGCAAAATTTTTATCCATATTATAACATGTTAATTATATTTCAATAGCTTCAGTATTTAATGGTTGATGCATAATATGGCCAGGATAGTACCCATTATGTTTATGTACTTTGTGTGACAGCAAATTTGTCAATGCACAAATTTTTTGAAACACTTGAATTCGTTTGAATCTGTATAAGTGGAAAATATCTTATTTGATTGGCGTCGGTTTTTCAGCTCAACTGTGTTTCCCTGAAGCAAAGATCGCATTGTTTTGGGCTGCATAGGTCCAAATTTTCTATTTTCAGTACATAGTGATGTTTGTTGAGAAATGGTTATCAGCTAAGTTTAAATATAGGGAAACTTAACTTAGAAAGACAGCTCATCGCCTGCACAGCCGCCCCTGCAGACGAGGTCTTGAGAAGCTGTCGAAGTCATGTCTCAACGGGCTGTAAGGAGTTATAATTTGTAAGATTATAAATTACCCCTAGGGGGTGTTATGTCAGCATATTTCATTCACTGATTGCTGACAAACTTACGTGTATGGACTCGAAGGTCCGCAGATCATCGGGGTATTTTGATAAGTGACTAACGCCCGATTTATACTCCACTGTGCAGTCAATGTAGCACATCACGTGGTTGACACTACCTGGGTATATTATCTGACCCGTGTAATTAGGCCGGATCATCCGTTGATGTTGATTGAAGGTATAGTGTTCTTTGAAGTATTGTCGCACTCTACACTTGTTTGGATCGAACAGCGTGTTCACGGTTCATCAATAATTGTTCACACAATATACTGAAGAAGCTGATCACATTCTCTTAAGTGTTATTGTGTTTTATGAGACACTTTGTCACACGAACGACAGCTCATTTTTGTGGTTATCCTGGTGTCAGTGTCACTCACAGTAGAAGTCAAAAGAATCTGAAGGACGCCACAACGCCCCACGCCGTCACTGCCCCAGCACAAAGGAAAAAACTGCCTAGTTACTTTTGCTTCCTTGCCACTTCCTCGATGAAGCAAAGCAGAATGTTTGATTCTTGCTGTTTAAGCATAGACAACAATGTCCCTATCTTACTATGGTACTAAAGGTGGGACGGCAAGATTTTCCTTAATGGTCCTGCTAGGGTAAGAGATGTACTGTCTCTTATTAAAAATTACACTCTGCAACCTGGACTGCAAGGGCGTGGTTGCTTGACCACATCGCCATACTCGTACTGCATCTGCGATCAATTACTCACTGTTCCCAGTAAACATGACGCTTGCCCCTTCTGAGAGGCTGGGCCTCTCTGGGCTGAAAGTGGCTGAAAGGGGCTGAAAGGGGCCTGGAACCCCCTCTGGAGAAAATATCTCCACACTGGGGGGCGGCGGGGTGGAGGTTGCTCTGCAGGTGAACTATTCATCACTTAACATTAATTTAAATTTTTTTCTCACTCGCCACCACTGCTGCTTGTCTTTGCTGAACAGTTTAGTTGTGTGGTTTCTGGAGAATCACTGATTTTGTTTTCAACACTGTGGAATTCTACGGCACTAGTTTATTTATTGTCCGCTATCACTACACTTTGTTTAAAAACATCAATGCCTGATGTTTCCATTGCCATCAGGATATATGGTCACAATTTTTCCAAGTGGCCATTGGGACCTCGGACCATCATTGTCGATAATCACTATGTCACCAGGTCTTAAGGACTTATGATTTTCAGGAACACCAGCTCCATAGAAGTGTTCTCTCAATGAGGTGAGATAGTCTTCTCGCCAAATTTTCTCGCAACATTCAGTCACTTTATTAAGGTGTTTGATTTACGTCTGAGTTGCTCAGGTTCGAAATAAGAAGGATCCTCTATGATTTCTTTATCATTCATCGGAGGAACAGGTTCGAGCCTTCTGCCAGATCATCGGTAACATAAGTTAGAGGTCTGTTGTTAACTCTATTTTCTATTTCAGTCACAACTGTACGGAATTCTTCTAAGACGATTCTCATGACGATGAAGAGTCTTCCTTAAGATCGTTTTCCAATGCCGATCCTTTTTCATAAATCCGCCATGCATGGAGATTTAGAGGAAGGTATCTCCACGACATCTGTGTGAATTCAGCATTTGTTGTATTCTGGGTTGATCAAAGATCTTGCTTGTATAAGCAGCACCAGAAACAAAGTTAGTTGCATTATCTGAAATCATCAGTCTGGGACATGCCCTTCTGCTGCAAACCTTTGAAATAATTTGATAACGGTTTCAGCAGACATGTCAGTGGCTATACTTCTAGATGTACTGCTCTAGTTGTAGCACAAGTGAAAAAATAGTGTACACTCTGATGGGAACTTTGTCAATGGTTATGGTTAAAAATTTATTGGTCCCGTGTAATCTTCACTGTCACTCAAATGGCGTGATATGGACAAAACTCTTTCAGAGGGATATGGAGGTGGACCTGAATATGACATTCTCACAATCATAGTGACGACAAGTAATACAGTCCTTTATTTGTTTTTTCACACTTTGTCGACCTTGAGGTATCAGTAGGATTGTCGTTTATTGACAAAAGTGTGTCAGCTACCCCACCATGTAAAGGTACTGTGGCGTTTTGCACATCAGTGTTTGTTAGCCAATGATTTTTGGAGGTTCAATATAGGATGTATGGCTTTTTTAAGTAGTGAAGAATTATGAATTCTTCCTAGACATCTATAAATCTTTTCTGAGTCGAGATAAGTCCTAAAGATTAATCATGGACAGGTTTTCTTGGGGATTTATTTTGTGTTTCCAGGAATTTATATTATGTAGAGAACACATCTTTCTTGTATTAGTTTCACCCAGTATTTAATGGGTTCAAGACATTCATAATTAGGTTTTATTCCTTTAATGAATTTAAAGACAAGAGCTGTAACTCTTAAGAGTTTACCCAAAGATGAGTATTTAGATCCATCAATGACTATTTCTGTTGTGTCTGCAGTATTTACACAACTTATTTCTGCTGTGTTCAAGGAGACTGTGTGGAGAAATTTTCTCAAGGAGGGGGGTATCAGCCCCCTTCAGCCCTTTCAGCCCTGAGTGGCCAAGCCCTCAGAAGGGGCGAGCGTCTTGTTTACTGCCAGAGTGAGTAATTGATCACAGATGCTATGCCACGTAGTCAAGTGACCTCTGCTCCTTGCAGCGGTGTTGCAATGTGTATTTTTATAAGAGAAGTACATCTCTTACTTAGCAGGACAATTAGGAAAAATCCTGCTCCCACTTATTACCATCGTAAAAAATTGTTGTCTATGTTAAGACAGCAAGAAACAAAACATTCTGCTGTGTTTCATCGTGGAGGTGACTAGGGATGCCAGGTACTAGGTCAGCGGTTTTTTTTTTTTTTGTGCTAGGGAGGCAGTGATGGCTTGGGGCGGTGTGGCGACGCCAGATTAACTTGACTCTACTTCGTGTGACCCTGACGCCAGGATAAAACAACAAAGAAACATGACTGTGCTGTTAGTGGGAAAAGTGTTCACAAAACACGATTAACATAAAGGAAGTGGTGATCAGCTTCTCTTGTGCTACATTGTGGACAACAAGACAAATCTTTGGTGGACCATCTGTACCTGTGTGCGCTTTCCTAGACAATGGAAGAGTGGACATTCCAAGGACACTTCAGCTTCTATCAAGTCACCGATACTGGCGAAGGTTGTTGAGAGAAACCTAGCTCACGTTACAAAGGCAAGGTATGTTACGAATTTCTTGTAGATCGGGGGTATTGCGCAATTCTTGAGTCACAAGGGTTTGTTATCTACCTATAAATCGGCAGTACTGTGTGGACTTTTAGAGTCCAAACACGTAGGTATTTGTCAGCCATCATCGAAGGAAATATGCCTGAAAATCCCTAGGGGTAATTTTATACTTACAAATTTGGTTTCTCTTGACAGCCCAATGTTGTGATGGTTTCGACAGCCTCTAGACCTCGTCTGCAGGGGGTGTGTAGACGATTTGCTGTCTTTATCAGCTAAGTTTCCGATATTTATTTATATCACCTAGCCTGGTAAGGCCAAAATTCTCAACAGAGTTTGGGTCGTGCTCGAAACCGGGATAAGACCACACTGTGGTCCAAAGATGTTGACTACAGTGTACATATAACCTATGAGCCAAGGTTCCTTCGAAAAAGCTGTAAAACTAGTGTTTTCATATTATAAATCAGATATAAATGAGTCCTCCAGACTCAATCACAGAGACTGGGCAGCCAAAAGAAAACAGGCGCTCACCAGAATTCACCATAAGGGAAAAACGGGCGCTACCCAGGGTTCAGCCCAAAGAAAACGGGAGCTGGGTGGCTCACCACACCCTGCACCCACTGCGCCAATCTGAGAAAATGCTGATTAAGACAACAGCAACCCAAGTGATGTTGTTTGTCTGAGTGTTATATATTCACAGTGTTTATAATGGTTATAGACAGAAATTTTAAGGGACAAGATTGTGTTAAGAAACTTTGTTTCTGATAGATCTACCTGTTCTATTAAAGGTAGAACTTATATATAAAAGTGTAAGCTTTCAAATATATTATTACACGTGAAATTTATATATGTGTATTAATATCACGTCTTGTTGATTACAGTTATACAGTGACCATTTATAGTGTATAGTGAATGAGTGTATAGCATCGTTATTTACGATTAATCATCATGGGCCGGCTGACTCAGCAAAACTCTAAGCCCATAAACACCAGCCACATGTAGTGTGTTACCCTTCATGGTTTCATTGACCTGAGGTTAAGCTTAGAGGGTCGTTGTGTCCGGACTCGATTATTGCTGACTTAAGCATACAAAAACCAGCTGTCTCTAGCAGTACAGTGTTTTTTAAACACTTAAGGTGTGGTGCTAGAATTTTCAGTATCCATTTTAAAATGGCGTGTTTTGAAAACTCAGTTTCAGTGGTTTACAGATAAGATTACACACTAAGAAAAGTCAATTTCTGTCTGTCTAGGATTAACTCAAGTTACAAACTAGATTTTGATGATCTGAGGTCAAGTTGAATTATTTCACAACACATGGGGAAATAATTAATTCAGACTTACACATTATGAAAATAAATTTCTTGAATCAGATATCTGCGGATGAAATTAAAAATGTTTTGGATTACTTTTAGTGATCAACAGAAGTGGAGGAGTACAGGTATCTGCGTAAATTTGTCACAGAGAACCTACTACTAGTGGTCAAACACCTGTTGACACCTGTAACTACAACAAGTGTCCCATTACCAAGCTTACCTACATTGTCATTACTATTTTCCAAGGTCATAATGATGAAGAATTCATTAGTGGTTTTCAATCCAAGTAAATTCACGAACTGACATAGATGAGATTGCTAAGTTCAATTATCTTAAATGTCTTGTGAATGGAGAACACTATGAACTGATTAAGTCATTTCCGGTGGTCAAAGGTAATTATCAAATAGCCTTACGTGTCTTAGCAGACAATTACTTCGATGCTGAAATGGCTAGAGTTTAGAAATGCAGTCTTAATATCAAGCTTTGAGCCACCCAAACATTGTTTTTTCAGACTTACAGGCATTTAGAATTACATTAGACAATAGATCTAGATCTCTAGATGCTACATATGACCTAAGACAATGTGATTGGTTATCAGTGGTATTGTACAAGATAAGTTGTCACCACAAAACTATTGACCGATTAAATATTATGTTCAATAAACGCTTATTTTCACTTGTGAGAAATTAGCACTGGTTTACAACAATAGTTTCATCATGCATGAAGCAACGAGACAGATGAAAAATCCACAAATCCCGTGGTAATAAACCTTCAACTCAGTATAAAAGAGTATAACTACTCCCACTAAACCAATAATGGAAATCCCATATAGGCATTTCTCAAGTAGTGAATACAACAGGCCAAGTAAACAAATTGTCACACTAAACGTTACTCCAAATGTGTACTTTGTGATGGAACACATCTGGGCACAGTATTGTACGTCAAAACACATTCAATGGAGGCCGTAAACAAACGTCCGTTTCATCAGTGAAAAAGTGCATCAAGTGTTTAGGTGAACCCAAAGGAGGAAAATGCTCACTGAAGAAGTGTTTTAAATGAAAGGGTTCTGCATCATACAGCATTAAGCCCAAATAACCTTCATGCTGAACAGCAGCAGACTTCCCCAGAATCAGGAGTCAACAAGCAACAGCATTAATGTGAGAGAAAAGTTTAAAGCAACTGCTCTCCCGATAGGCTCGAGTTGGAGATATCTAATAATTACACCAAAACAATGTGCTAAAGTCACTATTGATCAAGCTCAAAGGGTCCTTCATAAGAAGAACAGTGCTGCAGAGTACTGAATAGACAACCCTAGCCAAAATACAGTTAGATATAGCTGGTTTTTCCACAATTCTGGTGTAAACAGACATATGACCTAGGCCATGGAATCACTGTTGGTCTAGGAAACAGGAAAAAGGACAGCTAGAAGCTGTGGTAGTAGATGTTTGCCTATGTCTGTGCAGATCCCGGGATTAAAAGAATACCTTGCAGCACCTGAAAGCAGCTAAGGTCAAGTTAGCCTGTCCTGAAACATACAGACGGAACAATTAGTCCAATTGAATTTAATCATTGGAAGTGATTATTATCACTGTTTTGTGCAAATATATCGAAGATAAACATGATGGTTCACTTGCTGGAAACAGAGGAGGCCACATGATAATGTCGGTCCCCTTTCCTTCTCAAAGTGGGGAAAGAAGCTGATATTGATTCTGTTGGACATGTACTAGTTACGAGAATAACCGCTGTCATGATCCACAGCAAAAATTATCATTACTGGAAGAAATGGAATTGAACCAGTTTGATAAGTTGTGGGATTTAGATGCGATGAAGATATTGATGTAAGTATAAACCAAGCCACAAGTGTCTCAGACGTTTAACCAATATTTGGACACTGTGCAAATATAAGAATGGACAGTATTGGGTTAGGTTTACCTGGACATTAAAAATACACTCACATCGGCCTAGCAATTATCGCTTGGCTCTTTTCCGAACAATGAAAGCACAAATACATGAGCTCAGGAAGAATCAGAGCTACTGGACTGTTATGATAATTATCATACAGAAAGTGGACAATAAATTCATTGAGGAAAATAGTCGAAGATAAATTGAAGACAAACGCTCATTGATCTCCCGGCACCATGGAGTAGAAAGATTCTGAAACACTCCACTACCGTGTTGTATATATGCAGCGCCACGTGCAATAAAGATGTAGCAAGTCTTAAAGACTGTCTGATGACCGGCACCCCTCACTAACGGAGAAGCTTGGAGAGTGCTTATGATTTTCGCACAAACCCATATGCCTACACGGCTTGGATATTCCAAGGCTTTCTTAAGAGTAGGACTACAAGAATAGATAGCGATGATACTCGTTTGTGGCCCTGAAAAAATCACATGTCCTCAAAAGTCCTGTGTAAAACTTTATCGTTTCAATCGTGTTATTTGGTTTGCAACATCTCTCCCATCTTACTAGAAGCTACTCTAATACACATTTGAAGAAATTCGGAAGTTCCTCTTTCATAAAGAAGTCTTAAAGAAAAGATTCTATGTGGACAATCTTCAGGTGTGTGAATAAGAGGATGGTTTGAAATCCTTATTACAGAGAGCTAGCAAGGAGATGAAAGAATGCAAATATTGCCTCTAAGGATGTGGAAACAAATTCAAAGCAATTACGGGAACTTATCAAAGAAGATTTCCCTGAAACTGAACATTCCTGATTGAAAACAATATGCTGGGATAATTGGAACACGGCAGGAGATACTTTGAGTCTCAAAAAGATCAAACAATAAAATCATGCAGTACACTCACTAACGTAGTTTACTGTCAGAGGTATCACAATGTTTTGACCTCTAGACTCGTCCACCAATTACCTAAAGAAGGGTAAAATGCTTATGCAAGATGCATGGAAACTCAAAAATGGACGGGGATTGAGAACCTGGCCTCTAGAAATGAGTCACATGGATGAAATATCCAGGAGGTTAAACCAAACTATCAAATTAAATTTCCAGACAAATAGGTCAAGAGGGAAACAATTACACATTACAGTGTTCTGTGATGGTCAACCAGAGGTTATGGCGCTGTAGCTTACATGAAGTAAGCTGAAGGAGTTCACTAATTACTTAAAGGCCAGGGGTAGCACCCTTGAAGGTCAGAAATACAGGTACCACTATTGGAACTGACAGCACTCTTTGTAGGTACAAAAATTAAGCTGTCTATCTCAACCAAAGTACTTGATCATCTCACTATTGAAAAAAACCGTGTCTGGAGTGATAATGAGGGCTGTTCTCAGTGGTTAAGATATTAATAAGAGTAAGTTGGTTTCTAGTACAGAACAGAGTAGCAGAAATAAAAAGAGATGCAGAGATATTATCTCTTTCTTAACGTCTCTACCCAAGAGAATCCAGCTGACATGTTGTCACGTGGTGTCCACTCAAGAAATTTCGTGGATATAAATTATGGCTCACGGACCGAATGGCTCTGTGATGAAAATAACTGGGCCTCAGCAAAAAGCTCAGAGTATGCCAGAAGAATACAGCTCTGCTTGACCACAGCAGAAATAAGTTGGTGGTAAATAGTGCAGCAGCCACAACAGAACTAGTCTTTGATGGAATCTAATACTCATCTTTGGGTAAACTATGAAGAGTTACTGCTTCTTGTCTTTAAATTTCATTTAAAGGAATTAACTGATTTTGATGTCTTGATCCATAAATACTGGGGGAAAACTAATACAGAAAGCTGTTTTCTCTTACTGAATTAAATTTCTTGAAACACAAGATAAATCCCCAAAGAAAGAAACCTGTCATGATTAATTCTTTGGACTTTATCTCAGACTCAGAAAAAGATTATAAGATGTCGAGGAAGAAGTCATAATTCTTCATACTAAAAAGCCCATACATCCAATATGATCCCAGACTCAGTGGCTAACAAAACTGGATTGTGCAAAACGCCCACGGTAACGTGTTACTTGGTGGGGTAGCTGACACACTTTGTCATTTACGACAATCTATGGATACCTCAAGGTCGACAAAGTGTGAAAAAACAAATAAAGGATTGTAGTCTTGTCGTCACTACGATATGCGAGTATTGTCAGTATCCTGGTCCATTCCCTCCATATCATCTGAAAGAGTTTGTCATATCAATCCATTTGATGGTGACAGGTGTAGATTACACTGGACCAATATTTTTAACCAAAACAGTTGACAAAGTTCCCATCAAGGTGTACCTCTGTTTGTTCACTTGTGCTACAACTAGAGCAGTACATCTAGATGTAGCCACTGACATGTCTGCTAACCTTATCAAATTATTCAGAAGGTTTTGCCGCCAGAGGGCATGTCCCAGATGATGATTTTCAGATATGCAACGAACTTTGTGCTGGTGCTGCTTATATAAGCAAGATCTTTGATCAACCAGAAGTACGCAGATGCTGATCAACGCAGATGTCGTTGGAGATACATTCCTCCTAAATTCATGGGCACGGCGGATTTTATGAAAGACATGAATTCGGCATTGTAAAGCGATGTTAAGGAAGACTCTTCATCGTCAGAGAATAGGACTTAGAAGAATACCGTACAGTTGTGGACTGCATAGAAAATAGAGTCAACAACAGACCTCTTACTTATGTTACGATGATCTGGACAATTTAGAAAGTTGTTAAGTCCATTCTTTCTCCATGGCAGAAGGCTCGAACCTGGTCCTCCCATGAATGATAATAAATCATAGAGGATCCTACTTATTACGAACTGAGCAAACTCAGAAGTAAATTCAAACACCTTAATAACGTGATTGAACATTGGAGAATATTGTGGCGGAGAAGACTATCTCACATCTTGAGGAACACTTCTATGAGCTGAGTGTTCCTGTGAAAATCATAAATCCGTTAAAGACCTGGTGACATAGTGATTATCGACAATGTGGTCCGAATGGTCCCAATGGCCACTTGGAAAAATTGTGACCATATATCACTGTTGCAAATGGAATCATCAGGACAGTTTGATGTTTTGAGCAAAGGTTGTAGTGAAATAAGACGGAAATAAATAAACTAGTGCCGTTAGAATTACACAGTGTTGAAAACAAAAGTAGTGATTCTCCAGAAACCACACAACTAGCTGTTCAGAATAGCAAGCAGCAGTGGTGGCGAGTGAGAAACATTAAATTATTAATGTTATGTGATGAATAGTTCACCTGCAGCGAACCTCGCCGCCCCCAGTGCCTTGGAGAAATTTCTCCAGGAGGGACGGGGTAAGTCAGCCCCCTTCAAGCCCTTTCAGCCCTGAGTGGGCCAAAGCCATCAGAAGGGGCGAGCATCTTGTTTACTGCAAGAGTGAGTAATGACCAACAATGCTATGCCACGTTGTCAAGTGACCTCTGTTCCTTGCAGCGGTGTTGCAAAGGGTATTTTTTATATGAGACGTACTCTCTTCTTAGCAGGACAAATTAAGGAAAATCCTGCTCCCACTTTATTACATAGCAAAAATATTGCTGTTCTATGCTTAAAGAACAGCAAGAAACAAACATTTCTGCTTTGCTTTCATCGAGGAGGTGACAAGGGATGCAAGGTACTAGGTCAGGTTTTTTTGTTTGAGCTAGGGCAGTGACGGCTTGGGCGGTGTGCGACGCCAGTTTAACTTTTGACTCTACTACGAGTGGACACTGACGCCGGATAACCAACAAAGCACACTGATCTGGTGCGTTAGTGTGAGACAAAGTGTCTCACAAAAACACGAGATAAATTTTGTAAAGTATATAAAGGCTGTTGACTTTAATATTTTAAATAACAGCAGAAATATTCCATTTTACCACATAATATGTTTACAGATAGTTCTAGTAGACACAGATCAACTTCTGTTGTTATGAATAGCTAGTAAAACAAAAAAATACTGCAGTAATTGTTAAAAGGATAAAAATATTATTTTTTTGATAATTGACTGCTTCAATCGTTTGTGTCGTCCCTGACAGTCTGTATGAGAACGACAATCAGCAGACACGCCAGGATGATGGTGATGGTGGTGTGATTTGGGTGATAGTGATAGGATTGGGGGCGCTGGGGGATGTCGCGCGGTCTCCGTCAGTCTTATGTGGGGGACTCCCACAGGATGTGTGTCATCTAACACCAGTCAGTTCTTTACACTGTCTCGATACTCACCTGTGCCACATCTGCAAGATTTACCGAGGGCCTCACAAACTCCTTCCCCAAGGTCAGTGATACTGAAGAGGCCCTTTTCAAGTCACTGATAGACAGTGAGGCCTTTCCAAGGTCTATGGTAGACAGTGTGGACCATGCAAAATTGGCGACAGAAAATGAGGGCCTTTAAATGATGACTGCAGAGGAAATTCGAAGCACCTTGAAGCATAGATTGATGAAACTCGGCTCTGTTTTACAAAGGGGTAATCTTGCCTTATGAACTTCAGTAAGGTTTTTGACAGAGTCCCACTTCGGACACTGTTGAGGAAAGTTGAAGCACACGAAACAGGAGAATTTTTTCCTGGATAGAGGCATGACGACAGAGAGGCAAACATAGCGTTTGCATACACGGGGAGAAATCAGAGTGGGGAAGCATCACAATTCACAAGCGGTGTTCCACAGCAGTCAGTGTTGGGCCGCTTGTTCTTCACAGTTTATATAAATGGCAAAGTTGAAGGTATAAGTAGTTACAAAAGCAACTTTACTAATGACACCAAAATAGACTCGAATCATTCTGACGAGGACACTAGAGTGCTCCATGGTCAGTCGGTACGAGTAGTCATTTCGTCCTAAGCTGTCTGGGGGAAGTGTCGAGGGTTATAGAGCGCCATGCCTGCTCCTGTGCGTTGTAGAATTCAGATTTAAAATGTTGATGAAGGAGGCTTACTCCCAGAAGGATAAAGGAAGTAGAAAAATTTGCCCTAGATAGGTTTGGGAGTGAGATGTGCAAAATGGATATGGAGTTGGTGGAGGGGTAAAAGGTTACCAGCGTGAGTTGAGAGTGACGGTCACACCACTGGTGTCCGTGACAGGTGAGGTAGAAATTCTTGAGTCAAAAGGGATTTGTAATCAACCTTTAATGGGCAGAAAGGGTGGACTTTTGTTCCAAACAAGTAGGTATTTCGTCAGCCATCATCGAATGAAATATGCTGACATAACATCCCCTAGGGGTAATTTATACTTACAAATTGTATCTCTTGACAGCCCAATGTTGTGATGGTTTCGACAGCTTCTAGACCTCGTCTGCAGGGGCGGCTGTGTAGACGATTTGCTGTCATTTATCAGCTAAGTGTTTCCTATATTTATATATATACACATAGCTGGTAAGGCCAAAATTCTCAACAGACTGTTTCTTCTGGCATAATGTGAGCTTTTTGCTGAGGCCAGTTATTTTCATTAGAGAACCAGTACGGTCCGTGGAGCCGTAATTTATTATCCACAAATTTCTTGAGCGGGACACCATGTGACAACATGACAGCTGGATTCTCTTGGGTAGAGACGTGGAGAAAGAGATAATCTCTCTGCATCTCTTTTATTTCTGCTATTCTTTTCTGTACATAGACCAGCTTACTCTTATTATTTCTTAACCACTGGAGAACTGCTTCATTATCACTCCAG
This sequence comes from Cherax quadricarinatus, assembly GCF_026875155.1. NCBI lineage: Eukaryota > Metazoa > Arthropoda > Malacostraca > Decapoda > Parastacidae > Cherax > Cherax quadricarinatus. The sequence continues at coordinate 55,018,691 of NC_069415.1, forward strand.
ATCACGGTTTTTTCAATAGTGAGATGATCAAGTACTTTGTTGAGATAGACAGCTAATTTTTTTCCCTACATAGAGTGCTGTCAGTTCCAATTGTGGTACTGTTCTGACCTTCAAGTGTGCTACACTGGCCTTTGAAGTAATTAGTGCACTTCCTTCAGCATTACTCATGTAAGCTACAGCGCCATAACCTCTGGTTGACGCATCACAGAACACATGTTATGTGTACTTTTTCCCTCTTGACCTATTTTGCCTGGGAAATTTAATTTGATGAAGTTGCTTAAACCCTTTGGATATTCACCCCAAATGCTTGGACTCATTTCTAGAGCAAAGTTTCATCCCATCCAAATTTTGAGCTTCCTTTGCATCTTGCATAAGCTTTTTTACCCTTTACGTAATTGGTGAGACTAGTCCTAGAGGATCAAAACATGGTGATACCTCTGACAGTTAAACTACGTTTAGTGATTTGTACTGCATGATTTATTGTTTATCTTTTTGAGACTCAAAGTATCTTCTTGTGTGTTCCAATTTAGTCCCAGCATATTGTTGCAATCAGGAATTTCAGTTTCAGGGAAATCTTCTTTGATAAGTTCCCTTAATTTCTTTGAATTTGTGTTCCACAAACCTTAGAGGCATTTTGCTTCTTTCATCTCCTTGTTAGCTTCTCTGTATAAGGATTTCAAATCCTCCTCTTTATTCACACTACCTTGAAGATTGTCCACATAGAAACTTTTCTTCAAGATTTCTTTGAAGGGACTTCCAGATTTCTTCAAATGTGTATTTAGAGTAGCTTCTAGTAAGAATGGAGAGGATGTTGCACCAAATAATACTGATTTGAAACGATAAGTTTTCACAGGACTTTGAGGATCATGTGGATTTTCAGGCCACAAGAATCGAGTATAATCTCTATCTATTTCTTGTAATCCTACTCTTAAGAAAGCTTTGGAAATATCAGCCGTGTAGGCATATGGGTTTGTGCGAAATTTCATAAGCAGGTCTCCAAGCTTCTCAGTTTGTGAGGGTCCGGTCATCAGACAGTCATTAAGACTTGCTACATATTTATTTGCACGTGCTCTGCAATTATATGCAACACGTAGTGGAGTGGTTTCAGAATCTTTTCTGACTCCATGGTGCGGGAGATAATGAGCGTCTGTCTTCAACTTCAATTTCCTCAATGAATTTATTGTCCAACTGTTCTTGTATGATATTATCTTAGACAGTCAGTAGCTCTGGATTCTTCCTGGGCTCATGTATTTGTGTTTTCATTTGTCCGAAAGCCATGCGATAATTGCTAGGCAGATGTGGTGTATTTAATTTCCATGGTAACCTAACCCAGTACTGTCCATCTTTATATTTGACAGTGTCTAAATATTGGTTATAAGTCTGAGACTCTTGTGGGCTTGGTTTATTTACATCAATACCTATCGCATCTAAATCCCACAACTTATCAACTGGTTCATTCATTTCTTCCAGTAATGCTATTTTTGCTGTGGTACATGATCAGCGGTTATTCTCGTAACTAGTACATTTTCCACTGAATCAATATCAGTTTCTTTCCCACTTTGAGAGGGAATGGGACCACATATCATGTGGCCTCCTGTTTTTTCCAGCAAGTGAACATCATGTTTACTTACTATATTTTGCACAAAACAGTGATAATAATCACTTCCAATGATTAAATCAATTGGACTAATAGTGTCCGTCTGTATGTCAGGACAGGCAAAACTTGACTTTACCCTGCTTTCAGTGCTGCAACAGTTTCTTTTAATCCCTGGATCTGCACAGACTTAGGCAAATCATCTACTACCACAGCTTCTACTGTCTTTTTCCTGTTTCCTAGACCAACAGTGATTCTGGTTAGGTCATATGTCTGTTTACCAGAATTGTGAAAAAAAACTGCTATATCTAACTGTATTTTGGCATAGGGTTGTTTATTCAGTTTCTGCAACGCTGTTCTTATGAAGGACCTTTGTGAGCCTTCATCAAATAACGTTAGCACATTGGTTTTGTGTAATTTATTAGTTAACTCAACTCGAGCTATAGGGAGAGCAGTTGCTTTAAACTTATCTCTCACATTTAATGCTGTTGCTTGTTGACTTCCTGATTCTGTGGAAGTCTCCTGTTGTTCAGCAAAAGTATTTGGGCATAATGCTGTATGATGCATACCCTTGCATTTAAAATACTTCTTCAGTGAGTATTTTCCTTCCTTGTGTTCACCTAAACACTTGATGCACCTTTTCAGCTGATGAACACGTTGTTTACGTGTCTCCATTGATGTGTATTGACTACAATACTGTGCCCAATGTGTTCCTTCACAAAGTACACATTTTGGAGTACGTTTATGTGTGACAGTTTGTTTACTGTCTGTTTTTACAGCTTGATAAATGCCTATATGGGATTTCACATTCTGTGTTTTAGTGGGAGTAAGTATACTCTTGACATACTGAGTTGAAGGTTTGTTATCCACGGGATTTGTTGATTTTTTTTTTCTTGTCTCGTTGCTTGCATGCATGAAAAATATTGTTTGTAAACCATTGCTAATTTCCTCACAAGTGAAATAGCGTTTAAAGAACATAATATTTAATCGTTCAATAGTTTGTGGTGACAACTTATCTTGTACAATACTCTGATAAACCAGTCACATTGCCTTAGGTCAATTTGCACCTAGAGATCTGAGACTATTGTCTAATGTGATTCAAATGCCTGTAATTCTGAAAAACAATTTTTGGGGTTTGGCTTAAAAGCTTGATATTAAGACTGCATGTCTAACTCTAGCCTTGTCAGCATCGAAGTAATTGTCTGCTAAGACACGTAAGGCTATTTGATAATTACCTTAACCCCCGGGAAATGACTAAAATTTCGTTCATAGGGTTCCCCCTTCACAAGACTTTTTAAGATAATTGAACTTTGCAATCTCATCTACGTCAGTTCGTGAATTTACTATGGATTGAAAACCACTAATGAATTCTTCATAATTATGACCTTGGAAATAGGTAATGACAAAGTAGGAAAGTTTGGTAATGGGACACTTGTTTTTTGTTACGGGGTGTAAGAGGTGTTTGACCACTAGTTACAGTAGTCTCTTTGACAGATTTTTTGCGGCGATAGCCTGTACTCCTGTCCACCTTTAAATTGTTGATTACTAAAAGTATCCAAAACATTTTTAATTTCATCCTCAGATGGATCTGATTCAAGAAATTTATTTTCATAATGTGTATAGTCTGAATTAATTATTTCCAGACATTGTGTAAGCAATTCAATTTTGACCTCAAGATCATCAAAATCTTGTTTGTATCTTGAGTTAATCATATACAGACTGAAATTAGTTTTTCTAATTGTGCAATCTTAGTCTGTAAAGACTGAAAACTGAGTTTTCAAAAAGCCATTTTAATGGTATACTGAAAATTCTAGCACCACACTTAGAGTGTTTAAAAAACACTGTACTGCTAAAAAACAGCTGAGTTTTTGGTTATGCTTAAGTCAGCAATAATTGAGTAGACACTACTGATCCACTAAGCTTAACCTCAGGGTTCAATGACCATGAAGGGGACACAGTACATGTGGCTGGTGTTTATGGCTTGAGTTTGCTGTGTCAGCCTGACATGATGATTAATCGTAAAAAAACGATGTTATACACTTCATTCACTATGCACTATAAATGTTACTGTATTTAAATGTAAATCACACGTGAATATTACTTACACATATATAAATTTACTGTTAATAATGTTTTGAAAGCTTAACTATATTAAGTTCCTTTAATATAAAGGTTTTTCTATAAGAAACAAACTTTAGCACAAATCTTGGGCTCTTAATTTTTTGTCTATAAACATTATAAACACTATGTGTATATACACTCAGACAAACATAACATCAGTTGGGTTGTTGTAGTCAGCGATTTTCGAGATTGGAGCAGTGGATGCAGGGTGCCATCCCCCGTTTTCTTGTTGGGTGAGTCACTCAGCTCCCGTTTTCTTTGGGTGAACTCTGGGTGAGCGCCCGTTTTCTTTTGGCTGCCCATTCTCTGTGATTGAGCCTGGAGGGACTCATTTATACTGATTTAAATTGTAAAACACTAGTTTTACAGCTTTTTTCGAAGGACCTTGGCTCTTAGGTTATTTGTACACTGTAGTACAACATATTTGGACGACAGTGTGGCCTTTATCCGGTTTGAAGGACCAAAATGTTGAGAAATGGTTATCAGCTATGTTTAAATATAGGGAAACTTAACTTAGAAAGACATACATATATGTCGTGCCGAATAGGCAGAACTTGCGATCTTGGCTTAAATAGCAACGCTCATCTTGCCATATAGGACAAGTGAAAATTTGTGTATGCAATAATTTCGCCAAAATCATTCTGAACCTAACGAAAAAAATATATTTCACTGTGTTTGTTTAGTATTAAATTATTGTAAACAAATCTAAAATATATTTAGTTAGGTTAGGCTAAAATAAACTGTTCTTGTTATGATAAGGTTAGGTAAGTTTTCTAAGATGCTTTTGGTACAAAATTAATTTTTTTTTACATTATCATTAATGAAAAAAATATATATTTAAACGTATAAGAGAAAATTTTATAAAGGACTTAATTTTAAATGAGTTCTTGCTAATTGACCAGTTTTACATATTCGGCACGACATATATATATATATATATATATAATATATATTATATATATATATATATATATATTAATATATATATATATATATGTCGTGCCGAATATGAAAAAACTGGTCATTTAGCAGAACTCATTTAAAATTAAGTTTTTTCCCTAAATTTTCTCTTATACGTTTAAAGATATATTTTTTTCATTAATGTTAATGTAAAAAAATTTAATTTTGCATCAAAAGAATCTTAAAAAAACTTACCTAACCTTATTATAACAACAACAATTTATTTTAGCCTAATCCAACTAAATATATTTTAGATTTGTTTAAAATTTAATTTAATATTAAACAAACACAGTGAAATATATTTTTGTCGTAAGGTTTTCAGAATGATTTTGGCGAAATTATTGCTACCCCAAATTTTCGCTTGTCCTATATGGCAAGATGAGCGTTGCTTTAACCCAAAGATCGCAAGTTCTGCCTTTTCGGCACGACATACATATAATATATATATTATATTATATATAATATATTTATATATATATATATATATATAATATATATATATATATATATAATATATATATATATATATATACATACACTTACCAAGGACTCGAACCGATGCTGCTTTCGCCTACCTCATGGTGGGCGAAAACTCATGATGCCTTAATCCACTGGATCATACAATCCTTATGAGTAGCGCATCCAGCGGAACTGGATGTTGTACTCACTACCCAAGGACATTCGATGGTGTGGATGACTCTAGGGTAATTTCATTCTAGTCCCTGTTTGGTGTACTCGTACAACGAGCAGTATTTTATATTATTGTGCCCACGAACGAGTGGTATTGATCAATAACAACACTGCGACTAGCCAAGGACTCGAACCCAATCTGCTTTGGCCTGCAGGCCAAAGAAGCATGGGTTACACAGACCCACTGGAAGTGCCAGCTTCATATGTCCATCTTATACTAGCATACCTGGACGCAAGCTGCCTCTGCTCACTATATGCTAAGACTGACAGAATATCCCTTTATCTCTGCTCACCTGAGACTAACACGAACAGATTGTCGTGTAACTGTGCTTACCTGACCAGCACCTGTTTGTCAGTTACTTCTCATCATCTTACCTTGTCTGCCAGTTACTTCTCATCATCTTATCTTGTCTGCCAGTTACTTCTCATCATCTTACCTTGTCTGCCAGCTACTTCTCATCATCTAAACCCTTTTCTGCCCGTTACTTCCATCATCTTACACTGACTCTAGTGGAACGCCATCTACATCTGCTGACATCATGTAGGCTGAGACATATGTACTTTTGACCATTAGTTACCACTCAACGGGAATACAGGATGTTATTCATATCAAGATTGAAACAGAAGTTCCAAAATTAGGAAAGCGAAGTGTGTTCATTGTTTCTTTTTTTCCCTATTAACTATAAGCATAAATTTTTTTGAAAATTTTAGAAAGTATTTTGCCCGAGATCTTACAGTAGCGAAGTCGTAGTGAGAATCAACGACACTACTTTGATTTTACGAGACATTTTTTTAATTTCAAGTTACTTGTCAGTAGTTTTAATCGAAATTCAAAATTTTACTGACTGGTCAACACTAATATTGTGGTCAAAGATAATTACACCTGTTTTAGGGTAAACTTGCGGTGCTGATTCTGAATATATCATAGATTTTACTTGATTGGATCTAGTTTCTGATAAATTTGTTATCCCATTCATAAACATAAGAGATGTGAAACTTAGTTAATCATGCAGGGCTAACTTACAAATAGTACTGAAATTATTTTTTGATCATGCAAAACTTAAATCACGTGATACAACCAGCCTTCATTCTATATAAAAGAGGTAGACAAGTTCTTCGATAGAAAAGCTACATATAATACTTTTCTTGCATTTTTTAATGTTCAAGAGTCACAGAAAATGTTATTTTAAGATTGTATTTATAAATAATAAAAATTGAACTATATAGTAGTCTACTCACCATAGCAGAATATGTATAATCTCTGCTCGTTGAAGACTATGATTGAGTAGGGTAGCAATTAATGCTGAAGGACCAGTTATGGAAGGAGAAGAGGGAATATAAATGTTAAATTTAAGGATTCTGTGGATTAAAATAAGGGTCGGATGTGAAAAGTGGGTCATAATAAGCGTGTATGCACCTGGAGGAAGAGAGGACGTAGAGGAAGAGAGAGAGAGATCTTGGGAGATGTTAAGCGAATGTATAGGAACCTTTCAACCAAGTGAGAGAGTAATTGTGGTAGGGACCTAAATGCTAAAGTAGAAGAACATTTAGAGAGGGTGTGGTAGGTAAATTTGGGGTGCCCAGGTGTAAATGATAAAAGGGAGCCCTTTGATTGAACTTTGTATAGAAAGGGGTTTAAATTTTAAGTAATACGTATTTTAGAAAAAGAGGATAAATAAGTATACAAGATATGATGTAGAGGGGTAATGACAGTAGTTTGTTGGACTATGTATTGGTAGATAAAAGACTGTTGAGTAGACTTAAGGATGTACATGTTTATAGAGGGGCCACAGATATAAACAGATCACTTTCTAGTTGTAGCTACAGTGAGAGTTAAAAGGCAGATGGGATACAAGGAAAATAGAAGCAGCAAGTAAGAGAGAGGTGAAGGTGTAAAAACTAAAAGAGGAGGCAGTTAGGGTAAGATATAAACAACTTTGGAGGAAAAATGGGTAAGAAGCAAGGCAAGGGGGCGAAGAGGATGGGGTAGGTTTAAAAATGTAGTGTTAGAGTGTTCAGCAGAAGTTTT
>NC_069415.1:55026584-55046584 GCF_026875155.1 Cherax quadricarinatus
TAACCCCCCCCCCTCCACCACCCAAAACCCCCTCTTTACAAACCAACATCTTTCCCTCCACCACCCAACACCACCCCCCCAAAACCCCTCCACGCCCTCCCCCACCCCAAAAACCCACCCTTCCCACCCACCCCCCCCCCCCTCCACCACCCCAAAAAACCCCCCTAAAACAAACCCCCACCCCCCCTCCACCACCCCAAAACCCGCCCCCACCCCCCCAAACCCCCCCCCTAACCCCAAACACCCCCCCCCTCCACCACCCCCAAAACCCCGCCCCCACCCCACAACACCCCCCCTCCACCACCCCCAAACTCAGCCCTCCACCACCGAAAAACCCCCCCGTTTTTCCTTATCACCCGCCCCCCACCATTGAATAACCACACCTTCACAAATCAACACCCGCCCTCCACCACCCAACCCCACCCCACCACCACCCACCCAACACCAACCCCTTCACCCACACCCAAACCCCCCCCCCCCTTCCACCTCCCACACCACTCTTCCCTCCCAACACCCACCCCTCCTCCACCCAATACCACCCCTCACCCCCAAAACCCACCCTTTCCACCCCCACACCCACCACCCCCCAAAACCCCCCCCCCCCCCCCACCCTCCACCCCCCCAACACCCCCCCCCCCCCCCCCCTCCCCCCCCCCAACCCCCCCCCCAACCTCCAAAAACCCCCCCCCACCCCCCCCCCTGCCCCCCCCCCCCCCCAAAAAACCCCCCCCCCCCACCCCCAACACCCACCTCCCCCCGAACACCCCCCCCTCCCCACCCAATACCCACCCCCCCACCACCCAAAACCCACCCCCCCACCCCCCAAAACCACCACTAAAACCACCCAACACCCCCCCCCCACCCCGAACACCCAGCCCTCCAACACCCACACCTACCACCAACCTCCAAACACCCCCCCCCCACCACCCCAAAACCCTGCTCTCCATCACCCAACACCACATCCACCCCCACCCCACCCCCCCCACCACCCAAACACCCCCCCATCCACCTCCCAACACACACCCTCCCAAACACAAAACCTACCCCTGCACCACCCAATACCCACCCCTCCACCTCCCAAAACCAACCCACCACCACCCCCAACACCTCCTCCCTCACCCAAAACCCCCCCTCACCCCCCAAAACCCCCCCTCCCCACCCAACACCCCCCCCTCCAAAAAACAATACCCCCTCTCCACACCCAATACCCACCCCCCCACCACCCCAACACCCACCCCCCAGTACCAAATACCCACCCCCCCCACCACCCAATACCCACCCCACCCCACCCAACACCCCCCCCTTCAAACCCTCATTACCCCCACCCCCCTACACATTCCCCCACCACCCCTCCCAAGCCCTCCACCACCCAAACCCACCCCTCCCACCCAAACCCCCCCCCCCACCACCAACAACCACTCCCTTTACTACTCAATCTCAGCCCCCCCCACCCAACACCCACCCGTCCACCCCCAAAAACCCACCCCCCACCACCCAACACCCATTTCCCCCCACCTCCCAAAACCCAAGCCCTTCACCCCCCAAACCCCCCCCCCTCCCCCACCCAACACCCACCCCACAGGCCAAAATCCACCCCTCCACCACCCCAATACCCACCCTTTCCCAACCCAAACCCACCCTCCACCACCCAATACCCACCTCTCCACCTCCCCAACAACCACCCATCCACCACCCAATACCCACCCCCCCCCCTTACCCCCCCTCCACCACCCCAAACCACCTATTCACAACCCCCTACCCAATCCTCCACCACCCATACCCCCTCTACCCACCCAACACCACCCCTTAAACACCAAAAACCCCACCTCCCCCACCCCCAATACCACCCCCCCCACCTAATACAGACCCCCCCCCCACCAAAACCCACCCTTCCAACCCCCAAAACCCCCCCTCCCCCACCCAATACCCACCACCCACCACCCAAAACCAACCCCTCCACCACCCCAAAACCCACCCCTCCACCACCCAATACCCTCCCCTCCCCCCCCAATACCCCCCCCTATACCACCTAAAACCCCCCCCCACCACCCAAAACCCACCCCCCACAACAAATTCCCACCCTCACCACAAATACCCCCCCCTCCACCACCGAACACCCCCCCCTCCACCACAGAGCACCCACCCCTCCAACACCCCCTACCCACCCCCCCACCCCCTAATACCCCTCAAACAACCACCCCGTACCCACCTCTCAAAACCCCTTACCCCCCCTACCACCCAAACCCACTCCCACCACTCAAAAACCCCCCACTCCACCCTTAATTTTCCCCCTCCCCTCCCCCAAACCCAATGCCCACCCCCCTTACCCCCCAAAACCCCTTCCTCCCCTACCCCAAAACCCCCCCTCCACCCCCCAATAACCACCCTCCACCACCCAATACCCCCCCCCTCCACCCCCAAACCCCCCTCCACAACCCCCAAACCCACCTCTCCACCCAAACCCAAAAACCCACTCCCCCCACCTCCAAAACCACCCCCCCCACCTCAAACACCCAACCCCCCCCCACCCCCAACACCCCTCCCCCCACCACCCCTACCCCCCCCCCACCCCCCAACACCCACCCTCCACCACCCAACACCCACCCCCCCACCCCCCAAACCCACCTCTCCACCCCCCAACACACCCCCTCCATAACCCCAAAGCCCACCCCTCCACCACACAAAACCCCCCCTTTCCCCCACCTAATACCCAAACTACACCCCCCAATTCCACCCCTCCACCACCCAAAACCCACTCCCCACCCCCCAATACCCCCCCCTCCACCCCCCAATACCCACCCCCCCCCACCCAACACCCACCCCTCCAGCACCAAAACCCAACCCCCACCCCCCAACACCCACCCCTTCACCACCCCAAAACCCCACCCCTCCCCCCTCCCAATACCCCCCCCTCAAACCCTAATACCCCCCCCCTCCCACCCCAATACCCCCAACCCTCAAAAAAACCAACATCCCCCCCCCCACCCCTACCCACCCCCCACCACTCAACACCCACCCCCCCACCCCTTAATACCCACTCTCCACCCCCTAATACCCCCCCTCAACCTCCCAATACCCACTCCTCCACCCCCCAACCCACCCCCACAACCCCAAAACCCACCCCCCCCCACCCTTTAATGCCCATCCCCCACCAGCAATACCCACCCCTCCACCACCCAACAAACCACCCTTCCACCAACCAATACCCACCCTCCCCCCACCCCAAACCCACCCCCCCCACCACCCAATACCCACCCCTCCACCACCCCAAACCCCCCCCTCCACTACCTAATCCCAGCCCCCCTCCACCCAACACCCCCCCGTCCACCCCCACAAACCCACCCCCCCCACCCAACCCAAAACCCACCCCCCCACCACAAAAAAACCCCCCCCCTCCACCACCCCAAAAAACCCCTCCACCCATAATACCCCCCCCACCCCCCAACACCCACCCCCACACCACCCAAACCCACCCCTCCACCCCCCAAATCCCCCCCCTCCACCACCCAATACTCCCGCTCCCTTTCACAACAACCCCCCTCCCACCACCCAATACCCCCCCCTTCCCAATTAATACCCACACCCCCACCCCAACACCCCCCTCTCCACCAACGAACACCCCCCCCACCACCCCCCAATACCCACCCTCCCCACCTAATAACCCCCCAACCACCCAAAACCCACCCCTCCCCCACCAAATCCCCACCCCTCCCCACCCAACCCCACCCCCCCACCACACAATACCCACCCTTTCCCCCCTAATACCCACCCCTACCACCCAATACCACCCCCCCACCACCCCAAAACCCAAACCCCCCACCCCCCAATACCCACCCCCCCACCCACAAAACCCCCCCTCCACAACCAACACCCCCCCCCCCACAACAAATACCCACCCTTTACAACCTAATACCCACCCCCCCACCACCAACACCCACCCCCCCCACCACCCCAAACCCCCAACCCCCCCACCCCCAATACCCCCCCGTCACCACCTAAAACCCCCCCTCCACCCCCCAAAACCCCCCCTCAAACATCCAAAACCCACCCCCCCACCACCCCTTCCCCCCTTCCACCACTCAACACCCCCCTCCCACCACTTAATACCCCCCCATCCACCCCCAAACCCCCCCCCCACCCCCCCAACACCCCTCCTCCCCCACCCAACACCCACCCCCCCACAACCCAAAACCCACCCCTCCACCACTTAATGCCCCCCCCTCCCCCAGCTAATCCCCCCCCCTCACCACCCAACACCACCCTCCACCACCCATCCCCACCCCCCCCACCCACCCAATACCCACCCCCCCCACCCAAAACCCACCCTCCCCACCCAATACCCCCCCTTCTCCACCACCTAATACCCCGCCCTCCACCCCCCAACACCTACCCCTCCTCCACCCAACACCCCCCCCACCAACCCAATTTTCCCCCCCCTCCCCCCACCCCTACCCACCCCCCACCACCCAATACAAACCCCTCCACCCCTAATACCCAGCCGTCCACCACCCAACCCCATCCCTCCCCACCCCAAAACCCCCCCCCTTCTCCCCCCAATACCCCCCCCACACCACCCAAATTTCCCCCCCCCTCCACCACCCAAAAACGACCGCCCATACCCAAACACCCCCCCCTCCCCCCCCAATACCACTCTTCCCACGTAAAAACCCCCCCTCCACCCCCCACCCCCACCCCTCCACCACCCAACCCCATCCCCCACCCCCCTAATACCCACCCCTCCACACCTAATACCCCCCCTCTCAACCAATCAAAACCACCCCTCAACCCCCAACACCCACCCTCCCCCACCCAAAACCCACCCCCCAACCCACAATCCCACCCCTCCCCTACCCAATAACCCCCCCTCCCATCCAACACATACCCCTCCACCCCCCAATACCCACCCTCCCCCACCCAGACCCCGCCCTCCACCACCCAAAACCCCCCTCTCCCCCACCCAAAGCCCCACCCCTTCACCATTTAACACCCCCCCTCCACCACCCAGCCCCTCCCCCCCACCCCCCAATACCCAACCTCCACCCAAAAACCCCCCCCCCACCCCCAAATACCCCCCCCCCCACCACCCAATACCCCCCCTCCCCACCCCAAACCCCCCCCTCCAACACCCAATACCCACCCCCCACTACCCCAAAACCCATCCCCCACCACCCCAAAAAAACCCTCCCTCCACCCCCCAATACCACCCCTTCACCACTCAATACTCACCCCTCCACCACCCGCACCCACCCCCCCACCACCCCCCCCCTCCACCCACAATCCCCCCCCCTCCACCCCAATGCCCCCCCTCCACCCCTCAATACCCCCCCTCCACCCCCTAAACCCCCCCTCCACCACCCCCACCCATCCCCCCACCACCCAATACCCACCCCTCCCCCCCAATACCTACCCCTCCCCCACCCAATACCCCCCCCTCCCCCACCCCAAAGCTCCCCCCCACCCTTTCCCAAGCCCACCCCTCCACCCACCCAATACCCAGCCCCCCACCCCAAAACCAGCCCCCACCACCCAATTCCCACCCCTCAACACCCAACACCCACCCCTCCTCCTCCCCCCCCTCCCACCCCCCCCAAAACCCCCAACCCCCCCACAACCCATACCCACCCCCCGCACCCCCAAAACCCACCCCCCACTACCCAACACCCCACCCTCCCCCCCCATACCCACCCCCCTACCACCCAACACCCACCCCTCCACAACCTAATACCCACCCCTTCACCACCCAAACCCACCCCTCCCCCACCCATTTCCCCCCCTCACATCCAAAACCCCCCCTTCACCCCCCAACACCCACCCCCTTTACCACCCCCTACCCCCCCCTCCCCCACTTAAAACCCCCCCCTTAACCACCCATTACCCACCCCCCCTCCACCCAATACCCACCCCTCCACCCCCCAATCCCACCCGAAACACCACCCAAACCCCCCCCTTACCCCCCCCAACCCCCCCTTCACCACCCAACACCCACCCCCCCGCCACCCAATACCCCACCCTCCACCCCCTAATACCCTCCCTCCCCACCCCAATACCCACCCCCTTCACCACCCGTACCCCCCCTCCCCCACCCAAAACCCACCCCTCTACCACCCCTTACCCCCCCCTCCTCCCCCAAACCCCCCCTCCCCACCCAATACCCCCCCCCTCCACCACCCAAAACCCCCCCCTCCCCCACCCCAAAACCCACCCCTCTACCCCCCAACACCCCCCCTCCACCCCCATTTCCCCCCCCTCCCCACCGAATCCCACCCCTCCACCACCCAAAACCCACCCTTCCCCCAACCCCAATACCCCCCCCCCCCAAAACCCCAAAACCCACCCCTCCACCACCCAATTCCCACCCCCCTTACCACCCAAACCCACCCCTCCACCACCCCAAAACCCACCCCTCCACCACCCAAAACCCACCCCTCCCCACCCAATACCCACCCTTCCACCACCCAATACCCACCCTCCACCCCCAATACCCACCCCTCCACAAACCCCAAAACCCCACCCTTCCACCCCCCAAAACCCCCCCCTCCCCAACCCAAACCCACCCCCCCACCACCCAATACCCACCCTCCCCCACCCAAAACCCACCCCCCCCACCACCCCAAACCACCCTTCCACCCCCCAAAACCCCCCCCTCCACCACCCCAATACCCACCCCTCCCCCCCCAAAAAACCCCCCCTCCCCCACCCCCAAAACCCACCCTTCCCCCCCCAAACCCCCCCCCTCCACCACCCAAACCCCCCCCTCCACCCCCAAAACCCACCCCCCACCCCCCAATACCCACCCCCCCCCACCCAAAACCCCCCCTTCCCCCACCCAAACACCCAAACCCCCCCCACCAAAAACCCCCCAACCCCCCCCCCAATAATACCCCCAAACCCCCTTACCCCCCAAAAATAAAAAAAATAATTTAAAAAACCCCCTAACCCCCCCCCCCAACCCCAACCCCCCCTTACCACCCCTAAAACCCCCCCCCAACCCCAAATACCCCCCAAAAACCCCCCCAAAAACCCCCCCTTCACAAAAAAATACCCCCAATACCCACCCTCCCCAAAACCCCAAAACCCAACCCCCCCAACCCAATTCCCCCCCCCTCCACCACCCAAACCTCCCCTCACCACCCAAACCCCCCCCTCCACCACCCAATACCCCCCCCCCACCACCCAATACCCCCCCTCCCCACCCATACCCCCTTTCCAAACCCAATACCCCCCCCCACCCCCCAAACCCATTTCCCCACCCAAAACCCCCCCTCACCACCCCAAACCACCCCTCCCCACCCAATACCCACCCTCCAAACCCCCAAAACCCACCCCTCCACCCCCAATACCCACCCTTTTTACCACCCAAAACCACCCCTTACCACCCAACACCCCCCCTCCACCACCCAATACCCCCCCTTTTACCACCCCAAAACCCCCCCCTCCACCACCCCAAAACCCCCCCTTACCACCCTACCCCCCCCCCCCCCCACCCAAACCCCCCCACCCACCACCCATACCCACCCCTCCCCACCCAATACCCCCCCTCCCCACCACCCAACCCCACCCCCACCACCCAAACCCACCCTCCACCACCCCAATACCCACCCCCCACCCCCCAAACCCCACCCTCCACCACCCAATCCCCCCCCTCACCCCCCAAACCCACCCCCCCACCACCCCAAAACCCACCCTTCCCCCCCAAAAAAAAAACCCAAACCCACCCCTCCACCACCCAAACCCCCCCTCCACCACCCAATACCCACCCCCTCCACCACCCAAACCCACCCCCCACCACCCAAAACCCCCCCCCACCACCCAATACCCACCCCTTTCCCCCCAAACCCACCCCCACCACCCAAACCCCCCCTTCCACCCCCCAATACCCACCCCCCCCCCCAAACCCCCAAACCCCCCCCTCCACCACCCAACCCACCCTCCACCACCCCAAAACCCACCCTCCACCACCCAAAAACCCCAATCCCCCCTTTTTACCACCCCAAACCCACCCCCCACCCCCCAAACCCACCCCCCCAAACCCCAATACCCCAAAACCCTCCACCCCCCAATACCCCCCCCCTTTTCCCCACCCAAAACCCCCCCTCACCACCCAAACCCCCCCCTCCACCCCAAACCCACCCCCCACACCCAAACCCCCCCCTCCACCCCAATACCCCCCCCCACCCCCCAAAACCCACCCCCCCCCCACCCAAACCCACCCCTCCCCACCCAAACCCCCCCCTCACCACCCAAACCCCCCCCCTCCAAACCCCCCAAAAACCCCCCCTTTCCCCCACCCAAACCCACCCCTCCACCACCCCAAAAACCACCCCTCCACCACCCAAAACCCCCCCCTCCACCACCCAAACCCACCCCTCCACCACCCAAACCCCACCCCTCCCCACCCAAAACCCACCCCTCCCCACCCAAACCCCCCCCTCCCCACCCAATACCCACCCCCTTTCCCCCCCCAATACCCAACCCCCCCACCACCCAAACCCACCCCCCCCACCCCTTAAACCCCCCCTCCACCACCCAAACCCCCCCCCCCCACCACCCAATTTCCCCCCCCTCCACCACCCAATACCCAACCCCCCCACCACCCCAAAACCCACCCTCCACCACCCAAAAACCCACCCTCCACCACCCATACCCCCCCCTCACCCCCCAAACCCCCCCCTCCCCCCCAAAACCCCCCCCTCCCCCAAATAACCCCTCCAAAATCCCACCCCTTTAAAAATCCCCCCCCCAAAACCCAAAAATTTTAATTTTTTTTAAAAACACCCTTTTAAAATTTTCAATTTTAAACAAAAATTTTAAAAAATTTTTTTTCCCAAAAATTTTTTTAAAAACAATAATCACCCCAATAAAAAGCTTTTTAAAAAATTTTTTATAGGGGGGGGTTTTTAATTCCCTAAAAATTTTTTTCTTTTTTTTTGAAAAATTTTTTTTTTAAATTTTTTTTAAAAATTTTAAATTTTTTAACTAAAAACCCTTTTTAAATTAAAATTTTTAAAAAAATTTTATTTAATTTATTATTAAATATATTTTTATTTTAAAAAAAATTTAAATATTAAAAAAAAATAAATTAAAATTTTTTTCGTTAAGGGGGGTTTTGGGGAAAAAGAAAATTTCCCCTATTCAAATTCCTTCCCTTGAGAAGGGTGCTTTTACCACGTTTTTAAATTCAACTTAACATCTTAATAATTATTTAATAATATTTTTTTAATTATAAATTTATTTTAATAAAAATTAATTTTTAAAAAATTTTATTTAATTAATTTTAAAAAACGCTCACCAGCCCCTTTGGGCCAAAAAAAAAATCTTTACCCTCCTCCAACTTTCTGCGAATGCCCTTTCCCACAGTTAACCTTTAACCTTTTTCGCCCTTTTTTCAATGCAACCCCCCTAACCCTTCCCAGCCTCGGACCGTTTTGAACCCCCATTTAATTCCAAACTCCAACCTCAATATTAAAAACATTGCCCAAAAACACCCACCCCCCGCTCCCGGGGTGAAATTCCCCCCCTCTTTCAACCCAAAACTTGGCTTCCTTTTCCCCCTCCCTCCAAACTTTCATAGGCCGACCCCTACTCCGCCTTCCTTCCACTACAGACTGATACACTCTTGAAGTCACTCTGTTTCGCTCCATCTCTCTACATGTCCGAACCACCTCAACAACCCTTCCTCAGCCCTCTGGACAACAGTTTTGGTAATCCCGCACCTCCTCCTAACTTCCAAACTACGAATTCTCTGCATTATATTCACACCACACATTGCCCTCAGACATGACATCTCCACTGCCTCCAGCCTTCTCCTCGCTGTAACATTCATCACCCATGCTTCACACCCATATAAGAGCGTTGGTAAAACTATACTCTCATACATTCCCCTCTTTGCCTCCAAGGACAAAGTTCTTTGTCTCCACAGATTCCACTCACCCTTTTCCCCTCATCAATTCTATGATTCACCTCATCTTTCATAGACCCATCCGCTGACACGTCCACTCCCAAATATCTGAATACATTCACCTCCTCCATACTCTCTCCCTCCAATCTGATATCCAATCTTTCATCACCTAATCTTTTTGTTATCCTGATAACCTTACTCTTTCCTGTATTCATTTTCTCTTCTTTTGCACACCCTACCAAATTCATGCACCAATCTCTGCAACTTCTCTTCAGAATCTCCCAAGAGCACAGTGTCATCAGCAAAGAGCAACTGTGACAACTCCCACTTTATGTGTGATTCTTTATCTTTTAACTCCACGCCTCTTGCCAAGACCCTCGCATTTACTTCTCTTACATCTCCATCTGTAAATATATTAAACAACCACGGTGACATCACACATCCTTGTCTAAGGCCTACTTTTACTGGGAAATAATTTCCCTCTTTCCTACATACTCTAACTTGAGCCTACTTCCTCGTAAAAACTCTTTTTTGGGGCCAGGTAACATTAAAGTATTTCCCTTTAAACTGGACGGGGGTTTAATTCAAAAGTCGGGACATGCCTGCGGAATGTCATATTCAGGGTTTTAAATTGTTCCAAGTAGATAGAAGTATCGGGAAGGGGGCTGGGGTGGCATTGTATATCCGAGATCGCTTGAACTGTTGCATAAAAACGGATTTTAAGTCTGAAGTAACACATACAGAGTCTGTTTGGATAGAATTTTCAGAGGGGCATGAACAACTGATTTTAGGAGTGATATACAGTCCCTCAAACTTAGATAGGGACCAAGGGAGACTACTATGGGAGGAAATTGTTAAGGCCACAAGGCACGATAATGTAGTAATTCTAGGAGACTTTAACTTTAGTCATATTGATTGGAATTTCTTGACTGGGAATTTAGAATCATACGACTTCTTAGAAGTAGTTCAGGATTGTTTTTTGAAGCAGTTTGTGACAGAACCTACAAGGGGAAATAACCTGCTTGACTTAGTTATGGCAAACAATGAATCCCTTGTTAATAATTTAGAACTTTCAGAGGAACTGGGTGCTAGCGACCACAAATCAATTACATTTAGCATTGAATGGAAGTATGATAGTAGGGATAACTCAGTAACAGTCCCAGATTTTCGCTTGGCAGATTACGATGGGCTTAGAGAACACTTATCATCTGTTGACTGGGGTAACGAAGTGAGATATCAATATGACAGTTTTCTGAACACTATACATGCTGCTTAGAAGTAGTTCAGGATTGTTTTTTGAAGCAGTTTGTGACAGAACCTACAAGGGGAAATAACCTGCTTGACTTAGTTATGGCAAACAATGAATCCCTTGTTAATAATTTAGAACTTTCAGAGGAACTGGGTGCTAGCGACCACAAATCAATTACATTTAGCATTGAATGGAAGTATGATAGTAGGGATAACTCAGTAACAGTCCCAGATTTTCGCTTGGCAGATTACGATGGGCTTAGAGAACACTTATCATCTGTTGACTGGGGTAACGAAGTGAGATATCAATATGACAGTTTTCTGAACACTATACATGCTGCTCAAAGAACGTTTATCCCATATAACGAAATTAGATCAAATAGAAATGACCCAAAATGGATGAATAATAGGCTCAAATATCTACTAGGGCATAAGAAAGGAATTTATAGGCGTATCAAAAGAGGTGAGGGTCATCTTATGAATCAGTATATTGACATTAAGAGGGACATTAAAAAGGGAATAAGAAAAGCTAAAAGGGACTATGAAATTAAAGTTGCTAGGGATTCTAAAACTAACCCAAAAAGTTTTTTCCAGGTCTATAGAACAAAACTTAGAGATAAGATAGGTCCCCTTAAAAATAACTATGGGCACCTTACTGACAAAGAGAATGATATGTGCTCGATTTTTAATAATTATCTTCTCTCAGTTTTTACACAGGAAGACACTAATAATATTCCAGTAATTAATTTTTATAGTGGGCCAGAAGAAGATAAATTATGTAACATCACAGTCACTAGTGAAATGATTGTGAAGCAGATAGACCAACTGAAGCAAAATATGTCGCCGGGTCCTGATGAGGTTTTTTCAAGGGTTCTTAAGGAATGCAAAATGGAAGTCTGTGAACCATTAACTAATATTTTTAATTTATCTCTTCAAACAGGTGTAGTGTCTGATATGTGGAAGATGGCTAATATAATTCCTATTTTTAAAACAGGAGACAAGTCGTTACCGTCAAATTACCGCCCAATAAGCCTGACCTCATTTGTAGGCAAATTACTAGAGTCAATTATAGCTGAGATTATAAGAAGCCATCTCGATAAGCATAGCTTGATTAATGATACTCAGCATGGATTCACAAGAGGTCGGTCTTGTCTAACTAATTTATTAACTTTCTTCAGTAAAGCTTTTGAGGCTGTTGACCACGATAAAGAATTTGATATTATTTACTTAGATTTAATTAAGGCTTTTGATAAAGTTCTGCACCATAGACTGTTAAAGAAAGTGGCAGCTCATGGCATTGGGGGAGAAATGCTCTTGTGGATCGAGTCATGGCTCACTGACATGAAGCAGAGAGTGTCCATAAATGGGGTTAAATCCGAGTGGGGATCTGTAACAAGTGGCGTTCCACAGGGATCAGTCTTGGGCCCGTTGTTGTTTATAATATATATCAATGATCTTGATGAGGGAATTACTAGTGATATGAGCAAATTCGCCGATGACACAAAGATAGGTAGGATAATTGTTTCAAACGTAGAAAAGTGGCAGATGCAGTTCAATGTAGATAAATGCAAGGTTCTGAAGCTTGGGAGTGCCCATAACCCTAGTACTTATATGTTAAATGATGTAGAACTTAGCCATAGAGATTGCGAAAAGGACTTGGGGGTTGTGGTGAGCAGCAACCTTAAACCAAGACAGCAATGCCTAAGCGTACATAATAAGGCAAATAGATTACTGGGATTTATATCAAGAAGTGTAAGCAACAGAAGTCCAGAGGTCATACTGCAGCTTTATACATCAATAGTAAGGCCTCAACTAGATTATGCAGCTCAGTTCTGGTCTCCATATTACAGAATTCAAATTCAAATTCAAATTCAAATTCAAATTCAAAGTTTATTCTCTATGAAGATTACAATGTTGAATTTACAGAATTTGGTTGTTGTGTGGTTTACATGTAGTTAAATAATGATTACAGAGTGTACCACTAGAACGCCTAGCATGGCTAGGCATTTCGGGCAGTCTTAATTTAATTTTTTATTTTAAAATATTACAAATTATGAGGTAAGTTGGTATTATGGCTAAGTGACTAAATACTAGTTTGTGAGTTTAGCAATGTGAATGCTTTTGTTTTGGCACAGTACATAGTTTCAGTATTGGAGTATCATAGGATTCATTATTTTAAGATTGAGATTAATATTTCTGTTTATGGTCAAATGGGTGAGTGAGTGTAAGTGTGAACCACCAGGTGGTATTCGTGCAGTTAGTTGATGGGGTTTATCAGGGAGATAAGATGTTTTCTAATGGTAGTTTTGAAAGTGATGAATGTGTCTGCAGTTCTAGAGTTCTCAGGTAGGGTGTTCCAGATTTTAGGGCCTTTGACATACATTGAATTTTTGTAAAGGTTTAGTCGGACACGGGGAATGTCGTAGAGATGTTTGTGTCTGGTGTTATGCCTGTGGGTTCTGTCACAACTATCAAGAAGGCGTTTTAGGTCAAGGTTGATACTGGAGTTTAAGGTCCTGTAGATGTAGATTGCACAGTAGTAAGTATGGATGTACTGAACAGGGAGTAAGTTTAGATCTATGAAGTTTGGGGGGCGGGGGTTGCCATGGATGGGATTTAGTGATTATTCTTACTGCATGGACAATGGACATAAATTCGTTAGAAAACATTCAGCGTAGGATGACTAAATTAATACATAGCATTAGAAATCTTCCTTATGAAGAAAGATTGAAGACTCTTAAGTTACATTCACTTGTTAGACGAAGAATGAGGGGAGACCTGATCGAAGTGTATAAGTGGAAGATAGGTATTAATAAAGGGGATATTAATAAGGTCTTGAGGATGTCTCTCCAAGAGAGAACCCGCAGTAATGGATTTAAATTAGATAAGTTTAGATTTAGAAAGGACATAGGAAAGTATTGGTTTGGAAATAGGGTAGTTGATGAGTGGAACAGTCTACCTAGTTGGGTTATTGAGGCTGGGACTTTGGGTAGTTTCAAATTTAGGTTGGATAAGTACATGAGTGGGAGGGGTTGGATTTGAGTGGGACTTTCACATCAGAGCTTATTTCTTGGGTGGCATTGAAAATTGGGTTGGGCAAATGTTTTGTTAGTGGGATGAATTGTAAAGGACCTGCCTAGTATGGGCCAACAGGCCTCCTGCAGTGTTCCTCCTTTATTATGTTCTTATGTTCTTATGAATCTTGAAGAACAGGAGGAGAATGAGGTAATCAGTCCCTCAACCTTGAGTTGATGTGGTCAGTCCATCAATCTTGAATAGAATACGGCATACGTGCGGAGAAGGAGCTTATAAACCGTTGGTAGGAGAGGTGCAGCAGTCATAGGCGGTGTCACATTTGTTCAATGTGGAAGTAGGTCGTGCCCAAGAATTAGGCAAGCGAAGAATTCCCAAGTATTAAGATCCCAAGAAGTTGCAGTGTCTGACAGGTTTGTAGATGAATGGTTCAGAGAATCGACATGTTGATAAATTAGACACATGTGCAACTCTTGGGTATCTTTATTGAGGAAATGTTTCCTCGATAAAGATACCCAAGAATTGCACATGTGTCTAATTTATCAACATGTCGGTTCTCTGAACCATTCATCTACAAACATATATATATGTATATATATATATATATATATATATATATATATATATATATATATATGTCGTGCCGAATATGTAAAACTGGTCAATTAGCAAGAACTCATTTAAAATTAAGTCCTTTCTGAAATTTTCTCTTATACGTTTAAAGATATATTTTTTTTCATTAATGTTGATGTAAAAATTTTTAATTTTGCACCAAAAGAATCTTAGAAAACTTACCTAACCTTATTATAACAAGAACAATTTATTTTAGCCTAACCCAGCTAAATATATTTTAAATACGTTTACAGTAATTTAATACTAAACAAACACAATCAAACATATTTTTTTCGCTAGGTTCAGAATGATTTTGGCGAAATTATTGCATACACAAATTTTCACTTGTCTTATATGGCAAGATGAGCGTTGCTATTTAAGCCAAGATCGCAAGTTCTGCCTATATATACATATATATATATATATATATATATATATATATATATATATATATATATATATATATATATATATATATATATATATATATATATATATATATATATACATATATATATATATATATATATATATATATATATATATGATAATGATAATGTTAATAATAAGTGGAACTTGGCCAACTCCCTCAGAAATTAAAGAATTACAGTTTATAAAATGTATTAAGAAGTGTAGAATAATGGAGACTACTGGTGTGTTCGTCATCACTCACCTGGAAGACAAATTATTCATTGCCACGAGTCTCGCTGCTCTGGAAACAATACAAACATAATTCTTTTATTTTTTGTTCCTTGATAGACAGACACAATGATTTTTATTTTTACTGATTTGTATTGCTGGTTTTGTCTAGTTTTGCCTCGCAGAAAATATTACAAACACGCCAGTATTTCACAATCACCTGGTGGCGTGACAGCTGTCTCGAAACACATGACACTGTAATTACATTTGATTAGCCTCATTTTCATTTGTATGTCATGTATCTAATCTATATACCTTTCTGTCTATCTGTATTTCTGTCTACCTTCCTATCTATGTATCAATCTATTTGTGTATCTGTTTAATATAAATTTATTTTACCTTAACGGCCGTCAAGGATAAGTCTAGTTTGTACCAGATTCATCATCCTTAAAACCCCCACCTCCTCCACCATCCTAGTATTTACTTCTTTTTAAATCCATCTTTAAATATATTATACAATAATTATTATTATTATCACACTGGCCGATTCCCACCAAGGCAGGGTGGCCAGAAAAAGAAAAACTTTCACCATCATTCACTCCATCACTGTCTTGCCAGAAGGGTGCTTTGCACTACAGTTTTTAAACTGCAACATTAACACCCCTCCTTCAGAGTGCAGGCACTGTACTTCCCATCTCCAGGACTCAAGTCCGGCCTGCCGGTTTCCCTGAACCCCTTCATAAATGTTACTTTGTTCACACTCCAACAGCACGTCAAGTATTAAAAACCATTTGTCTCCATTCACTCCTATCAAACACGCTCACGCATGCCTGCTGGAAGTCCAAGCCCCTCGCACACAAAACCTCCTTTACCCCCTCCCTCCAACCTTTCCTAGGCCGACCCCTACCCCGCCTTCCTTCCACTACAGACTGATACACTCTTGAAGTCATTCTGTTTCGCTCCATTCTCTCTACATGTCCGAACCACCTCAACAACCCTTCCTCAATAATACAATAATGTGGGGATTAAATTACCTGCTTGAACCTTATTACATTCATATCAGTAATTTAATTAGGAAGGCAACAAAGATAACTATTATTTATCAATTGCATGTAGGAATATTTTTGAGACACCCTCATACATTCCCACAGCTACTCTGTTAGTTAGTTAGTTTAATATGTTTATTATGCACCCCATACCCATCCTGTGGGCGGTAGTCAAAAGATTACAGAGGTACATAATTGGTCCAGGGACTGGACTCCAAAGTTTTGATAGCTGAGCAAGTTACAGAGGTAATGAATTCACAATTTACAAAGGTAATGAACTCACAATTTACAAAGGTAATGGACCTATAAATATTAACCTCAGATTTAATAAACACAACCAGTAGTTCTGGTAATAATATTTACATTAAAATTATATGAACTGTATCAATAGGGTATAGTGACGGAAAGAAGGGGGAGGGGGGGAATACATGTATTAATACATCATATGAGAAAAATATTTGTATGTTACCACCACTTACCAAATTTGTCTGGAGGTCGCCTGTTACAGCTAGATCACCCACAACTCCTGCCTAGATATGAGGAACCTAACTGGCCAGAAGTTCAACATATAAAGTGCAGTATACTTAGCTGTGGGTGTTGATGGTTCCTTATAATCCCCTTTTACCAACTAATTTTCAAGTCGTGCCAAGTCACTGGTTTCGCACATTCCGCAGGACTGTAACTCCAATTCTTCTTACTCCTGTTTGGGAGGCTTAGACCCCATTTAGCCTCCAGAGCCTCTGAAGAATTCCCTCAAATTTCAATGTCTTCTTATTTCTCCAATTCCTATATGGCATCCTCTCTCCACCAGACACTACTTGTTTGCTGGTTCCCTTTTTAATTCCCAATTTAATTTTAACCAACAACAATTCATTTCATTGAATTACATGCTAAATGCGTTATGGTTGCGGAAAATTCAAAGATTTTCCACAAATAATAATAGAATTACACGAACCTGGTGTAAATCGCACGAAATTTCAGTTGGCAACAGTCCCGCCCCAACTTACCATACATCACCTCACTTGAGCCTCCATTTCCAAATACAGATTCTCAGCTGCTTTAAACAACCTACCTTCTATGCCATACATTTGCTACATCCGCCATATGGCTCTTCTATCTACCCTTCATTCGCTTTCCAAGTTCGTACTTGCGACAAACATTTTCTTGACATTTATCTAAATACTGCTCATTTATTTGCTTCAATGTTGATAAATTAGACACATTTGCAACTCTTGGGTATTTTTATTGAGGAAACGTTTCGCCACACAGTGGCTTCATCAGTCCATACAAAGGAGAAACGTGAAGAACAGGAGGAGAATGAGGTAATCAGTCCCTCAACCTTGAGTCGATGTGGTCAGTCCATCAATCTTGAATAGAATACCAAGTATATCAAGACTGATGGACTGACCACATCGACTCAAGGTTGAGGGACTGATTACCTCATTCTCCCCCTGTTCTTCACGTTTCTCCTTTGTATGGACTGATGAAGCCACCGTGTGGCGAAACGTTTCCTCAATAAAGATACCCAAGAGTTGCACATGTGTCTAATTTATCAAAGTGTCGGTTTTCTGAACCATTCAACAGCTTCAATGTTGTCGCCTCATCCGGGTCACCATATGGAAAAGATCCTGGCCGGGACAAGACCCACAAACCTACTACAGTACAATACAGCCTCATCTACACATCCCCTATCCTTCCTAAATCCTTCGTGTTCATCTGTTATCCTACTTTCTCTTTAACCCTTAACTCTTTCAAAAACTAGATGTATTTCTGTGGCTGCGTGATCCGAGAAAGGTATCCCCGTATTCCATAACACAAGTCCATTGTGCCTCACACACATGTGCAAAGTGCAAAGTGCGGCATAAATTGATAATGCAGTTAAATACTTGTGTTTAAGACCTGAATGAAGTCAGGAAAGACATTCATAAGTTTTTTTTTTTTTTTTTTTTTTTTATTCGCCGGTATTCTCCCGGCCCGGGTCTTTTCCAAGTAGTGGTGACCCGGCCTTGGCTCATCATATAGAAAATTAATATAAAAATTTCTTCAATAAAAATTATAAATTAGAATATATATGCTAGATAAAATCTAATACAGACTTTTCAACGAGAACGAAGACACCAAATGCTACATAAAAAGCAGCATTTCATTTTTTTTTCGTTTTCTTGCAAAAAAGTGAACTGGGACCTACGTATGCTTAAATCATTCCAAATTTTTATCTAAATGAGACTGACCAGCTGTTATGCCATCCTAGGATACATAAGATATAAGTGTTTAAGAATGTTATTAAGGTCACACAGGTGTTATAGGCACCTTAAAGAACATTAAGTTGATTTATCCCAGGATAACCAAACAAAGTCACTTCTGATCATAACAGAGATTCTTCAGTTATTTCACAGAAACCAAGTTAAATAAACCTAGCATCAAGACATTGTTTCACATGAGGAAAACACAACAGCACTGAAAGTTTAAAACCGATCAGAAGACGCATTTTTCAGTTGTAGTACAGAATCCCCCCAAAATTGTGCCTACACAGCTTTAATATATTTAACATATGAAACGTTTCATCCATTTCTAAAGATGTATTAGCCATTGTAGATTGATGCCGTTCAGAATTGTTAATATTATACTCAGAAGACAGCATTTACTGCTTAGAAGTCTTATAGAGCTTATGGAACGGGAGCCATTTCTTAATAATAATAATAATAATAATAATAATAATAATAATAATAATAATAATAATAATAATAATAATAATAATAATAATATCTTTATTTCTACAAGTACATGTACAAAGTATACTGTCCTAGCTGACATCAGTGACATACTACTATACAGAAAGCCACTTGTTGGGCAGAGTAGGCAGCACTGGAATTTTGGTCAAAGCTGCACTCTTCAGGCATTGTTCCATATATACATCTTAGATTCAGTGCCAAATATGAAGTTGATTGGTTGAGGTTTAGCCGACAGCATTTGCGACTGAAATTTTTGAATATGACTGTATTACTGAGCAGCTCAGTGCAGTGTTTTATGTACTGTATCTATGTACATTAACTAACTTTCACAGTGATTATACTGGAGCTGCCATTGCTACCGCCACTTTAATGGACTATGGCATTATCACCAAGGACGACAAAAGTCAGGTTATTGAACCAAAAAAGTTATGTGATGCCCGAGACAAATACCGAATGCAGAGGCAAGAAAATGAGCAAGCAACTTGGAAAATATCACTTCACTCTATTTTGACAGTAAGATAACCTCTACTCGTGTAATGACAAAGAATGAGAAGACCAATAAATGGAGTCTGAAGATAGTGGTGAAAGATCATTACGCCATCATGGTGGAGCCCGACACTGAATGTCTCACTCATGTCAGATCATGGAAAGGATATTGCCAAGACTATCTATAAATTTCTGGTGGAACAGAAACTAACTCGGTGTTGGTTGTGATGGAACCACCATAAACGTCGTAAATGTCGGAGCTGACAATGGAGCCATTCATCATCTTGAAATGTTGCTTGATCATCA